>CM030367.1:98820642-99420642 GCA_017893485.1 Hemerocallis citrina
GCGACAGCTGTCATCGAAGGAAAACCGGGCCTCAAGCCGATAGCTTGGGCGATAAAATCCACTTACCCCAAATATAGTTTGGGTCCACTATTCCCAAGCCGGTCCTTGGGCGTTAGGAGGTCTAGCCCAAACCCCCAGGATTGCTGTAGGTACTGGTCAACAAAACCATTTGTTATTTCATCTTTTCATCTTATTAAATTAACACAACGCATCACAGCTTTTAATAAAACAATTGCCACATTCTTGACTTTAATCATGCGAGTCATTATCTCATGGAACTACATATATTTATTCATCCAGTAGTTGCATTTATAAGATTATTACTGGAAACTATATTGTATCATAAGAAGATCGAGGTATGTAATTCACCACACTAAAACAACTTAAGCATATAACAGTTTAAATAGAAGATTCTATCATATCATCACCCATTGGTTCACTACAAACACAAAATAAAACATACATAAGTTGTATCCTTAATTTCATCAAGTAACACATCATTACTTATTACCGACAATATGTATATATATCATAAAATGCACCAAAATCACTTATTACGTTATATGTACGCCACATCATAATAATTCATAAATAGCTCACCCACTCGCTAATCCAATAATTAGCACTAAGTAAAATCACAAAAACACTTCTTTAAAATTTCATTCATAAATAATACATTCACCCCATTCTTCACTTCGAACAGAATTAAAATGTAAACATGTACCCAATTATTAATTTCATCAACTATTGTATCACACGTCATGATCATCTATATATATATTACAAATATACACCACCCATGCGGGTTTCCCAGAAAAGGGGCCAAATCATTTATTTCCTCTAATTAAATTTTATAATATCTAATTATAACATACTAGCTTATACACCATGCTCCATGTAATTATAATTACCTATAAAGGCCTATATGCCCCAAAACATGCACAAATCATGCACTGGATAAAAATGTGCATAAACAATCTAATATAATTAGTTTTTATACTTCAACACATCACATTAAACCATATTATAGATTTTATATATTTAAAATAATCACTTTCACCACATATCTCAAAAACCCATTTTGGATCCTTAAAAATTCGTATTTTCAACAAAAATCCATTTTTGGCATAACTCCCACAAAACATATGAAAAGGCCACGAAATTCGGCCACAATATAAAATATTTATAAACACAACGTACTCACCTGACGAATCGAGCAAACGATGTCCCACGTCCGTCCTGTAGCCAGTCGAAGTTCGACTTTTTCCACCTAATAGGAAATTATAGGATCGATTAGTTTAAAGCTCAAAACTCGACCTACAGACCTCCAAATTTTGAATCCGTCTTCACCCACGCATTGCAAATGACATATGTAGGCGAGCTACAACGACGGATTTCAAATTTGAACCCCGATGCAAGAACTCACATTGATCGGAGGCTTTCTAATAGGAAAATTTCCTATTTCCTAATTTCTTCAATCTCTTTGTCCTAATATCTCAAATTAGGGTTAACAACAATAATGAGACTCATCTACACCTCCAAATTCATCAAATTCTCACATCTATATCGCGCGGGCATTTCACCGAACACCCGGTGTGCACTTTTCACCTATAATCCATTTCACTCAATTTAATTGAACTGGAAGCCTATAAAAATCATCCTAAATTCATATTAATACTTTCATAATATTCTACACCCTCATATGCATTTTCTACAATTGTTTGGATCGAGTTTTCTACCCGATTTCATAAACCCTATAGTTCGAGTTTATGCCAAAATTACTACTCCCCATTTTATTCTAATGGCTCACTACAATTTTTACCACCATACAAGAGATAACTCTTATATATATATATATATATATATATATATATATATATATATATATATATATATATATATCTAAACCCAAAACCCTAATTTACTAACAACTTGTAATTTCTCTAACAATCCACTAATTCTTCAAATCTTCCACTTCCAACACCTCTAAATCTCTCTACCATAATAATCCTACTCAATAAAACTAACCACACTTAATTTTATATGAATAAATAAAATAGGATATACCTTTTCGACATCCTTTCGAAAAACGGACACCGCCACGACGTAGAGGACCCTTCAATTAGCCTAGCTCCCAATTTAATTTGAGAACCATGGAGAGATGGAGCGGATTTGGGCATGGAAGGAGGATGGCCGAATGGGGTTCGGTGGGTTTTTGCTTGGTCGGGTGAAATGAACCGGAAGGAAAAGAAAGAAGGAAGGAAGGAAAAATGGGGGGGAGAAAGGATTACTTTTGTAATATATTTAATAATAATAATAATAATAATAATATGGTATACTTACATATAAGCCCTCCAAATCCAAAATATTATAAATAAACCCAACTCTTTTCTATAATAATACAAATAATACAAAACACATTAAAATTATCTTATAATAATCCCCCATAACGATAAAATAAAATAAACGATGTTTCCTCACGCAAAATCTCAACACTTAAGTCTAATATAACAATAAGACCGATCTAGCACAAATATTCATACTAATATCAATATTTAATTAAAATACATCAAAAATAATTTTTCCCACTCAAAATATATAAAAACAGGCATTTTCGGTATTTTACAAATTCGAGGTGTTACACTAATTCTCCATTATCATCATACTGTCTTAAAAAAAGCAAACTCCACAAATCTCATCTTATGCCTAGGATCTAGCATCACGGCAAGAAAAAGATAGTAGTTTACCTTTTCTAAAGTACCCCAATATTTTTTATATTTGCCTCTCATTTTAAAAGCCATTGAAGCTAAATTCACATCAACACTGCTTTCCCACTGTTTCAAAAGGCAATCAACTTCATCTAACTTGGGAAAAAAATTATTAGCAGTCACACACAAAGACCCTGATACCTTCAAAGTGAGATTATAAAAGTGTTCAAAAAATTGTACAAGTCGCCTCACATTAGCCCAATCATCATCATCGGGAATCCCTTCTTCCAACCCATTCCTAAAGAAAGGATCCATATGATTAAATCTTTCAAAAGCTCTTTCAAATTTCTCTACCATATCCAACATAAGATATGTGGAATTCCACCTAGTGGCAACATCAAGGCACAACATGCGCTTACTCTCAATCTTTTCAATCTCAATGCATTCTTTAAATTTTCTTATATGAGAAGGAGATTGTCTAATACATTTCACTGCCGAACGAACTCGAGAAACTGATTTTCCCATCTCCTTTACCTCATCCTACACTATGGGATTTATTATATGTGCAACACACCTCATATGAAGATACTTGCAATTAAGAACACTATGCCCCCAATTGTTAATTTTCTTCTTCAAGTGATTAACCATAACATCATTTGCACTTGCATTATCAACTATTATTGAATATACCTTATCAATACCCCAATCCAACAAGCATTTTTCAACTTCAATGCCGAACCCCTCAACCTTATGAGTAGAAATTGGACAAAAATTTAGAATTTTTTTGTGCATTTTTCAATTATTGTCAATGAAGTTGGCAGTGATACACATATAATTTATTCTCTGCAAAGAGGTCCAAGTATCTGTGGTGATGGATACTTTTTGACACGTTTCTTTCAAAAAAAATTTCAATAACACATTCTCATTAACATACAACTCATAAATGTCTCTTGTGATTGTCAAACATGAAGGAATATGAAACATGGACAACAAATAAACATGAATTTACGAAACCCATGATACTCACCATGACTAAATGGTAGCTCATCCACTATAACCATATATGCTAGACCCTTCCTAGCTTCATCTTGGTTAAATCTCCAATTAGTTAATACACCCTCCCCGTTCTCACCTTTTTGAACCGGTTGTAAACTCAATAGATTTTGTGAAGTCTCTTTATTGTGTGGATTATCACGACAATTACCCATGTGATTTTTTAAAGCTGTTGTCCCATTTTTTTTAGTATTGGCATTAAACTGTTTTGCACAATAATTACACTTCGCTTTCACACTTCCATCTAAGTCATTGATCTTAGTAAAATACAGCCAAACTTCGGATATGGATTTAATTGCTTTTCTAGTACTTTGTGAGGGCTGCATACTTGCTTCTAATCGGCTTGAATTATCAACGCTAATGGAATTTGAATCCTCATGTCCCCTATTATCCATATCAAAATCCATACTAATAGTAGAAAAGTTTACAGTACAGTGAGTACACTAGCACTACAATTCTACAATAATGAACCAGGCAACCACCAAGAGTCAAAGACAGAAAAGTCTTCAAATCAAATCTACCAATTTAAACCAAACAAAAGTATAAACCAAAACTTATTATTTTGTAGTTACAAATTTAAAATTTTAACACTTAGAAATGTCAAGATTAATTTATACCTTAACAGCTTAGTTTGAGATGGAGAGGTACTGCGAGGACTGAGGAGAGGGGCACTGCGATGCGAGGACCAGAGGAGGGCGGTCGGGGGAACGGCACCAGAGGAGGGATTGAGAGCCGAAAGTCGACTCAATCGAGAGTGCGAGGAGGTTGCATCTGCGTGGGATGTTGAGACGAATAGGAGAAGAGGAGCCGCCGCCATCTTAGGGTTAGGGTTTTGAGAGGAAAAGAAAAACTCAAAAAGGGAAAGTGAGTGAATTGAGAGAGAGAGAGAGACGGTGGTTTAGATCTTACATCCCATTTACCTTAGATCCTATGGGTAGGATTTATTTGGGTCCAAAAAAAGTTCGGTTTTTTTTTTCTCGGTTCGGTTTATTCAGAAGCCAACCAAAAACCGACCCAAACTCTCTATAAAAACTCCGGTTCGGATCAAAACCAAACCGAAAAACTGAAAAACCGAACCAAATTGGTAAATTTCGGTTCGGTAATCGGTTTTAACCAAAGTGTGAACAGCCCTAACAAAGACAAATTAGTAAAAGAAAAACCCTCCTCTGATATCTTATTAACACACCCATGATAAGAGTGCTATGACATCACTTGGTAAAAAGTTTCAGTCCCATTAGAGAATATCTGAAAAAGAGTTAGCTAGGCGGGTTTTTTTTTATATATTTAAAATAAAGAAGAAAATTATCCAAAAGCAATATAGAGGGGTGAAGGAAATATGCGAAATCATCTACCCAGATAAATAGACCTAACAATCTTGACCCGTGACCCGTGGGGTACCTGCGGGTGTACCCGTACAGGCCGGGTATGGGTAAGTAAATTTTTGGGGGAAAAAATGAGTGGTTACTTTTTGACCCGGCCCGTAAACCCGCGGGTCGGGTCGGTTGTACCCATGAGTATTCGTAGGTACCCATGTATTTAAATAAATAAAATAAAATTAAATACTCATCAACTTGAATTGTAATTTATTTCTGTGTGTTTTGAGTTTGTTTTTTATTTGGTTTCATTGTTTTTAATCTCTAATATTATAATAGGAGAAGGCCTTAGTGTCATTTGTCATTTTGTCATTCTACCAACATGGGGCAACGCCCGTACATAACTAATATAAAGGAGGTTTCCGGTTCAAATCCTCACTAAGTTAGTTTTTATTTTATTTTTTGAAATTATTAAAATGTGCATCGCACGTGTAAATTACTAGTCAACTTGAATTGTAATTTATTTTCGTGTGTTTTGAGTTTGTTTTTTATTTGGTTTCATTGTTTTTAATATAATTAATTTCAAGACATTAGAAACTTATTTGTCATGTAGTTTCATTGTTTTGAATTTGTTTTTGTATTTTTTTATCGTGTTAAATTTTGTTTAAACTCAATTATGTCAGCATGCTTTAAAAAATGATTGCTCTTTTCTTGCATGATTGAACAATTTATTACTCTTTTGTTTTGGTTGATGAAATGATAAATTAAAGTACTTGTAGGATTTTGAATGTTGATATCATATATTTATTTGAACAAGGACCATAACAACACAATAAACAACAAGCTTATTAAATTATTATTCTTGATTCCTGATTAATTTAAAAATAATAGTATGTGAGTTTAAAATAAACTCAAAACTATTCAATTAAAAGTGTTTTTTTTTTAAGGCGTTTTTGTGCTGCGGGTCAAAATATTACACACGTACACCGAACGAAACCCCAACTAATTCGAATTCGGATACACTGCTAAACCAGACCCAACCCAATCATGAAGCCCACTTCATGACTAGGGTTTTGCTTCCACCTTCCCATTTCTGCACCAATCAATCATCTCGAATCCTCTCCTCGCTTCTCCATTCCCCAAACCAAAACCTAGGATCAGGGTTTTACCAATCTCCAACAATGGCCTCCGCCGCCGTCGCCCCCAAATCCTCCAAAACCGAGACCTACACCGACACGAAGCGCCACGACGACGTTCGCATGGCGAATATCGGCTCGGCCCGCTCCGTCGCCGACGCCGTCCGCACCTCCCTCGGCCCCAAAGGCATGGACAAGATGATCTCCTCCCCCAACGGTGACGTCATCATCACCAACGATGGCGCCACCATCCTCAACCAGATGTCCGTCCTCCAGCCCGCCGCCAAGATGCTCGTCGACCTCTCCAAATCCCAGGACTCCGCCGCCGGCGACGGCACCACAACGGTCGTCGTCCTCGCCGGCTCCCTCCTCCGCCGCTCCTCCACCCTCCTCACCTCCGGAATCCACCCCACCGTCGTCTCCGATGCCCTCCACAAGCTCGCTACTCGCGCTGTCGAGATCCTCCAACAGATGGCGATCCCGGTGGAGCTCTCCGATCGCGATTCGTTGGTTAAATCTGCAGCGACCTCGCTTAACAGCAAGGTCGTTTCGCAGTACTCGTCTCTACTCGCTCCGCTTGCTGTCGATGCTGTTCTTTCCGTTGTGGACCCCGCTCACCCTGATCTTGTCGATCTCCGTGACGTCAAAATCGTCAAAAAGCTTGGCGGGACTGTTGATGACACGGAGCTTGTTAAGGGTCTTGTGTTTGATAAGAAGGTGAGTCACTCTGCTGGGGGGCCCACGAGAGTGGAGAATGCGAAGATTGCGGTGATCCAGTTCCAGATCTCGCCCCCGAAGACTGACATTGAGCAGAGTATTATGGTTTCGGATTATTCCCAAATGGATAGGATTTTGAGGGAGGAGAGGAACTACATTTTGGGGATGGTGAAGAAGATCAAGGCGACGGGGTGTAATGTGTTGCTGATTCAGAAGAGTATTTTGAGGGATGCAGTGACAGATTTGTCGCTGCATTATTTGGCCAAGGCGAAGATTATGGTGATCAAGGATGTGGAGAGGGATGATATTGAGTTTATTACCAAGACGTTGAACTGTTTGCCAATTGCAAATATTGAGCATTTTAGGGAGGATAAGCTGGGGTTTGCTGAATGCGTGGAGGAGGTTTCGATTGGGGATGGGAAGATTGTGAAGGTGACGGGGATTAAGGAGATGGGGAGGACCACCACGGTGCTTGTGAGGGGGTCGAATCAGTTGATGATTGATGAGGCCGAGCGGAGTCTTCATGATGCTCTATGCGTTGTCAGGTGATGGCATTTTTAGAACGCTTCAAATTTTTTGGCAATCTTATATGTTTTTTATCTGCTTGAGTATGTTTCTGCTCTTGCTTAATTTTTGCATGTTTCAAGTATGCTTGCAAAGGGATCAATATATGGTAAAGGGAGAGCATATCGTAAATTATTCTTATAATATGTATGCACACACACACATATAACCTGCTTTTCTTAAACTATATACATGTAAATTGAAGTATTTTAAGATCAATATTTTTTTTTAAAATTTTAAAAAGCCTTGCTATCTGCATCCTGCCTTCCTCAAAATAAATATGTAGCTTTGAGCTATATACAATTTTAACCTATTCACTAAACTTCTACTGTCACGACAGCAAGTAAGGATTTTCCAGAAAAGTTGCACCTATCTTTATTACAAAGCAGAACAGCATAACAAGAAGCTATTAAAAATGTTGTAGAATATTTTGAGTGATTATAGAAACTAAATATTAAGCAAGCAGAAAAGGAGCTCAAATTGTGATTAGTTACTGTGTGATTAAGATCTTTAATCTTCTATAGATCCAGTGAGTAATTATAAGTGCAAAAGGTGCAGGGCAAGGTTTAAAAAAGGCTTGAGTGCCTCTCTATCAAGACAAGGTGCAGGGGTTTGTTGAGGGGACTCGGAAGTGCACTCCTCAGTGAGTCTTGATCAAGGCGTGTGACAAAATGGGTTAGGTTTGAAATAATGTGTTTTTAATTTAAAGGTAAATTCCGACTATGCTTGATTAGTGTGTCTTGGGCCGGTCTTTGGGTCAACTAACCCAATAACCTTATATAACTTGAACTAAGGCATAAAGAAACAACAGCATCTGCCACTTTTTTTAATTCTTTTTATTACGTATTCTTCGTTTTCTTCTTCTTTGAATGCTGCTTGTGGTGTCTTGGCTTCCTGCGTTGTTCATCATTGTGTCATGTATTTTTCTGTTGTTTCCTGTGAATTAATTGATCTTCAACTCTTTTTTCTACTGTTTTTTTGGATGCCGCTTGCACTGTGTTTTTTCTTTGTTGTTTCTTGCTTGTCTTGCTACTGTTTTTTATTTTGCTGATAAATTGATGTGCTTTCTTCTATTTGTACTTCCAGTAGCTGTTGTTTTCTTTTTCTTCGGTTGCTTGCTTGCTGCAGAGTATTGAAGCAATAAATGAGAATGTAGTAACATATAACATGTATAACATCTACATTGTAATTAACATATAACATGTATAACATCAACATTGTAATATAGTTAATTAGTAACATGTATATTTGAAACTGAACCTGAACCTGAACCTGAACTTGGTTCCCTTCAATTTTATGTTGTTTCCTCACTGTTTTCTCCTTTTTATCGTCTTTTTTGCTCTGAAGCTGATTTGAGAGGTAGGCACTAAACTGAAGTTTTTTCCATCCTTTTCCATGTTTTGATTCAGAGTTTTATTGTTGTTTTGCTATTGTTTTGGCGTTACTTTGTTGTTATTTTGGTCATGTTTTGTTATAAGGTGCCTCAATTAATGAGGCATGCGCCTTGAACTATGCACACCTCACTCGTCAGGCATTGTTTGGAATGTAAAATTGCCTTGTGTCCTCCTTTGACTGCACTGGATTAATTTGACTTCTATTTTTTTTAAGGAAAATAAATATGACTTTTATTAGGATAAATGTTCCATATAATCATTCATAAATATGACTTTTATTAGGATAAAAGAATGATTATATGGAACATTTAACAGAATAGTAAATACAAACAGTAAAGCCATGATCTAAGTACTATTCTTCTTCCATTGTTTTGTAAGAGATTGGAGCTTGGTGAATGATGGGTGTACCCTTCATACGCAATATTCTTTATCAATTCGGATATCTAGCCCAACTGAATACTGATCAACTAAATTTCAATGACGATTCTTTTTTTTATTGGTTTTTACCGTCTAGCCTTTGAATATTATAGGTTGATATGGAAAAGTATTTAACTATAAATAGTGATAGAAGGGAAGGTGAAGAGACTTCATTTCAATAAACTGATAAAGAAATGAAAGACAGGGAACATATTATTAATTAAAAATGTAAAAGACATGTTTATGAGAAATTTTATGAGCGCAGGACCTATTATTGTTGATCACTTGGTATAGCCGTTAGTATTGACTGAATTTATAGGATCCTTTGGGTCTTCGCAGTATATGTGCCACCACAATAGTTCTATGATATCATATGAAAAAGTGAAAGAAGGAAACAGAGACTTCATTTATAGACATGCTCATTAACAATTTAGTGCACGATCCTTGTTCACGTGGTGTCCCTTTGAATCAAAAGTCCAATTTCTATGGACCGGATTTATAGAATTCTCTAAAAGTGGTCTCTCTCACATATAGATCTCCTCAATATATGTGCCACTACAATATTTATATGATAATTTATGCTAATTAAGTGTATGAGATCAGCATTCTGCATAAGATTTTCAAGGCTGAGTCAGTATATTATTGTTTTCTTTTTTAGGTATATAGATGATCACTGTGCCATGTGTCATTGGCTGTCACGTATAAATTTTTTCCATTGGTTTCTATTTATTTGCTTCATTCTACTTGCACAATGCACACACAATTTATAGGCCCGTGTCAAATGTGCGACCATAGATTGTCTACTACTTGAAATTTAAATTGACCATTTGAACGTATTTATTCTAACTAGTTAAGGTTAGACCCTTTTATTAGTTTATTTCCTTTTATCTGTCACTCTTTATCTAGCTTGATAAAACCATTACTTCAGAAAAATCTTCACGCATAAATATATAGTTGTTAAAAGATAAGGTGTGATACAAGATAACTCTTTCATTTATTAATGAATATATTCAAAAAATTATTTGAAAGAGGCCTAACATACAGACTCCCATATATTATATGAATGAAAAGGGACTATTTTCCACCACTGGATTACATATCATTCAGTGAAGTGCATGCTTTGGAAAATGTACTTTATATATAATATGCATTCTTGTGGTGGAGGATAATGCCATACAACTTAACTCTAGCCAACCGAAGTGCTAGGCAGTTAAAATTAGTTTTTGGAACTAATCGGTCTAGGAGCGATTAGTGATTAATCGGTTAATCGGAAAATAATCGGGGATTAAATCGGAAAAATCATTATCTATATATATATCCTCATTATGTAGCAATCCTAAATCATAATATAAAGCTATTATGAGATTATCAAATAAAAACACATAGTTATAGAGAAAAAGAAGAGAGAGCTTAATTTGAGCCGAGTTTGGATTCTGGATGTGGGTCAGGTTGGATTTGCTGATCGGTTCCATCAAAACAAAAACAATCGGGGAGGAGCAGCGCGAGCAGCAAGAGGAGATGTAGCATATGCGGGCCGGGTCAAGTATGCAACTACGCAGGGGAAGCAACGGCAGGTCGGATTTGAGTTTGCTCGAGGAAGAAGAAGAAAACTAGTTTGGGTCTGAGTTCGAAGAGAATCAGTTTGGGTTTGGGTTTGCACGAGGAAGAAGAAGATAACAGCGACATGTCGGGTTTGAATATTGGATTGGGATTTGAGTTTGGGTTGGATTGAGCTCAAATAATGCAAACGCGCATGAAAATTAGAGGAGAATATTTAGTCGGTTAATCGGCCGATTAATCACTAATCAGACGATTATACCCGATTAAATTGCAAACTATTAAAATATAATAAATTGCTAAAAAAATTGCATCGCCTCCGATTAGCAATTAATCGGGTGTAATCGGGGATTTTAACTTCTTAGCCGAAGTGACAATATCGTCTCTTCAACTCCCTCCCCCTCTCTCTATATTTATATATATACTAGTAAATTACACGTGCAATGCACGTCTTAATAATATATTTTTTTAAAGTAAAAACTTTGATGTAGTCTGCCTCAAACTTGAGACCTTCATATTAGTTATGTACACGCGATACACGTAAGTTGGTATGTTTACAAATGACAACTCCAACTATATATATACACACACACACACTAGTAAATTACACGTGCAATGCACGTCTTAATCATATATATATTTTTTAAAAGTAAAAACTCCGACGTAGTCTACCTTGAACGTGAGACCTCCTTTGTATTAGTTATGTACATGTGATACACGTAAGTTGGTATGTTTACAAACGACAATCCAACTCTCCCATTATATATATATATATGATATATATATATATATATATATATGATATATATATATATATATATATATATATATATATATATATATATGAGAAATGCTCCATTGAAAACGGGTATGTTTTCACAGACCCGTGAAAACAGCGATTCTGGCTGTTGGATCGCTCTTGATCGTGATTAACGGATCAGATTGAGCCCGTCTATCACCCATCTCACTTAAGTGGCGGATGGGTAATTTGGGGATTTCGTCCCAAATAATTCTTCGCATCATTCGCTCTGAAAAATTGAATGAACTTAGGCCGTTGTCTGAAACAACGGCCTAGGTTATAAAAAATTGAATGAACCTAGACCGTTGTTTGGAACAACGGCCTTTTATAACCGAGACCGTTGTTCCCAAACAACGGCCTAAGCTATAAAATTTCATTGTTTCAAACAAACTAGGCTATAAAATAATAGCCTAGGCTGTTGTTGGGAACAACGGCCTAAGTTATAAAAGGCCGTTGTTCCAAACAACGGCCTAGGTTCATTCAATTTTTTATAACCTAGGCCGTTGTTTCAAACAACGACCTAGGTTCATACAACCAAAGCGGGTATGTTTTCACGGGTCTGTGAAAATAGATCCGTTTTCAATGGAGCATTTCTCTCTCTATATATATACTAGATTTGTCCGTGAGTACGTGCCTACGGCACGTCTTCGGAACGATACAACATATGAAAGACTTGTAAACAGTAAAACAACAATTATGTAGCTTAAGTTTGAATAGTAAAACAATAATTAGTTGTAAATAAAAGTCCATGTTTCCATTAGTATATGTTGAAAAATAATTATAAATGGGGGTGTAAAATCCAACTTCTTAGAACTTTGAGTGTGGAAAATGATGAAATTTAACTGTTGATGAGATATTTGCTATTTTCAATGAGCAATAAAAAATGCAAAAAAAATATGAAAATCTACAAACCTGAAATCTGAAAACATAAATTTCTGAGTAAATAGAGAGAGAACGAGAGAGAGAGAGAAATAAATAAATAAATAAAGGAGTTGTTTTGGGGATTTGAATGAGTTTTGGGAGGAAACTTTTGGGTGAGAAAATATGTTTTATGAGGTTAGATCTGGACCATTGATTTCAACCCTATTGAATGAGAGCCACTTGATAGCTTTCTTTGTGTTTTATTATATATATATATATAGAGAGAGAGAGAGAGAGAGAGAGAGAGAGAGAGAGTTGAAGAGATGAGAATGTCACTTTGGTTAGCTAGTGTTAAGTTGTATGGCATTATCTTTTACGACAAGAATGCATATTATATGTATATTTACTGCCCTCATCATCTCTTAGGAAAATTCTTTATGTGGCAACTATTAGCCACATGGTTAAATATCCAAATAGATGAATCACAAATCATGGGATGCATCTCATAGAGCTACATGAAATTCAATTTGTTGCAAATACACAATTATATAATATTAGATTCACTTGATGCATAAGTATACAAATGACATGAGCTTTCAGTCACATGCCTTTTAAGGCATAAAGATTATGATGACCTATGTGGATTTCCTATTTGGATGGTCCACAGTTGAGATATCCACTTCACTGTAGGAAATTAAAATATTGTATCCCTTCTCCCATATATATATACTAGATTTGCCCGTGGGTACGTGCCTACGACACGTATTCAGAAGTATATAGCATATGAAAAGCCTTGTAAACAATAAATCAACAATTATATAGCTCAAGTTTGAATAGCATGACAATAATTAGTTGTAAATAAAAGTCCATGTTTTCATTAGTATATGTTGAAAAATAATTATAAATTGGGGTATAAAAGTCCATGTTTCCATAAGTGTGTGTGTGTGTGTGTGTATATATATATATATACATGGAAAAAGGGGTATGAGCAATTTGCTCATTTAGTAAATGAGCAAGTGATGAGGTGGCATGCATGTGATTGAGAAATCCTAAAAGTGGTTAGATACTCAATGTATCACATGCATGTCATCGCATCAATTGCTCATTTACTAAATGAGCAAGTTGCTCATATCCCTTTTACTCATATATATATATAGAGAAATCTTCGGTTGCACACTACTTTGGTGAGCACTCCGTGAGCACTCACGAAATAGAGCACCTATGACAAATTCGAACCGCTCATATTGTTCTATATACCTTAGATATGAGTAAAAGGGATATGAGCAACTTGCTCATTTAGTAAATGAGCAATTGATGCGATGACATGCATGTGATACATTGGACAACTAACCCTTTGAAGGATTTTCCAATCACATGCATGCCACATCATCAATTGCTTATGTACTAAATGAGCAAGTTGCTCATACCCCTTTTTTCCATATATATATATATCATGTGATACATTGAACAACTAACCCTTTGAAAGATTTTACAATCACATGCATGCCACATCATCAATTGCTTATGTACTAAATGAGCAAGTTGCTTGGTATGAGCAACTTGTTCATTTAGTACATAAGCAATTGATGATGTGGCATGCATGTGATTGGAAAATTCTTCAAAGGGTTATTTGTCCAATGAATCACATGCTATATATATATGGGAAAAAGGGGTATGAGCAACTTGCTCATTTAGTACATAAGCAATTGATGATGTGGCATGCATGTGATTGAAAAATCTTTCAAAGGGTTAGTTGTCCAATGTATCACATGCTATATATTTATGGGAAAAAGAGGTATGCACAACTTGCTCATTTAGTAAATAAGCAATTGATGATGTGGCATGCATGTGATTGGAAAATCCTTCAAAGGGTTAGTTGTCCAATGTATCACATGCATGCCACATAATCAATTGCTCATTTACTAAATGAGCAACTTGCTTATATCGCTTTTACCCATATATATATGTGTGTGTGTGTGTGTGTGTGTTACACGTGGCATATGTATTGTTTGTAAAAGAGGAGAGAAATGGGAAGAGATGGAAACCCTAAGCCCCGTCTTCGCATCCCCCACCAAAACTTAGTTTGATATGAAAATGGAAATTGGCCTATCTTCTTTCTCAACTTCATGGCCTCAAATTCGAATAGATCGGAACGGATTGCATCATGTATAACATACTATGAAGGATCTTCAACCTGTATAACACCCTTATGCATCAGCTTTACTAACAATTAATTAATTGTAATAGAGAAAACAAACTACAGAAAACGGATCGATTCAAAGCTAAAATAAACAAATATGCACAAAACAAAAGGAATATATATACTTATCTTTTTAAAAATCTTTTAATTCAAACTGTTTGGAAATGAGTGCATCGTAAAATGCATCTTTTTTCTCACGTCTCGATGGTCTCGCAATCGGTTTTTTGGATTTCTTCATTATCTTTTTTGCATGACTTAGTAGCTCCTTAGGGCTGTGCTTAATTTTCACATTGTGGATGTACTCAGTCTCAAGAACAGTTACAACATCTGCTGTCTTTTCAATATTTTTCTTTGACAGTTTGTCCGTCAAACTTAGATAATTGTTGTAGTTTATGTAAATTGTTGCCGCTTTTTTTGTTGATCGACCAAACGAAGTTTCCGATCGATCAGCTGCTGAGTAAATGGCTTCGGCAATCCTTTTGACGATGCTTCAGGTTCCAGCTGTAATGAGCGACACACAGTTACTTCCAAATAGAACATTTACGACGTCACTTTTGTTATCCATCATTTTCTTGGTTACCATCATATCGAGAATCTGCAACATCGCATAAAAGACCAAATATTCTTGTAGATGATGAACTCGATCATCTTCTAATCCATACGGTTCCAATCGAAACTGCGCCCCAAACAAGAACTCCCCCTCCTCTCCTTTCTCCTCCCCTTTCTCCTTGCCCCTTTCCTCCCTCTTCTCCTTCTCAAGCATCCTCCAGACTGTGAAGCTACCAGATCAGAGCATCCTGGTCAGTGCGGTCAGGAGGTGGTGGCAGCTCTTTTGATAGTTGCGTTGGAATTTTGTTTGGAAGGGGAGAAGTCTGTCTGGCTGCAAGCTTGGGAGGTTGAATCTTCGGCAGCTGATTCTGGCGGAAGACGGGAAGAAAGCCATAGATAAAAGAAGATGAGGATGATGGGACATAAAACCGATTATAGGTGCAAACCAGATGTTCAGTTCTCTCAAAATTATCCTGCATTTCTTATTGGGAGCCACCACGCCGTCGACGAAATCGAGATCCGATGGGAGATCGGGAAGAGCAAGATCTATTAAAATGGGAAGAGCAAGATCGGTCCGATGGGAGATCGGGTTGGATTTAAAAAGAATTAAAACCCGCCCAACCCGACTACCTCTCTTGAATTAAAACCCATAACTCCTCTCAGAACACCATTAGCATTACAAGTCGCTCATTACAACTGGAACTTGAAGTATCGTCAAAAGGAATGTCGAAGTCATTTACTCAGCAGCTGATCCCAGGCACTTCGTTTGGTTGATTAACTTACAGGAAAAACGGCAGTTATTTACATAGACTACAACAATTATCTAAGTTTGACTAACAAACTGTTAAAGAAAAATATTGGAAAGATATCGGATGTTGTAACTGTTCTTAGGGCTGAGTACATCAATAATGTGAAAATTAAGCAAAGTTCTAAGCACCTACTTAATCATGCAAAAAAGATAATGAAGAAGACCGGAAAACCAATTGCGAGACCTTCGGGACGTGAGAAGAAACATGCATTTTACGATGTACTCACTTCCAAATAGTTTGAATTGGAAAATTTTTAAAAGAGTAAGTATATATTCCTTTAATTTTATGCATGTTTGTTTATTTTAGATTTGAATTGACCCGTTTTTCGGAGTTTGTTTTCTCTATTGCAATTTATTAATTGTTAGTAAAGTTGATGCCTAAGGTTGTTATACAAGTTGAAGATCCTCCATACCCAGAGTTGCATTAGTTTGATATTTTGTCAACATCATCAAGGAGGCTCAGAAATGAAGTTGGGATGAATGTCTTTGAAAGGGGATTTTTTTTGTTAATTTTAGAAATAGGGGGAAAATAGAATACCGTACTTGGGATAAATGATTTTTGAGGGGAATTTTGTTGCTTTCAGGCGGTTTGGGGTTTGCGGTGAACATAACTGACTGAAATTGTTTATCTTTAGAAATTAGGGAAACTTTACTAACATACATGCTGTTTTAGAAATTGGAGGCAAGGTGCTGCCTACTGGCGAAGTGGCGGCGAGGGCAAGGAAAAAATGGGAGCATCCGAATATGTGTTGTTTTGAAGGTCTGTTTTAGAAATTAGGGAAATTTTAGAAATTGGAAGCATCCGAATACGTGTTGTTTTGAAGGCAAGGTGCTGCCTACTGGCAAAGTGGCGGCGAGGGCAAGGAAAAAATGGGAGGCGATGTGCAGCGTAGTTGATGAGGATTATTCTGCTCATCAAAAGAATATGGTTAAAGGTTAAGTGGGCACAATTTCTTTAAGGTTAATTTTGATGTGGGTCCTTATATAAGAGGAGTGTATTAGCTGCAAAGACTATCCGGGGGAGGTTACTGTCAGTTGGTGGTGCCTATATTGTAAAGTGTAGCGACATTAATGAAATTGAGCTGTGTGGTGCTTGGGAAGGTGTGCTAGTGTCTCGTTGGCTGCTAGGCAATGTTGGACGTGTTAGTGTTAGTGGCTCGAGCTCGTCTCGAGTTGGTCTTTGACCGAGCTCGAGCCGAGTAGCTCGGTTCGTTTGCAGCCATAAATAGAAGACAACGAAAAAAAGCTAAAAATGAAATACCATTCCTTATCTTTCTTTCCAATGCTGAAGAGGTCTAGTGCTCCTTTCAATCACACATAATCTCCAGATTTTTTTCCCAAACTGACCCACTTTTTGAATTTTTTTTCCAAACAAACCCATTTTAAAAAAAAATCCCAGACTGACCCACTCGCTTTCTCAGATAGCGAGTAGTGAAAATCCACCCGCTATCTGAGAAAACGAGTGGTTGTTTTGGGTTTTTTTGGTTTCTTCCTTGGCCAAGACGTGTCGTCTTAAAAAGCGAGCTTGTTTTAACCAAACTCGTTTTTTGAGATAGCTAGTGTCGATTTGGGATTTCATAAAAATGGGTAGGAGAGTTGAAGTTGATATCCTCTTGAAGTTTATCGAAATTCCAAAATATGGATCTTCCAAAGGATGGGTTTTAAGAGTAGACAGAGAGAGGGTTAGGAAAGATTAAGTGAATAGATTTAGATTTATAGGAGATTTTGTGGGTATGAGGTCGAATTTGGGAGGCTAGGGTTTCGGAGTTAGGAGTAGGAATGAATAGAAGAAAATAAAAAAATTCGAGTCTGAGGTTTAAGAAATTCCCAATCGACATTCGCTGTCTCAAACAACGAGTTTGGTTAAAACAAGCTCGCTGTTTGCGACAACGAGTCTATGTTGAGAAAGTTAAAAAACTTCAATCGACACTTGCTGTCTTAAAAAGTGAGTTTGGTTAAAACAAGCTCGCTTTTTGAGACAGTGAGTCTTGGCCAAGAAAGAAACCAAAAAATTCAAAACCAACACTTGCTTTCTCAGATAGTGAGTGGATTTTGACTACACGCTATTTGAGAAAGCGAGTTAGCCAGTTTGGAATTTTTTTAAAAAGTGGGTCAGTTTGGGGGGTCAGTCTGGGAAAAGATTCCGATCTCTGTGGGGAGGATTCAAATCCTTAGGTAGACTTGGAAAAAGAAAAAGAAAAGGAAAAGAATAGGCCACGTGGTACACACGTGGCATATGTACGGTATATAAAAGAGGAGAGAAAGGGGAAGTGATGGAAACCCTAAGCTCAAACTAAATGCAAGTAATTTTTCATACCTGAAGAAGATAACCGTGGAGCCAATCCAGTGTTTAGGGAAATGTTGTTGCAGAAATGTTGACAACAGATAGACCCTATGTTGCAAATTAAAGATATATTAAGTAAAAGATTCATAAAAATAATCTCACAACACTAATGAAACCTTAATCCTTATCAAAGACAACTCTAACTAAAGCATTGTATTATCCATGTGAGATTGTTCTTTGGTACCAAAGGACTTAAGATTGAGTCAATAATAACTTTCCTTTATTCACTTAATGAAGGTTTAAACTAATGAAAAAACTGAGTGTTTGGTACACAGATTTGGAGGAATACCGGGAATGTGAAGGTGGAAACAAGATTTTCGGGAATGTTGCATTGCGGCATTTCGTATGTATTTGTTCTTCGTCTTGGGCATTGTATTCTTTTTTATGGGGAATCCACAATTCCCATGGTTCTAGGGAGGAATGCAAACCCACCGAAGATTTTGATTCCCATGGAAATCCAACATTTCTTCCAAAACTATGCTTGTCTCTTACCAAACCAAGTAATCCACAAGGAAATAGAGGATTCTCTTGCACATTACCGTGTACCAAATCCCGAAGTCTACTAATCTGATAATTTTACATCATTGTTTACATCATAATTACAATTACTGCAAAAGGAATTTCTTATCAAAAACTAATATATCGCTCGATTTTGTAAGCATTTCAACTACAATTATCAGTGTTTACCTGAGACTAAAAGGAGCAAAGATAGTCCTGAATAATTTTAAGATTACTTATCAACTTGTCTTGATCCTGCCAAAAGAATAGAAGTAGAAGGAGAGAGGGTGGGAGAGTTGAAGTTGCTATTCTATTGAAGTTTATTGAAATTCTAAAATATGGGTCTTCCAAAGGATGAGTTTAGGGTTTTGAGAGTAGGAGAGAAGGTTGGGAAAGATTATGCAAATAGATTTAGATTTATAGGAGATTTTGTGGGTAGGAGGTCGATTTTGGAAGGTTAGGGTTTTGGGTTTCGGAGTTAGGAGTAAGAATGGAGAGAAGAAAATAAAAAAATTCGAGCATGGGGTTTAAGAAATCCCCAATTGACATTCGCTGTCTCAAACAACGAGTTTAGTTAAAAACAAAGGTTGCTGTTTCAGACAACGAGTCTGGGTTGAGAAAGTTAAAAAACTCTAAATGACACTTGCTGTCTCAAAAAGTGAGTTTGGTTAAAACAAGCTTGTTTTTTGAGACAACGAGTCTTGGCCCAGGAAGAAACCAAAAAACCTAAAACCAACACTCGCTTTCTCATATAGCGAGTGGATTTTGATCACATTCGCTATCTGAGAAAGCGATTGGGTCAGTTTAGGAATTTTTTAATAAAGTGGGTAAGTTTGGGAAAAAATTTCAAAAGTGGGTCTTTTTGGGAAAAGATCCCAAACTCCGTGGCGAGGTATCAAATCCTTGGGTAGATTTGGAAAAAGAAAAGGAAAAGGAAAAGGAAAAGAAAATGCCATGTGGTACACACGTGGCATATGTACGGTATATAAAAGAGGAGAGAAATGGGAAAAGATGGAAACCCTACGCCCTCTTCGCCTCCCCGCCAAAACTTAGTTTGATATGAAAAGGGAAATGGGCCTATCTTCTTTCTCAACTTCATGGCCTCAAATTCGAATAGATCGGAACGGATTACATCCTGTATAACAAACTATGAAGGATCTTCAACCTGTATAACACTTTTATACATCAACTTTACTAATAATTAATTAATTGTAATAGAGGAAACAAACTACAGAAAACGGGTCAATTCAAAGCTAAAATAAACAAACTTGCACAAAACAAAGGGAATATATATACTTACCTTTTTAAAAATCTTCCAATTCAAACTGTTTGGAAGTAAGTGCCTCGTAAAATGCATCTTTCTTCTCACGTCCCGATGGTCTCGCAATCAGTTTTTCGGACTTCTTCATTATCTCTTTTGCATGACTTAGTAGCTCCTTAGGGCTGTGCTTAATTTTCACATTGTGGATATACTCAGTCCCAAGAACAGTTACAACATTTGTTGTCTTTTCAATATTTTTCTTTGACAGTTTGTCCGTCAAACTTAGATAATTGTTGTAGTTTATGTAAATCACTGCCGCTTTTTCTGTTAGTTGTCGACCAAACGAAGTTTCCGATCGATCAGCTGCTGAGTAAATGGCTTCGGTATTTCTTTTGACGATGCTTCAGGTTCCAGCTGTAATGAGCGACACAGTCACTTCCAAATAGAACATTTTCGACGTCGCTTTTGTTATCCATCATTTTCTTGGTTACCATCATATCGAGAATCTGCCACATCGCATAAAAGACCAAATATTCTTGTAGACGATGAACTCGATCATCTTCTAATCCATACGGTTCCAATCGAAACTGTGCCCCAAACAAGAACTCCCTCTCCTCCCCTTTGTCCTCGCCCCTTTCCTCTCTCTTCTCATCAGATAAGAGAAGATGAGGATGATGGGACATAATATCGATTATAGTTGCAAACCAGATGTTCAATTTTCTCAAAATCATTCCGCATTTCTTATTGGGAGCCACCTCGCCGTCTACGAAATCGAGATCAGATGGGAGATCAGGAAGAGCAAGATCTATTAAGATGGGAAGAGCAAGATCGGTCCGATGGGAGATCGGGTTGGATTTAAACAAAATTAAAACCCGCCCAACCCGACTTCCTTCATTACATGACCGGGTTTACCTCTTGAATTAAAACCCATAACTTCTTTCAGAACACCATTAGCACTATAAGTCGCTCATTACAGTTGGAACTTGAAGTATCGTCAAAAGGAATGCCGAAGCCATTTACTCAGCAGCTGATCGATCAGCCACTTCGTATGGTTGGTCAACTAACAAAAAAAGTGGCAGTTATTTATATAGACTACAACAATTATCTAAGTTTGATTAACAAACTGTTAAAGAAAAATATTGGAAAGACATCGGATGTTGTAACTGTTCTTGGGGCTGAGTACATCAATAATGTGAAAATTAAGCAAAGCTGTAAGCACCTACTTAATCATGTAAAAAAGATAATGAAGAAGACCGGAGAACCGATTGCGAGACCCTCGGGACGTGAGAAGAAAGATGCATTTTACGATGCATCCACTTCCAAACAGTTTGAATTGGAAGATTTTTAAAATGGCAAGTATATATTCTTTTAGTTTTGTGCATGTTTGTTCATTTTAGCTTTGAATTGACCCGTTTTCTGGAGTTTGTTTTCTCTATTGCAATTAATTAATTGTTAGTAAAATTGATGCCTAAGGTTATATAGGTTGAAGATCCTCCATACCCAGAGTTGCATTAGTTTAATATTTTGTCAACATCATCAAGGAGGCTCAGAAATGAAGTTGGGATGAATGTCTTTGAAAGGGGAATTTTGTTGCTAATTTTAGAAATAGGGGGAAAATAGAATACCGTACTTGGGATAAATGACTTTTGAGGAGGGGAATTTTGTTGCTTTCAAGTGGTTTGGGGTTTGTGGTGAACATAACTGACTGAAATTGTTTATCTTTAGAAATTAGGGAAACTTTACTAACATACATGCAGTTTTAGAAATTGGAGGCAAGGTGCTGCCTACTGGCGAAGTGGCGACGAGGGCAAGGAAAAAATGAGAGCATCCGAATACGTGTTGTTTTGAAGGCAAGGTGCTGTTTTAGAAATTAGGGAAATTTTAGAAATTGGAAGCATCCGAATACGTGCTGTTTTGAAGGCAAGGTGCTGCCTACTGGCACAGTGGCGGCGAGGGCAAGGAAAAAATGGGAGATGTGCAGCGAAGTGGATGAGGATTATTTTGCTCATCAAAAGAATATGCTCATCAAAAGAATATGGATGTGCAGCGAACTTGTTGTTTAATGATTTTTTTAAAGCCCAAAATTAGTACAACCAGAATGCTTGGAATAGAGAATCTCCAGGGGGTATTACACTTTTATTGAGAAAAACTAAATGGCTGCTTATAAGTTGAGAGCCATTATTACACTTTATAAGGAAAAAGGAACAAACTTCAACATGCTTTAAGGAGAACACTATTGAAGAAGTTGCTTGGAGCGGTGTTTAAACACCCTTTTGGTACTTCAACAAGTGCTGTGCGTTCCATGTCCTCGGCACCCCCTTGCCCCCCGGATCTTCAAGTTGATAAGCACCCGGACAAACAACTTTGGAGATTCTATATGGTCCTTCCCAATTGGGTGCCAACTTGCCCTTCTTGCTTGGAAAAGAAATAGACAGCTTCCTGAGCACCA
This sequence comes from Hemerocallis citrina, assembly GCA_017893485.1. Taxonomy (NCBI): domain Eukaryota; kingdom Viridiplantae; phylum Streptophyta; class Magnoliopsida; order Asparagales; family Asphodelaceae; genus Hemerocallis; species Hemerocallis citrina. Next base: position 98,843,271 of record CM030367.1, read on the forward strand.
GATCTCCTTCTTTGAGATTGGTAGGGCGGACTTTCTTGTTGTAGGATTGCTCGATCCGACGTCGGTAGGTTTCTTGCCGAATGGAGGATCTCTCACGGATCTCATCGATGAGGTCCAAGTTGCCGCGAAACTCGTTCGCGTTGTGCTCTTCGTTGTAAGCAATCAAGCGAGGGGACGGTAGACCCACCTCCAAAGGGATAACGGCTTCGGAGCCGTAAGTGAGGTTGAAGGGCGATTCTCCCGTGGGGGTTCTCTTTGTAGTGCGATAACGCAAGAGCACATTGGGGAGTTACTCTACCCATAACCCTTTAGCCGACCTACTCGGTCTCTTTTTTAGGCTGGAGAGAATTTGCCGATTGGCGTTCTCTGCCTGACCGTTGGACTGGGGGTGGGAGACCGAGGAGAATCGTTGCTGAATGCCAAGGTCCGCACAAAAAGCGCGGAAGGTCGCCCCCGTAAACTGAGTTCCGTTGTCCGCTATCAAGATTTGGGACACGCCGAATCTACAGACAACGTTCTTCCAAAAGAAGCGCTGCACCCTATTCTTCGTGATCGTAGCTAAGGGGTTCGGCTTCGATCCACTTAGAAAAATAGTCGATCGCCACAATAAGGAACTTTAGCTGGCTCGGTGTTGGAGAGAACGGCCCGAGCAAGTCCATTCTCCACATTGCAAAAGGGGTTGGGCTGGATAGAGAGGAGAGCTGAGCTTGCGGTAGTCGGTGGGTTGTTGAGAATTTTTAGCAAGGGCCGCATTGACGAATGTGTTGTTCGGCATCGCAAAGGAAAGTAAGCCAGAAATATCCATAGTTCAAGATTTTGCGGGCGATGGACCTTACTCCCAAGTGAGCGCCACATATTCCTTCATGTACTTCCTTCAAAGCATACTGGGCTTCGTCGGGGGAGAGACACCTCAAGTAGGGTCTGCCGTCTACTTGGGTGTAGGAGCGTTTGTACAAGACTCCATCGATGAGGGTGTACCGCTCGGCTCTGGTTCAGATCTTTCGGGCCTCTTTAGGATCTAAGGGAAGGATCCCATCTATGAGGAACTCGAGCAGAGGCCTCATCCAATTCTCCCCGAGTTGTAGGGGTAGTGTCTCCATTGGCTCGGGGCCTTCTTCCTCGATGCTGGGCTTCAGTAGAACTTTTATTAGGACAGTTTGTTCGAGCCCTTAGAGGGAGGAGGTAGCTAGTTTTGAGAGGGCGCCCGCCTGCGCATTCTCTTATCGAGGGATTCGTTGGAGTTGTGCATCCTTAAAAGAGGCCATCATCTCTTTGACCTTGGCCAAGTACTTGGCCATGCGACCATCTCGCGCTTCGTATTCTCCTGATACCTGGTTCACCACCAGCTGCGAGTCGCTAAATATCTTGACATGCGTTGCCCCTGCCTTGCGAGCCATGCACATGCATGCTATAAGGGCTTCATACTCGTCCTCGTTGTTGGACGCCCTGAAGTTGATGCAGAGTGAGTATTGGAGGATGAAAGCCAGGATGACTCCTGCCCTACTCCCATCAGTGCACGAGGACCCATCGACATACACCGTCTAGAAGGGGGTTCCTCTATCGCTTTGCTGGCATCGGGAATTGTACTCTCCATTATAAACTTTGCTAGGGCTTGAGCCTTGATAGCGGTTCGAGGCTGATAGGTGATATCATGCTGGCTTAGCTCGATGGATCACTTCATAAGACGCCCTGAGGTCTCGGGCTTGTGGAGAACTTGTTTGAGCGGCTGGTCGGTAAGAACGACCACCCAGTGAGACTGGAAGTACGGGCGGAGCTTTCGGGACGCCATGACCAAGGCATAGGCCATCTTCTCTAGCTTCGGACAACGGAGTTCAGCGTCCCTAAGGACTTTACTTACGTAGTAGATGGGCCTCTGCGTCTTGTCTTCTCTTACTATAACAGCACTGAGGGTCTGCTCCGAAGCGGCAAGGTATAGGTAGAGGACCTCACCGGGCCTTGGCTTGCTCAAGAGTGGGGGGGCTGACTAAGTAGGCCTTGAGCTGGTCAAAGGACTCATGTTGCTGTTGCCCCCACTCAAAGACTTAGCCCCTCTAAGGTCCTTGAAGAACGGGAGACACTTCTCCCCAGATTTGGAGAGGAAACGCTTTATCGCCGCAAGGTGCTCGGTGAGTCTCTGCACATCTTTAACACTGGAGGGGGAGCTATGTTGAGTATGGCTTGGATCTTCTCGGGGTTGGCCTCTATGCCCCTTTGGCTGACCATGAACCCCAAGAACTTGCCGGATGAGACTCGAACGCACACTTGTTCGGGTTCAGTCTCATATTGTGTCTCCTCAACACGTTAAAAGCTTCTTGGAGATTAGGGACATGATCTGATATATATATATATATATATAGAGAGAGAGAGAGAGAGAGAGAGAGAGAGAGAGAGAGAGAGAGATGCTCCATTGACAACGGATTTGTTTTCACTGGGTTGGAAAACAGCGATCTCAGCCGTTGGATCGCTTTAGATCGTGATCAGCAGCTCAGATCACCTCTGCCCATCGCCCGTTCTCACTTAAGTGGCGGAGGGTTATTTTGGGAATTTCGTCCCAAATAACTCTTCGCCTGATTCGCTTTGAAAAATTGATATAACCTAGGCCGTTGTTGGGAACAACGGCCTAGGTTATGAACATAGGCCGTTGTTGGGAACAACAGCCTTTGAACAAACAACCTATAAAAATTTTATAGCATAGGCCGTTGTTGGGAACAATGGCCTAGGTTATAAAAGGCCGTTGTTCCAAACAACGGTCTATGTTCATAACCTAGGGAACAACGGCCTAGGTTATATCAATTTTTCAGAGCGAATCAGGCGAAGAGTTATTTGGGACGAAATTCCCAAAATAACCCTCCGCCACTTAAGTGAGATGGGTGATGGGCGGCAACGATCTGAGCCGCTGATCATGATCAAGAGCAATCCAACGGTCCATGAGCAAATTGCTCATATTCCTTTTACCCATATATATATATATATATAGAGAGAGAGAGAGAGAGAGAGAGAGAGAGATGCTCCATTGAAAACATGTTTGTTTTCACCGGGTTGGAAAACAGCGATCTCAGCCGTTGGATCGCTCTAGATCGTGATCAGCGGCTCAGATCGCCTCTGCCCATCACCCGTTCTCACTTAAGTGACGAAGGGTTATTTTGGGAATTTCGTCCCAAATAACTCTTCGCCTGATTCGCTCTGAAAAATTGTTATAACCTAGGCCGTTGTTGGGAGCCGTTCCCAACAACGGCCTAGATGTTTTCATGACCTCAAAGCGAATCAGGCGAGGAGTTATTTGGTACGAAATTCCCAAAATAACCCTCCGCCACTTAAGTGAGATGGGTGATGGGCGGCAGCGATCTGAGCCGCTGATCACGATCAAGAGCGATCCAATGGTCCTTGAGCAAATTGCTCATATCCCTTTTACCCATATATATATATATATATATATGTATATATATATATAGAGAGAGAGAGAGAGAGAGAGAGAGAGAGAGAAAGAGAGAGAGAGAGAGATGCTCTATTGAAAACGGATTTGTTTTTACCGGGTTGGAAAATAGCGATATCAGCCGTTGGATCGCTCTAGATCGTGATCAGCGGCTCAGATCGCCTCCGCCCATCACCCGTTCTCACTTAAGTGGCGGAGGGTTATTTTGGGAATTTCGTCCCAAATAACTCTTCGCCTGATTCGCTTTGAGGTCAGGCGAAGAGTTATTTGGGACGAAATTCCCAAAATAACCCTCCGCCACTTAAGTGAGATGGGTGATGGGCGGCAGCGATCTGAGCCTCTGATCACTATCAAGAGCGATCCAACGGTCCATGAGCAAATTGCTCATATCCCTTTTACCCATATATATATATATAGAGAGAGAGAGAGATAGAGAGAGAGAGAGAGATGCTCTATTGAAAACGGATTTGTTTTTACCGGGTTGGAATACAGCGATTTCAGCCGTTGGATCGCTCTAGATCGTGATCAGCGGCTCAGATCGCCTCCGCCCATCACCCGTTCTCACTTAAGTGGTGGAGGGTTATTTTGGGAATTGTCCCAAATAACTCTTCGCCTGATTCGCTTTGAGGTCATGAAAACATCTAGGCCGTTGTTCCCAACAACGGCCTAGGAAACATCTAGGCCGTTGTTCCCAACAACGGCCTAGGTTATAACAATCAGGCGAAGAGTTATTTGGGACGAAATTCCCAAAATAACTCTCCGCCACTTAAGTGAGATGGGTGATGGGCGGCAGCGATCTGAGCGGCTGATCACGATCAAGAGCGATCCAACGGCCCAGATCGTTGTTTTCCAACACGTGAAAATAAACCTGTTTTCAATTGAGCATTTCTCATATATATATATATATGGGAAAAAGGGGTATGAGCAACTTGTTCATTTAGTAAATGAGCAATTGATGAGGTGGCATGTATGTGATTGGAAAATTCTAAAAGTGGTTAGTTGTCCAATGTATCACATGCATGCCACATCATCAATTGCTCATTTACTAAATGAGCAAGTTGCTCATATCTCTTTTACCCTATATATATATATATATATATATATATATATATATATATATATATATATATATATATATATATATAGGGTAAAAGAGATATGAGCAACTTGCTCATTTAGTAAATGAGCAAGTGATGATGTGGCATGCATGTGATACATTGGACAACTAACCCTTTTAAGGATTTTTCAATCACTTTCAATTTGAGAAATCTCACCTTTTCTTGTCTATTCCTTTATTGTGTTCTCACCCATACTTGAAGTCGTTCTCATTTTGGTCACACATTGTTTGGAGATATAGCTTGTCCTCTTCTTAACACGTAGAGCTGTGATGTGAAAGGTGATACACAGAAGTGTCAACATTATTTGGAATAAGTATACCTCTATGTTTATTAATAAATTTTAATTTCAAACCATTATTTATATAAGAATCCATTTTAGTGAAGAACTTATGATGATTTAAATGACAAATTCTTGTTCTACTTTTCAATTTGCACTAAAAAGGGGTATAAATAAAGAGTATAAAAAATACATGACATGTCATATTATATTACAAATTTCTTGTAGAAAAGGAAAAAAAGAAATACAACCTGAAACTCTTAATAGGTTTTTTTTAAAAATAATTTTGACGGATGAAAGATGTTTGGTTGCAAAGTTTACAGCAGGCAGTGTTCTAGAAAATTGCAATGGTGGGCATCTAAGTGGACTTGGCTTTCATGTTCTTCAAGTAAGTGTGAAGGTGGTGTTTAATTGTTACCGTACTCCTAGTTTTAAGGGCTGTTGGTGCTACTAACAGTTTTTTTGCACTTTCATGGTTATCTCTGAAACTTAGTGTTTCTGGAACTGTAAAGTGTGACAGTTTTGTAAAATCTATCTCGACTTTAACCATTCACTATCAAATGAAGAGAGGCTTGTATATGAACAAAAGAGTAACAATATGGACCAAAAATTCATCTCTTCAGTCAAGTAAATGCAATATGTATTTTCCCCCTGTTATTAGATCTTTGGATTACAAAAATTTGTTCTAGAAACTACCCTCTCTATTCTGAACTGTAACACTATTACAAGCAGCATGCCAGCATGTGTCCCTATTCTGAATATGTTGTCCTTATCCTTTGCATAAAGGTAGGGGTCTAAGCTTTTCTAATTAATAATTCATTATCTTGAATCTTGATCGTATCAGTATACAGTTAGTAGTTATCCTATTATTAATAGAATTATGGGCATGTGTAGGACACATCGTCTAATCCCACTTTTGCCACCTGCATACTGGGTAGATATGACTATACATTTGAGGGGTGGCTGAAATGTGTTTTTATAGTGATTTTAGGGTATAAAGCCCACATATTTTTGTATTTTGTATTGAAGGATGCTGGCACATCACAGTGACGTGGATGATGCCTCATATATATGCTCTCTTGATTTTCTTCAACTTCAACAAGCCTAGTTTTCTTCAATAATTGTATTCTAGACCATGAATTTATACTTTGCATAACTTATTGCAATAATTATGTGTGGTTGGTTCATTTAAATCTCTTAAACTCTTCCATTTTGTGTATTTAGTAAATATTCCTTGTTACTGTATAGTTACTACCTTTTCCCAGAGGTTATTCTGCAAAATTTTACTGCTTTCCCATATTTGGAACCTTATATTCGTATACATGTATAATGTTTTTGTCGAGCAGGTGTTTGGTTAATAAGAAGTTTCTGATAGCGGGTGGAGGTGCTCCGGAAATAGAGATGTCAAGGCAACTCGGAGCGTGGGCAAAAGAACTACTAGGAATGGAAAGCTACTGCATCAGGGAGTTTGCTGAGGCTCTAGAAGTCATCCCTTACACCTTAGCCGAGAATGCAGGACTCAACCCCATAGCCATTGTCACAGAATTGAGGAACCGACATGCACAGGGAGAGATCAATGCTGGGATCAATGTTAGGAAAGGCAGGATCACTAACATCCTTGAGGAGAATGTCGTGCAACCATTGCTCGTTAGCACTAGCGCCATCAGTCTTGCTACGGAATGCGTGAGGATGATCCTCAAGATTGATGACATTGTCACTGTGAGGTGATGGTCTTTATTTTGCTAATATTAGAGTCAATATTAGCAGAATGGGAAATATTTTGCTAATATTCACAGTGACAGTGTCATCCTTCAGGATCATCTTCACACATCGATCTTTATTCTGGTCAGAATGGTGTGTTTGTCTGCTAAGATATCAATAGATATGTTTTTTGTTTCTCATTTTAGTTTTTTTGGGGCAACCGTGATCTTTGTTTTGCTTGCAATTGGTGGTTACTTTTGTATTGACCCTTGAGGTGTGAACTAGTTTCTACTTTGAAAATTTCTGTACTCGATTAAGTACAGTTCGACCTTCTGTACTAGGCATTGGTTTTTTGTTATGCATAAATCATGTATCTGTATCTGTTCTTCTCGGAAGTAGGTCATGGTAATTCATTACACTTGCGTTTAATACAGTCTTTAATTCTTTTGTCGGGAGTAGAGTTGATGATATTTTCTGAACCAGTCTCCTGTATGTCGTACCATGGCAACAACAGCTCATACATGTTAGCTAATATGATATAATAGCTCATGTTTGATCAGCTATCTGTCGTCTTACAACCAGAGTTTATTGCAAGAGCAAATTAATAGTCATTCTTGCAAGGAATTGTTAAAGCTTTCAAATAATGGCTCGCATGAAAATTGAAACAGGAAGCAAAAACGAAAAAAGAAAAAAAAAACTTAAGATACCTGTACTGCTTTAGACTTTTTCTGAATCGATAAATAAAAAGCCTTGTAAATGAACCTAATTCGACTAACAGCTCTAGGCATGTTGTTCTCCCTTGACTGGCCACTCCAGTAAATTTCCAAGTGTAAGATCTAAACTACAATATTATGATACTAAGCTACAAACTTTACAATTTTATTTTGACAACAAGATGCAGAGCAATCAAATCGGTGGAGCGGAAGTCTTTAGGTTTTGAGTTATGCAACAAAAGATCACAAACGATCACAATGCAACAACCAAGCAATAGTAGACCACACCAGACAGAAAAGCACACAATTTTGTCCCGGTTTGGCGAAGCTAATCCGGGTGAGAAATAACCGAGATATTATTCAACTAGAGATAACATAAGAATCATAATGATATGGGTAAAAATTAGGATCAAATCGAGACCATTCAAATCCGGCACGAATCCAAAAGCTCTCAGGAGTAAAACAGTAAATTTCACCAGAAACGGGCTTGTAAAACGAAGTTGGGTCTCTTTTAAGCCCAATAATCCAAAACAGATTCATCATACTGGGCTGTCATAGCGGCCCAACATGAAGGAATTCATAATTATCGGAAGTGCCGTCTTACACTCCTTATCTTTTAAAGAGTAACCACTTCTATCTCTACATCCATAAGAGAGGGTTTAAAAACCCTCTCTCTTTATCAAGAGAAGAGTTCTAACTCTGTCTCCACAACTACTTTTATCCTTCAATGAAGAACAATGTCAACTAACTCTTTCTCTTTATCAAGAGAAGAGTAACCGACTTTATCTCTTCATGAAGAAGAAGATAACCAACTTTATGAAAACATCGGAAACTAGAGATAAATCAATATCTTGAAATTGACCCCCCCCCCCCCCCCCCCCCCAATGTGACTATAAATACCCCGCGACCTATTCAAAAACAAGGTAATGGCATATTCCACTATAAAACTTTTCATATTTTCTGAGTTTTTTGACTTAAGCGTCGGAGGGTCTATTGCTGGGGCAAACCCCAGTGTTTCAGACTTTTACAGGTCATTCAAAGCGATCACAACCGTTCAGATCAGATCCAAGCATTGACATGAGTTAAATTTCAAAATCAAGATCAGTTTACAGCGATTGACATCGGTGAAAACTAAATGTCAGATCTTTTATTGTTTCTATAAAAGAATTCACAACATCTGTTTGCTCCACCACAGAAAATAATAGCAACAGATTTGCACTGTCTGTGGAAAACAGAAAAGAATTCCGACCAAATTTTGTCGGTAAATAACTACCTTTTTTATCCATGCCTCCAAAGAAGAAAAGGAAGGCAGCGACCACAAGTCGACGAGCCAACCCTCTTCCTCCACCTCCTCCTCATGCCGAAGACTTCATTCCTACTCAGCAGACTCAGCAGGGTCAACCCCTTCATCTGGATTAACCTCCCCAGCAGGAACATCCCCCTCAACCACCTACTCAGCCTCCTTAAAAAAAGGCTGCACCGAGGGACTCTTGAAGAAGTTAGCGCCGTACATGGTATGTGGGTGAGAACATGGGTTCGGTCTACACCTCAACACCCTCTATAGTACCTTCTGTGGCACCCCAGGCACCCCAGGCACAACACGACCTCCGTCAGATCATACTCTCCCGACAGCAGGGATCTGACCTCAGAGACCACTTGAATGAAAGGTGAGTCCACGATGAGTTCCCTCATCTAGCACTCTTGGAAAGCAAGATGAGCCCCTCTCCTCGAAGACAGAGGTCTAGAAGAATCCCATCTCCTAGGGGCGAAGAAGATATCCCTTTGTCGGGGACAAAAGAGGATTTTTCTCCCTCGCGTGAGAAGAAGCCTAACTCCAACAAGCCAATCAGCCCCCAGGAGAAATAGGGAGGAAGAAGCACCCATCACCAGGGCAGAGTTCCGAAACATCAAAGAGAGGTCCTTCAAGCCCTCCACATAGTCCCTGACAGGACCCGACAAAACATCCTTCACCGCCCTACTCCTCCATGACATGAGGAGTCCTGCGGGTCCACTAGGTCCGAAGAACAAGACAACACTGTCCTCCAACGCCTCCAACAGATGGAGGAATGCCTAGCACTAATGGAACAATAAGAGGGAAGACATGAGGAAACATACCGCCCCATCCCCTCCCCCCTCCAAGACAATCCTCGAGGCTCATATCCCAGACAATTTCAAAATCCCAATTTTTGAGCCATACAACTGGGAATCCGACCCAATAGACCACCTTGAGAGTTTTAATGATGGTCCATCAAGCATCTGACTTCATCCTCTGTAAGACCTTCCCACAACCCTGAAGAGATCAGCACGGGAGTGGTTCTCTCGTCTCTCTCCTAGGTCCATCTTCTCATTCGATCAGCTCGAGGAGCTCTTCCTCACACACTACATCACCAGCTGCAAGATAGAGAAGACAAGTGCATCCTTACTTGACTTTAAGCAAAGGGATGGGGAACCTCTCAAAGAGTTATGTTCGGCGCTTCACAGCTAAATCCTGATTTATTTCCTTACTCAACTCAGTCATAGCACTGCAGCCTTCAGGTACAATTTAAACCATGAACACCTAATAGATCGGAAATGTGGAAAGATTTTGTAAAATATGATGGGGATGTAAAAGAAATGGTGGATGGAAAAGAGATAGTGGTAAAACGCAAAAAGGCCGAGTGCATACATTATCATTTCAAAACTAGTGCAGAAAGTAGACTTGGAACTACACACCTAAAGAACCATATAACAACATGTTCAAAGAAACCGAGAGCCGATATACGCCAAATATTGATACGAGCATCCTCAAGAAAAGTTGATGGAACTTGTAGCCTAGAAAATATTCAATTTGATAATGAGAAGAGTTGCTATAAACTTGCACAAGCAATTATTGCTCATGAATACTCATTCAATATAGTGACACATAGAAGGTTTTTGGATTATTTGCACTCTCTTCGCCCCGAACACATAGTTCCTTCTCGCAATACAATCACGGAATTGTCTACGAATGTCTATGTTGATTACAAGAAGAGGCTGTTTGAAACATTTTCCTCGCATATGAATAGGATAAATTTCACAATGGATAAGTGGACCACATCTTCACCACAAAAGTCATACTTGTGTGTTACTTCTCATTTCATTGATGATGCTTGGAATTTGCAACGGAGGGTTGTCAATTTCATTAAAGTTAGAGGGGGTACGAGGATTATTATTTGTGATGTTTTTATGTCGTGCATGCTTCAATGGAATATTGATAGTAAGATTTTACCGTTACCGTTGATAATAACATGGCTAATGATGTTGTTATCTCTTTGGCAAAGGATCGTATTTTGGATACGCTTCTCTTTTTTTCATGTGAGATGTGCCGCACTTATTATTAATCTTGTTGTCCAAGATGGTTTGAAGCAAATCTTCGAAGCTATTCATAATGTGAGGAAAAGCATTAAATATGTTGCAATGTCACCTCAAGTGCAAGAAAGTTTCTATGATATTGCTAAACAACTTGGTGTGAATGGAAGACATGATGTATGCACAAGACAGAATTCCACTTATGATATGTTAAGTGTTGCACTAGAATATAAGCAAGTATTTAGTAAATTCCTCTCAAAGACAACAAATACAATTCTTGCCCATCGGGAGATGAATGGAATCATATTGATACCTCGAGTAATTGCTTGAAGCATTTTAGTGATATAACTAAGCCTATTTTCGGTTCCGATTATTTATTGCAAATCTTCTTTTCGAGGAGTTTTGAGAAGTTCTATTACTTCTAAATGAATAGGAGAGAAGTTCAGATACTGTAATTGTGAGAATGGCAACTGCCATGAAGAAGAAGTTCATGAAGTATTGGTTGAAAGCTAACAATCTTTTTACCGTTGCAACTTTTCTTCACCCAAGATATAAATTAGTTGCCATTAAGTTGTTTTATGAAGAGATATATGGTTTTGATGGTGCAAGGCAATTGGGAAATATTGTACACTTAATCAAGGAACTTCATGGTGAATATTCACAAAATTCTCATGAGAAAAGTCAATGAATACCACAAGGAGTTGGCTTAAGCAATTCTTCACAAATGGTGGAAAGTGTTGGTGAAAAGAGAAAGACTAGATTTTGTAACATCCCGATCTATTATATATATATATTTTCGTATATATTTTATTTTATGAGGATTTGAGACCGTATGTATTTTTGCATACATAATTTCATATGTTTTTCTAGAGTCCAATAGCCTAATAGACTGATTATTATCTTTGTTTCCTACAAGAGTTATTTTAAAGCCTAAAGAACATCCTAGGCCTAATTCTAGCCCATTATAATTAATTTAAGTATTTCTCCTTGGGCCCATGATTTTTGGCTCAAATAGTAAACCCATTTAGTTTAACTCTCTTTTAATTATGGTGACTTGTAGTGTAGACTCAATGGTAGACAATTAATAAATTAGTGCATGAACAACTTAAGAATGGGGACACCAGGGTGGCACATGCATGCAATAGGGTGTGCATTGCACACTTTTCCTATTAGGCCGGGTTGGATCCAAGAGAGAGGGAGAGATGGGAGTAGTGGTGAGGTAATTTCTCAAGTCATGGGTGGTTATGGCAACTTCCAAACTCATCCTAGCCTTTAATCCCTAACTAGTTGATCAAATCCTAAGCATTCAATCTACCCAAAATTATGTATAAATACCCCATAGTTTCTTCTCATCTTAGTGCATTAGAAATTTATTAAAGGGAGAAAAGAATTAGAGTGAAAAAAGATTGAGAGTTTTTGAGAGAAAAAGATTGAGGAATTCTTGTGTGGGTATTCATTCAAAGAATGTCGGGAATCACACTAGGAGAGGCTCAGGTTTGCTACACCTAGGAGGAGAAGGATCTATTCGTGCATTCTAAAGGATTTTATAGGAGCTTTCTATTCGTGTTTCTTCAAAAAGGTGGGTGTTTCTCATGACTTCTAATTTAGATACCATGTTAGGTTTTGTGCTAATTATGCAAGAATAAATCATTTTACTCCTTGTTAATACCATGATTAAAGTAAAAATAGAATACAAGTGAAATTGCATGAAATGAATGGGTGAACTTGATTGAATGGTATGATTGATGTTTTTACATTTTGATTTAATCTAGCATGTTAAATTGGAATAAATGTCTATGTCTGTAGAAAAATGATGAGTATGGAAAAAATACTGTTTTTAGAAGTCGTGGTTGTGTGAAAAATACTAATCGTAAGAATCCCTACATTATTTAGTAAACTATGCATGTTGTGATGTTTGTTAAATAAAGTCGTGTATTAGTTTCGAGAAATGAACATATTGTAATCTAAAACTAAATTTTGTGTGCTAATCGAAAGGAAAGAAGAAATGATTCCGTATTTCAAATTTTGTTGCTGATCAGTCGACCGAATAGGCGTAGACAGTCGACTGACCTGAATATTAAATTTTTCGAGTTTAAAACCCCGCAGAATAGCCGACTGGTCTAAATAACAGTCGATTGCTCTTGATCTTTTTCGAATTTTTAAATCTTTTCAGAACAGCCGACCGGTCATGTTTAACAGTCGACTATCCCGACCATTTTCTTGAGTATTTTAATCTTTCGCTGAACAGTCGACCGGCTATGTTTGAGAGTCGACTGTCCAGACCTTTTAGCATCTCAGATCTCTAAATTTGCTTCGTGATAAAAATAAATATATATACCGTTTGAAAGAGATTGATAATGGAAAGAATGAAGATTGGATTGTGGCAAATTAGAAAAGTGCATTTTATTGTCTTTGCACGAAATTATACATGAAGTGAAGTATTCTGTTGAATTTATGAAAGGTTTTACAATTATGAATGTTATGAACATGACAAGGAAAAATCTGATGTAATCATGAAAAATGAACTTATGAGCTTGAAAGACTCAACTCTTATGTAATTGTGAATTGAAATTGAGAACTAGAGGGTAGCTAAGCCTCATACCGGCATTGGAAAGAAATGAAGTTGAAATGAAATTTGAAATGAAAAGACCAAGATTTGGGTCATGTTGAATAAAGAATTAAGACCGGTATAGTGGAAAGGCTAACTCTAGAGAATTGATTTTGTTCATGATTCTAATAAACTAAGGACTAGTTACATAGTGAAGATGTGATGAAAGTAAGAGAAAAACACGAGTATGAGGGCCATCGGATTGACGGTGTGAGAGTGATTCACAGACTGCCTACTTGATGTGTCATGACATGGCGTGGGCACTACTCCAGAATTATCGTCCCGTTGGCGTTGCTTGTGGGGTATTTTGGTGACTACGGGTGGTGCCATTGTTCCATGGCGGAGGCTGAATTGTCCATAGTCTATTTGCTCGATGCGTCGTGTCAGTGCGTGGGATTCCCTTCCAGACTGCCTGTACATGGGCTCGTAGATCATAGAATATCTAGGATACTTACCGTAGTTACCGTAGTTGTTTAAGTCATGGTGAGGGATTGAACCCTATAAGATGAAGTACGATTAAGGGCTTGCCCTCGGACCTATGTAGTATGGGATGCATAGAATCCAAACAAGTGCGCATTAGTGTCATATAACATAACAACTGCATTAAGGACTAAGTGCACAGCACGACACGACATCAATAGGATAGTCCCTTTAGTATTTATTTTTTTGAACAAGTTTGTGATTGCTAAGAAATGAGAATCGTTATACTGTTCCCAGTATTGAGTGGATGGCCGTGTTTAATTTTCGTCGGTTGAATAAACTGACGTACCCACAGTTTGTATGCAGGTAAATGACATGATAAAGATTAAAGGAGAACTGATGCTTAGAGATTATTCAAATATTGTTGTACTTTTATATAAATGTTGTAAATCGCTTCCGCTGTAAAATGTAAAGTGTAAAGATTACATGTAACTCTGATGTAAAGTGAAAAGTTTTTATTTCCTTGTAAAATTGTACAAAAGAAGTGTAAAGATCCTGTGGAATCTCGAATTCAGTTGTATTTTGGAATTCGGGGTGTTACAGATTTGATCAATATATTGAGAGTTGTGAAAGCATGCCTTCGAAGACGAATTTAGACATATATATGGAGGAGGGTGTTCTTAGGTGGAATGAGTCTACAGTGGGAAATTTTGATGTATTAGCTTGGTGGAGAGGGAATATCGGAAAGTATCCTATACTTGCAAGGATTGCACGAGATGTTTTTGTTGTCCCAGTTTCCACAGTAGCTTCTGAATCCACCTTTAGCACTAGTGGTCGTATGTCCGTTGTCATAGAAGCCGAATGAAGAAGGAAACAATTGAAGCCTTGATATTAACTCAAGATTGGCTAAGAGCAGAGGATGGAGGTATTTGCAATACTCGCCCTCTTTCTTGCATGTATTTATTAATCATTATCTAATTATCTCTGTTGTGTGTTAATTTGTAGCATCCAAAGTAGAACAATTTTCTAATAATTTTGTTATTGAAGATACTAGGACGGAGGATGAATATGTGACTCTTATACCAACAACTCTAGGTATGATGAGATTCAAATATTGTTACACACTTACCCCACTTGCAAGAATTTTTGGTTATTTTCATAAATATAATTTTAGTTATTTTTTTTATTAAGGTGACGATGAGGTGGATGAATATATCTTGGAGCAATTGGATGATGATTATTGATCTTTGCATTCTGAGTTGATGGGAGCCCACTTTCTTTTGAAGACTTGGTTGATCAGCATATGGTTTATTTATAGAAGTAAAGTGAGGTGACAACATGGAGGGCCATTTGTTTTACCTTTCTGTTTGTTATTTTGGATGGATTTGAGTTATGAATCAAAGTAAAAAACTTAAGGAAAGATTTTATCACCTTTCTTTTCTTCATGTTAATACCTCATATAGTCATCAAAGTTTATCAGCTTTTCTCTTTATAATATTAGGTTAATTATTCTAGTAGTTTTGCACCAGAAGGGTTTAAATGTAGATATGGATGAATGAGCGTGTGCGGAAGGCGTGTGCAGAGGGTGTGTGCTAGTAGTTGTGCAGATTTCGTATATGGGTTCTTGGAGGCCGACATTCATAATTTCTTATTCTTTTGGTTTGGTGAGGCGTGTATTAGAGTGGTTCTGGCCAAGATGAGTTTCTGCATATCAGAATGTCACACTGCTTAAATTTGATTTTGTTAACAGTATTTACATGTCACTGGGGAAGAATGTATGAGTCTTCGGGAAGTGAAGGTAAATTAGCTGCAGTGTCCTATGCACATTTCTCTTGGTTAGGTTTGGTTTATTTTATATTGTGACACCATTTTCTCTTTTCAGTCCTTGCGGGGGATGAACCATCCAAACATCGTTAAGCTGAAGGAGGTTATAAGGGAGAACGCTATATTGTATTTCATATTCGAGTACATGGTATTCTTTTATGAAACTTCCTGATGTATTTTTACATGCTATTCATCTTTATCATGACTTTTGTACAAAGAGTGGTAAATTGGAGAGAACTTCTGAAGTTTATTTACTTTATGTGGTGATTAAAAATTTAATTTCTGGTTTCAATCTATATGTATATCATGCATTTAATGTTAATCCTAATCTGTATCTAGATTAAGGCTAATCTCAAATTAGAAGGCAATAACTTCAATATTTTGGTATCTTCGTTTACCTGAGTGTCCTAACATAAACTCATGTAAATCCTGTTTCCATATTGAGGAGGCTCTTAGCCAACCTGACCCAAGAGAACATCTAAAGAAACTACTTGATCCAAGACTTGGCAACAATTACTCTATGGATGCTGCTTATAAGGTAAAATAACGTCCCTATACAACAAATAGCAAGCTAGGGCCTTTTTTGATGGAGAATGATGATAATTGAGGTAGTTTTTGGTGGAGGTAGATGTATAGAAACGTCATCTGCATGCCTTTAAATTATCTAAGTTATATCCTTTATACATGCGGACACTAGAAAGAGGCAAGGATAACATGAGGTTGGAGTGAAGTTGAGATACGTCAAGTTATTTGAACCTTTAAGAAACCACAGAATTGAAACAAACAACATTCACATGCAAGTGTACAAATATTTTTGAACATTTTGGGTGGAGCCTTTTGGAAGGATCATTTCAAAGTTTAAGGTTTTACAATGTGGACATTTTCTAGTCAAGAAAACAACAATAAATATTTCATACCAGGTCTGTACTTTAAACTATATGAATACTTTTTATCCCATTTACTTCTATTAAGGGTTGTCTGTACCTTTCATTAGCAACTAAGATGAAATTATTAACATCTTTTTCTTTCTCCTGAATCCAAATGAAATTCTGCATTTTCTAAGGCTCAAGTCATACTAAATTAATTAATCTTGTTAGTTGTCTAAAATGATCAAATGGATATGCATTTAAGGAAGGTAGATTCGTTCTCAATGTTCTAACTTTCTCTTTATACCTTTCTTTTCCTGGACATACAGATGACAACTAGATCATGAACCAACTTGAATAAAGTTATATGTTTGTCCTTTTCAGATCTTGACTTATTGGAGATGAAAAGTGTTTTGTCATTATAATTGTAGCAGTTTGGCTTTAATCTTTGTTTTATTTTAATGTTGATACTGTATCGAATATCTTAAATCCTTTTTCTCTCTTTTCCGTAGAGATGGTGCATGTATCTTTCATCTAGAAATATCTTGTAAAGATACTAAATCTTGCAAATGAAGCACAGGTGAGTCCATACATCTTTCATGTTAAAAACAGCAGTAGAATTGCTCTTAATAAGTCTTATAATAAGCATTTTTTTTCCTTTAAAAAAGAAGTGATGGGAGTAGGGGTTTATTTTAACTAAACCTTACTTAAATCTTAATAAGATTTATAGTGCAGGAAAATGCTTTGGGTTATGTAAACATGGTGTTTGCTTAAGGTGCAAATGCATAGGAAGTTAAGATGCCAGTGTTTTGAAGTTCTTCCTTTGGAAAACCCCAAAGATAAAATGTGTTATTTCAGATATCATCTATTCCAAAATTCTAACATTAAGCTGTACATGCTCTTATCCGTTTTTTCCAAAAATGTTTGCAGGGGCTCAAGTCGCCATTTCGTCACATGTGAAAGTAGATACTCCAGCTTCCTTTGATGGGAGCTCTGCCCAAAAGGAAACCTTTCTCTATTACTGCAGTTATTCCGAAGTACAATCTTTTTCAATGACGCCACATCGTCCTGGTGAAGAAGGTTAAGATTCAGATTTAAACCAATGCAAAATAGACAGGTAAGTGCGTACTGTATTCATTTTTATAAGAGTTGTATATGTTTGAAATAAATTTTCATTCACCTCTTTAGTTCAATTGATTTCCATTTTGTGATTAGATATGAAAATCAATATCCACAATTCAATGATATACATGTCTAAAGTACTAGTTAAGAAAAATAAATAGCAAAAACTTTATATTTGATATCTGAATTCGTATCCGTTATCCGGTAGACTGTATCCAATTCGCATCCGTATCAGAAAATTACGGATACGGATATGATTTTTATTTTTCGATTCATATCCGTATCTGTATCCGAATCCGTCTTTGGAATGCGGATACAGATACTGGTATAGCCAATATCCGATCTGTATCCGATCCGAAAGCATCCCTAGGTATATGTGATTAAAATTGATGTTTTGGGGATGAAAATACCCCCATTCTATACTTCAGTTTGCTGTGAATGTTAGGTAATGGTTTCGGCTTGTCCGGGCATGTTTGGTCCTTGAAACGGGTCCGAAAAGAACCCATAAACGACAGATTTTTGCCTTATATGCTTGCTGTTTGGAAATTGTATTCTGGAAATTGTATTCTGCTGATTTAAGGATCTTAACCACTCTTTTTGCTTGATTATCATATGAAACAAAGTCACAGAGTGCTGTGCTAGTGTTGGGTCGCTTAGGTATTAATTTGATCGCCAAAAAGAGCTCATAACGTCGATATAATCGATGTTGTTGGGCTGTCGTTGTTGGCTGATTCGCTCGTTGGTTTGAGCAATTTTTCACACCCGTTTAGTAGGCAAATGTTACTCTTAAGGACCATAACTTGCTGTTAACTAATGTAGTAATATGAACCCTAGGCCCTAAATTGAGAATTCATAGTTAATTGGGTAGAATAGGAACCCATAATGCCTCGAACACGACGGTAGAAGACTGTTTTCGCTCCCCGACTTGCTCGCTGTCTGCGGAGGGTTGCAACCGCTGTTGTTGGAGCTACCACTCATCGGGAGGACCGTGGAGGTGTGGAAACCAAAGGGACTCGAGGAGCGGCCCGTTTACGTGTTCGGAATTTCAACAAAGAGGGTGAAATGGCGATCGAGGATAGCTCAGTTCGCTGTTTTCGTTGGACCTGAGTTGGGCCGGGCTTGGGCCAACTCTTGGGCCTGATTTGTGGGCCAAGAGGGACCATAGTTGGGTTGGGTTAAGTTTTGACTAAATGGTTAAGAGTCACCTAGTGGTAGATCTTCACTTGATTCTAATAGAAAGATTGACTAGTTGTATAACTTGAAATGAGTGAATAAATTCTAAGTTAGGGCTATAATTAGAATGGTAGACTGATTTTTATTGAATATGAGGCATAAAACACTAATATTGATTAATAGTGTTAAGCAAGTAGATCGCCTAGAAATTCACTGTAGTTAATTGAATTTGTGGGATAATAAAGGCTGGAATTAATTATATGGTCTAATTGACTATTAACATCAATGTCTATGTTTAGAAGCTAGAATTGCAATAATAGAAAGACTAGAGCCATAGAATCAGGTAAACTAGTTAATGAATGAACTGATCCAGTAATTATAGAATTAACAAATCTCACTGTTTTAGTGCTCTTGTAAGCTATGTAACAATAGGGTTGTCTTGGAATGTAGATTGGTATCTTGATCTGATAGCATGGCTCTAGAGACTAGGCAAGACCCAATCGCCCGTGGTGTTGATGAGTTGTGCCTTCCGAGGAAAAGAAAATGGATTAATTGGGAGATTATTGTTTGTGAAGTAACGTCGGTCGAGTACGCTAGCTCTAGGCTACGTTATTATTGTTTGTAAGAACAGGCACTAGATGAGTGTTATACTCACCTATCAAGGGGACATGTGCGGAGTTGTCTCACCTGTCAAGGGGACACGTGCGGCGTTGTCTCGATTGTTAATTTCTGGGATATATTGTAAGAGCGAGTTTTCATCAGAAGCTTGGGCTATGGACCTTAAGTACCCATCAAGTTCTATGTTGTTTAATGCGAACAATGAGCAAGAGCAAGATTTTAAGACTTTCGGTGGAGTGGGAAGTTCCGCAGGGGCACGTTTATGTTCGTAACAACTTTTGGTGAGGTCCGGGTGTGGAGAAAGACCGCAGGGTCTGGCCGCCCTACTAGTGAATATCTAAATCTCACGTAGTTGTCCGAGGGCTGAGAAAGACCACATGGACCGGACAGAGCAAACTAATTAAGACCGGGGAGTGGAGAAAGACCGCATGGTCCGGCACTACTAAGGAACATCCAAATCTCGGGGGCGGAGAAAGACCACAAGGTCCCAGCATAATGGCATAATAAAATGACAATTTCAGACGGCAGAAGTGAGAGTGGTCCGAACGACTGCAGCCTCACCAGTCACTAGATAAATGTCAGAAACAGAGCAAGAGTATAAAGTAAATTTGCATTGCGAGAAATCGAACCCTATAATCAGAAGGACATTTGAGCTTGATTGAGAAGTATGTAGTATGGGATGCATTATTTCCAATCAAGTGTGCATTAGAATAAGAGCATTGTGTGCATTTGAGTTGTGCATTAGTTGCTAGGTCATGGCATACACCGACACTTCTGTTTGTACGTCTTTCACATTTTTCTGCATTAATATTGGTTGTTGAAGATTTTGGAGGTCGCTGATTATATCAGCATTGTTTCATTTGCATTCAATTAACATGCCCACAGTCTGATTAGTTGCAGGACTAGCTGATCGTGGGAGCAGGTGACTGGAGCTGTGTGGAGCATCCAAGTGGAGGATATAGATTTTTGTACATTTATTTGATATAAATTTTTGTAAATAATTGAACATTGTAATATTATTGAGGTAATAAAAGTTTTTAATTTCCTGTGATTTTCTGTGTTATGTACTCATTTGAAGTAAGATTCTGACTTGTGTCAGGAGTTTCCAGTGTTAGGAAATCGGGGCGCTACAGTGCTCAACTAGGTCCCCCAAATCGTCTGGGTATTGTCGAATATGGGTGAGACCCGTAATAGCACCAGAGTATCTCCCAAACTCACCTGTTCTCCTAACCACCTCTATAATAGTCTCCACCTTCACCGGAGACTGATCCGCTATCCATTTTCCATTCTCTCTTTCACTAGGTCTAAGGTACACTTCTTTCACTAATAGATCGGAAGAGAATTCCTTGACCGACAAGATCCTAGACATCTTATAAATTAATATAAATTATCTAAGTTGAACAACACAGACATAAAGTTCGCCAGAGAAACGAAAAATTGCCGAAGAATTTAGGAGTGAGAAAGTCTAGAGGAGAGAGAAGTCGGGGAAGAGAATAGGAGTGGGAGTAAGGATTTGAGGGGTATTTATGCAGGGGGGGGGGGGGGGGAATGCATTCCCCCCCCTCCAATTGGGCTCCCGACCGTTGCGTCTCTAACGGTTGGAAAATGCCCAACACCCACAAAGAGTGCTGACATGGTCAGTCAACGTTCACTGGTCAAAGGGGGAAAATGTGGTGCCACGTTAGCCTCCCAAGCTCCCTACCCGGTGCAATCCCGGGTAACTCTCACACCGGGTAGCACTAGGGCTTCACCGCTTCCTGGCCATCGGATCTCTCCAGAAAGTGCGCTCTACTTAATCTGTGGTCCAGATCTTTCTAATATCCGAGCCAGTGCATAGCACCGGGTAGCCATTGCACCCGGTAGCTCCCCCTTTGGATTGCATTTGAGCCATCAGATCTCTTCAACGTGCGAGCTTAGTCTGATGGACGATCCAGATTGCACCACGTCATCAGGTAAATTTTTTTTTCTTTATTTAATTATTAATTCGGATTAATTAAAAGTTATATAGAATAATTATAAATTCGAAAATAATATTAAAATATTTTGAAAATAATTTTAAATTTAGAATAATTGTTTAAAATTTTTGGAAATTAATCATAAAAATTGAGAAATTGATTTTTAAAATCCAAAAAATAATTTAAAATTGGTATTAAAAAGTCAGAAAAATTCTTGAAAAATCACAAAATTTTGAGAAAATTCTAAAATAATTTTGGGTACTTTATAAAGCCAGAACAACTCTGTTAAACCCCAAGCAAGAGTCAAACGTTCTCGAAAAACTCTGTTCAAAGTTATGTAAACCATTCTAAATGGGTGAACTACTCCTCGAAGGATGTGAAATTCAGTCTTCAGGATTGGGGGCTTATAATATGGGTAAAAATAGAAACAAATCGAGACCGTTCAAATCGAGCACGAATCCTAAACCTCTCAGGAGTAAAATGGTAAATTTCACCAGAAATAGGCTCGTAAATGGAAGTTGGGCGTCTTTTAAGCCAACAACCCAGACAAGTTCGTCATACTAGGTTTCCATAGCGGCCCAACATGAAGGAGTTCATAGTTTTCTGAAATGTCGTCTTAAACTCTATATCTGTAAGAGAGTAACCACTTCTATCTCTCCATCCATAAGGAAGGGTTTAAAAATTATATATCTTTATTAAGAGAAGAGTCCTAACTATATCTCCACAACTCCTTCTATCTCTTCATGAAGAAGAAAGTCAACTAACTTTATCTTTTTATCAAGAGAAGAGTAACTGACTCTATCTCTTCATGAAGAAGAGGAAAACCTACCTTATCAAAACTTGGGGAACTAGAGATAAATCAATAAATACCCCATGACCCATTCAGAAACAAGGTAACGGCAGATTCCGCTCTAAAAACTCTTCATATCTTCTGAGTTTTCTAACTTGGGTGTCAAAGGATCTGTCGTCAGGACCAACCCCAGTGTTTCAGACCTTTCTATCAATCGAAGCGAGCACGATCGTTCATATCAGATTCAAGCGTTCACACGAGTCAGATTTTAGAATCAAGATCAGTTTGCAGTGATTAACATCGGCAAAAACTAAATGTCAGATCTTTTATTGTTTCTAAAAAGAATTCACAACATTTGTTTGCTCCTACATAGAAAATAGCAACAACACACAATACTCACCAATAAACTATCTATCTCTCAAACCTCACTAGAACATATTATGTTGTTAAGATTGGAAAACTTTCAGGTGAAGTACTTGCCCCTCATGAAGGTCATTACAATTATTTATAGAGACCTAGAAAATCCTAGGTTGTAGTCTTGATACTTCACCTTTCGATAAACCCTAAAGAGAAAGCCATGTGATAAGAGTCGTACGATATAAATTGGAGAACAAACTGGGCTCAAACAAATTCCCAAAGATTGGCTAATAATGTCGTTGTTTGCCACTTGCGGTCGACTGCTAAAAAATATTAGTTGACTGCAATGAAGTCGAGACCAACAAGAGAACCTCTAATGGTTGCAGTCGACTATCACTACGGTTGACTGCTAAAGTAGCAGTCGACTCTCATCTCCCAATAGCCAATCCAGCACCTCACCTCCTTTCCTCCTTTCCTGGTTTCGAAGCCTCTTCTCGCTGCCCCATTTTCTGTTCACATCGAACCTAGTATGCAAGATATAAATCCTAACAATCTCCACCATGAATTGCATACAAACTGTGTCACACCTGTGTGATTTATTACTTCTAAACTCTTCCCTTTCTCCTGTTGTAAAAGACACGATATAGTGGCCTCTTCTGATAGTTGAATTTACCTCCACCAGTTGTTTCTCTAATTGTATGCCCCCTCAAGGGTATACCCCAGTATGTGTTAATATAGAGACACCATTCTCTGTACGAACTCCACCTACCTCGAAGCATCCTCCTCCTCTTGATGGTATTCAGACGCCGTGTTCTCTCTTAAGTGATTCTGGTGGTGGTCGACTAGATACTTTAGGTACATTGGACTTAGAAATATTTGGTCAAGATTTTCTGTTCCCACAAAGTTTGCAGAGGTTGTGTTGAACACCCCTCCTTCCTTCGTCACCTTATGACAACCTTCCCAAACAAATAAAACTCCACCACGAGCTATGTACCTGCAGCCTGGTGCTTCTGGAGTTCCTAAGGATATTAGGTTCCGCTTCAATAAAGAAACATGCATGACCTTGTCCAATGTGAACCCCTTTCCATGGCATCTCCAACTCAATTGTTCCCTCACCCACTACGTTACAATACTTTTACCGGTCCCCGTCCTCACAGAACGGCATGTTGTAGACTTGTAAGGAGAAAACATTACCCTCTGAGAGAAAATATACGAAGATGTACTCGAATCAAGACACCAGCCAAAATCTACAATTTAGAACTTGAAAAAAGAAGACAGTCAAAATTATCACCTGATTTAGTGGCACTGACTATTTTGGCACCCTTATGATTCAACAACTTGTGACAATCCCTCCTGTAATGCAATTTTTCTTTGCAATGGTGGCAATGGATATCACCTTTACACACACTTTCTCTTCTAATTGAAGTTCCCTCCACTTTCATGCAAGTCAGAGATGTAGACCCTAATTTCTGAGTTCTCTTCCTAAGTTCATCCTCCTTTAAGTCCTTAATCACACTGGCCACCGAGAGCTTATCCTTAGTAGATTTCCCTACAACATGGTGGTTATCAAATGCTTCTACGAATCTGGCAGTGAATATATCAAGTTGAAAGCTTTATCTTTTTCACTAAGTTCATCTCCGTTTATTGCCTTCAATTTGGATAAACACCTTATTGAATTCCACTATATGATCATGAAAATTGGTACCTTCCTTCATTCACAGTACATCTGATCCAGTAATGATGATCCTGAATAGTTAATTATGAGTCTTGCCCATAAACTCACCATGATTTTCTCCTTAAGGAAGTTGCACTTGACTTCGTCCACTAATGACAGCTGGATTAAACTCAAGGCTTTTAAACAAACTCATCTCACTTCTACTTCATACTGGATGACTTCCCTTTATCTCCTTCTAGGGCAAGATGCAGCACCCTGTTGATCCAATACGCATACATGTCCACCTTCCAGAGATTAAAGTTGATCTTAACGTTGGACTGCTTGATCTTTAGAAAACCATGATCTATCATCTTCACCAAGGAACTCGAGCAACCTTTGCTCTGATACCACTTTGTAAAGCAATTTAATCGGTGTAGCAGGAGTCTTTAGGCCCTAAGATTATGCGACAACCAATCACAATGAAAAACCAAGAAACAATACACCACACCAGACGCAAAAGCACTCAATTTTCTCCCGGTTCAGCGAACCTAATCTAGGGGTAAAATAACTGATATATTATTCAACTAGAGATGACAAAAGAGTTACAATACTATCACCAAGAACCTATCTATCTCTCAAGCCTCACTAGAAGATACTTTGATGTTTACAATGGAAAACTCTCAGATAATGTATTTGCCTCTTATAGAGGTCATTACGATTATTTATAGAGATAGAAAACCCTCAGTTGTAGTCTTGATTCTTCACCGTCTAATAAACCCTGAAGCGAAAATCATGTGATAGAAGTCGTATGATATTACTTGGAGAACAAACTAGGCTCAAACAAATCCCCAATAATCGGCCTATAATGTTGATGTCTGCCACTTGCTTAAGTAAAGCCCAAACAAAGAGACCCCTTGATGCGGTCTACTGCCCACTGCGATTGACTACTAAAATAGCGGTCGACTCTCATCTCCCAGGAAGTCAATCTGCACCTTATTTCCACTCATTTTGCCCTTTTCTCTTCACATCGAACCTAGTATGCAAGACATAAACCCTAACACAAGACTCTGAAGATCTCCAATCACCAAAAAATTGATTTTGTTTTTTTAACAAAAAAAAAAAAAAACTCCCTGAAAAGAAGAGGAAAAAAGAAAGAAAGAAAGAAGAAACATTACATATGAACACGAATTACTTGCGCATGTCGCCAATTTCTCAAGTCATGAAGAGGAGTAGGAGATGTAAAACCAATACAAGATGCAATCTCCTCTATGAGTTCTCGACGAACTGAATCAATTCTCTTCCTCGAACTAGGAAGAAGAGGCATGGTTATTTCTATATTTCATAGAAGGACCAGTGTGATTAAGCGAAAGAGAAGGCATATTCAATAAGAGTTTACAGCTTGTCTTGGTATGTATATCTAATCGTTTTTTACTTTTCCCGTAAAATAAGATAACTATATATAAAATAGTTTTTTAAAAAGAAAGTGAGGAATTACAAACCCTAATTTATTTATATTTCTTATCACAAAATTAAATTTAAAATTTAGGATAACTTTTTTTAAAACTAAAATTAAATTAAATTAATAGAAAATAAGAAATATTAACCCAAAATCATTGATAGTCCATGCATAAGAAGCACTAACCCAAAATCATTGACAGTCCATGCATAAGAAGCACGTGTACCATACATTGGAGTTCTTTTTATTATTATTTTTCATGTAGAAAGATAAATGGTAATAGTACATTTTAAAATTAAACTAAATAAAAAAAATATAACAAAATATTAGTTAGAATTAGAATTATTCATTCTGTCATATAAATGTTTTATTTGAACTAAATAAGGATAAGAGATCAAATTAAACTATGATCGATGAAAATCCATGCATAGCGCACATATGTCATCTTATGTTTTATGTGTAATTAACCCATGTTTAATTATAATAGTTGTACATGACGAATACGATTTTTAACCATGTGATGACATTAGGCATAATTGTATGTTCTAATTGAAAAAAAATTCAAATTCTTTTTAGAATTATAGATAATAAGAGATAGATATGCAAATACAATTTAAACTATATAAAGGTAATAAATAAAAATAATCTCAGTTGAAACCATTGAAAGGTTAGTTTAAAACTATTTAGATATTAAATCAAAAGGATTAGTATTGTCTCATCATACAATTAAACTTGAAATTAAAATTAATAAATTTTAAATTTTAAAACTAAAGTTAATATAAATCAATAGAAAATAGATCATAATAACACCGATACATACATAAGATACACAAGATATCATATATTGTAATTCTTTTTCTTCTTAGACAAAAAATCTTACCTAATATAACCAATTTATGTATTAAATTTAACTAAATTTAATATTAGATAAATTTATTTAGAATTACAATTGTACATTCTCTCGTATAATTTTAACAACCGATAAATATACTTATCTTATTTAAACTAAGTAAGATGTTAAATTAAGCTATGATTAATGACAATCCGTACATGTCCATCTCATACTGCACATGTTATTGAACCATTTTTAATGATAACGTATATGTAACGAATAAGATTTTTAATCATATAATGGCACGCGCATATATCTCATGGGTCAATTGCTAGTATTAAATAAGAGTTTACAACTTGTATTGATATGTACATCTAGTCGTTTTTACTTTTCACATAAAGTAAGATAATTATAAAATAATAATCAAAAGATAATTATAAAAAGAAAGTAATTACAAACCCTAATTTCATGGGCGGAGCCACTAATGGGCTAGGGTTAGGGGCTGCTCCCCCTGGGGTTTGCCAACCCCTCTATGTAGGCCCAATCCCATTTTTAAAAGAGCCCCCCATGGCCCCCCCCCCCCCGAACTGGGCCAAGCAACACTTTCGCTCCTCTTTCGGCCCAATACCCAACAAACCGCTCCCTTCCTTAGCCCAAGCCCAACTCGCTCAACACCCGCTCTTCCTCTTTCTTTGGTTCTTTCTTTTCATGCTCTTCCGAAACTCTTGCTCCCAATCCAATTATCCAAGCCCTCAATTCCAACTTCCAAACCTCCAGATCTTCAGTATGGTGGGAATTGATCAATAGCTACCTTGATTAGATAAACTTTAAAGCACCCTAAGTTCTTGTAATATCTCTAAAAGTTTGTGGTAGACTTAGAATTATAATAGTTGGGTTCATAAAAAATTATTAATGAATTTAGATTAATTTGTGGGCTATCTAGTTGAAAAAGCATGTGGTTATAAAATGGGCCGATAGATAGTGGGCTATAGAAAGCTTTGAATAAAATATGTGAGGAATTAGGTTTGCATGGTATGAAAATTTTAGTCCAACATTGAATAGAAGATGTGAATTAATCTCTAACTCTAATCGCTAATACTATAATGGGAGAAGGCCTTGCCTAAGTGTCATTTGTAAATCTATCTTTTTGTAAATCTACCTACATATGCAGTACACGTACATAACTAATATAAAGAAGGTTTCAGGTTCAAACTCATAATATATCTGAATTTTGACTTTAAAAAAAAAAAATTTCTTAAGACGTGCATCGCACGTATAAATTTTTTTTTTTTTTGAAGAAAAGGTGGGATAATGCCACCCTGTTTCATTAATAAGAGATTAATAAACAACCCCGAAGTCTCGGGACAACAAAAGAGCAGTACAGGAAATAAAACATAGCCCCCAACAACACCCTGGGGGATGGGTTACAATATCAGCCTAACGGCTCCCAAAACACAACTACAAACAACAAGGCCTGTTACAAATAAAGACAAAAAGAGGCGGCTGTCCAATCCTCAGTCCAGGGTGGGCCCGATCTCTATCTCCTCGTCGTCGTACTCGTCCACCTGGAACACCCTTGCAATTCTCCCTCTGGCTCCTGACGCAGCAGCTGCAGCCCAAAAGGAAATAAGATGCATGATATGAGTAAGATTACTAGAAATTGAATTACATGAAGCACGGAAATAAAAATTATTCCTATCTAGCCATAACACCCATGTGGTTGCCGCAATGGCAATAAACCATGCATCTTTCATATCGTGACGGGATGAGGCAAATCTGGAGCCAACCCACAGTTCCTCATAGTGTCTTGGATAGTCACTTGTTCCTAGTGCTCTCAGCACCTCAATCATAACGGCCTTGCTTCTGGTGCAATGAAGAAACAGATGATTCACGTCTTCCACGTGAACGTTGCAGAACCCGCAGTTGGTGACAATGTTAGGCTGTCTCTTGGCGAGGTTCTCTCTAGTCAGAATGGCATTGTTGAGCACAAGCCAGAGGAAGACTCTGATTTTCAGAGGGGTTTTGGTCTTCCAAAGAACCGCTGCCCAGCTGGGCCTGCATCCTCGGTAGTGAATCCGGTGGTACAGCGATCTAACTGAGAACACTCCTTTGTTCTCGAGACCCCAACGCAAGTGATCTGGGCCTTGGGCACATATCACCCCGGAATGGACAATGCGTAATTGTAGTTCATGCAGTTGCTGGAGCAAACTAGGAGAAAGAGTTCCTTGGAACGAAGGTCTCCAGGACCCTCTTTTCCATGTTTCCGCTACCGAGATGTTCGGTCGATTCGTGATAGCAAACAATTTTGGGAATTCAGCCTTAAGAGTGTGAGGCCCGCACCACTTGTCCCACCAAAATCTGGTGGTTCGACCATTGCCGATCAGAGATGAGGTGGCAGAGTTGAAGGGTCCGCTGGCTTTAGCAACTCCTTTCCAAAAACGAGAGACTTTTGATCCGACGCGAAATCCTAAGCTCCTTGTCCCTTTACCTCGAAGGTAAGGTTGGATAAAGTCCTGCCACCCTTCCCCGCCTTGATGAAACACCTTCCACCACCACTTACCCAGTAGAGCCAAGTTCATATCTCTGAGGTCAACGATTCCTAGCCCTCCATGCCTCTTTTTCATGCATGCAATGTTCCATTTAATGAGGTGGTAGCCTCCCTTATTTGAGTCTGCCCCTTTCCAAAGGAATCTCTTCCTGATCCGGTCAATTCTTTGGATCACCCACTTTGGGAGTTCAAAGAAGGACATGTAATAAATGGGCAAATTGGATAACACAGAGTTGATGAGAACCACTCTACCCCCAAGAGAGAGTGATTTTCCCTTCCACCCAGACAATCTGTCCTCCACCCTGTCAATAATAGGCATCCAGTCCGCTTTAGTGAGCCTTCCTGGACGGAGCGGAAGCCCTAGATATTTAATTGGGAATGCTTCAATCGCACAGTTGAGAATGGTGGCATGCTCCCGAGATACAGCTTCTGTTAATGAGATAGGAGTCAGCGCACTTTTGTGGAAATTAATTCTAAGACCTGACCAGGCCTCAAAACAGTAAAGGATGCCTTTAAAGCAAATAGTTTCCATTCTGGACCCGTTCCCAAAGATAAGGGTGTCGTCAGCATATTGAAGAATCGTGCACCCTTGATGAGCAGAACTGCTTGCCACAGGTGATATCCACCCTTTATCTTGACAGTTCTCTATCATACCTCTGAGCACATCCGCAACAATAGTGAATAGAAGAGGGGACAGAGGGTCCCCCTGACGTAGTCCTTTTTTGCACGGAAACGAAGGACCCGTTCTCCCATTCACTGAAATGGCCGTTTTGCTAGAGAGTAGACATTGTTTGATCCATCTAATCCATTTGACCCCAAAGCCCCTCCCCTTTAGGGCTTCTAGCAAACATTCCCAGTCCACAGAGTCGTATGCCTTTTCAAAATCCAGCTTGAGGAGGAAATTCTTGGAGTTGCTCTTGTGGCAATGGTGAATAACTTGCTCAGCAGTAGCTACGCAGTCTAGGATGCATCTGCCCTTAATGAAACCCGTCTGAGTTCTACTGATAATACTGTCCATTATGCGACCCAAGCGGACAGCTAGAACCTTGCTGATGATTTTGGCCGAGCAGTTAATAAGGCTTATTGGTCTAAAATCTCCAACGCACTTGGACTCCTCCCGTTTGGGGATCAACACAACTTCCGCAAAGTTGAACATCCCCAACCTCAGGTTATTGTGGAAAAATTCCATCATAACATCCATAAATTCTCCCTTAATTTCTTCCCAGAACACTTGGAAGAACATCATAGGAAAACCGTCTGGCCCCGGGGATTTGTCAGCTCCCATCTGGTCAATGGCCGCTTTGACCTCTGATTCCGTGAAGGGTTCCTCCAGCGTATTATGACCTGGATCAATCTGATACTTGCGCCAGAAGGCTTCGCCCATAGGGATCCTAAAGTCATTCTTTTTCCCAAAGAGACCCTTATAGAAGGACAGGAAGGTAGAGGAGATCACCTTTTCATCCTGCGAAGGACCATTTTCAGTCTGAATAGAGAGGATAAGATTGGATCTTCTTCTGGCACTAGCAACCCGATGGAAATAGGCCGTATTCGCGTCTCCCTCTTTGAGCCACGAAATCCTGGACCTCTGTTGCCATTTGATCTCTTCTAGTTTATACAGTTTGGCAATTTTGTCTCGGAGTTCTAATAGCCTGTTTCGTGCTTCCTGCGGGAGAACTCTAGACTCTTCCACCTTCTCAAGCTCATCAATTTCTTCTAGAAATGACTCTTTATCGCGCCAGATGTTCGAGAATCTAGACCGATTCCATCTACAGAGCCTCCTTCTAAGCCTGCGGATCTTCCCACACCATCTAGATGCTGCGTCCCGGCCGGGAAGTGGGAGAGCCCAGTTCTCCATCACCATATGGTGGAATCCCTGAAATTCCAGCCAGGCTTTCTCAAACCTGAATTTCCTTGGTTTGCGAGAGCCCCGAATGCCTAAATCGAGTAGGATCGGGGTGTGGTCTGAAGTTGGTCTAGGTATCGATCTGGCCGATGCAAGAGGAAATAGAGCTTCCCAATCCATAGAAACCAGGATCCTGTCCAACTTGGCCATAACCGGAACCGCTTGCAGGTTAGACCACGTAAAAAGCCTATCATTGATAGGAATATCAATCAGTTCAAGTACCGTGATAATTCTGTTGAATTCCTCTCGATGCCTGTCGCTAGCGCCTCTTCCCTTGTGCTCAAAAGCAAATCTAGTGATGTTGAAACCATCGCACGTATAAATTACTAGTGTGATATAAATAGAAAGGCACTAATCTCTTTATTTCCTATTAAGCTAGCGTTTTAAGTGAGAAAAGCCCTTTGTTGAGGCCGTGGTTAAGTTCTTTGGCTGTAAGCAACTCCAAAATTATGAGTCAAGTAAAAAAATCTTTCTCCAATTGATTAAAAATAAAAAAATTTAACCCTCTTCAACTGATAAACCACTTTAACCTTCTTTAACAAATGTGATAAAATAATCTCCTAGTTTTAATGAGCGTTTAAATCTAGTTATCGTTAGGTACTACTCTGCACCTTAGATTAACCCTTCGTTCTATGTTGGTGACTCAACCAACTTGGGGATTAAGATTGATCGAAAAATATAGCCATGCAGAAAGAATCGAATAAAAGCCTAGCTTATTTCTTTTTTAAATGTGTTAAGAAATTTTAATTTCAAATGTATCCATTTCCAAATTAAAAAGCGGAATATAATGTATTGCCTAAATATAATGAATCTCCTACTGGTAGGAGAAGGTAGCCAATTTTTTTTTTTTTTTTGCCGTTGGCCACTTTTTGAAAATATTTATGATTATGAGCAAGTTTTGAAAGTATTAGTACTCGTGGGCTTCCTTGTGCTATGTCAGTAGCGACCGCTATTCTCATAAGCGACCTATTCATTTTGAAAGTCACTAATGAAAATAGCGGCCTACGTTTTAATTTTTTTTGAATTTTTTGTTTGCTGTCGCTATTCCCTCTAGCGACTTTAGTATATATGAGGTCGCTGATTAGATTCGCGACCTCAAATAAATGTATTGAGACACTTAGCAATTTGTAACCTCTGTTTCTCCAAATACGTATATTCTGAATATTTTTCGTATTTTGACTCATTATAAATTCAGTATTATTTTAAACTCGATTTAGGCCTCCTATTAAAATCTTTTCGAATCGGAAATTGTATTTTCTTCGAATAATCGTATAATCGTATATTCTAACTTTGATGTTTATTTGCTAAGTGATCGACTATTTGTATCTTATTTTATTACTATTTAAGTTTTAATAAACTTGTTTATCGCAAATCTCATTTTGATATGTATATCAAAATTATTATTGTTGTTATTAATATTATTATTATATTTGATTGTTGAATTGAAAATCTATTTTTATTATATTTAGTAGTATTTGAGTATTAATTTGATACACACAGATTTATTTATTTTGTTACTATATTATTATTCATCTATTTATTTATTTATTTATTTTCTCTAATTGTATATCTTTCTTATTGGATTTTCTTAACCCAATACACATTAAAAACCCAAATTCCCTAATGGATCCTGATATGGCTAAAAATGGGGATTAATCGGAACCGTCCAAATCGGGCACGAATCTTGAAGCCCAGGGGTAAAACGGAAATTTCACCTACAAATAGGGTCTGAAATGGGTACTAGGTCTCTCCGATAAAGACCCAATAACCCACAAACGGATCCGCTTCAATTGGGCGCGGGTCTCAACCAGCAATAAAGCCCGATCAGAGGGATAGAATTAAGGCTCCTGATTAGATCCTAATCAACGGCCCTGATTCATGCCTATCCCTCCACTGGGAATTAGGGATTACATTCCTAATCTGTTTACAAGGAGAATATTCCTTATCAGATCACGGGGATTACATTCCTAATCTGTTCCCTAAGACGCCTATAAATACCCCCCATCCATCTCCATTAAGAGGTAATCAATCTTTCACCAGTTTTTACAGTCTTTCATAGTCTGCCGGATTATTGACTTGAGCGTCGGAGGGTGCGTCGCCGGGAACAACCCCGGTGTCTCGCACTTTTTGCAGGTGCACGGCGGGATCGGCGATCGAGGCCCGACGGAACAGGTACGCAGGTCTTTCTATTCAGTTTTCCCAAGAATCCACAAGTTCTATCTGTTTGCCCCCACACCAAATTTAGCGGCAACAGATTGGCGCCGTCTGTAGGAAACTAACGAATAGAGACCTCTCCTCTTCTCGGTGAACAGGTCTTCTCCAGCCATGTCGCCCCGCAAAGTTAGGTCAAGGGGATCTAATCGAGTACCCAACCCAGACCAGCAAGAAGTCCTTCCTGATCCCGCTCAGCAACAAGGGCAACTTCCCCCTACCATGGAAGAGCCACTCCAAAAGAACCCTCCACCTCCTGATCCAAAGGGTCCAAACCCTCAGAAAAAGCCTCTTCACCAAGAGAACCTCTCCATCCATAACACCTCCAGTGCCTCCATGGCCTCCCATCATCCCCGAGCCTCTGGTCGTCACAATGCCCCTCCCAAACGTCCGCAAGATGATGACCTCCGTCGTCATCTGGATGAAAAGCGGGCTCGGGGGGAAGCCTCCCGCCAGCAAGAGCGATCCCCCCGTCGTCGAGAGTACAGGAGGTCCCCCATCCGAAGAGGGAGGAAGGACTCCCCCGATCATTACCGAAGGAGGCACTCTCCCGCAGGTCGGCAGTAGCCTAGGAACTATGAGGCACCGATCACCCGTGCCGAGTTCCAGCAGTTCCAAGCAATGGTACAACAGGCACTCAACCTCCGTCAAAACCCTAATGAGCCGAAGGCCCCGTCCCCTCCTCCAGTCCGGAGCCCTCGCCGACGGTCCCCCTCTCCTCGTCCCGCTCCTACCAACTCCCGGCGTACCCCAAGTCCTCGTCGCTCCCGAAGCTACCATCGCCGCAGCCCTCGCTCCCCCTCATACGAAGATGAGTCCCGTGGCTCGGCAGATTACCGTCGGAGAGATGACACCATGAACCGCCGTCTAAACAAGGTGGAAAAACTCTTGGGACAGATAAACCGAGAAGAGGAGCTTAGGGGGAGGACCCTACGTCCTAGCCGCCCCCTATTCTCCCGGACCATAGTAGATGCCCCTGTACCGTTCGGCTTCAAACCTCCCCAGTTCGAGAACTACACTGGGGAGACCGATCCAGTTGACCACATCGAAAGCTTTAAGACTTTGATGCTCCTCCATCAAGCTTCCGATGCCCTCCTCTGCAAAACATTCCCTGCAACTCTCAAAGGCCCAGCTCGAGAATGGTACTCTCGTCTTGCCCCAGCGTCGATATTCTCCTTCGAACAGTTCGAAACCCTGTTCATCACCCATTTTGTCAGCAGCCGAAGGGCTGAGAAGACCAGCATCTCCCTCCTGCACCTTCACCAAAAGAAGGGGGAAAAGCTGAGGGATTATGTGAAAAGGTTCACAACCGAAGCCCGAACCATAGCATCTCTGGACCAGTCGGTCGCTACGGTGGCATTTCAATCCAATGTCCTCAATTCCAACCTCCGCTCCTCCCTCGCCAAGAAACCACCTCATGACTTTTCCGACCTACTCCTTCGCACTGAAAAGTACATCCGGGCCGAAGAGGCCGAGCAACAACCCCACCGGGAGGGTTCTACCTCCGGGTTTAAGAGGAAGGGGACGGAAGAAGAAGAAGGGGACAGGAAACTCCAGAAAGATAACGCCGACCAGCGCCGATCTCCTAGATTTGAAAAGTTCACTCCTCTCACTACTAACATCTCCACCATCTTCATGGAAGTTGAAAAAGAGGGAGTCTTACCTCCTGCCCCGAGGATGAACACTCCAGCAAAAAGAAGAGATAAAGAGAAATGGTGCCGCTATCACCGAGACCATGGTCATGATACCAACGATTGTCGTGCCCTGAAAAACGAGATCGAAGCCCTTATTCAGAGAGGGCAACTGGCCAGGTTTGTGAGAAAAGACCAAGCGGAACTTCCACCTCTGCCTCGGGGGGCTAACAAGCGTCCGGAAAGAGAAGAGACACCAGATTTCGAGGAAGAGCGAGTCCTCCACCTCATCCACGGGGGCCCAATGGGGGGCTCCTCTAACTCCTCTCGGAAAGCCTTCATAAGAGAAGTCAACTCGGTCCGAGCCACCCCTCCTCCCAAAGGCCTCGGAGTGCCAGTCACATTCTCCGACGAAGATCTCGAGGGAATTCGGACCCCGCATTGTGACGCACTCGTCATTAGCCTCCACATGGCGAATTTCAAAGTGGAGAGAATCTTAGTGGACAATGGCAGCTCCGTCAACATCCTCTTCCTCTCCGCTTTTAAAGGCCTAAAGCTCTCCAGAGATAGACTCAAGCCCGCCGGTTACACTCTGCACTGGTTCACAGGGGTTTCGGTAACTATTGAAGGGGTAATCACCCTCGATGTAACTGCCGGTCAAACTCCTACCACCCGAACAGAACCGATGGACTTCATGGTGGTGGATGTCCCCACTGCCTACAACGTCATTTTGGGTCGGCCAGGCCTCGCAGCTCTAGAAACTGTCCCCTCAGCATACCATCTGAAGATGAAGTTTCCCACCCGGTCCGGGGTCGGGGAAGTAAGGGGAAATCAGGAGCAGACCCGGAAATGCTACATGACCTCAACCCTTGGGCCCGTCCTCTCCTTAGAGACTCTGGAAATCCCCCAAGACACGACGAAACCGACCTCCGAGCCGGTGGATGAACTGGAGGAGGTGCTCTTCTCTGAACAAGAGCCGAACTGCAAGTTCTTCGTAAGCAAAACCCTTCCGTCCGCCCTATACATAGACATTGTGAAATGCATCCGAACCAACCAAGACCTCTTCGCATGGTCCGCGGCAGATATGCCTGGTATCTCCGAGGAACTCTTGGTCCACCGCCTCAGCGTTGATCCGGGATCCAAACCGGTTCAGCAGAAGAGGCGTAAGTTCGCCCCCGAGCGACAGCTCGCTATCAAAGAGGAGGTAGATAAATTGCTGAAGGCCCGATTCATACAAGAAGTAAACTATCCTGAATGGTTATCAAACGTAGTAATGGTGAAGAAGTCCAACGGAACTTGGAGAATTTATATTGATTTCACCGACCTCAACAAAGCCTGTCCCAAAGATCCCTTCCCTCTACCGAGCATCGACACTCTGATTGACGCAACCTCGGGACATGAGCTTCTAAGCTTCATGGACGCTTTCTCGGGTTACAATCAGATAAGGATGTTCCCGCCGGATATCCCAAAGACGTCTTTTGTGACCGACCAAGGCCTTTATTGCTACAGGGTCATGCCATTCGGCCTAAAGAACGTAGGGGCAACATACCAGCGCCTCGTCAACAAAGTTTTTCAGGCTCAGATCGGCAGAAACATGGAAGTGTACGTCGATGACATGCTGGTGAAAAGCATCCGAGGTGTTGATCATGTGACCGACCTCCAAGAAGCATTTGATGTTTTAAGAAGGCACAATATGAGACTCAACCCGAACAAGTGTGCGTTCGGCGTCTCATCAGGCAAGTTCCTCGGCTTCATGGTTAGCCAACGAGGAATAGAGGCGAATCCGGAGAAGATCAAGGCCATACTGGACATGGCCCCCCCTAGAAATGTCAAAGAAGTTCAGAGGTTGACTGGTCGCCTAGCCGCCATAGGGCGCTTCCTGTCGAAGTCCGGGGAGAAGTGCCTCCCGTTCTTCAAAGCCCTCAGGGGGGCTAAAGGATTCGAGTGGGGGCAGCAGCAACAAGACTCCTTTGACCAGCTTAAAGCTTACCTCGTCAATCCCCCTCTCCTTAGCAAACCAGTACCCGGCGAACCGCTATACCTCTACCTTGCAGCTTCCGAACAGACGCTCAGTGCAGTCTTAGTCAGAGAAGAAGAAAGGGCTCAGAAGCCCATTTACTACGTCAGCAAGGTGCTCCGGGACGCCGAACTCCGGTACCCGAAGATTGAGAAAATGGCGTATGCCCTGGTAATGGCCGCGAGAAAACTCAGACCCTACTTTCAGTCCCATTCGGTGGTCGTCCTTACCGACCAGCCGCTGAAACAGATTCTTCACAAACCCGAGACTTCCGGTCGCCTCATGAAGTGGTCGATCGAGCTGAGCCAGCACGATATAACCTATCAGCCTCAGACTGCAATCAAGGCACAGGTGCTGGCCGAATTCATAGTTGAGACTACAATCCCCGAGTCTGGCCGAGCAGCAAAGGGACCCCCCGTCTGGTCGGTCTACGTTGACGGGTCCTCTTGTAATGAGGGAAGCGGGGCAGGAGTCATCCTGGCAGGACCAGATGACTTCATCCTCCAATACTCCCTCCGGATAAATTTCAAAGCCTCGAACAACGAGGCCGAATATGAAGCACTAATAGCCGGGCTTCGAATGGCCCGAAATGCTGGGGCACAACGGCTACAGATTTTCAGCGACTCCCAGTTGATTGTCAACCAGGTCCTCGGCGAGTATGAAGCCCGCGACGATAGAATGGCTAAATACTTGTCCAAAGTAAAGAGCCTCATGGCGCTGTTCGACGAGGCTCTCATCCAAAGGATCCCTCGAGAAGAAAATGCTCAGGCCGACGCCTTATCCAAGTTAGCCTCCTCTTCCCTTCAAGGTCTGGAACAGACCGTTTTGATAGAAGTCCTCCTGAAGCCGAGCATAGAGGACGAAGCGCCAGACTCCGTTGAAGCATTGCCCGTCCTCCTCGAAGACAACTGGATGAAACCCATTGTCGAATTCTTGAGGAACGGACTCCTCCCTGAAGATCCGAGGGAAGCACGAAGAATCAGGGCCCGAGCCGAGCGTTTTACTTTAATCGAAGGCATCTTATATAAACGCTCCTTCACCCAAGTGGATGGTCGACCGTATCTAAGGTGTCTCTCCCCCGAGCAAGCCGACTATGCCCTGCAAGAGCTCCATGAGGGGATCGGCGGAGCTCATTCTGGATCCAGGGCTCTAGCGCGCAAGGTGTTGAACTATGGATATTACTGGCCCACTCTCCTACGGGACGCCGAACGACACGTTCGGCAATGCAGCTCCTGCCAAAAGTATGCAGACATCCGACGCCTTCCACAGGCACCGCTAACCTCCCTATCAAGTCCCATTCCCTTCGCTATGTGGGGGATGGATTTACTAGGACCATTTCCTCCAGCCCCCGGATAGCTAAAGTTCCTAGTCGTGGCAGTCGACTATTTCTCTAAGTGGATAGAAGTCGAGCCCCTAGCTACGATCACCGAGCATAGGGTCGTTCAATTCTTCTGGAAAAATGTGATTTGCCGGTTCGGCGTTCCCCGAGTCATAGTCACGGATAATGGAACACAGTTTACTGGGGCCGCCTTCCGAGCCTTATGTGAGGACCTCTCCATACAACACCGATTCTCCTCCGTCTCCCATCCCCAGTCGAATGGCCAGGCTGAGAATGCCAACCGACAGATTCTTGCGGGAATCAAGAAGAGGTTAGATAAGTGTTCCAAGGGACTATGGGTCGATCAGCTGCCGAACGTACTCTGGAATCACCGCACCACCAAGCGGACCCCAACAGGCGAGAGC
Organism: Hemerocallis citrina; assembly: GCA_017893485.1. Classification (NCBI taxonomy): domain Eukaryota; kingdom Viridiplantae; phylum Streptophyta; class Magnoliopsida; order Asparagales; family Asphodelaceae; genus Hemerocallis; species Hemerocallis citrina. The sequence continues at coordinate 98,881,568 of CM030367.1, forward strand.
CCATTTAATCTCACCTATGGGGCCGAGGCCATCATCCCCCTAGAAGTTGGGATACCCTCTCCTCGCCTGATCTCTTATGAAGAAGAGCAGAATGCTGGAGAGCTCAGAACAAGCCTAGATCTAATAGACGAAATCCGAGAGAGAGCTGCCATACGCCAGCAAGCTTACTGAAGAAGGATCGAGCTAGCATACAACAAAAGAGTCCGCCCAACGGACCTCAAAGAAGGGGATTTAGTCCTTCGGAAGTTGGCCATCTCGTTCCCCGGGCAGAAAAGCAAGCTGGCCCCGAACTGGGAGGGACCGTACAAGATCTCGAAAGTAATCCGCCCTGGTACGTACAAGCTAGAAGATCTCGAAGGCAGAGAAATTCCCAGGACGTGGAACGCCAACCATCTTCTGAAATACCAAGAGAAGGCAACTACGTCTCTCCAAATAACTCGAGATGTCGAACCGTTCCCTTCCTTTTACTAGTAGTGGTTTGTCCTTTTGTTTTTATCATTGTAATAACGGCTAGCAACTTTAGAAGCAGCCGATCATTAGATATTAATAAATAAAGTTTCTTCATGTTTTCACTACTATTACATCCCTCTGCTTGTAACTCTTTAATATCACAATGGTTCCGGAGTCCAACACTTGGCTCGATTCTACTTCGCAAGCTCGCTCCTAAGCGAACTAGAAGTAGCTCGCCATTCGAAACTGCTCCCACACCCCCTAATTTACAATGGTTCCGGAGTCCAACACTTGGCTCGATTCTACTTCGCAAGCTCGCTCCTAAGCGTACTAGAAGTAGCTCGCCATTCGAAAATGCTCCCACAGCCGTTGAATGGTTCGGAGTCCAACACTTGGTTCGAATCTACTCCGCAAGCTCGCTCCCAAGCGAGCTAGGGGTAGTTCGCCATTCGAAACTGCTCCCACACCCCCTAATTGACAATGGTTCCGGAGTCCAACACTTGGCTCGATTCTACTTCGCAAGCTCGCTCCTAAGCGAACTAGAAGTAGCTCGCCATTCGAAAATGCTCCCACAGCCGTTGAATGGTTCGGAGTCCAACACTTGGTTCGAATCTACTCCGCAAGCTCGCTCCTAAGCGAGCTAGGGGTAGTTCGCCATTCGAAACTGCTCCCACACCCCCTAATTGACAATGGTTCCGGAGTCCAACACTTGGCTCGATTCTACTTCGCAAGCTCGCTCCTAAGCGAACTAGAAGTAGCTCGCCATTCGAAAATGCTCCCACAGCCGTTGAATGGTTCGGAGTCCAACACTTGGTTCGAATCTACTCCGCAAGGTCGCTCCCAAGCGATCTAGGGGTAGTTCGCCATTCGAAACTGCTCCCACACCCCCTAATTGACAATGGTTCCGGAGTCCAACACTTGGCTCGATTCTACTTCGCAAGCTCGCTCCTAAGCGAACTAGAAGTAGCTCGCCATTCGAAAATGCTCTCACAGCCGTTGAATGGTTCGGAGTCCAACACTTGGTTCGAATCTACTCCGCAAGGTTGCTCCCAAGCGAGCTAGGGGTAGTTCGCCATTCGAAACTGCTCCCACACCCCCTAAATTGACAATGGTTCCGGAGTCCAACGCTTGGCTCGATCCTACTTCGCGAGTTCGCTCCTAAGCGAGCTAGAAGTAGCTCGCCATTCGGAAATGCTCCCACAGCCGCTGAATGGTTCGGAGTCCAGTGCTTGGTTCGACTCTACTCCGCAAGCTCACTCCTAAGCGAGCTAGGGGCAGTTCGCCATTCTAAAACGCTCCGACAATCCTAACCTAGTCAACCAAGGATCCCGAAGTCTAACACTTGGCCCAATTCTACTTCGCGAGTCCACTCCCGAGCGAGCTAGATGTAGTTCGCCATTCAAAGTCCGAAGCTTACGAAGTTACGGCACGGCAGACAACAATCGCGAGAACAAGACACACAAGTTCGGCAATAACACTTTTATTAATGAAACAGACGTGGTACGAAGGCAAACACAGCAGGAGCACAACTCATCAGAGAAAAGTTATAATGCCGACTTATTACACTTAGCGAAAAACAAAAAATAAGCAAAGAACTCGCAGAATCGACCACGTCAGCGCTTCTTCGGAGCTGGAGCGTTCCGCTTCAAGGACACTCGAGAGTGACGACGCTTGTCCCCGGAGCGCGACCCCAAGCCGGCAAACTGGGACGTATTCTCGGCACCGCTCCTGGTAGCTACACCGACGGACGCCCCGCTCGAGGAGATTGCCACCGAGCTCTGCGCGTCCCCCGGGCTTGGTTGGCCGATCCGCTGACGGGTCGCCATCTCATAGAAGGTAATGCCCCGCTCACTCTCAGCGCGAGTGCATGACGTGCTTCGAACGTTGATCGGGCCCGAATGTGGCTTAAGACGGGCCACTTCCGCCTCCAACTCCGAGATCCTGTCCCGCAACGAGTCGTCTTTGACGTCGACTTCGAAACGTGGAGGTATTGCGGAGTCCGGCACTCCGGATCGGCTAGCGACGAGGCGCCGAAGGTGGGTGACCTCGATGCTTTTATCCACCGTCGCTCTCTTTAGCGCTTCGACTTCGGCAGTCAACTCGACTCGTTCGGTCGTCAACTTGGCCACCTCGGCCGTCAGCCCCTCGCCCTCACTCCGGAGCTTCGCCTCTACGGACTGCAGATGCTGTATCTCGGAAAGCAACTCGTCCTTCTCCGCTGTTATTTTGGACAAGTTATGACGAATGCACTGAACTCGAATCTCATTACTGAAATCAGTTGGCGAATGTTCACCTTCGGGTATAAGCTCGGCTATTCTGCTTTCCAAACGACGAATCTCGTTGTCTCGCCGTCCAAGGACGAGCTGGAGATGCCTCCTCTCGCTTTCAGCTCGGCGCAATCCGAGCTCGACCTCGTAAAGTTTCTCTCTACACCTAGCCAGACACAGCCTTGTCGCCCCTAGGCCGGCCTCGGCTGGAACTTCCTCGTCCGGGCGAGAAAGCTCGACGTCTTGGGCAATCACCATAAGCTGCAAAGAGATCAGAATAATCAGCACAAACGCCGAACATGGCCGAAGCGCCACACTTGGAAAAATTTTCATCTCTAAAAACAAGAGGGGACAGTTCGGCAAAAGAAAGTGCGTAACACAAAAACTTCCGAACATCGACACTTGCAGAAATTCTCCTTTCATTAAACGTCAAGAAAAGCGGTGGCCAGTCCGCTATTAGGCATTACAAAGTTCGAAAGGAAAAAAAAAAAAAAAAACACAAAATCAAAAACAACAAAGCGAAAGGCGGATTCAGTGCCCGACCTCTTTCCCCGGGCGACGAGGCGGAGTAGGCGTCGACTTTGCCGAAGGAGACGCCGCCGCCAACGGAGTGGTCGTGGTGCTCGGGACTTCGCCAGTAACCCCGGCATCGGCATCAGCGTCGCCCTCCTCCTCCTCCTCCTCCCCTTCGGACTCGGGGTCGAAGCCCTCGACGTGTCCGGGGAAGAGTCGCCATCCCGAGACGTCCACCCCGGGGTATGCTTCTCGCACCCGGTCGAGGGCAGTGGCGAAAGCCTTCGCCATGTTCTGCGCCAGGTACCCCTGGGCCTTCTTCAAGGTGGCGTCCTCCACCTCCTTCACGGCCGACGCCTGCTTCGCCTCGGCCTCGACCAATTGGTTGGCCGACCCCTCCTTCTCCCGAAGCAGCTCGTCCTCCAGCCTCTTCACTTCGACCTCGAGGTGCTGGATCCTCGCAGACCGACCTTCATGCTCGACCCGGAGCTTGTCGAGCTGGTTCGACATCCGAGCCTTCTCGTTCCGAGCCTGGTCGGACTCCTGCTTCAGCTCCTTCTCGAGGGCGGTCAGCCTCTCGGTGAGGTGACCGAAATGGACGACGATCTACAAAGGAAAGAAGAAGAACTCCGAGAGTTAGAAATTTTTTTTTTTGTGATTCAAAAGGATGAAACGAACGAAGGGAACTCGGAACTTACCGATACCGCCGAACGAGCGATCTCGATCACGTCGTCGCCTTCCCTCCCCGCGTCCATGGCGGCGCGGTCCTTCGGGGTGGCGAGATGCTTGACGGCCTGCATGCTCGCCAACGAGTTCCCATCGTGCCTCCGGACCTGCCAGTCCGGAATGTGGATCCGCTTGTGCTCCTCCGTCAGGAGCTCCTCGCCTGCTACGGTCAGCGGCGGGGTCAGCATGGCGAGCGCGGCGGCAATGGGGAAATCCCCCACAGGTGCAGGAGCCGAAGGCCCCGCCACGGTGACGATCGGGTCGTCAGCAACCTCCACCACCTGGTCGGGGGCCGCAATCCTCGGTACCTTCGAGGTCGAGGGCAGCTTCGACGCAACCCTCTTGCGCTTCTTCGGCGCCTTACTGGCGAGCCCCGCCCTGAGCGCCAACACCGCCTCGTAGTCCATGGATTCTGCATCAAAAGCAAAAAATGATTAGCACAAAAAAAAACAAGGCAGCAAGTACGGAAAAAAGAACTTGGCGAGAGCCGCGTATTAGGATCTACGCGGCAGAGCCCTCCCCTGTAGAGAACGTCCTCCGTCAAATCCTTCCAATCGTACTTCGGCCGGTCGAGGAGGGTCCGGACCGCCGCTTCTTCCTCTACTGTAAGCCTCGGCAGCGCCGTCGCCCTCTTGGGCACCCCTTCTGCCCAATTTGTGGGGATCGGCCATGCTTCTCGACTCCGCACGACGACCCACTTCTCTCGCCAGTGCTTGATAGAGTCGGGGCAGACGACGAGCCTGCCGCCGTGCCTCGGAGTCAGATAATACCGGTACTCCGACTTGTTCCCTTGGTGGAGCCGGTATATCGTCCGAAGCACGTTCAGCTGCGGCTCGATCCCTGCGGCCTGGCAGTGGAGAACGAAGCCATTAATCACTCGCCACGCGTTCGGCATGAGCTGAATGGGGCAGACCCCGTACCAGCTCACCACGGTAACGGCGAACGCGTAGAGAGGCAGCCGAGCACCGGCGATAAAGGCATCGACCGGCCAGCAACACATGGTCACTGGCAGCGGCGAATTAGCCCTAACCCCGGGGCCCGGCAGCATGATTTCGTACTCCTCCGGGATGAAAAAAGAGTCCCGGATCGCAGCTAGTTCCTCCTCGCGCAGGATCGACGCCGCGTCGTCCGCCTCCGTCGTCTCCCTCGCTTCGTTCTCCTCGAAGGACCTCTCCCTCCCATGGACGATCCGCTCGGCCTGGTCCTTCGGGAGCTCCCTGACCCTGTGCAGCCCCGTCAGCGGACCTGGTAGCTGTCCGAACTCCCCCATCCTCTTCGGATCCTCGACGATGGAATCCTTGCCGAACACCTTCCCCTTGGTTGGATTCGGAGTCGAGGCCTCGATGCCTTCAAGGGAGGGCTCGGACCAAGAGACTTCATCTGAGACAGAAGCTACAGACATAATTTATAAATTACCTTGAAAAGAAAGAGCTGCCGAAAAACCTCGCCTGAGTCAAACACCGGTCACCGGAAAACTCGCCTGAGACACAAGAGAACGCCTGAGCAAATGAGAGAAGAAATGAGAAATGAGAAGGGGGGGGGGGAGGATTTATAGAAGAGGGACACACACCACGAGGCTAATGGGCCCGTACGACCGGCCCATCTAAACCAAGCGGCGGAGCGATCCCAATCGTCACCTCGATAACTACAACGAATCATGAGTTGAATTTAATGCGCACTCCATCTGATGGAACCCCAGGGGTCACTGCAATTAATGAACGTCCCATCTGTCAGGGTTGTCAGAATTGTCAGAGGTGTCAGGGGTTCAAATGGCGCACAGAAAAGACAAACCCCCAAAAAACGACAAGTCTGGGAGTTCGGCACTCACTGCTGAGCGTTCGTGACACCGACCCTGTTATAGGGAAAAAGTCACGTTCGGCACTCACTGCCGAGCGTTCGTGACACCGACCCTGTTATAGGGAAAAAGTCACGTTCGGCACTCACTGCCGAGCGTTCGTGACACCGACCCTGTTATAGGGGAAAAAAGTCACGTTCGGCACTCACTGCCGAGCGTTCGTGACATCGACCCTGTTATAGGGGAAAAAGTCACGTTCGGCACTCACTGCCGAGCGTTCGTGACACCGACCCTGTTATAGGGAAAAAGTCACGTTCGGCACTCACTGCCGAGCGTTCGTGACACCGACCCTGTTATAGGGGAAAAGTCACGTTCGGCACTCACTGCCGAGCGTTCGTGACACCGACCCTGTTATAGGGAAAAACTCACGTTCGGCACTCACTGCCGAGCATTCGTGACACCGACCCTGTTATAGGGGAAAAGTCACGTTCGGCACTCACTGCCGAGCGTTCGTGACACCGACCCTGTTATAGGGAAAAAGTCACGTTCGGCACTCACTGCCGAGCGTTCGTGACACCGACCCTGTTATAAGGGAAAAAGTCACGTTCGGCACTCACTGCCGAGCGTTCGTGACACCGACCCTGTTATAGGGAAAAAGTCACGTTCGGAACTCACTGCCGAGCGTTCGTGACACCGACCCTGTTATAGGGGAAAAAGTCACGTTCGGCACTCACTGCCGAGCGTTCGTGACACCGACCCTGTTATAGGGGAAAAAGTCACGTTCGGCACTCACTGCCGAGCGTTCGTGACACCGACCCTGTTATAGGGAAAAATTGAGTTCGGCACCAGCTGCCGAGCGTTCGTGACACCGACCCTGTTATAGGGAAAAACTCACGTTCGGCACTCACTACCGAGCGTTCGTGACACCGACTCTGTTATAGGGGAAAAAGTCACGTTCGGCACTCACTGCCGAGCGTTCGTGACACCGACCCTGTTATAGGGAAAAATTGAGTTCGGCACCAGCTGCCGAGCGTTCTTGGCACCGACCCTATTACGGGGGAAAGATGGGACCTCGGATCATGCCGAACTCCCTCTCGGCACTCATAACCATGCCGAACTCTCCCCCCTCTTCGTAAAGATGAGCCAAACCGCATACAGACCTCGGTCCCCTAGTCAGCAAGCTGTAGAAGGGGTCGGAAGCATGATACGAGCACATGTCCCCCTCAACGAATGAAAAAGGTCGAACCATTTGCCAAGAGATCTCGAAAAAATAATTAAAAATTTGGGAAATCAAGGAAGAACTCCTGCAAAGCAATTGTAAAGATAGGGAGCACCTTCTCATCCCCAAACAAGCGATTATTGCTGAGAACAATCTTCTAAGACCCCCGAACGACGAATCGACACTTCGCGAAGTTAAAAGGATATCCCTGCAAGAACACCACATGACCATAAGAGCTCAGGAGCGACTCAGAGTTCAATCCGCTTGAAAAATCACCAAACTACCTCCTTCAAGATTCAAAACCTTCCATTTGGGCTCCGATACAACTCCGCCAGCCATTAAAACAGCTAAACTACTCCTCAAAGGCCGATCAAGCTCAGCCTTTAGGAGTGGGGGGCTCGTGATATGGCTAAAAATGGGGATTAATCGGAACCGTCCAAATCGGGCACGAATCTTGAAGCCCAGGGGTAAAACGGAAATTTCACCTACAAATAGGGTCTGAAATGGGTACTAGGTCTCTCCGATAAAGACCCAATAACCCACAAACGGATCCGCTTCAATTGGGCGCGGGTCTCAACCAGCAATAAAGCCCGATCAGAGGGATAGAATTAAGGCTCCTGATTAGATCCTAATCAACGGCCCTGATTCATGCCTATCCCTCCACTGGGAATTAGGGATTACATTCCTAATCTGTTTACAAGGAGAATATTCCTTATCAGATCACGGGGATTACATTCCTAATCTGTTCCCTAAGACGCCTATAAATACCCCCCATCCATCTCCATTAAGAGGTAATCAATCTTTCACCAGTTTTTACAGTCTTTCATAGTCTGCCGGATTATTGACTTGAGCGTCGGAGGGTGCGTCGCCGGGAACAACCCCGGTGTCTCGCACTTTTTGCAGGTGCACGGCGGGATCGGCGATCGAGGCCCGACGGAACAGGTACGCAGGTCTTTCTATTCAGTTTTCCCAAGAATCCACAAGTTCTATCTGTTTGCCCCCACACCAAATTTAGCGGCAACAGATTGGCGCCGTCTGTAGGAAACTAACGAATAGAGACCTCTCCTCTTCTCGGTGAACAGGTCTTCTCCAGCCATGTCGCCCCGCAAAGTTAGGTCAAGGGGATCTAATCGAGTACCCAACCCAGACCAGCAAGAAGTCCTTCCTGATCCCGCTCAGCAACAAGGGCAACTTCCCCCTACCATGGAAGAGCCACTCCAAAAGAACCCTCCACCTCCTGATCCAAAGGGTCCAAACCCTCAGAAAAAGCCTCTTCACCAAGAGAACCTCTCCATCCATAACACCTCCAGTGCCTCCATGGCCTCCCATCATCCCCGAGCCTCTGGTCGTCACAATGCCCCTCCCAAACGTCCGCAAGATGATGACCTCCGTCGTCATCTGGATGAAAAGCGGGCTCGGGGGGAAGCCTCCCGCCAGCAAGAGCGATCCCCCCGTCGTCGAGAGTACAGGAGGTCCCCCATCCGAAGAGGGAGGAAGGACTCCCCCGATCATTACCGAAGGAGGCACTCTCCCGCAGGTCGGCAGTAGCCTAGGAACTATGAGGCACCGATCACCCGTGCCGAGTTCCAGCAGTTCCAAGCAATGGTACAACAGGCACTCAACCTCCGTCAAAACCCTAATGAGCCGAAGGCCCCGTCCCCTCCTCCAGTCCGGAGCCCTCGCCGACGGTCCCCCTCTCCTCGTCCCGCTCCTACCAACTCCCGGCGTACCCCAAGTCCTCGTCGCTCCCGAAGCTACCATCGCCGCAGCCCTCGCTCCCCCTCATACGAAGATGAGTCCCGTGGCTCGGCAGATTACCGTCGGAGAGATGACACCATGAACCGCCGTCTAAACAAGGTGGAAAAACTCTTGGGACAGATAAACCGAGAAGAGGAGCTTAGGGGGAGGACCCTACGTCCTAGCCGCCCCCTATTCTCCCGGACCATAGTAGATGCCCCTGTACCGTTCGGCTTCAAACCTCCCCAGTTCGAGAACTACACTGGGGAGACCGATCCAGTTGACCACATCGAAAGCTTTAAGACTTTGATGCTCCTCCATCAAGCTTCCGATGCCCTCCTCTGCAAAACATTCCCTGCAACTCTCAAAGGCCCAGCTCGAGAATGGTACTCTCGTCTTGCCCCAGCGTCGATATTCTCCTTCGAACAGTTCGAAACCCTGTTCATCACCCATTTTGTCAGCAGCCGAAGGGCTGAGAAGACCAGCATCTCCCTCCTGCACCTTCACCAAAAGAAGGGGGAAAAGCTGAGGGATTATGTGAAAAGGTTCACAACCGAAGCCCGAACCATAGCATCTCTGGACCAGTCGGTCGCTACGGTGGCATTTCAATCCAATGTCCTCAATTCCAACCTCCGCTCCTCCCTCGCCAAGAAACCACCTCATGACTTTTCCGACCTACTCCTTCGCACTGAAAAGTACATCCGGGCCGAAGAGGCCGAGCAACAACCCCACCGGGAGGGTTCTACCTCCGGGTTTAAGAGGAAGGGGACGGAAGAAGAAGAAGGGGACAGGAAACTCCAGAAAGATAACGCCGACCAGCGCCGATCTCCTAGATTTGAAAAGTTCACTCCTCTCACTACTAACATCTCCACCATCTTCATGGAAGTTGAAAAAGAGGGAGTCTTACCTCCTGCCCCGAGGATGAACACTCCAGCAAAAAGAAGAGATAAAGAGAAATGGTGCCGCTATCACCGAGACCATGGTCATGATACCAACGATTGTCGTGCCCTGAAAAACGAGATCGAAGCCCTTATTCAGAGAGGGCAACTGGCCAGGTTTGTGAGAAAAGACCAAGCGGAACTTCCACCTCTGCCTCGGGGGGCTAACAAGCGTCCGGAAAGAGAAGAGACACCAGATTTCGAGGAAGAGCGAGTCCTCCACCTCATCCACGGGGGCCCAATGGGGGGCTCCTCTAACTCCTCTCGGAAAGCCTTCATAAGAGAAGTCAACTCGGTCCGAGCCACCCCTCCTCCCAAAGGCCTCGGAGTGCCAGTCACATTCTCCGACGAAGATCTCGAGGGAATTCGGACCCCGCATTGTGACGCACTCGTCATTAGCCTCCACATGGCGAATTTCAAAGTGGAGAGAATCTTAGTGGACAATGGCAGCTCCGTCAACATCCTCTTCCTCTCCGCTTTTAAAGGCCTAAAGCTCTCCAGAGATAGACTCAAGCCCGCCGGTTACACTCTGCACGGGTTCACAGGGGTTTCGGTAACTATTGAAGGGGTAATCACCCTCGATGTAACTGCCGGTCAAACTCCTACCACCCGAACAGAACCGATGGACTTCATGGTGGTGGATGTCCCCACTGCCTACAACGTCATTTTGGGTCGGCCAGGCCTCGCAGCTCTAGAAACTGTCCCCTCAGCATACCATCTGAAGATGAAGTTTCCCACCCGGTCCGGGGTCGGGGAAGTAAGGGGAAATCAGGAGCAGACCCGGAAATGCTACATGACCTCAACCCTTGGGCCCGTCCTCTCCTTAGAGACTCTGGAAATCCCCCAAGACACGACGAAACCGACCTCCGAGCCGGTGGATGAACTGGAGGAGGTGCTCTTCTCTGAACAAGAGCCGAACCGCAAGTTCTTCGTAAGCAAAACCCTTCCGTCCGCCCTATACATAGACATTGTGAAATGCATCCGAACCAACCAAGACCTCTTCGCATGGTCCGCGGCAGATATGCCTGGTATCTCCGAGGAACTCTTGGTCCACCGCCTCAGCGTTGATCCGGGATCCAAACCGGTTCAGCAGAAGAGGCGTAAGTTCGCCCCCGAGCGACAGCTCGCTATCAAAGAGGAGGTAGATAAATTGCTGAAGGCCCGATTCATACAAGAAGTAAACTATCCTGAATGGTTATCAAACGTAGTAATGGTGAAGAAGTCCAACGGAACTTGGAGAATTTATATTGATTTCACCGACCTCAACAAAGCCTGTCCCAAAGATCCCTTCCCTCTACCGAGCATCGACACTCTGATTGACGCAACCTCGGGACATGAGCTTCTAAGCTTCATGGACGCTTTCTCGGGTTACAATCAGATAAGGATGTTCCCGCCGGATATCCCAAAGACGTCTTTTGTGACCGACCAAGGCCTTTATTGCTACAGGGTCATGCCATTCGGCCTAAAGAACGTAGGGGCAACATACCAGCGCCTCGTCAACAAAGTTTTTCAGGCTCAGATCGGCAGAAACATGGAAGTGTACGTCGATGACATGCTGGTGAAAAGCATCCGAGGTGTTGATCATGTGACCGACCTCCAAGAAGCATTTGATGTTTTAAGAAGGCACAATATGAGACTCAACCCGAACAAGTGTGCGTTCGGCGTCTCATCAGGCAAGTTCCTCGGCTTCATGGTTAGCCAACGAGGAATAGAGGCGAATCCGGAGAAGATCAAGGCCATACTGGACATGGCCCCCCCTAGAAATGTCAAAGAAGTTCAGAGGTTGACTGGTCGCCTAGCCGCCATAGGGCGCTTCCTGTCGAAGTCCGGGGAGAAGTGCCTCCCGTTCTTCAAAGCCCTCAGGGGGGCTAAAGGATTCGAGTGGGGGCAGCAGCAACAAGACTCCTTTGACCAGCTTAAAGCTTACCTCGTCAATCCCCCTCTCCTTAGCAAACCAGTACCCGGCGAACCGCTATACCTCTACCTTGCAGCTTCCGAACAGACGCTCAGTGCAGTCTTAGTCAGAGAAGAAGAAAGGGCTCAGAAGCCCATTTACTACGTCAGCAAGGTGCTCCGGGACGCCGAACTCCGGTACCCGAAGATTGAGAAAATGGCGTATGCCCTGGTAATGGCCGCGAGAAAACTCAGACCCTACTTTCAGTCCCATTCGGTGGTCGTCCTTACCGACCAGCCGCTGAAACAGATTCTTCACAAACCCGAGACTTCCGGTCGCCTCATGAAGTGGTCGATCGAGCTGAGCCAGCACGATATAACCTATCAGCCTCAGACTGCAATCAAGGCACAGGCGCTGGCCGAATTCATAGTTGAGACTACAATCCCCGAGTCTGGCCGAGCAGCAAAGGGACCCCCCGTCTGGTCGGTCTACGTTGACGGGTCCTCTTGTAATGAGGGAAGCGGGGCAGGAGTCATCCTGGCAGGACCAGATGACTTCATCCTCCAATACTCCCTCCGGATAAATTTCAAAGCCTCGAACAACGAGGCCGAATATGAAGCACTAATAGCCGGGCTTCGAATGGCCCGAAATGCTGGGGCACAACGGCTACAGATTTTCAGCGACTCCCAGTTGATTGTCAACCAGGTCCTCGGCGAGTATGAAGCCCGCGACGATAGAATGGCTAAATACTTGTCCAAAGTAAAGAGCCTCATGGCGCTGTTCGACGAGGCTCTCATCCAAAGGATCCCTCGAGAAGAAAATGCTCAGGCCGACGCCTTATCCAAGTTAGCCTCCTCTTCCCTTCAAGGTCTGGAACAGACCGTTTTGATAGAAGTCCTCCTGAAGCCGAGCATAGAGGACGAAGCGCCAGACTCCGTTGAAGCATTGCCCGTCCTCCTCGAAGACAACTGGATGAAACCCATTGTCGAATTCTTGAGGAACGGACTCCTCCCTGAAGATCCGAGGGAAGCACGAAGAATCAGGGCCCGAGCCGAGCGTTTTACTTTAATCGAAGGCATCTTATATAAACGCTCCTTCACCCAAGTGGATGGTCGACCGTATCTAAGGTGTCTCTCCCCCGAGCAAGCCGACTATGCCCTGCAAGAGCTCCATGAGGGGATCGGCGGAGCTCATTCTGGATCCAGGGCTCTAGCGCGCAAGGTGTTGAACTATGGATATTACTGGCCCACTCTCCTACGGGACGCCGAACGACACGTTCGGCAATGCAGCTCCTGCCAAAAGTATGCAGACATCCGACGCCTTCCACAGGCACCGCTAACCTCCCTATCAAGTCCCATTCCCTTCGCTATGTGGGGGATGGATTTACTAGGACCATTTCCTCCAGCCCCCGGATAGCTAAAGTTCCTAGTCGTGGCAGTCGACTATTTCTCTAAGTGGATAGAAGTCGAGCCCCTAGCTACGATCACCGAGCATAGGGTCGTTCAATTCTTCTGGAAAAATGTGATTTGCCGGTTCGGCGTTCCCCGAGTCATAGTCACGGATAATGGAACACAGTTTACTGGGGCCGCCTTCCGAGCCTTATGTGAGGACCTCTCCATACAACACCGATTCTCCTCCGTCTCCCATCCCCAGTCGAATGGCCAGGCTGAGAATGCCAACCGACAGATTCTTGCGGGAATCAAGAAGAGGTTAGATAAGTGTTCCAAGGGACTATGGGTCGATCAGCTGCCGAACGTACTCTGGAATCACCGCACCACCAAGCGGACCCCAACAGGCGAGAGCCCATTTAATCTCACCTATGGGGCCGAGGCCATCATCCCCCTAGAAGTTGGGATACCCTCTCCTCGCCTGATCTCTTATGAAGAAGAGCAGAATGCTGGAGAGCTCAGAACAAGCCTAGATCTAATAGACGAAATCCGAGAGAGAGCTGCCATACGCCAGCAAGCTTACTGAAGAAGGATCGAGCTAGCATACAACAAAAGAGTCCGCCCAACGGACCTCAAAGAAGGGGATTTAGTCCTTCGGAAGTTGGCCATCTCGTTCCCCGGGCAGAAAAGCAAGCTGGCCCCGAACTGGGAGGGACCGTACAAGATCTCGAAAGTAATCCGCCCTGGTACGTACAAGCTAGAAGATCTCGAAGGCAGAGAAATTCCCAGGACGTGGAACGCCAACCATCTTCTGAAATACCAAGAGAAGGCAACTACGTCTCTCCAAATAACTCGAGATGTCGAACCGTTCCCTTCCTTTTACTAGTAGTGGTTTGTCCTTTTGTTTTTATCATTGTAATAACGGCTAGCAACTTTAGAAGCAGCCGATCATTAGATATTAATAAATAAAGTTTCTTCATGTTTTCACTACTATTACATCCCTCTGCTTGTAACTCTTTAATATCACAATGGTTCCGGAGTCCAACACTTGGCTCGATTCTACTTCGCAAGCTCGCTCCTAAGCGAACTAGAAGTAGCTCGCCATTCGAAACTGCTCCCACACCCCCTAATTTACAATGGTTCCGGAGTCCAACACTTGGCTCGATTCTACTTCGCAAGCTCGCTCCTAAGCGTACTAGAAGTAGCTCGCCATTCGAAAATGCTCCCACAGCCGTTGAATGGTTCGGAGTCCAACACTTGGTTCGAATCTACTCCGCAAGCTCGCTCCCAAGCGAGCTAGGGGTAGTTCGCCATTCGAAACTGCTCCCACACCCCCTAATTGACAATGGTTCCGGAGTCCAACACTTGGCTCGATTCTACTTCGCAAGCTCGCTCCTAAGCGAACTAGAAGTAGCTCGCCATTCGAAAATGCTCCCACAGCCGTTGAATGGTTCGGAGTCCAACACTTGGTTCGAATCTACTCCGCAAGCTCGCTCCTAAGCGAGCTAGGGGTAGTTCGCCATTCGAAACTGCTCCCACACCCCCTAATTGACAATGGTTCCGGAGTCCAACACTTGGCTCGATTCTACTTCGCAAGCTCGCTCCTAAGCGAACTAGAAGTAGCTCGCCATTCGAAAATGCTCCCACAGCCGTTGAATGGTTCGGAGTCCAACACTTGGTTCGAATCTACTCCGCAAGGTCGCTCCCAAGCGATCTAGGGGTAGTTCGCCATTCGAAACTGCTCCCACACCCCCTAATTGACAATGGTTCCGGAGTCCAACACTTGGCTCGATTCTACTTCGCAAGCTCGCTCCTAAGCGAACTAGAAGTAGCTCGCCATTCGAAAATGCTCTCACAGCCGTTGAATGGTTCGGAGTCCAACACTTGGTTCGAATCTACTCCGCAAGGTTGCTCCCAAGCGAGCTAGGGGTAGTTCGCCATTCGAAACTGCTCCCACACCCCCTAAATTGACAATGGTTCCGGAGTCCAACGCTTGGCTCGATCCTACTTCGCGAGTTCGCTCCTAAGCGAGCTAGAAGTAGCTCGCCATTCGGAAATGCTCCCACAGCCGCTGAATGGTTCGGAGTCCAGTGCTTGGTTCGACTCTACTCCGCAAGCTCACTCCTAAGCGAGCTAGGGGCAGTTCGCCATTCTAAAACGCTCCGACAATCCTAACCTAGTCAACCAAGGATCCCGAAGTCTAACACTTGGCCCAATTCTACTTCGCGAGTCCACTCCCGAGCGAGCTAGATGTAGTTCGCCATTCAAAGTCCGAAGCTTACGAAGTTACGGCACGGCAGACAACAATCGCGAGAACAAGACACACAAGTTCGGCAATAACACTTTTATTAATGAAACAGACGTGGTACGAAGGCAAACACAGCAGGAGCACAACTCATCAGAGAAAAGTTATAATGCCGACTTATTACACTTAGCGAAAAACAAAAAATAAGCAAAGAACTCGCAGAATCGACCACGTCAGCGCTTCTTCGGAGCTGGAGCGTTCCGCTTCAAGGACACTCGAGAGTGACGACGCTTGTCCCCGGAGCGCGACCCCAAGCCGGCAAACTGGGACGTATTCTCGGCACCGCTCCTGGTAGCTACACCGACGGACGCCCCGCTCGAGGAGATTGCCACCGAGCTCTGCGCGTCCCCCGGGCTTGGTTGGCCGATCCGCTGACGGGTCGCCATCTCATAGAAGGTAATGCCCCGCTCACTCTCAGCGCGAGTGCATGACGTGCTTCGAACGTTGATCGGGCCCGAATGTGGCTTAAGACGGGCCACTTCCGCCTCCAACTCCGAGATCCTGTCCCGCAACGAGTCGTCTTTGACGTCGACTTCGAAACGTGGAGGTATTGCGGAGTCCGGCACTCCGGATCGGCTAGCGACGAGGCGCCGAAGGTGGGTGACCTCGATGCTTTTATCCACCGTCGCTCTCTTTAGCGCTTCGACTTCGGCAGTCAACTCGACTCGTTCGGTCGTCAACTTGGCCACCTCGGCCGTCAGCCCCTCGCCCTCACTCCGGAGCTTCGCCTCTACGGACTGCAGATGCTGTATCTCGGAAAGCAACTCGTCCTTCTCCGCTGTTATTTTGGACAAGTTATGACGAATGCACTGAACTCGAATCTCATTACTGAAATCAGTTGGCGAATGTTCACCTTCGGGTATAAGCTCGGCTATTCTGCTTTCCAAACGACGAATCTCGTTGTCTCGCCGTCCAAGGACGAGCTGGAGATGCCTCCTCTCGCTTTCAGCTCGGCGCAATCCGAGCTCGACCTCGTAAAGTTTCTCTCTACACCTAGCCAGACACAGCCTTGTCGCCCCTAGGCCGGCCTCGGCTGGAACTTCCTCGTCCGGGCGAGAAAGCTCGACGTCTTGGGCAATCACCATAAGCTGCAAAGAGATCAGAATAATCAGCACAAACGCCGAACATGGCCGAAGCGCCACACTTGGAAAAATTTTCATCTCTAAAAACAAGAGGGGACAGTTCGGCAAAAGAAAGTGCGTAACACAAAAACTTCCGAACATCGACACTTGCAGAAATTCTCCTTTCATTAAACGTCAAGAAAAGCGGTGGCCAGTCCGCTATTAGGCATTACAAAGTTCGAAAGGAAAAAAAAAAAAAAAAAACACAAAATCAAAAACAACAAAGCGAAAGGCGGATTCAGTGCCCGACCTCTTTCCCCGGGCGACGAGGCGGAGTAGGCGTCGACTTTGCCGAAGGAGACGCCGCCGCCAACGGAGTGGTCGTGGTGCTCGGGACTTCGCCAGTAACCCCGGCATCGGCATCAGCGTCGCCCTCCTCCTCTTCCTCCTCCCCTTCGGACTCGGGGTCGAAGCCCTCGACGTGTCCGGGGAAGAGTCGCCATCCCGAGACGTCCACCCCGGGGTATGCTTCTCGCACCCGGTCGAGGGCAGTGGCGAAAGCCTTCGCCATGTTCTGCGCCAGGTACCCCTGGGCCTTCTTCAAGGTGGCGTCCTCCACCTCCTTCACGGCCGACGCCTGCTTCGCCTCGGCCTCGACCAATTGGTTGGCCGACCCCTCCTTCTCCCGAAGCAGCTCGTCCTCCAGCCTCTTCACTTCGACCTCGAGGTGCTGGATCCTCGCAGACCGACCTTCATGCTCGACCCGGAGCTTGTCGAGCTGGTTCGACATCCGAGCCTTCTCGTTCCGAGCCTGGTCGGACTCCTGCTTCAGCTCCTTCTCGAGGGCGGTCAGCCTCTCGGTGAGGTGACCGAAATGGACGACGATCTACAAAGGAAAGAAGAAGAACTCCGAGAGTTAGAAATTTTTTTTTTTGTGATTCAAAAGGATGAAACGAACGAAGGGAACTCGGAACTTACCGATACCGCCGAACGAGCGATCTCGATCACGTCGTCGCCTTCCCTCCCCGCGTCCATGGCGGCGCGGTCCTTCGGGGTGGCGAGATGCTTGACGGCCTGCATGCTCGCCAACGAGTTCCCATCGTGCCTCCGGACCTGCCAGTCCGGAATGTGGATCCGCTTGTGCTCCTCCGTCAGGAGCTCCTCGCCTGCTACGGTCAGCGGCGGGGTCAGCATGGCGAGCGCGGCGGCAATGGGGAAATCCCCCACAGGTGCAGGAGCCGAAGGCCCCGCCACGGTGACGATCGGGTCGTCAGCAACCTCCACCACCTGGTCGGGGGCCGCAATCCTCGGTACCTTCGAGGTCGAGGGCAGCTTCGACGCAACCCTCTTGCGCTTCTTCGGCGCCTTACTGGCGAGCCCCGCCCTGAGCGCCAACACCGCCTCGTAGTCCATGGATTCTGCATCAAAAGCAAAAAATGATTAGCACAAAAAAAAACAAGGCAGCAAGTACGGAAAAAAGAACTTGGCGAGAGCCGCGTATTAGGATCTACGCGGCAGAGCCCTCCCCTGTAGAGAACGTCCTCCGTCAAATCCTTCCAATCGTACTTCGGCCGGTCGAGGAGGGTCCGGACCGCCGCTTCTTCCTCTACTGTAAGCCTCGGCAGCGCCGTCGCCCTCTTGGGCACCCCTTCTGCCCAATTTGTGGGGATCGGCCATGCTTCTCGACTCCGCACGACGACCCACTTCTCTCGCCAGTGCTTGATAGAGTCGGGGCAGACGACGAGCCTGCCGCCGTGCCTCGGAGTCAGATAATACCGGTACTCCGACTTGTTCCCTTGGTGGAGCCGGTATATCGTCCGAAGCACGTTCAGCTGCGGCTCGATCCCTGCGGCCTGGCAGTGGAGAACGAAGCCATTAATCACTCGCCACGCGTTCGGCATGAGCTGAATGGGGCAGACCCCGTACCAGCTCACCACGGTAACGGCGAACGCGTAGAGAGGCAGCCGAGCACCGGCGATAAAGGCATCGACCGGCCAGCAACACATGGTCACTGGCAGCGGCGAATTAGCCCTAACCCCGGGGCCCGGCAGCATGATTTCGTACTCCTCCGGGATGAAAAAAGAGTCCCGGATCGCAGCTAGTTCCTCCTCGCGCAGGATCGACGCCGCGTCGTCCGCCTCCGTCGTCTCCCTCGCTTCGTTCTCCTCGAAGGACCTCTCCCTCCCATGGACGATCCGCTCGGCCTGGTCCTTCGGGAGCTCCCTGACCCTGTGCAGCCCCGTCAGCGGACCTGGTAGCTGTCCGAACTCCCCCATCCTCTTCGGATCCTCGACGATGGAATCCTTGCCGAACACCTTCCCCTTGGTTGGATTCGGAGTCGAGGCCTCGATGCCTTCAAGGGAGGGCTCGGACCAAGAGACTTCATCTGAGACAGAAGCTACAGACATAATTTATAAATTACCTTGAAAAGAAAGAGCTGCCGAAAAACCTCGCCTGAGTCAAACACCGGTCACCGGAAAACTCGCCTGAGACACAAGAGAACGCCTGAGCAAATGAGAGAAGAAATGAGAAATGAGAAGGGGGGGGGGAGGATTTATAGAAGAGGGACACACACCACGAGGCTAATGGGCCCGTACGACCGGCCCATCTAAACCAAGCGGCGGAGCGATCCCAATCGTCACCTCGATAACTACAACGAATCATGAGTTGAATTTAATGCGCACTCCATCTGATGGAACCCCAGGGGTCACTGCAATTAATGAACGTCCCATCTGTCAGGGTTGTCAGAATTGTCAGAGGTGTCAGGGGTTCAAATGGCGCACAGAAAAGACAAACCCCCAAAAAACGACAAGTCTGGGAGTTCGGCACTCACTGCTGAGCGTTCGTGACACCGACCCTGTTATAGGGAAAAAGTCACGTTCGGCACTCACTGCCGAGCGTTCGTGACACCGACCCTGTTATAGGGAAAAAGTCACGTTCGGCACTCACTGCCGAGCGTTCGTGACACCGACCCTGTTATAGGGGAAAAAAGTCACGTTCGGCACTCACTGCCGAGCGTTCGTGACATCGACCCTGTTATAGGGGAAAAAGTCACGTTCGGCACTCACTGCCGAGCGTTCGTGACACCGACCCTGTTATAGGGAAAAAGTCACGTTCGGCACTCACTGCCGAGCGTTCGTGACACCGACCCTGTTATAGGGGAAAAGTCACGTTCGGCACTCACTGCCGAGCGTTCGTGACACCGACCCTGTTATAGGGAAAAACTCACGTTCGGCACTCACTGCCGAGCATTCGTGACACCGACCCTGTTATAGGGGAAAAGTCACGTTCGGCACTCACTGCCGAGCGTTCGTGACACCGACCCTGTTATAGGGAAAAAGTCACGTTCGGCACTCACTGCCGAGCGTTCGTGACACCGACCCTGTTATAAGGGAAAAAGTCACGTTCGGCACTCACTGCCGAGCGTTCGTGACACCGACCCTGTTATAGGGAAAAAGTCACGTTCGGAACTCACTGCCGAGCGTTCGTGACACCGACCCTGTTATAGGGGAAAAAGTCACGTTCGGCACTCACTGCCGAGCGTTCGTGACACCGACCCTGTTATAGGGGAAAAAGTCACGTTCGGCACTCACTGCCGAGCGTTCGTGACACCGACCCTGTTATAGGGAAAAATTGAGTTCGGCACCAGCTGCCGAGCGTTCGTGACACCGACCCTGTTATAGGGAAAAACTCACGTTCGGCACTCACTACCGAGCGTTCGTGACACCGACTCTGTTATAGGGGAAAAAGTCACGTTCGGCACTCACTGCCGAGCGTTCGTGACACCGACCCTGTTATAGGGAAAAATTGAGTTCGGCACCAGCTGCCGAGCGTTCTTGGCACCGACCCTATTACGGGGGAAAGATGGGACCTCGGATCATGCCGAACTCCCTCTCGGCACTCATAACCATGCCGAACTCTCCCCCCTCTTCGTAAAGATGAGCCAAACCGCATACAGACCTCGGTCCCCTAGTCAGCAAGCTGTAGAAGGGGTCGGAAGCATGATACGAGCACATGTCCCCCTCAACGAATGAAAAAGGTCGAACCATTTGCCAAGAGATCTCGAAAAAATAATTAAAAATTTGGGAAATCAAGGAAGAACTCCTGCAAAGCAATTGTAAAGATAGGGAGCACCTTCTCATCCCCAAACAAGCGATTATTGCTGAGAACAATCTTCTAAGACCCCCGAACGACGAATCGACACTTCGCGAAGTTAAAAGGATATCCCTGCAAGAACACCACATGACCATAAGAGCTCAGGAGCGACTCAGAGTTCAATCCGCTTGAAAAATCACCAAACTACCTCCTTCAAGATTCAAAACCTTCCATTTGGGCTCCGATACAACTCCGCCAGCCATTAAAACAGCTAAACTACTCCTCAAAGGCCGATCAAGCTCAGCCTTTAGGAGTGGGGGGCTCGTGATATGGCTAAAAATGGGGATTAATCGGAACCGTCCAAATCGGGCACGAATCTTGAAGCCCAGGGGTAAAACGGAAATTTCACCTACAAATAGGGTCTGAAATGGGTACTAGGTCTCTCCGATAAAGACCCAATAACCCACAAACGGATCCGCTTCAATTGGGCGCGGGTCTCAACCAGCAATAAAGCCCGATCAGAGGGATAGAATTAAGGCTCCTGATTAGATCCTAATCAACGGCCCTGATTCATGCCTATCCCTCCACTGGGAATTAGGGATTACATTCCTAATCTGTTTACAAGGAGAATATTCCTTATCAGATCACGGGGATTACATTCCTAATCTGTTCCCTAAGACGCCTATAAATACCCCCCATCCATCTCCATTAAGAGGTAATCAATCTTTCACCAGTTTTTACAGTCTTTCATAGTCTGCCGGATTATTGACTTGAGCGTCGGAGGGTGCGTCGCCGGGAACAACCCCGGTGTCTCGCACTTTTGCAGGTGCACGGTGGGATCGGCGATCGAGGCCCGACGGAACAGGTACGCAGGTCTTTCTATTCAGTTTCCCCAAGAATCCACAAGTTCTATCTGTTTGCCCCCACACCAAATTTAGCGGCAACAGATCCAATACCATATAATCTAAACCCATACCCATTCTCCTAATCTAAACCCATACCCATTCTCCTATTGGATTTTCTACCCAATACCCATAACCCTACATATAAATACCCTATCCTAATACCTAACCCTACCCTATACTGTTTAACCCCACACCAGCCGCAACCCTACCCCTTCTCCCCTACCTCCCGCTCTCTCTTTTTTTACCCATCATCCCGACTTCTACCCTCCAGCCGCCTCAACTCCAGTCGAAGCACCCTCCTCCATCCTGACTCTCCTCTTTCCTGCCGACGAATGCCCTGCGTCGCCCACTCCCGTAGTCGCAGCGCTACCCCGATCACCTACAACCCGTCTCCCTCTCGCTGTGCTGCACCCACAGGACCAGTCGCAACCCCCCGCCTGTGCCCGGTGTCCTCCGACTGTGACTCCATCGTCGGAGCCCCTTCGCGGCCCCTGTCGCGATGCCGCGCGCCGAGCCTGTGCCCTCCCCTTCTCCCCTTCCTGTCGCGATGCCACAACACTGCTTAGCCAGGCGGCAGCCAGTGCTACCTCCCCGCTCCGACGCCGTCCAGTGCAACGCCGTCGCCCCTTGGCCGCCACCATGGCCGCTATCCCTACCGTCCGTGGCCGAGCCCCTGTTCTTGGGTTTTGATCTTCCTTGATCGTAGTCCATTAATCAACATCATGATCATCATCATCTTTGAGTTGTGATCTACTGAATTCTGACCGTTGATTTGATCATCAAGATCATCACCATCCGATCGCATCTCAGCCGTCCGATCGTCGTTCATCACAATCACGATCATCATCTTCATGATCCGTTGATCTCGACCGTTGATCGCATCACCATTATTATCATCATCATCAAGATCTTAATCTCGACCGTCGGATCTCTTTTGATCATCGCGATCGTGATCATTATCTTGATCTTGATTTTGGATCTCAGCCGTCCGATCGACCGATCACACTTGATCTCGACCCTTGATCGTCTTGTTCGTCTTCTACTTGGTGAGTTAAATATTTGATCCACTTTTTGTTCTTATTCATCAAATTGTTAATCATGGTATATTTACTCTTTTGGTACTCTTCTAATTCTTATATATTTTATTTTTGATCTCGATCGTTGGATTCGCTTGATCTTCATCTTGGTCATCCTCTTTATCATCGAGATCCGTTCTTATGTTCGTGGTTGAGATCGTGATCGTGTGTTTGTGTTTGGTTTGTGATCCCTGTATTGAGTTCGCTGCCTGGGATCCATTCCCGTTAATCTTTCGTCGGATTCGTTGTCTACATCCCAAGGCAAGTATCTCTTGTATATTTCATTTTTCTAGTGCAAGCTTTTCCTTGAAAATACTGCAAATAGATTGTAAATTGTGACTCCTCTTCATTTATCGTTGATGATCTCATGTTTATCCTTATCTACTACATGATTTAAGAGTCACAACCCTTCATTGATATACTTGTTCACAACTAGTAAGATTTTGATTCATTTCATACAAAAAAATATTTTAGTTGGTTGCTGTCTCTGTCTTGCCTTGCTGTTTCGACCCCGATAAAACCAAAATATGAACTTGAGTCCTGAACGTAAAATGTAGCCCTAAATATCTAGTTTTCAATAACATCCAGAATTTTTGGATTCCGAGTTACGGTCTAGAAGATATCCAAGTTTTACTGCTACTATGTCGGTAGTCGCAGATTCACAAAAACTACTGCATATCTTTAGTTTACAATTATTTTAACTATGCTACCAGTAAGTAAATGACTTGAAATTTTGCATGATATTACTGGACACTCTACAGAAAATTCCCTAATTTTTTCAGAATTAATTAATAATGTTTCAACCCGATTTCATATGTATAAACTCAGATTCACAAATTCTGGCTGAACACAAAAGCTGTATAGTTGGTTGTTTTGACACATGTTATCACAACTTTTATGTACCTTAATTATATGTGTTGGAACCGGGCAGAAGTCTAGTTTTTAGAATTTCTGATGGATCCATATTTGCTATCTTGTAGCAACGGGAATCACAGTTTTGGTGCAGCAACCTCATGCTGTCCAGATTTGAGATTTTCGTTGTTCTTGATACTTTGATTTACTTTGACCCTCGAACATGTATCCTACCTAACCTAGACTTGTCCCATGTTCTTGACCATGTTTACTTGACTTGTTTCACACACTTTCATGCTTGGTTAATAATAATAATAAATAACAAGCCGGTGTTTAAGGGAAAGACCATAGTAGTGGACAATATAGGTAAGTGTACTTGGAAGGGGGCCCGTGTCTCCCAGTACTCGGTTCATGAACTTGTTGCACCTTGATGTATTCATGAAGCCATTACTTGGCTCATGAACTTGTTGTATTCATGAACCCACTGTGTGGTTCTTGAACTTGCTAGTGGATACACGAACTTGCTTCGTGAACCTGTTATTTTATTTTTGTATTCATGAACCGTGCTTACTTAATACTTGATGCCTGAGTATACCGCCCTTTAAAATCCACCACTAGGCCCAAACTAAATTGTATTAACTGTAGCAACCATGTGATAAAAGGATGGCACATGAAGTGCTACCTAGATAGTAATAACTACAAGACTTGACACATGATAGTTGAACATGATACATGCTTACTTGATACGTGATGACATGATACATGAGACTTGATACTTGAACGTAATACTTGACACTTGCTACTTGATACTTGTACTTGACAACTTAACACATTAGACTTGTTACTTGTTACTCGACACTTGTACGTGATACTTTTTACTTGATGCATAATACCATTACATGTTCACTAGCCACTTATTCTACTCCTAGTATTTGCTACCCAATTTTGTCTCTCGAGTTGCCTTTCTTGCTAGCTAATTTCTTGAATCCTCACTATTTGTTGCATCCCTATTACATTCTTGATTCCAAATCTTGTTCTATATTTCTTGTACTTGTTTTTACTATTTACGGCCCTAACTTGCACTAAGGGCGTTTATCTTGTTTTCTCTATTTTATGATTTTTATATTTATAAACAGACTTTGGAGATGTGTTGCCTGCTGAAATTGGTGAACAGACATTCTAGGCTTCGCTTGGAGCAAAGACTTGCTTAGATATTTTGTTATCATGAGTTATTTATTTCTTACTGCTTAAAAACTTATAACGGGCTTATAGTTCCGAGTTTTATCTTTTGATCCAGATTTGAAAACTATTTGGGATATTATTATTTTGCTTCAATTGTTTTCTGTTGATTAATAAATTATTCATGCATGCGTTGTTGTGTACATTTTGTTATATTCTTTTTATGATGCTGAGTCGATCCTACAGCTCATGAATGATGAAAATTATTCGCTGGACTTTGTCACACGCTCGTATTCCGTATTTTTGGGAAGCGGGGCGTGACACAATTTCTAGAGAGCTTTTGCTCTCTTGAATTTTTTTTTTAAAAACTGAGGTTGCTATTGGGAATAGCGACTTTAGCATACTTCGGTTGTTATTCACAATAGCGACCTCAGTAGGAAACACAATCTCCTAATTCTTTGTAAAATTTACAAAATAGTCACACAACTAAGGCCTCTATTCGGAATAATGACCTCAGTTTCAAAAATAAATTAGTTGTTATTTTTTCAGAGAGCAAAAGCTCTCTAGATTTTGCTATGTGTTAGAATACAGTTTATTAAAGGTCGCTAATCTCATTAGCGACCTCATTTTTACTAAGGTCGCTATTCCCAATAATGACCACAGTTTTAAATTTTTTTTCCCAAAAGTACAAAAAACTCTCTAAAAATCGCTAAGTGTCTCAATACATTCATTTGAGGTCGCTAATGACATCAGTGACCTCATATATACTAAGGTCGCTAGTGAGAATAGTGACAGCAAACAAAAAATTCAAAAAAATTTAAAACATAGGCCGCTATTCCCATTAGCGACTTTCAAAATGAATAGGTCACTAATGAGAATAACGGCCGCTGCTGACGTGGCACAAGATAGCCCAAAAGCACTAATAGTTTCGAAACTGATCCATAATCGCAAATATTTTCAAAAAGTGGCCTATGACGGAAAAAACTCCAAATTAAATAAGGTTATAGGCAAGAAAATAGTGGGAAAATTTGGAATTATTGAAAAAAAGGACGAGTAAAATTTGTTTACTGGATTGTGCATCTAGATGCTGACTTGGCACGGAGGACCCAACCCGAACCCTTAGATCTAATGATCACACTTGTGTGTGTGTGTGTGTGTGTGTGTGTGTGTGTGTGTGTGTGTGTATGCAAATGCTCCATTGAAAATGGTGCGTTTTCAACGGGTTGGAAAACGCACTCATGAGCCGTTGGATCGCTCAAGATCATGATCAATAGCTCAGATCGAAACCCACTAAGGATCCCACTAACGGCTCTAAAAGCGGAGGGGTAATTTTGTATCTTCAAGCCAAAAAACGCTTCAAACTTGGCATTTTTTTGGCGTGAAGTTTTTTTTTTGCAGAAATCTATACTTGGGAACAACGGCCTAAGTTGTTTGAAGTTTTTTTTTGAAGAAAATTATACTTAGGCCGTTGTTTCCAACAACAGCCTAGGTTGTTTTTTTTATTAAAAAATTCAACCTAGGCCATTGTTCCTAACAAGAACAACGGCCTACGTATGTACATACTTAGATCTGAGCCATCTCCCTCACAACTCTTCGAAAACTCTCTCTCTCTCTCTCTCTCTCTCTCTATCTGGAGCTCCCAAAACCCAATCCCCAAACCCTAGCTCTACTCCAACCCCCTCTCTCTCGATCTGAAACTCTTATTGATCTCCCCCTCTTCTCGATCTATCTCTATATCTCTCCCTCTTCCGAATACCCCAAACCATAATCCAATCCGAAATCTCTCCAACTCACCCGAACCCTAGCACAAATTCTACGATACCGTAGACTCTACAACTTGTTCGTCTACAGCAGCAGCTCCTTACATCTTCGACAACTCTCTCTCTCTCTCTCTCTTTCTCTCTCTTTGGATTAGGTAGTCACTTTTTCATAATTTAGTATAATGAACTATGTTAATTTATTGAATATTTTTTCAGTTTTTGAGTTTGATTTTTTGTACTATGCGTAGTAGTCTTCAATTTAGAGAGTGTACAATTTTTGTATCATGTGTGTTGTATATACTATGGACATTTTTGTAGATGTAGTGTTAGTTGTAGTTGTAGAATATAGGAAAAGCAAACAAATGAGATACAAAAATTCCAAAATTTGACCACTTGGTTGGGCTCACCACGTAGAAGGCAACGCAATTTGTAGTGGCGATTTCCATCTCACGGTTTGCAAGATACGTCAGTTTATCACTTTTATTCAATAAAATGGATATAAAGCGATACACAGTCGTATATTACAAACCGAGAATCGGAACTCACATCTGCAAGTTACGTTGGCTTGTGTTCGGTGTGCCAGATGTAACGGCCAAATTTCGAAATTTTTGCATCTCGTTTGTGTTGTATTGTCGTGTATATGAAAGAACTTCTATATACCTTGGAATTTTGATATACAAGCTCACTAGAAAACCGCCCAAACGAATTCCAAAAAATACGAAACTATGGGAGTAGGTCGGGCTAACCACTCACAACCCAACGCAACTTGTAGTTGCGAGTTCCGACCCACAGTTTGCGAGATACGTCAATGTATCACTTTCCGCTCTTTACATGGTCGTACCTTTCAAACCGTCGGTCGGAACTCGCTCGTACAAGTTGAGTTGCCGTCTGTGCGGGGAGCCCGACCCAATCGTAAAGTTTAATTTTTTTTACTGCCATTTTTGTGATTTTCTCATTAATTTTGTTTTGTATTTAACGAGTTTACAATAGAGAAGTGGATCAAAAATTACGAAATTTTGCAGGTAGGCTATTTTCGCCACTCACAAGCCAAAGCAACTTATGGTTAGGAGTTCTCACCCATGGTTAGATATACGAGTTCCTGGATCGCATTTCGCTCTTTTTTCAAGAGTGAAAGCGATACACGGCCGTATCTTGAAAACCGTTAGTCCAAACATGCTTCTACTAGTTACGGTAGCTTGTGTGCGGCATTTTAGACCCATTCGCAAAGTTTGATATTTTTGAAAGTTATTTTTGCGGTTGTCTCATGTATTTTGTTGCGTATCTATATATATGATTTTTTTGTGAACAATTTATTTTATATATGCGAACTTTCTTATAGAGAAATGGTTAGAACGAGGGGGAAGGTCATCTGTTAGTGGTCGGGGCGAACATTCCACGGAATTAAGAGAACTTTTGATTTGTATTGTGCATTTTTTATATAGTGGTATTGTTAGTACACTAATAATAATTGTGTTTTATGTTCGTGTAGGTTGGTGCATCCACTTCGAGTCCACCACGTTGAGGTCCAGGACCAATATATGACGGTGAACTCACCTTGCAAGACCGCCATAGATCTGCGGCAGTGTGGGGTGGGGCGATGCGGAAGTGTAATTTCTGCACCCACGAGACCATGACGGTGCACCTAGTATCGTCGGGTACCTAGTTATAGCCGGTTTCTACGGAATTAGCATGATGGGTTAGGTGAAACTTGACTGAGCACTTCTTGCAGCACTCGTGGAGCGATGGAGGCCAGAGTCGCACACCTTTCATCTACTGGTCGGAAAGATGTCAGTGACGCTACAGGATATAGCAATGATCTCCGGTCTTCCAATAATGGATGACCGTGACCGGTAATATGAACTTTGATAAGTTAGAGCTGTGTAATCAACTCCTCGGTACAGAGTTTGATAAGGAGGCTGCGGAAGATAGGGATATTTTTGTCGGACAATCAATCCGACTATCTTGGTTGAAGGAACATTTTGAAGGGAGGTTGAACAATGAATCGACTGACCACGATGTACAATGCTACACAAAAGAGTACATTCTAACGGTGCTCGGTGGGGTTCTCTTGCCTAACTCATCCGGAGATACCGTACAACTCATGTATCTACGATTGCTCGTCCACCTAGGCTTAGCTGGCCGGTACAGCTGGGGAAGTTACACGTTAGCAACGCTGTACAGGATGTTGTGTTCTGTAGTGTTAGATGGGACCGAGATGACCGGTCCAATGGTCATGTTAAAGATTTGGTCATGAGAGCATCTACACTTGGGTCGTCATCGAATTACGAGGCCGGCAAACGGTTGGATGACCGAAGCACCAAATGCTCATATGTTAGCACCCTTAGAGGTATATTGGGCAGGTAGACGGAGTTACAAAGGCAACCCAAAAGGTGTACTAACGTACTACAGAGACGAGCTCGACCAACTACGAGAAGAGTTCGTGATTTGGGTGTCGTATACACCCGAGCGGGTTGGAAGACTACCATTGATCGTAGTGATCGGGTCGCAGTTGTGGATGATGAAGGCTCCACTCATCAACTTTGGTATAGTGGAGCATCCGCGGTTGGAGAGAGTCCTTCGGCAGTTCAATCTTCAACAAAATAGTCCCCCAAGCTGTGCAAATCTATACAACCATGAGTTACACGCCATGAGGGGGTACCGGTCGTATGCCTACCCATGATTGGGCAGATTTCCACCGTGTTCACATTGCAGAATGGAACGAGTGACGGTTTGAACTTGTAATTGTTAATGTTGCAAGGTACGATGGCACGCTGCAAGCGAAATACATGCAGTGGTTCAAATCATATACATGTTTGTACATCTCTCCCAATACAAAACTACCTGCTGGTATTCAAGTACCAATTGAGGAGAGGGAGATTGAACCACCACCCGCCTATTATAGTTCACAACCCATGTTCCAACTGAAGGCCTCAGCTATATGTACATTGGTGAGTATAATGTTTAAATTTTGTTGAATGTTCGTTAAATTTGAAGTGATTAAATTATTTACATATCCGAATGTGTTTAATATTAGATCGATAATACGTTGGACATGGCAAAAGAATGCGCGGCGGTAATCAAAAGTAGTGCTGGCACGCCATGAAAAAGTTCGCTCAGAAGATGCTCTCTTCATATCGTACCAATTTGGATATTTTGGGAGGGGTGAAGATTTGCAACGATATTCGGATAGAACCGTACGTTCACAGTGACGTAAGAGCATGAGGGGTAGGCCATCTGCCCCAGGGCAACAACGACAACCACAAGCTAGATCTCCACCTCAAGAAGAAGAGCAACAAGAAGAGAATCAAGAAAGGGCTGTTGGAGACGTACAAGAGAAGGGAGAAGAAGAAGAAATTGCTGAGGCGTCATCCCCCTACCGGCGACGAAATTCTGCTCAGAAGATGCGAGCACCACAAACTTACACGCCCGGTGCTTAGCTAATTCACGATACAGTAATTTTTTGTAGTATTTTACTGATTTTTATTTTTATTTTTATTTTCTGTTGTAACTTATTATGTGATAATTGTTGTTGTCCAGTTTAAGTGTTGTTGATGTTGTTTTTATTATGTGATAATTGTGAATTATGTTGTTGTTGTTGGAGGCTGTATGTAGAAATTTATTTAGAGAGTGTAGCTGATGGGAATGTATATAGTTTTTGGGGGTGATTGAAGTGTAGCAGCTGTAGCTGCTGTGAATTTGTACTTAATTTTTTTTTTCTTCTTTTACCTGGACCGTTGTTGAAGACAACGGCCTAGGTTGTATGCTAAATTTTTTTTTTTGATCAGTACCTCTCTGTATTGGAGCAATAAGTCAGAGAGCAACACCCTTTTTTTATAGCTTAGACCGTTGTTGGCCATTGTCTCCAACAACGGCCTAGGTTATAGCCAAAAATTTAAAGTTTTTGGGGTGGTCTCTGACTTGGCCAAGTTAAAAAGAACAACAAGTCAAAGAGCAGCACCCCCTTTTTTTATAGCTTAGGCTGCTGTCTCCAACAACGACCTAGGTTATAGCAAAAAATTTGAAGTTTTTGGGGTGCTCTCTGACTTGGCCAAGTTAAAAAGAGCAACAAGTCAGAGAGTAGCACCCATATTTTTTAAAGCTTAGGCCGTTGTCTCCAATAACAACCTAGGTTATAGCAAAAAATCTGAAGTTTTTGGGGTGCTCTCTGACTTGGTCAAGTTAAAAAGAGAAACAAGTCAGAGAGCAGCACCCCCTTTTTTTTTAAGTTTAGGAGGTTATAGCCAAAATTTTGAAATTTTTGGGGTACTCTCTGACTTAACCAAGTTAAAAAGAACAAGAAGTCAGAGAGCAAGCAATTTTTTTTTAAAGTGTAGACCGTTGTTGGAGACAACGGCCTATGTGTTATCAAAATATTTGCAAATTTTTTTTAATACTTTTTACAACTGTCTCTCCACTCTTTGCGAACAGTGTCTCTTGAACTCTACAAAGTATACATTCATATGATTGTACATCGTTTATATTTTTTATTAATTTTCTTTTTTAGGCACCTAACTAACCAATATAAAAATGTTAAATGTTTAAAAAAATTACGAGAAAATAAAAGATGATCTTTTCATTCGTAAAAATCAATTTTTTAAATATATTTTTACCCCTAATATGTAATTTCTTCTGGAGTGTGTATACCTATTTAGTTTAACACCTAACCCCTAAACATATCCCCCAAAGTGGTAATAATATTTCAACTAGGGTTAGTGTTAACAGGGGTTAGGGTAAGGTGAGGGTAAGCTAGGGTTAAAGGTTAGTGTTAGGGTCAGGGTTAGTGGTTATATTTTAAACCCCCCCCCCTGCCATCACTGTTCTTCGATTCTAAAAGCACATTCTTCTTTCCTAATAAATGTGTTTCCTTAACTTGCCTACTATTACATTTAACTCTACAAAGTGGGCACCACATGTAGATCCCATGCTGAATAACCTCCCGCATTTTTCCATTGGCACGGATACTCATCTCCAAAAATAAAACCCTTCCAATTTTCAAACCCATCTGAATATTCCAAAAACGACCTATTAACCCTAACCCTACCCTAACCCTACTCATAAGTAAGGTTATGGTAGGGTTAGGGGTAAGTGTATCATTATGAATAGGGTTATGATAGGTTCAAAAGAATTTTGCTTCTTAAATATACTCTTTAATGTATATAGATCATCTGTTTACTAATGAAATTCAAACATTCTAAATTCTGTAAGAATCAAGCTTGTAGTAAGAGGTTGTTTTGGGTTATCATTAATTAGGCTAATATTTACAGTAACCCTACCATAACTCTACTCATAACCCTACACTGTTAAAAGAAATTGTCCTTTTTAGGATAAAACCATAAATACTTGTCTTTTTCCCCAATTTGGATCTGATGACTCTCCGCTCTAAAGCGCACTGAATCTTTTCCTTTATTGAGTTCTACATGTGAGGATCTACATGTGGTGCCCACTTTGTAGAGTGAAATGTAATAGTAGGCAAGTTATGGACTTGTCCTTTTCAGTAGTTGGATCTGACGACACTCCGCTCTAAAGCGCACTGAATCTTTTCCCTTATTGGATTCTACATGTGGGGATCTATATGTGGTGCCCACTTTGTAGAGTGAAATATAATAGTAGACAAGTTATGGACTTTTCCTTTTTAGTAGTTGGATATGATGACTCTCCGCTCTAAAGCACACTGAATCTTTTCCCTTATTGGATTCTACATGTGGGGATCTACATGTGATGCCCACTTTGTATAGTGAAATATAATAGTAGGCAAGTTATGGACTTGTCCTTTTCAGTAGTTGGATCTGACGACTCTCCGCTCTAAAGCGCACTGAATCTTTTCCCTTATTGGGTTCTACATGTGGGGATCTACATGTGGTGCCCACTTTGTAGAGTGAAATATAATAGTAGGCAAGTTATGGAATCCATGAGTTGATAAAACTCCATTCCATTCTCATTCACATGATTCTTGTAATAATGCTCTTTGTATTTGTCATAGATTTGGCAATCTAAAGCCACAAAAGGAAAGCAAATAAAAGAGAGTGAATAAACTTTTAAAATTACTGAAAAATAGAAGAAAAACAGAATGGCAAACAACCTAGAAGTTACTACTTGGGTTAAAACCCTACACTCACCAGTAACCCAACCATAACCCTACTCATAACCCTACATGCACCCGTAACCCTACCATAACCTTACTCATAATCCTACCTTAACCTTATCCTAACCTTATCATATCCCATATTAAAACTAACCTTAACCTGACCCTTACCTTATCCTAGCCCCTGTTAACAATAAATTTAACCTTACCCTAACCCTAACTGAATATTATGGGTTTGGGAGGTACGGTTAGGGGTTAGGTGTTGAACCGGATAGGTGTACGCATTGCAGAAGAAGTTACATAATAGGGGGTAAGAATATATTTAAAAAATTGATTTTTACAAATGGAAAGATTATCTTTTATTTTCTGGTATTTTTTTGAACATTTAACCTTTACTAGTATTTTTCACGTGTGATGCACATTTTAGCACGTGTGATTTACGTGTAAAAAAATAGTTTGGGAGTTGGACGTGCATTGCACGTAATTGGTAAAATTATTTTGAAGCAAAAGCTACAATTTTTACACGTGTTTATAAGTAGAATTTGAGTTGTATGTGTAACATATGTGTATGTTCAGTGTTAAAAAAATATTTTAAATTTGTTTTGAACGTGCGTTGCACGTTTTAAATAGGTGGATTTTTTTTCAATTTGTTTGTTTCTGTTGTAATTAATGGGAGAGTTGGCGTTGCACGTACAACACACGGGTTTGTATGTTGACAACATTACAACTCCAACTCTCCCATTATAATATTAGAGATGATTTTATATTGGTTAGTTAGGTGGATAAAAATAGAAATTAATACAATATATAAACGATATACAAGCATATGAATGTCTTTGGTATAGAGTTCTATAGACACGATTCGTAAAGAGTGGAGAGAAAGTTGTAAAAAGCATAAAAAATTTCTATATAACTTAGGCCGCTGTTGGAGACAACGACCTAAGCTTTGTAACAAAAAAAGGTTGGTCTCTGACTTGTTGCTCCTTTTAGCTAGGGCAAGTCAGAGAGCAAACAAAAATATCCAAAAAAAAAATTGTATAACTTAGGCCGTTGTTGGAGACAACGGCCTAAGTTTTGAAAAAAAAATGGTTGCTCTCTAACTTCTTCCTCTTATTAACTTGGTCAAGTCAGAGAGCAACGCAAAAATTTCAAATTTTTGGCTATAACCTAGGTCGTCGTCTTTTAAAAAAATAGGGTGTTGCTCTCTCACTTCTTGCTCTTTTTAACTTGGTCAAGTCAGAGAGCAACGCAAAAACTTCAAATTTTTGGCTATAACCTAGGCCATTGTTGTAGACAACGGCCTACGTTGTTGTAGACAACAGCCTAAGCTTTTTAAAAAATAGGGTGTTGCTCTTTCACTTCTTGCTCTTTTTAACTTGGTCAAGTCAGAGACCAACGCAAAAACTTTAAATTTTTGGCTATAACAACGGCCTAAGCTTTAATAAAAATAGGGTGTTGCTCTCTGACTTTTTGCTCCTTTTAGGTTAGGCAAGTCAGAGAGCAACCCAAAAACTTCAAATTTTTGGCTATAACTTAGGTCGTTGTTGGAGACAACGGCCTAAGCTTTAAAAAAAGGTGTTGGTCTCTGATTTGTTGCTTTTTTAAACTTGGCCAAGTCAGAGAGCATCCCTAAAAATTCAAATTTTCTGCTATAACCTAGGCCTAGGTTTAGAAAAAATTTGCTCTTTTCCAATAGGCCAATACAAAGAACTACTGATCCAAAGAAATTTTTTCCACATAGAACCTAGGCCGTTGTCTTCACACTGCAGAAATTTTTTCTTTTACTGAGGCCGTCTTCAACAATGACCTAAGTAAAAGAAAAAAAAAATATTTACAATTTCACACAGCAGCTAAAGCTGCTACACTAAATTCTCTCCCCAAAACTATATACAATCTCATCAGCTACAATCTCCCAATAACAACAACAACAAAATTAACAATCAACACAAATCAACAACACTTGAGCCTCAACAAAATTTAAAGTTAACAACAAAAACCAATTAACAACACTTACATCAAGATCTAATATACTCAAATTTTACATAAAAAAATTCCAATTCACAATGGATCAACATATCTCTTGTTGGAACTCTCTTCATCGGATGGAATCACTTCTTGCGAATTGATTGGCCTTCATTCAAAGATAAGTTTTAGTTAGTGAGAAACTCATTAACTACAAATGAAGTATAATAAATTTAAAAGATGGAGAAACAAAGAAAGTACGAATCTTACCCCTCAAATAATGTTGGACAATTTCTTGAATCATGATTCATTTGCACAATGCCGCATGTTCGCACCGCCTCGATTTTTTAATGCGAAGTTGCTCTCTTATCGGCCTTAATCTTTTGGCGTAAGGCCTTCCCTTTTTCATGCATTGTTCTGGGTCACTTACGCGTGTAGGTATGTGTACACTGCCTTCATCATGAAGTTGTGCACTACCATACGGTTGTGCACAACTTCCCGGTTCTGCACTGTCATGTGGTTGTGAGGCCTGTTCGAGTTGTTCACCCAATTCGGGTTGTAGCCGAAAAACGCCGTCAATGATCTTCTGCAAATTCTCTAACGTGTATTTGTAACCTTCATTGGAAGAACAACCGAGATCGACAATCTGTTTTGCATGGTAGCTTAACTCATAATATCGAGAAGCAAAATTCTCGGTATTGGATTCGGTTGGAACGGATATATAACTTCTTCTCATCACATCCTGGGTCCATCTTCTTTTAATGTATACATCCGGAAGGGAAGTATAATGGTTAAACCGAAGAACGGCTAAAATATGCTTGCAAGGAATGTCAACGAAGTCGAAGAAGTGACATGCACATGTAATAATTCCATTGATTTTGCATAACTGAAGAAGACGAACCAGTTCTGATTCTCCACAAGTATCATATGGAAGGTTGAACTATCCGGTGTCTCAAGATCGCCAACGAAACTCACATTGTACATGAAATTTTTTGTAACTTCATCTTGGAATTTGTAAAAGATTTTCAAAGTGTGTGTTTTTTGCCATTTGTGCCTCCAAAGCCCATTCGCTCTTCAACTTCGGTCTCTTCTAATGGTTACGATAATTTTATTTCAGTTCATCGTGTCTTTGCCTTCCCAAAAAAAGTTCGAAGATGACGGAAAATTCATGCAAGGAATTTTTTTTTCTGTATGATGCTTCAAGGCAGAATGCGATGACTCAACCCGTTGGCTACTCAACATGCCGGCTTAAAAAGAATCTTTAGTGTAGACGGGTGTCCAATTTTTACGGATATCAAACACATCGTTCAACAATTTGTTATTCTCTAATCAGTATTGTGAAATCAATAAATTTCATTTTTCTACAAAGTCATGTACATATTCGGAATTGTAAACGACATTCTTCAAAGATTCCCTAAACTTGTCGATATCGTTCAACATACACACCTCTTGCGGTAACTTATCCAATATGTGCCAAATACAAAAACGATGCCGAGTCTGGGGGAAAACTTTCTTAACTACGGTGGCGATCCCACGGTCTTGATCGGTGATGATACCAGATGGAGCGGGATTCATAACCCCTAACCACTTTTCAAAGAACCATTCAAATGTAGAGGCCGTCTCATTTGGAATGAACCCACCTCCTAAAAAAGTCGATTGCCAATGTTGATTCACTCCAACAAAGAGAACAAATAACATTTCATACCGATTCGTATTGTACGTAGCATCAAAGCAAAGTACATCGCCAAATTCTTGATAATTCATCCTAGAAATACCATCAACCCACATACAATGTGACAACCGCCCTTTGGGATCTACTTGAATGTCATAAAAATGAAGGATCTGTCTGTTTCTTAGATTCAAAAAAATTAATTAGCATTGTAGAATCATATCCTTTCAATGCTTCTTGCGAATCTCTAAGTAAATTTCTAACATCTTTTTCGGTGAATCCTATTTGATCGTGACCACCACTAGCACTTTCGAAGAAGAGCATTTGTCGACAAGTCTGGATATTAGCTTGGTTGAATTGATCTATTATCCTTTTATCCGTATTTGACACGGAACAGTTTCGGGGCAAAAGATGCCGTCTACCGGGTGAGGTGAATTTGTGATTGTGTGCTTCATGAAATGAATACAACACCCAAGTATTACTTGCTTCGTTCAATTTTACACGAACGCAAGCCTTGCAACCCGTTCTACAGGTTGTTCCCCGTCTACCATCACTATGTTGACTCGGCGACGACCCGGCTTTATTACAAAGATATGACTTATCTACTTCCACTCTTCCCTTTAATTTATTCCCACCTTTACGCATTACAAAACCCCCACAACGAGTATATGACGAATAAAAATTTTCAGCCTCAACTAAAGTTGGAAACGTCATACCTAACTTTGGTTTTAGATGTTCTTCGACTAACGGCATGGAATCAATGATTGGTTCTACCCGCACAAAATTATCGCCGGCAGCAGAACTCTCCGTATCGTTGTTCATATGGTGAAATAATATATTATTGGTAAATTAATACACACATCATATATAAAACAGCTTGTTAATAAACAATTGTGATATGTATATACATACGAAATAAAATAAGTGACAAAACCTAAAAAACAACGTCAAAAAAATAAGAAACTCTGCGATTGGGTCCGGCTTGCAGCACACAAGGTAACAGAACTTGTAGAAGCGAGTTCCGATCCACGGTTTGCATGATACGGCTGTGTCTCGCTCGCTTTCACTCTTAGAAATAAAGGGAATGCGATACACGGACGCATATAGCAAACCATGGGTGACAACTCGCAACTACAAGTTGCTATGACTTGTGAGTGGCGAGACCGACCTACTCGCAAAATTACGGATTTTTCAAGTGGGTTCTCTATTGAAAACTAGCTCAAAACATAACAAAATTCATGAGAAAAAATGCACAATTGACGGTAAAAAAAAACTAAACTTTGTGATTGGGTCAGGCTCCCCACACACAAGGCAATACAACTTGTACAAGCGAGTTCCGACCAATGTCTTGTAAGATACGGCCGTGTATCGCATTCATTCATGAAAAATGCCAACAATGCGCTACATTGATGTAGGCCCCAAACTGTGAGTCCGAACTCGCAACTACAAGTACCGTTTGGCAGCGAGCAGTAAGCCCAATATGCTCGCAAAATTTCTTATTTTTTGGATGTCGTTTCCTAGTAAAAAGTCTATCGATAGAAATCAAACATTAATTGTTGTTGTTGTTTGATATACGGTAGAAATCTACACAAACGAGATAAAAAAAAATCCAAACTTTGGGAGTATGACAGATGCAAAACACATGAGCCAACAAAATTTGTAGAGATGAGTTTTGACTCACGGTTTGCAATATACACCGATGTATCGCTTTCAGTCACGAAAAATACTCGAAAGCGATACACGGTCGTACACTTCAAACCATGAATCCAAAGACACTTCTACAAGTTGTGTTGGCTTGTGCGTGGCGAGCCCGACGTACTCACAAAATTGCATAATTTTTGGATCTCTTTGTGCGCTAATACTAACAACGAACAACAACTAATAGTACATCTACATCGATAATAAGGTGCAGATTGTTGGATTCGTCTTGCATACTTGGGTTTTGATATGAAGAGAAGATGTTGAAGCGAAAGAGGTCGAAGCGTTGTTGGAAGCAAGAAAAAGCAACAGCAGCAGCGACAACAAAACCAATTGACTTTTCAGTCGACTGTTCAATCTCTCTGTTTTAGGGGATGACCAAAGCGGTTGACTGCCACTTTGGGCAGTCGACCACTTTGGGCAGTCGACCGACAGCAGTGGCAGTAGCTCTTTAGATCGGGCATGGGTGATCTATTTTAAGCTCATCTTTACTCTAAGTTAGATCGTATGGCTCCTATTGTGTGGCTTTCTTCATGATATATCCGACGGTTATTGTATTAAGACTACAACCTAGGATTTTTCTTGATCTCTATATATTCTCTATTGAGAGAGGTGGTACTTCATTGAGAGTTTTCCGTTGTAAACAACAGTTTATCTTCTAATGAGGCTTGAGCTAAGTAGTTAGATACCGATTAATCGCCTAATTAATTCTCGGTTAATCGCTAATCGAAGACTAAGCAATTATTTTTTTAGCGATTTTCAATATTTCAATAGTTAGTGATTTAATTGGATATAATCGGCCGATTAATGGTTAATTGGCTGATTTTATGTGGCTGATTAGCTGATTAAATCTCCTCCTTTAATTTTCATGCTAGTTTGCATTATTTGGGTTCAATCCGGTCCAAACTCAAATCCAAATCCAAAATTCAAACCCCTTCTTCTTCCTCAAGCAAACCCAAACCCAAACCTAAACCAATTTTCTTCTTCCTCCTCAAAAGTAAACTCAAACCCGAACCACCATCACTCTTCCTGTGCCATTGCAAACTTGACCCGACCCGCATTTAATGCACCTTCTCCTCTCTTCCTACTCATGCTCCTCCTCCACGATTATTTTGTTTGCTTGAACCGACCAGCAAACCCCACAACCGATCAGCAAACCCCACCCGACCCACATCCAAAATCTAAACTCAGCTCAAACCAAGTACTGTTTTCTTTTTTCTCTATAACTATTTATTCCGATTTGATAATCTCATAATAGTTCTATGTTAGGGTTTAGGATTTAGGGTTGCTACATAATGAGGATGGATTTTTTTAATTATATATATACACATGATTTTTTCGATTTAATCCCCAATTATTTTTCGGTTAACCGATTAATAACTAATTGCTCCTAGACCGATTAGTTACAAAAACCGATTTTAGCTGTCTGGGGCTTGAGAGATAGATAGATTTTTTGTGAGATTATTTGTAACTCTTGTAATCTTTTCTAATTGTAATATCTCTCTTATTTCCCCTTGGATTAGGGATAGCCTAAACAGGAACAAGATTGTGTGTTTTGTGTGATTGGTTTGATCTCTTGTTTGATTATTCATTGGATCGGTTGTCGCTTCTTGCTCCTAAAGCTTCACTTCGCTGCGCCAAATTCCTTACACTTTTGTAATGCTAACTCAATTTCTTCAGATAGACTTAAATATTAATTAAAAAATTACAAACAATATTGAACTTATTTAAAAAATTGATAGCTATTAGAATATATTTGCATGAATTTTCTACGCCAGAATAGATATGCAATCATATTCTCGGTTGATACACTTGATTTGTCTTTTAATGTCTACGTACAAATGAAATCAGCTAAAAAAAGTGATTCAATATGCATGGACTATTCAATATACATAGCACAGTAACAGTGTATCAACAAGAAAATTGTTCAGTCTATTTCTAGTTTAATTGATGGAGAGCTCTAACCATAAATCAGCTGTGCACTAGCAACCATGCATTCACATGTTACAGTAGACTCATCTCCAAATGCCCCAACACCCACAAAAAAGTAAAAAACCTGAACTTTTTACTTAACCAAATTATAAATGTTTCCGGTGAATCAGGTAAGCCAAATTCTGATAAGCAAGACCAATACATGTCGGTATTGACAAATCTTTGC
Source organism: Hemerocallis citrina (assembly GCA_017893485.1). Lineage (NCBI taxonomy): Eukaryota > Viridiplantae > Streptophyta > Magnoliopsida > Asparagales > Asphodelaceae > Hemerocallis > Hemerocallis citrina. The sequence goes on from CM030367.1 coordinate 98,921,297, forward strand.
ATCCTTAGTACTTTTAATCCCTCATCTATTTAATGTAAAAAAAGGACCTTGCTTAGTGGTTAGTACTAATTTGGAATACCTAACCATGTGATAATGGTAAAAATCACAGCAAATCAGGACCGTATGATTCCAGCACGGATCTTAAAACTTCTACTGGCAGATTAACCATAACGGACCTCTTTAACAGGTTTTGACCTTCTTCAGACTCATCTACAAGACATAGACCGCTTTCAAGTCCATTAAAAGTGGTTGGGCCCACTAGGAGAGACACCCAGCCCCACGAGAGCTGTAAGTCAAATCTTTTATCCCCAAACAAGAAAATCTATCTCTTAAGGGATAAAATCAACAAGAGATAATGAATTCATATCGATCTCCTAGATATTTCTCATGCCTATAAATACCCTCACCCCCTCCTCAGTCAGAAGGTAATCAACAATTCTTCTCTCAAACTCTCTTTCTCTCTCTGGTTCTGACTTGAGAGTTGGAGGGTCTGTTATCGGGGTCATCCCCGGTGTTTCAGGTCTTTTGCAGATCCATCAGCCACGTCAGCAACCGTCGGATTCATATCAGAGTGTTCAATCAACGATCCAGTGCCTATCTCAGGAGCTCCAACCAGTTTTTACGGTAACGATTAAATGTTAAATCTTTAGTAGTTTCCTTCAAAATATAAACTCACCATCTGTTTGCTCCCACACTAAAATATGCAGCAACACCATGGGCAACACAATATACACCTCTTTACTCTAAAAAAAAACATCTTCAAAAAGATTACTATGCCCCTTAGCAGCTCAGTTTATGTACTTAAGAAATATGCAGTATATACAGAAATTTTATCCCCATTCTGCACAAATATAATATAAAGTAGATTTTATTAACGTTTTCTCATTGAGTTTCTTCAATATACAAGCACATCTCAGACATTAACTCTTGTAAACTCACATACATCCACATATACATGTCTGTCTTATGGAAAAAAATATCATGTGTGACATACTTATTTACATGTCTGAGCTATGTGTTGGTGAAGTGAACAGTGAACACCATGTTAGAACTCGAATTTTATAAATCTGAAAATTACTAACACTAATTGTGAAGAACAGAAATTACAGGAATAAAAGATAACAAACCAAAAGCTTTATACAGAGTCGAGATTAAAATCTCTCTCCTTAAAGCAAAATTCGCCACGTAGTGTGACGGTGGCTGGCGAATTGCCTCCCAGGATACAACTGTATACCTTTCTCTGAAGAGCAGCACCCAAACTCCAGAGATTTCAACGAACAGTGCTGTGCGGTACTCTCAGTTTTTGACATAGAGGAGAAGAAGAAAAAGTATAATTCGGATTATCAAAAGCTATACTCTGTAACAGTAGAGTAATGGTCTGAACCACTACTCTGCTGTTGCAGAGTAATGGTATCAGTTAACGAATGTGAAGAGCCTCACCAGTGTACTGGGGGAGAAAAAATTTGACTGGGGCAAAAAATATAGGCCAGAGCCAAGCTAGACCAAGCCGAGCCGAAGCCGAAGCTGGGGCCGGGGCCGGGGTCAAAGCCCGGCCGGGCGCGCGCGTGTTTGTTGTTTTGGCTGAGTCTTTTCTCCACTACATGTTAGTGGTAACCCCTGGGTCAAGCCCTTTAGTCCAATTTTCTAGTATATATACTAGAAAAAATGTTTCCCAATTTTCGATATGGGACTATCCATTTTCTTCAAGTTTCCAAGTTAGTACATTACAAGTACCCAACTTTGGACCAACATTTCTCATTCATACGGAATTCATTTTTGGCAAATGAGTACACCACGGAATAATACTCGATGAGAGGATCGCAATCCACTCATTTTTCGGTGCCGCCATTGGCCGGAGCCTGCCGAAATCCGGCCCGGAAAATTACAAAAATTAATTCCAACAATCCCCCACATGAATAGAAATAGCAGACTATGTAATCCAGACACGACATAAAAAGGCATGACAGAAAAGGCATGACAGAAAAACTCTGAAAGTACAATCGAAAAATCACTGCATCAGGAATGGTAGTAATTTTTCAACTTTGAACCACCCTTAGTAAGTAGTTATCAGATTCACTTGATCAAGTAGTGAACATGATGTCTTGAATTACCTGGGCTTTGATGTGAACCTAGACAATACCTATCACACAGTTTCATCTCCTCACAAAACTAAGTTCTCTTGTTGTATTCATTTTGGCCTTGAACAGCCCTGGTTAATTGTGAGTGAACTTGGAGAATGTAGCCTCTCTTCATTCTCCTAGAAACGGCCTCATTTCACACTCACACGGTGATTGCCCATAAAGAGTATCCTGCTATACCCCACTATTATTTCAAAGCTATCAGAATCATTAAAAGCCAAGCTTATCCTAACTTTTTGTAGGCATCACTGTTTTATCATCCTAAGAGTGGGTATGAGATTTTAATCTCTCAGTGCTCCCGTCGATTCAACAAGATTTAGTTGTCCCTTTGAACATAAATCTTGGGATCTCCAATTCCTAGGTAGGGTTTCCATCAAGTATCCTCTTTCGTCATAGGCTTTAAACCCATTTCTCTTGATGATCTCACAACCTGCTCTCACGATAGACCTTTAGTAAATGGATCCGCTAGGTTGTCTGCCGATTTTATATACTCTATAGAGATTACTCCATTTGAGAGCAGTTGTCTAATGATTTTGTGTCACCTTCTGATATGACGAGACTTACCATTTGTTGCCGCTAAATTTGGTGTGGGGGCAAACAGATGAATTTGTGGATTCTCAGGGAAACTGAATAGTAAACCTGTATACCTGTTCCGTCGGTCTTCGAACGTCGATCACGCCGCGGACCTGCAAAAAGTGCGAGACACCGGGGTTGTTCCCGGCGACGCACCCTCCGACGCCCAAGTCAGTAATCTGAAAAGACTATGAAAGAGCGTTTAACTAGCAAAAGATTGATTACCTCTTAATGGAGATGGGTGGGGGGTATTTATAGGCGTCTTAGGGAACGGATTAGGAATGTAATCCTCGTGATCTGATATGGAATATTCCCCCCGTAAACAGATTAGGAATGTAATCTGATGAGGTATATTTCCTGTAATCAGATAAGGAATTTAATCCCCAAATCCCAGTGAAGAGATAGACGTACATCAGGGCCGTTGATCAAGATTAATCAGGGGCCCTAATCTTATCTTGTTGGGTCGGGTGTGCAGCGGTTAAAGACCCGCACCCTCTTGTTGGTGGATCCATTCGCAGGTTATTGGGTCCTTGGGGAGAAGATCCAATACCCATTTTGGACCCTTTTGTAGGGGAAATTACCGTTTTACCCCTGGGTTTCAAGATTCGTACCTGATTTGGACAGTTCCGATTAAACCCCATTTTTAGCCATATCACGAGCCCCCCACTCCTAAAGGCTGAATTTGATCGGCCTTTGAGGAGTAGTTTAACTGTTTTTGATGGCTAGCAGAGTTGTACCGGAGTTCAAATTAAGGGTTTGCAAATCTTGAGGGAGGTAGTGTGGTAATTCCTTATGATAGGGTGGAGTTCTTGTGAGAGTATCTTCTTAGCTTTGTAATCTCTCGGTAAACAGTTCTGTCGTTTCCCTCTGTCGAGAGTTGCGTTTACCGGCGTCACAGCTCCGACCCTTCCCAGAGCTCGACGACCAGGATGCCGAGGCCGGAGATCGGTTCGGCAATTCTTTCCGATGGGGAGAGGGACCTCGGCATGGTCGCGAGCCTGGAGAGGGGGCTCGTCGAAGTCCGAAGGCCAGATTTCCCATGTACAGGGGGTCGGAACCAAGGGCGTTTGGCGGTTAATGTCGACCTTAGGCTTATAATACGGTCGGTGGCAAAAACGCTCGGCAGCTGGTGTCAAGGCTCGAGACGACATTTTTGGAGATTTTGACTGCCGAACTCAAGCCCGTAATACGGTCGGTGGCAAGAACGCTCGGAGCGGGCGCCGAACTCAAGCCCGTAATACGGTCGGTGTCAAAAACGCTCGGCGACTGGTGCCGAGGCTTGAGACTTGGAAATTTTTTGGAGATCTTGACTGCCGAACTCAAGCCCGTAATAGGTCGGTGTCAAGAACGCTCGGCAGCTGGCGCCGAGGCTTGAGACTTGGAAATTTTTTGGAGATCTTGACTGCCGAACTCAAGCCCGTAATACGGTCGGTGTCAAGAACGCTCGGCAGCTGGTGCCGAGGCTTGAGACTTGTTGATTTCGACAAAGCAGAGGAAGTTGAAAGAGTTTTTGCTCTCTTCGAAAAAGTTTTGGGAATCTGCCGAACCCACGCCTCGGCAGCTGGTGCCGAGGCTTGAGATTAAACGGTTCTGACGGATGTGATGGCCCCTGGGTTTCTGACAGATGTGACGTCCATTAATGCTGCGTCCCCTGGGCTTCTGCTGACGTGACTGTCATTAATGAGCCGTTTGGACAGGCGTGGCAAACAAGGCGACGGTTGGGGTCGCCTTTTGTCGCTTTGTGGAGGTGGGCCTGTGGTAAAAGCCCATTAGCCTCGATTGACGCGCTGGCTCTATATAAAACCCCCACCCCCTCTTCATTTTTCACTTTTCAACTCTTCGCTCTGCTGTTTTCGTTTGAAATTGCTAGAGCTCCAGGTGATCGCTGACCTTTTTCCGGCGAGCTTTCCGACGACATCTCCGTTCAAGGTAACTTATATTTTAGTTTCTAAACATGTCTGTCTCTGTCTCCTCTTCTTCGTCTGAGCCCTCCCTTGAAGTCGCCGAAGCTCCGACTTCTAGCCGACCTCACAAAAGCAAGGAGGTGTTCGGCAAAGATTCTGTCGTGGTGGAGCCGAAGCGCATGCCGGAGTTCGGCAGATTACCGGGGCCGCTGACTGGGCTTCACAGGGTTCGGGAACTTCCGGAGGAGGATGCCGAACACATTGTGTATGGGAGGGCCCGGTCGTTCGAGGAGAATGCGGCGAGGGAGACGACAGAGGCCGACGAGACGGTGTCGATCCTCAGCGAAGATGACTTGGGAGTGATCCGGGGTTGCTTTCAGATCCCAGAGGAGTACGAGCTTATGTTGCTGGGTCCCGGGATTAGGGCCAACTCGCCGCTGCCGGTGACCGTGTGTTGCTGGCCAGTTGACGCCTTTATCGTCGGGGCTCGGCTGCCTCTCCATCCGTTCGCGGTTGCTGTATTAAGGTGGGTTGGGGTCAGCCCCATCCAACTTATGCCGAACGCATGGAGAGTAATAAACGGCTTCGTACTTCACTGCCAAGCCGCTGGGATTTAGCCGGAGCTGAACGTGCTTCGGACCATCTACCAGCCACATCAGGGGAACAGGTCGGCGTACCGGTACTATTTGACTCCGAGGCACGGAGGCAGGCTCGTCGTGTGCCCTGATTCCATCAAGTACTGGCACGAGAAGTTTCTTCTGGTGCGTAGCCCAGAGGCCTGGTCCATCCCTGTTAGTTGGGTGGAAGGTGTGCCGAAGAAGGTGAAGGCGTTGCCGACACTTCGGCCCGAAGAGGAGGAGGCTGTACGGGTACTCCTGGGTCGGCCGAAGCTTGACTGGAGGGATCTGACTGAGGACGTCCTGTTTAAGGGAGGGCTCGTTCAGGCCGATCCTAGTACGCAGCTTCCTTTATTTATTATCGTTGTTTTACTTCTTGCGCTTCATTCTTCATGGTTTGTTCCGAACTAATCAACTTGTCTTATGGTGCAGAGTCTATGGATTATCAGGCAGTGTTGGCGCTGAGGGCAGGCCTCGCCAACAAGGCACCGAAGAAGAGGAAGAGGGTGGTCTCCAAGCTGTCCGCGGCAAAGGCTTCGAAGGTTACCGAGGTGGCTGAGGAGGTAGAGATCCTGGAGAGCCCCGCTCCTGAGGGCGGGGTTGCTTCGTCGTCGACCAGGGTCGGCAAATTTCCCATCGCCGCGGCCCTCACTATGGCGACGCCGTCGCTGACGAAGGCGGCCGAGGAGCTTCTGACCGAGGCTCACAAAAGGATCCACGTCCCGGACTGGCAGGTTCGGAAGCACGACGGGTTCCTTGGCAATTCTTTGGCGAGCATGGAGGCCATCAAGCACCTCGCCACGCCGAAGGATCGGGCGGCCATGGAGGCCGGACGGGAGGGAGACGACGTTATCGAGATAGCGCGCTCGGCGGTGTCGGTGAGTGTTGGATCTATTCCCCCCCTTTTTATGCCGAACTTCTTAAGTTATAATTTTTATGAATTCCTTGCCTTCTAATCGCAGATCGTCGTTCACTTTGGGCACCTTACCGAGAGGCTGGCGGCCCAGGAGAAGGAGATGAAGAAGGAGAACGACCAAGCTCGGAAGGAGAAGGCCCAGATAAGGAACGAGCTCGACAAGCTCGAATTGAATTTCGAGGCGAAGTCGGCGAGGGTTGCCTACCTCGAGGACAGGGTTGCAATGCTGGAGGACAACCTTTGTCAGTAAAAGGAGGAGGCGGCCAGGCAGTTGGCAGAGGCTGCCGAGGCCAAAGCGGCGGCGGTGAAGCAGGCGGAGGATGCGACCTTGGAGAAGGCGCAAGGCTTCCTCGCCCAGAATATGGCCAAGGCCTTCGCCGACGCTATCGCCCGGGTGACGGAGGCCTACCCCCACGTGGACTGCTCGGGTTGGAGGCTGTTCCCGGGGCACGTTGAAGGCTTCGATCCCGAATCGGAGGGAGAGGAAGAAGAAGAAGAGGAGAGGGGTGACGACGATCCTGTGGAGGATCCCCCCGTCGGAATTCAGGGGTCGGTGGTTACCCCATTGGCGACGGTGGCCCCTTCGGAAGAGTCGTCCCCGGCCCCCGCTCGCCGCCCCGGGAAAGAGGTCGAGCCCTGACTCCGTTTTGTTGTTTCCTCTTTTTTTTTGTTTTTGACGTGTAATGCCTAATAGCGGACTGGCCACCGCTACCCCTTTTTCCTTTTGAAATGAATGAAAAACACAACTTTTTGGGCTCGATCTTGTGTCTTTGTCTGTTGACTGTTGAACGCTCGAGCATTTGTTCGAAAGAACTCCCGAGGTCTGGGACTTAGACAACGTCTGAATTTTTGTTGCTTGTTTGCGTTTCTTTTCAGCTCGCGGTGGTAACTCGTGACGTCGAGCGCCCTCGCTTGGATAGTAAGGTCGGGACCGAGGTTGGTTTGAAGGCGATGAGGCTGTGCTTGGCGAAGTGTCGAGAGCGGCTTTTCGAAGTCGAGCTCGGATTGCGCCGAGCCGAGGAAGAGCGGAGCCAGCTTCAGCTCATACTTGGTCAGCGAAATCTCGATATCCAGCGCTTGGAGGGCAGGATTGCCGAGATGACTACCTCAGGAGGGGAAGATGGTTCGCCGGTTGCCTTTACCAAGGGGCTTCGGACCAAGTGTTTTCGCCATACTTTGTCGAAGGTGACGGCAGAGAGGGATGGCTTGCTCTCGGAGATCCATCATCTACGAACCGTGGAGGCGGGGCTTCGGACTGAGGGGGAAGCATTAGCCTCGACGGTGGCCAAGTTGACTACCGAGCGGGATGAGCTTACTGCCGAGGTCGATGTGTTGAAGAGGGCCACGGTGGACAGGGGCATCGAGGTTACCCACCTTCGGCGCCTCGTGGCGAATCGCTCCGATGCCCGGAGTTCCGCAATGCCGCCTCGCTTCGGGGTCGACGTCGGGGACGGCTCGTTGCGAGACCGGATCTCAGAACTAGAGGCGGAGGTAGCCCGGCTCAAACCACGTTCGGGGCCAATCAATGTCAGGAGCACTTCATGTACTCGTGCGGAGAGCGACGGAGGCATTTCATTTTACGAGATGGCGACCCGTCCGCCCCTCGGCCATCCAAGCCCGGGAGATGCGCAAAGTTCCGTGGCCATTTCGTCGAGCGGCGCATCCGTCGGCGTGGCTGCCAGAAGCAATGCCGAGGACACGTCCCAACTTGCTGGCCTGGGATCGGGTTTCGGAGGCAAACGTCGCCGACCTCCAGTGTCCTTGAAGAGGAGCATCCCTGCGCCTCGGAAGCGTTGATGGCTCCGAGTTCGGTGTCTTGTAATCTTTGCTTTTCAGCTCCTTGTAATCTTTAGTACCTTGTAATATTAATGTATGTAAGGGTTGCTTTTAATAAAATTGGAATCGATTTAATCGTCGCCGTATCGTAGTTGCCCAATTTTTGCTCTAGTCGTGGAGTTGTGGAACCGAGATTTGAGACTTGGCATTTTTTGACTGGTCTTGACTGCCGAACTCAAGCCCGTAATACGGTCGGTGTCAAGAACGCTCGGAGCGGGTGCCGAACTCAAGCCCGTAATATGGTCGGTGTCAAGAACGCTCGGCAGCTGGCGCCGAGGCTTGAGACTTGGAAATTTTTTGGAGATCTTAACTGCCGAACTCAAGCCCGTAATACGGTCGGTGGCAAGAACGCTCGGAGCGGGTGCCGAACTCAAGCCCGTAATACGGTCGGTGTCAAGAATGCTCGGCAGCTGGTGCCGAGGCTTGAGACTTAGAAATTTTTTGGAGATCTTGACTGCCGAACTCAAGTGCGTAATACGGTCGGTGGCAAGAATGTTCGGCGCGGGTGCCGAACTCACGCCCGTGATGCGGTCGGTGTCAAGAATGTTCGGCAACCAAGTGTTGGAGTCCGAACCATTCAACGGCTGTGGGAGCAATCCCGAATGTCGAACTACTTCTAGTTCGCTTAGGGGCGAACTTGCAAAGTAGAATCGAACCAAGTGTTGGACTCCGGAACCATTGTTAATTCAGGAGGCGTAGGAGCAATTCCGAATGGCGAATCACTTCTAGTTCGCTTAGTAGCGAACTTGCGAAGTGGAATCGAACCAAGTGTTGGACTCCGTACCATCCAACGGCTGTGGGAGCAATTCCGAATGGCGAACTACTTCTAGTTCGCTTAGGAGCGAACTTGCAAAGTAGAATCGAACCAAGTGTTGGACTCCGGAACCATTGTTAATTCAGGAGGCATAGGAGCAATTCCGAATGGCGAATCACTTCTAGCTCGCTTAGTAGCGAACTTGCGAAGTGGAATCGAACCAAGTGTTGGACTTCGGAACCATTGTTAGTTCAGGAGGCGTAGGAGCAATTCCGAATGGCAAATCACTTCTAGCTCGCTTGGTAGCGAACTTGCGAAGTGGAATCGAACCAAGTGTTGGACTCCGTACCATTCAACGGCTGTGGGAGCAATCCCGAATGTCGAACTACTTCTAGTTCGCTTAGGGGCGAACTTGCAAAGTAGAATCGAACCAAGTGTTGGACTCCGGAACCATTGTTAATTCAGGAGGCGTAGGAGCAATTCTGAATGGCGAATCACTTCTAGCTCGCTTAGTAGCGAACTTGCGAAGTGGAATCGAACCAAGTGTTGGACTCCGTACCATTCAACGGCTGTGGGAGCAATTCCGAATGGCGAACTACTTCTAGTTCGCTTAGGAGCGAACTTGCAAAGTAGAATCGAGCCAAGTGTTGGACTCCGGAACCATTGTTAGATTAAAGAGTTAAAAGCAGAGAGATGTAATAGCAGTAAAAATATGAAAAAACTTTATTTATTAATATCTAATGCTCGGCCGCTTCTAAAGTTGCTAGCCGTTATTACAATGGAAAAAATAAATGAAGAAATCACTACTAGCAAAAGGAAGGGAATGGTTCGACTTCTCGAGTTACTTAGGGAGGCGTAGGTGCCTTCTCTTGGTATTTCAAAAGATGGTCGGCATTCCAGGTCCTGGGAATTTCTCTGCCTTCGAGATCTTCTAGCTTGTATGCACCAGGGCGGATTGCTTTTGAGATTTTGTACGGTCCCTCCCAATTCGGGGCCAGTTTACTTTTCTGTCCGGGGAACGAGATGGCCAATTTTCGGAGGACTAGATCCCCTTCTTTGAGGTCCGTCGGGCGGACCCTTTTGTTGTATGCTAGCTCGATCCTCCTTCGGTAAGCTTGCTGGTGTATGGCCGCTCTCTCTCGGATTTCATCTATCAGATCTAAGCTTGCTCTGAGCTCTCTGGCGTTCTGTTCTTCTTCATAAGCTATCAGACGAGGAGAGGGTATCCCGACTTCTAGGGGGATGATGGCCTCGGCCCCATAGGTGAGATTAAATGGGCTCTCGCCTGTTGGGGTCCGCTTGGTGGTGCGGTGATTCTAGAGCACATTTGGTAGCTGATCGACCCACAGTCCTTTGGAACACTTGTCTAATCTCTTCTTGATGCCCGAAAGAATCTTTCGGTTGGCATTCTCGGCCTGGCCATTCGACTGAGGATGGGAGACTGAGGAGAATCGGTGTTGTATGGAGAGGTCCTCACACAAAGCTCGGAAGGCGGCTCCAGTAAACTGTGTTCCATTATCCGTGACTATGACTCGGGGAACGCCGAACCGGCAAATCACATTTTTCCAGAAGAATTGAACGACCCTATGCTCGGTGATTGTAGCCAGGGGCTCGGCTTCTATCCATTTAGAGAAGTAGTCGACCGCCATGACTAGGAACTTTAGCTGTCCGGGGGCTGGTGGAAACGGCCCTAGTAAATCCATCCCCCACATAGCGAAGGGGATCGAACTTGATAGGGAGGCGAGCGGTGTTTGTGGGAGGCGACGGATGTCAGAATACTTTTGACAGGAGCTGCATTGCCGAACGTGTCGTTCGGCGTCCCGTAGGAGAGTGGGCCAGTAATACCCGTAGTTCAACACTTTGCGCGCCAAGGCTCTGGAGCCAGAATAGGCCCCGCCGATGCCCTCGTGGAGCTCTTGCAGGGCATAGTCGGCTTGCCCGGGAGAAAGACACTTTAGGTAAGGGCGACCATCCACCTGTGTGAAGGAGCGTTTATATAGGATACCTTCGATTAATGTATAACGCTCGGCTCGGGTCCTGATCCTTCTTGCTTCCCTCGGATCTTCGGGGAGGAGTCCGTCCTTTAAGAACTCGACGAGGGGTTTCATCCAGTTGTCTTCGAGGAGGACGGGCAATGTTTCGACGGAGTCAGGCGACTCGTCCTCTATACTCGGCTTCAGGAGGACTTCTATCAATACGGTCTGCTCCAGACCTTGAAGGGAAGTGGAGGCTAACTTGGATAAGGCGTCAGCCTGGGCATTTTCTTCTCGGGGGATCCTTTGGATGAGGGTCTCTTCGAACAGTGCTATAAGGCTCTTTACTTTGGCCAAGTATTTAACCATTCTATCGTCGCGGGCTTCATACTCGCCGAGGACTTGATTGACGATCAACTGAGAGTCACTGAAGATCCATAGCCGTTGTGCCCCTGCATTTCGGGCCATTCGAAGTCCAGCTATTAGTGCCTCGTATTCGGCCTCGTTGTTCGAGGCTTTGAAGTTTATACGGAGGGAATATTGGAGGACAAAGTCATCTGGGCCTGCCAGGATGACCCCTGCTCCGCTTCCTTCGTTGCAAGAGGATCCGTCGACATAGACCGTCCAGACGGGTGGTCCCTTCATCGCTTGCTCGGAGTTGGAGATAGTTGTTTCCACTATGAATTCGGCCAGTGCCTGAGCCTTGACCGCGGTCCGAGGCTGATAAGTTATATCATGTTGGCTCAGCTCGATCGACCACTTCATGAGGCGGCCGGAAGTCTCAGGCTTGTGAAGGACTTGTTTCAGCGGCTGGTCGGTAAGGACGACCACCGAATGGGACTGGAAGTAGGGTCGAAGCTTTCTCGCGGCCATTACCAGGGCATAGGCTATTTTCTCAATCTTCGGGTACCGGTGCTCGGCGTCCCGGAGCACTTTGCTGACATAGTAAATGGGCCTCTGAGCCCTTCCTTCTTCTCTGACTAAGACCGCACTGAGCGTCTGTTCGGAAGCTGCCAGGTAGAGGTAGAGTGGTTCGCCGGGTATTGGTTTGCTAAGGAGAGGTGGATTGACGAGGTAAGCTTTAAGCTGGTCGAAGGAGTCTTGTTGCTGCTGCCCCCACTCGAATCCTTTAGCCCCCCTGAGGGCTTTGAAGAACGGGAGGCACTTCTCCCCGGACTTCGACAGAAAGCGCCCTATGGCGGCTATGCGACCATTCAATCTCTGAACTTCTTTAACATTTCTGGGAGGGGCCATGTCCAATATGGCCTTGATCTTCTCCGGATTTGCTTCAATTCCTCGTTGGCTAACCATGAAGCCAAGGAATTTCCCTGATGAGACGCCGAACGCACACTTGTTCGGGTTGAGTCTCATATTGTGCTTTCTTAGGACGTCGAAGGCCTCCTGAAGGTCGGCCACATGGTCAACACCTCGGACGCTCTTTACAAGCATATCGTCGACGTACACTTCCATGTTCCGGCCGATCTGGGCCTGGAAAACCTTGTTGACGGGGCGTTGGTATGTTGCCCCTGCGTTCTTTAGGCCGAATGACATGACTCTGTAGCAATAAAGGCCTTGGTCGGTCACAAAAGACGTCTTCGGGATATCCGGGGGGAACATTCTTATCTGATTGTAACCTGAGAAAGCATCCATGAAGCTGAGGAGCTCATGTCCCGAGGTTGCGTCAATCAGAGTGTCAATGCTCGGTAGAGGGAAAGGATCTTTGGGACAGGCCTTGTTGAGGTCGGTGAAATCAATGCAAATTCTCCAAGTCCCATTGGACTTCTTCACCATTACTACGTTTGACAACCATTCAGGGTAGTTTACTTCCTGTATGAATCGGGCCTTTAACAACTTGTCTACCTCTGCTTTGATAGCGAGCTGACGCTCGGGGGCGAACTTGCGCCTCTTCTGCTGAACCGGTTTGGACCTCGGATCGACGCTCAGGCGGTGGACTAAGAGTTCTTCGGAGATACCAGGCATATCTGCTGTGGACCACGCGAAGAGGTCTTGATTGGTTCGGATACATTTCACAATATCTGAGTATAGGGCGGACGGGAGGGTCTTGCTTACGAAGAATTTGCGGGTCGGCTCTTGTTCGGAGAAGAGCACCTCCTCCAGTTCATCCACCGGCTCGGAGGTCGGTCTTGCAGTGTCTAGGGGAATTTCCAGAGTTTCCAAGGAGAGGACGGGCCCAAGGGTTGAGGTCATGTAGCACTTTCGGGCCTGCTCCTGATTGCCCCTCACTTCTCTGACCCCCGACCGGGTGGGAAACTTCATCTTAAGATGGTATGCTGAGGGGACAGCTTCCAGAGCTGCGAGGCCAGGTCGGCCCAAAATGACGTTGTAGGCAGCGGGAACATCCACCACCATGAAGTCCATCGGCTCTGTCCGGGTGGTAGGAGTTTGTCCGGCAGTTACATCGAGGGTGATTACCCCTTCAATAGTTACCGGAACCCCCGTGAACCCATGGAGAGTGTAGCCGGCGGGCTTGAGTCTGTCTCTGGAGAGCTTTAGGCCTTTAAAAGCGGAGAGGAAGAGGATGTTGATGGAGCTGCCGTTGTCTACTAAGATTCTTTCCACCTTGAAATTCGCCATGTGGAGGCTAATGACTAGTGCGTCACAATGTGGGGTACGGACCCCTTCTAGATCTTCGTCTGAGAACGTGACGGGCACTCCGAGGCCTTTGGGAGGAGGTGTGGCTCGGACTGAATTGACTTCCCTGATAAATGCTTTCCGAGAGGAGTTTGAGGAGCCACCCATGGGACCCCCATGGATGAGGTGGAGGACTCGCTCTTCCTCGAAGTCTGGCGTCTCTTCTCGTTCCGGACGCTTGTTAGCCCCCCGAGGCGGGGGAGGAAGTTCGGCTCGGTCCTCTCTTACAAATTTCGCCAGTTACCCCCTCTGAATAAGGGCTTCGATCTCGTTTTTCAGAGCACGGCAATCGTTGGTGTCATGCCCATGGTCCCGGTGATAGCGGCACCATTTCTCTCTGTCTCTTCTGTTGGCGGGGGTGTTCATCCTCGGAGCTGGAGGCAAGACCCCTTCTTTTTTGACTTCCATGAAAATGGCTGAGACGTTAGTGTTGAGGGGAGTGAACTTTTCAAATCTAGGGGGAGGTCGGCGCTGGCCGGCATTATCCTTCTGGAGCTTCCTAGCTCCTTCTTCTTCCGTTCCCTTCCTCTTAAACCCGGAGGTAGACCCCTCCCAGTTGGGTTGTTGTTCGGCCTCTTCTGCCCGGATATACTTTTCACTGCGAAGGAGTAGATCGGAAAAGTCATGTGGTGGCTTCTTGGCGAGGGAGGAGCGGAGGTTGGAATTGAGGACATTGGATTGGAATGCAGTGGTAGCAACTGACTGGTCGAGGGATGCAATGGACCTGGCTTCAGCTGTGAACCTCTTCACATAATCTCTCAATTTCTCCCCCTTCTTCTGGTGGAGGTGCAATAGCGAGATGATGGTTTTCTCAGTTCTTCGGCTGCTTATGAAATGGGTGACGAAGAGGGTCTCGAACTGCTCGAAGGAGAATATCGAGGCTGGGGCAAGGCGAGAGTACCATTCTCGAGCTGGGCCCTTGAGAGTTGCGGGAAAGGTTTTGCAGAGGAGGGCATCTGAAGCTTGGTGGAGGAGCATCAAAGTTTTAAAACTTTCGATGTGATCGACTGGGTCGGTCTCTCTGGTATAGTTCTCAAATTGGGGAGGTTTTAAGTCGAACGGGACGGGTGTATCCACTATGGTTCGTGAGAAAGGGGGTCGGCCAGGACGTAGGGTCCTTCCTCTAAACTCTTCCTCCCGGTTCATCCGACCCAAGAGCCTTTCTACTTCATTAAGACGGCAGTTCATGGTGTCATCTCTCCGACGGTAATCCGCCGAGCCTCGAGACTCGTCTTCATATGAGGGGGAGCGAGGACTACGGCGATTATAGCTCCGGGAGCGACGAGGACTTGGGGTACGCCGGGAGTTGGTAGGAGCAGGACGAGGAGAGGGAGACCGTCGTCGAGGGCTTCGGACCGGAGGAGGGGACGGGACCTTCGGCTCATTAGGATTTTGATGGAGGTTGAGAGCCTGCAGGACGGTTGCTTGGAACTGTTGGAACTCGGCACGGGTGATTGGTGCCTCATTGTTCCTGGGCTGTTGCCGACTTGCGGGAGAGTGCCTTCTTCGGTAGTAATCGGGGGACTCCTTCCTCCCTCTTCGGACGGGGGACCTGTGGTACCGGTGGCGAGGAGACCGCTCACCCGGATGGTGCTGGCGGGAGGCTCCCTCTCGAGCCCGCTTTTCTTCCAGATGGCGGCGGAGATATCCTCTTTCTGGCGGTTAAGGGTGGCATTGTGGCGACCAGAGGCTCGGGGGTGATGGGAGGCCATAGAGTCCGTAGAGGCATTGTGGACGGAGACTTGTTGGTGAAGAGGCTGTTTCTGAGGGTTCGGACCCTTTGGATCAGGAGGGGGAAGGTTCTGTTGGAGCGGGTCTTCCGTTGTAGGGGGAAGCTGCGCTTGTTTTTGAGCAGGATTGTTGGGAACTTCTTGTTGGTCAGGGTTGGGTGCCTGGTTAAACCCCCTTGATCTGACTTTGCGAGGCGGCATGACTGAAGAAGACCTGTTTTCGGGGAAGAGGAGAGGTTTCTATTCGTTAGTTTCCCACAGACGGCGCCAATCTGTTGCCGCTAAATTTGATGTGGGGGCAAACAGATGAATTTGTGGATTCTCAGGGAAACTGAATAGTAAACCTGTATACCTGTTCCGTCGGTCTTCGAACGTCGATCCCGCTGCGGACCAGCAAAAAGTGCGAGACACCGGGGTTGTTCCCGGCGACGCACCCTCCGACACCCAAGTCAGTAATCTGAAAAGACTATGAAAGAGCGTTTAACTAGCAAAAGATTGATTACCTCTTAATGGAGATGGGTGGGGGGTATTTATAGGCGTCTTAGGGAACGGATTAGGAATGTAATCCTCGTGATCTGATATGGAATATTCCCCCTGTAAACAGATTAGGAATGTAATCTGATGAGGTATATTCCCTGTAATCAGATAAGGAATTTAATCCCCAAATCCCAGTGAAGAGATAGACGTACATCAGGGCCGTTGATCAAGATTAATCAGGGGCCCTAATTTTATCTTGTTGGGTCGGGTGTGTAGCGGTTAAAGACCCGCACCCTCTTGTTGGCGGATCCATTCGCGGGTTATTGGGTCCTTGGGGAGAAGATCTTTGTAGGGGAAATTACCATTTTACCCCTGGGTTTCAAGATTCGTACCTGATTTGGACGGTTCCGATTAAACCCCATTTTTAGCCATATCACCATTATACATACAGCTCAGTGCCCGTGCTATAGTCGATTGGCTATCACAGTGTACACATAAAGCAGGCACTAGTTTTTTCCACATAAGAATATCCTCTAAAAAGTTTCAAAGTCATTCTGCTTTCTATGTCGCTTTGTCTAAAGCAATAAACTCTGATTCTATGGTGGATCTGGCCAATAACGTTTGTTTAGAGGATTTCCATGACACAGCTGTACCACCAAGTGTGAAGACATATTCACTTGTGGATTTTGAGTTCTTGGAGTCCGATATCCAGTTGGCATCACTGTAGCCTTCTAGTACTGCTGGGTATCTGGTGTAATGCAGTGCATAACTCTGAGTATATCACAGGTAGTTCAATACTCTAGTTATTCCTTTCCAGTGACTTCGTCCTGGATTACTTGTGCAGCGGCTCAGTACATTTACGGAATGGGCCAAGTCCGGTTTTATACAATTTGTTAAGTACATCAGACTACCGATTACACATGCATATTCCAATTGTGATATGCTTTCACCTGTGTTTTTGAATAAGTAAAGATTGGGATCCACAGGACTTTTGGCAGTTCCATTCGAGTAATTTTTGAACCTTTCAAGAACTTTCTCAGCATAATGAGCTTGAGACAAAGTAATTCTCTCAGACGTCCTGAAAACTTTGATTCCTAGTATGACGTCTGCAACTCCCAAGTCTTTCATATCAAACTTGGCACTAAGCATGCTGTTAGTTTGTTTGATAATGTCATTATTACTTCCAATAATGAGTATGTCGTCTACATACAGACACACCAAAATGTATCCATTTGGAGTATCTTTGATGTAAATACACTTATCACATTCATTTATTTTGAAGACATTTGACATCATAACATTATCAAATTTTGCATGCCACTGCTTTGGAGCTTATTTCAGTCCGAACAGGGATTTTACAAGCCTGCACACCTTGTTTTCCTGTCCAGAAACTACGTAACCCTCAGATTGTTTCATGTATATTTCTTCTTCTAAGTCTACATTTAGAAATGCAGTTTTAACATCTATTTGATGTATTTCTAGGTTACGTAGAGCTGCAATAGCTATCAACATTCTTATGGAAGTTATTCTTGTAACTGGAGAATATGTATCAAAGAAGTCTAGGCCTTCCTTTTGCCTAAATCCTTGTACCACAAGTCTCGCCTTATGCTTCTCTATTGAACCATCTGGTTTCAATTTCTATTTGAAAATCCATTTGCATCCTAGAGCTTTACATCCAGAAGGCAAATCGACTAACTCCCATGTATGATTCTGCATAATGGAGTCTATTTCACTTTTGATTGCTTCCTTCCACATAGGAGCATCAGACATAGACATGGCATTCTTGAAAGTTCTGGGCTCATTCTCTAGCAGAAAGGCCGTTACAAAGTAAGGACCAAATGATTTTGATATTCTAGCCCGTTTACTTCGTCTAGGCTCATCATTATCATGTTCTGGTTCATCAACTGAAGTGCTTGCATTTCCTTGTTCACGTGTACGTTTGGGATACGTAGTATCCTTGCACGGAAACACATGTTCAAAGAATGAAGCATTCCTTGATTCCATTATTGTATTCACATGGATATCTGGTATATCTGATTTGTATACCAAGAACTGATATGCACTACTGTTGTGTGCATAGCCTATGAATATGCAATCAATCTTTTTAGGTCCGATGGTGACCTGTTTTGGGTTAGGTACCGCCACTTTTGCTAGACACCCCCACACTTTGAGGTATTCATACGAAGGTACGTTACCTTTCCACAGTTCGTATGGCGTCTTGCTAGTTTTCTTGTGAGATATTTTATAGAGAATGTAGTTGGCAGTCAGCAATGCTTCCCCCACATGTTTTGGGGTAAGCCAGCATTCAACAACAAGGCATTCATCATCTCCTTTAGAGTTCGGTTATTGCACTCCGCAATACCGTTTGATTTGGGTGAGTAAGGAGCAGTTGTCTTATGAACTATTCCATATTCAGAGCAGAACATATTAAATGGTGCATCATATTCTCCTTCTCTATCACTCCTAACGATTTTAATCGTTTTGCCAAGTTGATTCTCAACCTCAAATTCATATTCTTTGAATTTATCCAAAGCCTCATTTTTACTATGTAACAAGTATACATAACAGAATTTTGTGCAATCGTCTATGAATGTCACGAAGTACTTTTTGCCACCTCTGGTCTGCACGTATTTTAAATTACACAATTCCGTGTGAATTAGACCTAGAGTTCTGTGTTTCTTTCTACATAGCGTGATGGAATTTTAGTGAGTTTAGCCTCCGTGCAAACTTCACATTTTTCGGTGTTATCTACCTTAAATTTTGATAGCAAATTCATGTTAATTAATCTACGCATAGAATTGACATTAACATGACCTAGTCTTTCATACCAAATAGAAGAAGACTCAACAACATAGGCAATATGAGTTATTTCATTAATATTGGAAACAGCAGGAACAATAGTTTTAGGAATGACTGTCATTACATTAAACTTGAACAGTCCATCATTTACATATCCTTTACCCAAGTACTCCCCATTCTTAGACAATACAAAATTATCAGAAATATGAACAACCTTAAATTCCTTCTTGCTTAGCAAAGAACCTGATATCAAGTTCTTTCTAATATCTGGAACATGTAACACATTTGTGAGTGTTAGTTCCTTGCCTGAAGTCATCTTCAGCACTATTTTCCCTATTCCTGTAATTTTAGAGGTGGAAGAGTTATCCATGAACAACTGTTCGTCCTTGTTGCACTTCTTGTATGAAGTGAACATCTCCTTGTCTGAGCAGATATGCTTGGTGGCCCCAGTATCGTACCACCATTCACGAGGATTTCTCCCTACAAGATTTACCTCTGATACTACAGCACAGAGGTCCAGATCGAGGTCCAGATCAGAGAGACCAGTGGACAAGTTCTCAACTATATATTCGTGGGATTTTTCATTCCCTTTTGCATATCCAGTTCCTGCACAATTGTTGTCCTTGCTGCGGCACTCAGAAATTTTGTGCCCCAGCTTACCATACTTGTGGCATTTCCCAGCAAACCTCTTTGCAGGAGGTTTTTTTTGTTTGAGGCATGTGGCAAAAACTTTCTCTTCTTGCCCTTCTGTTCGTGCTCCACCACGTTGGCCTTTTCTATGGACTGATTTTCATATGACCTGTCAGCCTTGCGATTCTCCTCTTCGATCCGCAACATGACAATGAGGTCTTCAAGAGACATCTCCTTTCGCTTGTGTTTGAGGTAGTTATTGAAGTTTTTCCATCCAGGTGGAAGCTTTTCGATGAACACTGCAACCTGGAATGGTTCGCACAACGTCATGTTTTCTGCAGAGATTTCATGCATTATGACCTGCAGTTCCTGGACTTGACTCACAACAGTTTTGAAGTCAATCATCTTGTAGTCCAGAAATTTGCTGACTACAAACTTCTTGGACCCGGCGTCTTCTGTTTTGTAATTCTTTTTCAAAGACCCCCACAGGAGTTTGGACGTCTTGAAGACACAGCAGACATTGTACAAGGGGTCTACCAAGCCATTCAGGATGCAGTTCCTGCAGAGGTAGTTGCCTTGAGTCCACGCATCAACCGCAGCAACGGAGTGTGTATCCATCGGTGCCAGCATCGGGGCAGATTCAGTGAGAAACCTGTCCAGCTTCAAGGTGGTTAGGTAGAACTGCATCTTTCCTTGCCACTTCTTGAATCCAGTTCCATTGAACTTCTCCGATTTTTCTCCCACGGTTATGTGTGTGGGCAGAACGACCGAATGTGCCGCAACCGATTGTGTAGTCACATTTTGGGTCACCGGTGTTTCGGTACTGATAAGCCCACTGACAATATCATTCTGTGTGTTCTCCATGTTATTTCTGAAACAGTTGAAACAGAACTATTAGTTGTTGTTTTTTCCGAATTGATAACAGTACCTGTAAACAATCTTCACAAAAATTGTTAGAATTAGTGAGGAAAAATTTTTGCTTTAAGGTTGTTAGAACTCGAATTTTATAAATCTGAAAATTACTAACAATAATTGTGAAGAACAGAAATTATAGGAATAAAAGATAACAAACCAAAAGCTTTACACAGAGTCGAGATTAAAATCTCTCCTTAAAGCAAAATTCGCCCCGTAGTGTGACGGTGGCTGGCGAATTGCCTCCCAGGATACAACTGTATAACTTTCTCTGAAGAGCAGTATAATTCAGATTATCAAAAAAATTGACTGGGGCAAAAAATATAGGATAGAGCCAAGCCAGACCAAACCAAACCAAGCCGAGCCGTGCCGAGCTGGCCGCGCGAGTGTGTGTTTGTTATTTTGGCTGAGTCCTCTCTACACCACACGTTAGTGGTAACCCCTGGGCCATGCTCTTTAGCCCAATTTACTAGTATATATATTAGAATTTTTTTTCCCAATTTCCGATATGGGACTATCCATTTATCCAAGTTTTCAAGTTAGTACATTTCAAATACCCAACTTTGGACCAACATTTCTCATTCATACGTAATTCGTTTTTGGCAAATGAGTACACTACGGAATAGTACTCGACGAGAGGATCGCAATCCACTCATTTTCTGGTGCCGCCGGTGATCGGAACCCACCAAAATTCAGTCCGAAAAACTGCAAAAATTAATTCCAACACACCAAACACAGGGTTTTACAGAAAACCCTCTCATGAATCTAACAGGGGTGTATTGAATTGAGATTTCATAAGATTTTAAAAGAATTGAGAATCTCAGTATTTAAGGGATTCATGGGGAATTCACCTAAAACTTTGACTGGGATTTATAAGAATTTTAAAATAGTTTGATGGAATTTTTATTATGAATTTGATGGAATTTGAAGGAATTCGATGAAAATAAACTTTAAATTAGTTCATTTCCTACACAAGATTGTCATTCTCATAAAAGTAGTACGAATAAATATCAAGGCACATCGCAAGTCATAAAAATATCATTCTCATAAGCTTTTTCTGAAGTACTAGAAGGACACCCACATAAACAGAAGTAACAAAAAAAAAAAAAATAGCCCTACATGAGAGAGTTGTTGATGAGTCCATCAACTCAATCCTCGTTGTTTTAACATTCTGAAATAGCATAAAATAATAATAACTAATAACACCCGTTAACCAAAGTCATGGAGCAAGAGATTTATAAGGAGCACCAACTCTCCCGTTAGGCATCATAACTCTACCACATCTCCTCATGAAATCAATACTCGCTATTTCTGCACCATAGGTCTTCCAGTTAACAGTTTCACTATATAGACCACATCATACAAACCATGAAATGTTATCCACTTCGTCCTGTACCTGCAACGAGAAACCAATTTATGCCATAGCAATCTTGAGAATATTTTTGAATCAACTCCATTGCGTTGATTTTGATTGAAATTGATTCCATTGTCTTTTAGGAGGCGGATGGAGGCCCCTGCGTGGGGATCGTTGGTTGGGTTGAATTAGGGTTTGGGTTGAATTAGGCCTCTGCGTGGGGATCGGAGGTCGGGAGGTAGAGGAGAGTGGGGTAGCAGCAGAGGAGGGTGTCGGGAGGTAGAGGAGAGGAGGAAGAAGATGATGGAGAGAGCAGGGGTTATAGGGTTTGGGTTTATTTGGGGATAATTTTGGGCATATGTACAGGAAACAAAACCATACTTACCAATGGCTTGAAAGTTTCTACAGAGAAGGTGAGAATTGGAAAGGCTTTTGGTATTTATACCTCGGACCCTAGATTCCATCTAAATCCTCCAAATTCTCAATTCTACCAAAATCATTAACTTTTTGAATACACCGAGAATTGAATGGGGTCATTTAAAATCTCAATTGAATACACCGAGAATTGAATAGAATCACTTAAAGTCTCAATTGAATACACTGTGACTTTTATAAACTCCTTTAAAATCCTAATAGAATACACTAGGATTTTCACATTCTTTTAAATTCTTTTCAAATTCCAATCCAATACACCCCTGTAAATACGCGGATGATAAATTAGTAGATAGAAGTACCCATAACATATAAATAGTAATAATTATTCAATTGTCTACATTCAGTACAGAAAGCTTGTATATGTTAGGTTTCCGATAAATGACGAAAGCCATGATTTACTGTTATTTGCTTATGAATTGACTTGGAGCACTTTTTAGCAAAGATAAAAGTCAGAACTATTGAAGAAATTCTCTATCAAGATTCATATTGAGTTACACTGTTCACAATATGGCAGGCCATCAACCTTCACATGGCAAGAAAAAAAGGTTAAGACTTGCTAGCTGTTAGAATATAAATATAAATTTTTTCTTATCACAACTTCAAAATTTTGGTGCACTAGCAAGATTTTCACATCTGGCATCAGAGCTATTCAGATTCTCAGCAAGAATGCACATACGCATATACGTGGATTATTTTTTTTTAATTCAAATACCACTGAGGATGTTTAGATTTCGGGGTAAAGTCACATGGTTTAATTTATAGATGTTGGTGAGAAATATCCCTGATGCAACTTTAGAGTTTCAGTGCAGCGACAAGGTTATTTCAGATAAGCATTTGTCTATTAATTGCACTGATTCCATCAAAGCAGATTGCATTCGTCAAGTTTAATACACTGATTTCATCATCTAAGCTTTAACGAATCTTGTTAGAGTTGGGGAAAAAAGAAACCACATCAAGGAAAATATACCCGGAACATTTGTTCCTTGGTTTTATGTCTACTAGTAATATGCACGTGTGATGCACATTCTAATTAATTTTTTATATATAGTAAATAATAAGACGTAATTTGGCCTCGAACCGTGGCACAAACTTTTATTTTATATGAGTTGCATTTTTGTAAATAATTATGTCGTAAATAAATCTGAACTTTGAGGGTATTATGGTAGTTGAGTAAATGAATGGTTAATATAACTTCCACTTAAAAATGAATGGTTGAGATTAGATGGTTGAATGTTTACAAATTACAGGTTGTCTACAAATGACAATTCCAACTCTCTCATTATAATATTAGAGATTAAAGATATCATTGTTAAATGTAAATCCCTATAACCTTTCATAAAAACCTTCTTCTACATTTATTTCACCCAGCACATTTTCAAGAACAACAATTGGCCTTTTATGATTATTGCAATCTGCTCATTCTCCCATAGTTTCCTCATCAAGAAACCTAATACTGGTAAAGAAAATACTAGTAAAGAAAGGCTTGATATTAGAATAACATCGTCTTAAACTTTCATCAAACCCTTTCACATAGCTTACCCCATTTCAATTGAAAGACATAGATGATGATAACTAAGTAGATAATGTTGCTACGAAATGCTCCTGCCATAACTTCAAAGTTGTAGTAAAGGGATTCATATTTACATGCCGAGGGCCCATTTTAAAGCCTAAGTGGAATTTGCTCTTCGTACTATTTTTCATAATATTGTGTCTGCTAAGAATTGAACCTGGGTAGTGTTAAGATTGTGTCTTGAATACTCGTTGTTCAGATTAAAAAAAGATAATATGAGGATCAAGATTAGACCTAGGTTTTCTCTCTATTCTTTCATATATATTGTAAACTCCTCCAATATGAGAGGTAGTACTTCATAAATTCTTTTGTCCATTGCAAAGAGAGGCTCGAGAGAGAGATAGTTCTTAGTGGGTGAGTTTAATTCCTTATATCAAGTGAATCAGTAACTCATTGTAATCTCTTCTAGTTGAATATCAGATCTCCCTATATTTCCTTCCGGATTAAGCAAAAGCTAACCGGAATAAGTCATCGTTGTTGTGTTTGTGTTAGTTTGGTGGATCTACTTGCTTGCTCAATTTATTCGCATCGTCTACTTCGACTTCCTCATTGCTCTAATTAGTTCCGCTGCGACCAGAGGGCGTTTGTTGACGCCCCAATCCCAACAACTGGTATTAGAGCTTCAGGTTGCTGAGTCCCTTGGTTAAGATGATAGGCCACAGTATTTTGAAGATCAAGCAGTTCGATGGAAAGATCAATTTCAATCTTTGGAAGACTGACATGTTTGATGTTCTTGTTCAAGAACGTTTGCAGTTAGCCGTTAAGAAGAAAGAAAAACCAACTGATATGAAGGATGACGGTTGGGAAGATATTCGTGAAAGAGCCATAAGTCTGATCCAACTATCCTTAGTGGGCGAGGTCAAGTGCAGATTTCTTGAAGAAACTGATGCGGCGAGTTTGTGGAAAAAACTCATAGCTGACTATTCTGTTTCGTCGTTATTAGATCGGATGCATTAGAAGAGAAAATTATTCCGTTTATCTATGAATGAAGGTACCGATCTCCAAGACCACATTATAGAGTTCAATAAGGTATTATCTAAACTTAAGGCGATCAACGCAGATGTGTGTGAGGAAGATAAAGCTTTCAACCTAATATATTCACAGCCGGATTCGTACGAGCATTTGATCACGACCATGCTACATGGTAAATCTGCCAAGGAGAGTATTTCGGTAGATGGTGTAATCAAAGCATTGAAAGAAAATCAACTTAGGAAGAAGACCCATAAATCTTCATCGTCTATTCCTACAAGTTGTCTAGCGATGGATGGTCCTTCAGGGGGAAGACAAAGTGCTTTGCAAAAGGATTCGATCTGTTGCCGATATTGCAAGAGATCAGAGCATATCAAAAAAGACTGTTGGAAATTACAAAATTAAGAGAGCGCCAAGAACGGGAGTTCAGCCGCTAATGTAGTTAGTGCCTTTGGTGTCTTTGATTCAGGTGGTTCATATCTTCTTGTTTCAAATTCTTTAGAAGTTGATTCTAGTTGTTTTCTTGGCTAAAGGAGTTCTTCTCATATTTGCTCCGAGAGGGAGTTGTTTTCTACTTATAAGTCGACTACAGAGCGTTGTGTGACAACGAAAACTGGGGAGATTTGTGAAGTAGTGGGTGATGGGACAGTTGAGTTGAAAATGCCAGGTCTAAACATGTTCACTTTAAGGGATGTTTTGCATATTCCTCTACTGAAACGGAATCTGATTTCCTTGGGAACTCTTGATGCACGGGGTTGTAGGTACACAGCTCGAGGTGGAGTTCTGTCTGTTTTTCAAGGTCGTCATAAGGTGATTAGAGGTATAAGAATGGTTGGGCCAAGCCAAAACAATCTCTACAAGCTTTGGGGAATTCGAAATACTTGCGCAAGTGTCGCTCCTTTTCCCGTTATTCCCACAAGCTCAGCTAGTTTATCGCAACTAGATTCATCGAGACGAGACCACGACATTCGAATATCGTCGAGAGGTGAAGAAAGCCTATGAGTAGGTGGAGTTCGTGCGGAGTTTGGCAACTTCGTGAGTACATATATGGAGGTGTGCCTTTGAAGGGGCATACTAGATTTGGTGAGATTGGGTAGAGATCAGTTCAACTGGAAGAAGAAGCTATTGTTCTACAATTTCTTTGCAAGTGGAAATTGTTAGAGTTTGGAGATGAGTAACACATCATGTGATAGCACTCGTATGCAATCCAAGGTGGAGTTTGTAAGGATTGTGTCTTGAATACTCGTTGTTCAGATTAAAAGAAGGTAATATGAAGCACAGAGGTTGAAGCGTCGAAATGAGTAGAAGGAGAAACAACAACAGTAAGGTGCAGGCTAGTTGCGGTCGACCGGTCATGGTGACAGTCGACCGCACCCCCCAACCGTGCCCCCCAACCGCTCGTTGTACATGGATTGTCCGAGAGAGGTACAGTCGACCGATCTTGTTGGACGATCGACTGGCCGCGGCGCTGAATCTGTTTTGGGCCCCGATTTGTTAGGTCGCTTTAGCCCAATCTTCAACTCCAAGTTAGATCGTGCGGCTCCTATTTAGTTACTTCTTTTCCAGATTTTATCGGACGACTGAGGATCAAGATTAGACCTAAGTTTTCTTTCTATTCTTTTATATATATTATAAACTCCTCCAATATGAGAGGTAGTAAGTACTTCATAAATTCTTTTCTCCATTGCAAAGAGAGCCTAGTTCTTGGTGGGTGAGTTTAATTTCTTGTATCAAGTGAATCAGTCACTCCTTGTAATCTCTTCTAGTTGAATATCAGATCTCTCTATATTTCCCCCCGGATTAAGCAAAAGCTAACAGGGATAAGTCATCGTTGTTGTGTTTGTGTTAGTTTGGTGGATCTACTTGCTTGCTCAATTTATTCGCCTCGTTTACTTCGACTTCCTCATTGCTCTAATTTGTTCTGCTGCGACCAGAGGGCGTTTGTTGACGCCCCAATCCCAACATGTAGCTCTAATGCCATGTGAAATGACAAAGTCACTATGATACTACACCAAAATTCCGAAGTATTGGTGAGGGTTGCAGATTTTTTACATTCCTATTCTAAAAGTCACAACTATCTAAACTTACACAATGTAAGTTAACCCTAAAAAAAATTTCCGTAAAATTATGAAAGCGAACAAAAGTAATCACCTAGGGAGAAATCAACAAGCCCAGCAGCAACTGCCACAGCAGACCCACTGGAATAACCTCCCGGCACTCGATCTGGCACACATGGGTTAATCGGTGTCCCAAAATGATAATTCTCTCCATCAATACTGCAAAATATCACATCAAAATTCCTCTAAAAACACATATTGCAATCACAAGGGCTCAAATTAGCAACCAAAAAACTACACAATTTCACAAAAATCTTCCACCTATAGGCCATCTATCAGGAGTCGGATTACGATAGTTCCTGGATCTCGCCATTGCTGAAGCTCAAGAACTAGGGTTGAAGGGGGGAGAGAGAATTGGGGAAGAAGAAATTGGATTTTTATTGATAATTTGGCCAAAGATTTACAATCGAGTTTTATAGGAGGAAAAAGTGAGCGGTTGCGTGACAGGACCACTTACAAACACATGCGCAAAATGCACACACGCCTCCCGCTCACTTCCCGCCAACAGACCATTTGAACATAAAGTGCACATAGCACGTAAAACAGATACATTCAAAAACAGATACAGACTCTAATACAATTCAGACTAAAACTAAACAACTTTAACCCATTATCACTATCAGCAGCTCCCTTTCTTTGTGTCACAGATACGATCTTACTATCCATGGCACCGGTGAACTCTTGAAGTCTCCGTCGTCCCTGACAACTCCCCCCCCCCCCTTAAAAACGAACTTGCCCCAAGTTCAAAGGTTGGAAACATGCGTCTAACCATGTCAATGTCAATCCAGGAGGCATGTTCTAAACCCATATTTTTCCACTTAATCAGTAACTCTATTCCCACTCGATTTTGCTTTCTGAACACCCTCCAATCAAGCACCTCCTCTGGAATCTCATCCTTCCCATCTTCTACCCACCACATAGGAATTTCAGATGACGGAATGGGTTGGTGACTACCGTGACACTTCTTTAAGTTTGAGACGTGGAAGACTGGATGAATTAGTGCCCCTCCAGGTAGCTATAGCCTATATGCAACAGCCCCGATCTTCTCAATAACTCTATATGGACCAAAAAATCTGGAGCTGAGTTTCTGTGGTATAGAACCCTGAAGTGATACTTGCTTGTAAGGTTGGATCTTCAGGAACACCAAATCCCCGACTTCAAAAACCCTCTCAGAATGCTTCTTATCCGCAAAATGCTTCATACGACCCTGTGCTTGAGCAATGTTGTCTTTTAACAACTTCAAAATTGAGTCATTGGACATCAACTCATCTTCCAAGGTTGGCATGCTCGCAGTTCCTCTCACATATTGCAGCACTAATGGTGGTGATCTACCATATACTCCTTCGAAAGGAGTTACTCCAGTTGATGAGTGCCGATTGGTATTAAACCAAAATTCGGCCCAAGATAACTACTTCACCCAATCTGTAGGTTTCTGGCTACAAAAACAATGCAAATATAACTCTAATGCCTTATTCACAATCTCTGTTTGCCCATCGCTTTGAGGATGGTAGGCTGTTGAGTGTTGAAGCTTGCAGTTCTGTAGCCTAAAAAATTCCTTCCAAAATCAACAAACAAAAACAGGGTCTCGATCACTCACTATACTCCTGGGCATCCCATGGAGTTTATAGATGTTATCTATGAACCCTTGTGCTATCGAAGAAGCTAAGTAAGGATGTGAAATCCCAATGAAGTGGGAATATTTAGTGAGTCGATCAACTACCACCATTACCACACTCTTCCCTTGGCTCTTAGGTAGACCCTCGATAAAATCCATAGATATATCCTCACACACACAATCTGGAATTGGGAGTGGATGTAGTAATCCTGCAGGATGAATGGTTTCATTTTTACTTTTCTGACAGACCAAACATTCCCTAATCCACTACTTAACATCTCTAGTCATTCCTTCCCATTTGAAATCCCTTTTGAGTCACTGCAAGGTCTTGTGGAAGCCAGAGTGTCCCCCCATACTTGAAGAATGGTTGTCAAAGAATATCAAATGTCTCACATTTGAGTGTAGGCTCACTAGGATTTTGCCTTTGTAATACCAAACCCCCCAACCAATTTGTACCAATCTGGGTTTAATGTCCCCTCATGCAGCTTCTCTTCCACTTTAGAGAAGTAAGGATCCTCTCTAACCATTTTCTTAATGTCTTCCAACCACTCCGGAACAATAAATGTGATCTCATAGCAAGCGTCAGTCTCTCCCTCTCTTCTCGACAAACCATCTGCAGCGGAGTTATCTACTCCTCGCTTATACTCCACAGTATAGTTATACCCCAAGAGCTTCCACAACCACTTCTCTTGTATTTCGGTATTGATCCTTTGATCTAAGATGTATTTTATACTCTTTTGATCTGTTCTTATGATGAACTCACTACCCAAAAGATATTGTCTCCATTGCTTTACCACATGTAGAATTGCAAAGACCTCCTTTTCATATGTGGAAAGAACAAGCAACCTTCCTTTTAAACTTTTACTCATATAGGCAATAGGTTGAGATTCCTGCATCAAAACTGCCCCAATTCCAGATTGTGAAGCATCCATCTCTAGTACAAATGGCTTGGAAAAATCAGGTGTTCTCAACATAGGTGTAGTAGTCATGGCTTCTTTAAGAGCTTTGAATGCTTCAGTTGCGGCAGGAGATCACTGGAAGGAATTCTTGTTTAAGAGTTGGGTGAGAGGCGATGCTATTCCACCATAATTCTTCACAAACCTACGATAGTAGCCAGTCAAGCCCAAGAATCCTCTAAGTTCCTTAACTATTTTTGGCTCCGGCCACTCCATCACAGCTTGATTCTTTTTTGGATCAACAGCAACTCCATTCTCACTGATTATATGGCCTAAAAACCCTACAGTTCTCTTGCCAAAGATGCATTTGCTTGCCTTTGCAACCAATTTGTTCTTGCTTAACACTGCCAAAGCAGTAGTGATATGGAGTAAATGGCTCTCCCAAGAAGAGCTATAGATCAAAATGTTGTCGAAGAATAGCAGAACAAACTTGCATAGATACTCTTTGAAGATTTCATTCATGAGGCATTAAAAAGTGTTCGGAGCATTGGTGAGCCCAAAAGGCATAACAACAAACTCAAAGTGTCCATGGTGGGTGCGAAAGGCAGTCTTGGCAATGTCAGAATCTCTCACTCTAATTTGGTGATATCCCGACTTCAAATCAATCTTAGAGAAGAACTTTGCACTGTTCAATTCATCTAAGAGCTCATCGATAAGTGGAATTGGAAACTTAGCCTTTATAGTCTGATTATTAAGTGCCCTATAGTCGACACAGAGTCGCCAGTTACCATCCGACTTCTTCACCAAAATCACAGGTGAAGCATAAGAGCTGCTACTAGGTCGGATGAAACCAGATGAGAGCATTTCTGCAATCTGTTTTTCAATCTCATTTTTGTGATAATGGGGATGTCAATATGGTCTAAGACACACTGGCTTAGAACCTGCGATTAAGGGAATGTAATGATCAATTTCTCTATGAGGTGGAAGTGAGAGATTCTTAGCAAACACTTCAGGATAATCACGCAGGATCTGTTGGATCTCATCCATATCAGTGTGCATTGAGTGTATCTGTGGCATAGCTTTCCTTTCCTCCTCTTCAGGCTCAGTTTCTTGTATGTGAATCATATATGCTTGACAAGAATACAGGTTCATCTTAGAGAGTTCATGTGCATCCATAAGTTGCATTTGAGTTGCAACAACTCCCTGCAACTTCTTCCTTTGTCCTTCCCTACCAAACTCCAAGGTCATGAGGGAGAAATCCATGGTTACTAGACCTAAAGATCTTAACCAATGGACTCCCAAGACCATCTGTGCAGGGCCAAGGGGCAATAACAAGAGGTCAGCTTGAAGCTCTACACCTTGTACCACAAAATTCACTCCTGCAGCTTTGCCTTCACTATACATGCACTCACCATTAGCCACAGTAACCTTATATCAGGGATCCTTCATGACAGATAGGTTAGCTCTTACGGCAGTGTGGGGGTCTAGGTAATTGTGGGTTGAGCCGGAGTCGATGAGAATGTATACTTCCTTCCCATTCACTCTTCCTTTGACTCTCATAGTATGTGCATATATATTTGATTGCCAACCAATGCATGGAATGAAATTTCAGGGTATTGTGAGTCTTGTAAAGAATCCACCGAAAATTTTGGGTTACTCTCTTCACCTTGCCTCACTTCAAAATCCACTACCTCATCATCCTCCTCCTCTAAATTTTCCAGATAGTAGAATTTTTGTGTTTTGCAAAGATGACCAGGAGTATATCTTTCATCGCAATTGAAACACAATCCCCTTGATCTTCTTTCCCTCATCTCCTGTAGATTCAATCTCTTAGGAACAAAATTAGATGCAACTGAAGGATTGTTAACATTCTGGCTGATAGCATTCGGAGAGTTAGCTGAAGTAATAGATGGAGATTGAGTGTTATGAAAAGAGTTTGGTTGGAAACTCAGCTTAGATGATGGGTTTGGAGTCCTTGCAGCGAAAGAACTCCTATAATTCCTCCTTAAACAAGAAATTTTTTCTTCATACCCCCTTGCCAGTCCCATAGCCTCATTGACATTCTTAGGTCATTTCGATTTCACATCCCAACGAATTTCATCTCTCAGACCACTGATAAAAGTGCTCAAGTAGTGTGACTCCGTCCATCCATCTACAAAATTTGAGATTCTATCAAACTCTTGAATATAGGTTTCGATGTCACCGCGTTGTTGCAATTTGGATAATATTCCTTCATAATCTTGAAATTTCGCAGGCCCGAACCGGGTGAGCAATTCTTCAAGAAAAATTGACCAGGTAACCTCCTGAATCCTAGGTTTCAAGTGCCTTCTAAACCATTGCGACACCTTTCCCCTTAAATTGAGATAGGCGTATTTCAATTTCTGATTTGGTGGAATCTCATAAAAATCCAAGAACTATTCTACTCCGCAGATCCACTCCATCCGATCCCCCTCATGAAACAACGGAAATTCCACTTTGAACGGGGTCCTAAACACCATTCCTCCATCGCCATGGGTTGTAGTTTGAATGAGATTAGAGTTAGAAGTGACTACCTCCCGTTGAAGTGGTGAATGTGGTGGATTTGGAAGCAGAGGAGGTTGCAGATTTCTTGATTGAGTTTGCTGCATCATCATCACCAAGGACTCAATCCTGGATTCAGTCGACGTGAATCTCTCACCAATACTTGTGGCGATGGCTTCAACTCTCTCCGTGAGGTAATTGGTCTGGAGCTCCCCTGCTATCAGCCTGCTTCTCAGATCGGCCACCTTTCCTTCGAGCGCCGTACTTCCTTTATCGCGCCCATCATCATCGTTAATATCCTGCTCTGATACCAGATTATCAGGAGTCGGATTACGATAGTTCCTGGATCTCGCCATTGTTGAAGCTCAAGAACTAGGGTTGAAGGGGGGAGAGAGAATTGGGGAAGAAGAATTTGGATTTTTATTGATAATTTGGCCAAAGATTTACAATCGAGTTTCGTAGGAGGAAAAAGTGGGCGGTTGCACGACAGGACCACTTACAAACACACGCGCAAAGCGCACACACGCCTCCTGCTCACTTCCCGCCAACAGACCATTTGAACATAAAGTGCACATAACACGTAAAAACAGATACATTCAAAAACAGATACAGACTCGGATACAATTTAGACTAAAACTAAACAACATTAACTCATTATCTCTATCAGCAGCTCCCCTTCTTTGTGTCACAAATACGATCTTACTATCCATGGCACCGGTGAACTCTTGAAGTCTCCGTCGTCCCTGACACCATCTCATCCATCACAGTTTTCCCAATTACACAAGTAGCACTTGCTTCAAGAACTGCAAGAACAGCCGGCGCAGTGGTTGTAGCCTCTTCATGGGTTCTTCCTCAATCTGGGCTTCCAAAGCAAGTAACATAACCACTGATATCAAATCTGATAACGACCCAATAAACAACATTAGAAATTGCCAAATGGGTTCTTAAAAATTGATCAGATAATGGGTGATAAACTCACATATCTTTGAATTTTTTTGCAGTGCTAGGCTACTTTTTGAAACTATTTGCGATTTTGGGCCACAACCCAAACTATTAGCACTTTTGGCTAGGCAGTGCCACGTTAGCAGCGGCCGCTATTGGGAATAGCGGCCTCTTTATAGCGACCTCCCACCATTGTCAACTTATAGAGAGGATATTGTATAATGGACACGACTTGGTATAACTGAGGTCGCTATTGTCAATAGCCACCTTGTATAACTAAAGCTGCTATTCCCAATAGCGACCATAGGTTGGCCCAATCTGTTTCAGTCCCACCTGAGGTCGCTATTGGGAATAGCGACCTTAGTTATACAAGGCCGCTATTGACAATAGCGACCTCAGTTATACCAAGTGGTTTGCAATTATACAATACCCTCTATCATCTGCCAAGTGTGGGAGTCCAATGTGCTGGTCGCTATGAAGAGCCCGCTATTTCCAATAGCGGCCTCAGCTGACGTGGCACTGCCTAGCTAAAAATGCTAATAGTTTGGGTTGTGGCCCAAAATCACAAATAGTTTTAAAAAGTGGCCTAGCACTGCAAAAAATTCCATATCTTTGACTGCAAAGGTGAGTCCACGGAGAGGGGGTGGAGGGTCTGACGAAGACAGCGGAAGAGGGTTGAGTTGTAATTTTTGGTTGAAGGCTCCATAGTCTTCCACTTCCTCACTTTTCTGCTCCATTTTTTTGGCTGCTGTTCTAATTGGATGATGGTTTGATTGATTTTTTAGGCAACCAATTATCTGTGGATTTTTTAAGTTGGCATTTATCTTGTAGGTATTGCGTTGTTTCCAACACACGTTGGGAATTTGGATTAGAACCTTGGACTCCATTTTTGAGAAGGGTTTGAATAGCAGTGTATTACTATTACGGTATTACCATTAGCTTGGTAAAATTAAAATCAGGAGGGTATATCGGGGAAAATATGTATATGCCAAAAGAGACGTATAACTCTGAATAGTACGAGGAGGGGGACAATTCAGTAATTAGTATTATTTTCATTTCTCTGATTTATCTTAACATGATATCAGAGCTCCAAAAATTCTCTACAAAAAAATAGAGTTCCTTTTCCAATCAAAAAACAAAAAAAAACAAAAAAAAACAAAAAAACAAACGTTCATCATCAACAAGAAGCAGACCCATCATCAAGAAGAAGA
This sequence comes from Hemerocallis citrina, assembly GCA_017893485.1. Lineage (NCBI taxonomy): Eukaryota > Viridiplantae > Streptophyta > Magnoliopsida > Asparagales > Asphodelaceae > Hemerocallis > Hemerocallis citrina. The sequence continues at coordinate 98,954,837 of CM030367.1, forward strand.
AGAAGCATCAGTACCGTCGTCGGCATCCGTTCATCACCACAATGGCGGAGCCAGGATTTACATCCACCGGAAGCGAAATCACAGGAACTAAAAATTTATAAAAATCGTTAAACATTCACATCACAATCATATTACAAAAGCAATTAAACAAACGTTGTTTTAATACAAAACTCCCCTACGCGACTTCATATTTTGAAACTTTTTCATGATATCCTCATTTTTGATTGACTTCAATGCCTTTTTCTTGACGTATGCAATCAAACAATCATTAAACCATTCGCCTCCCATCTGGTTGCGAAGCGATGTTTTTATAAGCTTCATAGCTGAAAATGCTCTTTCACATGTTGTCGTTGCCACAGGTAGGAGTAACGCCAACTTTATAAGTAAATACACCAATGGATAAACAATATGTCTTCTAGTCTTCAAATTTTTTTGAGCCAAATCATTAATTCCAATCAGATTAGAAAACTCATCAGCATGTGTGACATCTTCATAGTATGTATCAAGTTGGAATCTCAAAGTCATCAAATCAGTAGGAGAAAAATTAACTGGATAAAACTTTGCAAATTGCAGTAGCTTTACCTTATCAAAAGCAGAGAATGAATCTCTTGGATCAAGACAAGCACTGCACAACACCAACTGGGTATTCACTTCATCGAAGCGATGGTTCAACTCTTGAAGTTGTAAGTCGATCACTGCATAAAATATCTCTACACGGTAATGATGAAGGTTTATCAATTCCTCGGCTCGACGACGTGATCTCCCAGGTGCTACAAAAGTTTCATCCATGTTTAGAAATGAAATTTCATTCTTCTTGCAAAACTCACAAACTTCCTCTAAGAGAGACTCCCATTCGCTTTCCCTCAATTTCTGCAATTGTCTTTTGGTTACACTAACAAGATTGATTGCATTTAGAATATCTTGGTCCATTCTCTATAATGCTTGAGACAACTCATTACTGATTCCTAATACTGTTCTCATCAAATGCAAAATAAATACAAATTCAAAATCAAATAACTTCAATAGCATATTTGCATCTCCATGTAGGCCATCCTCATCAATTACTTCAAGTACCTTAACTATTAAGGGAAACAAGTGAATTAAACTTAAAAGAGTATGAAAGTGAGATCCCCAAAGTGTGTCTCCTGAGCGCTTTAGTGTAGCTTCTTGATTCAATCATCGCCATGTTTCAATTTCACACTACTTATGCCTGCAATCAATCTCTCAAACTGTTTATTCCGAAGAATATCATGTCGGTTTGCTGAACCTCCAACAATATTGCACAATTTTGTAATTAAGTTGAAGAATGTGGCAAGAGTCCTATGTTTATAAACAACACCCACAAGTGCTAATTGTAATTGATGAGCAAAACAATGAACATTGAAGGCAGACTGATTTTCTCTCATAATCAAGGTTTTGAGACAATTATATTCACCCTTCATGTTGCTAGCTCCATCATAACCTTGTCCACGCAACCGTGAGATACTTAACCCATGATTAGCAAAAAGACTATCAATTGCCTCCTTCAAACATATAGCAGTTGTAAAGGAAACATGTACTGCTCCAAGAATACGTTCAACAACACAACCTTGTTTATTCACATAACGAAGGCATACAGCCATTTGTTCTTTCACAGATCTATCTCTAGATTCATCAACTAAAATCGAGAATAAATCACTTCCTAGATCATCCATGATTACATTTGTGATCTCAGCAGCTATTGCTTTCACAATATCCTTCTGAATCATTGGGGATGTCAACTTATTATTCTCTGAAGCATTTTTCAAAACAACATTTTTTACTTCCTCATTATCTTCAGCATAAAACTCTAGTATTTCAAGAAAGTTTTCCCGATTATCTGATTCATCGGATTCATCATGTCCTCGAAATGGAAATCCTTGGTGCAAAAGTAATTTAATAACTTTAATTGAAGCAAGTAAACGCGTACGATACTCCATTCGAACTTTGTCTGATTGCTTTACAAACTGAACATCTATATGATGTCTTTGATTTATTAAATCAAGACATTTCTTCATGCACAAATTATGAATGCTATTATGACCCCCGACATGCTCTTTGAATTTTTGTGGTCCTTTCTTCCAATTTGTGAATCCTTCACCAACAAACTTGTCACCGCCACCTTGCGAACCACTTTCGGGCTTGAATAAATAACAACATAAACAGAATGCAGCATCTTTAGATATACTATACTCCAACCAAGTCCTATTAGTGTGTTCTTGAAACCAATTAGGAAAAAACTTTCTTTTCTCGTTGCCAAAATTCCTAGAAGGAAAAACATGAGACTTTGGTTGACACGGACCTTTTTGCCAATAATGCCTTCGAATTATCTCTCTATCATTAGCATCAAAGGAATAAATATTTTTCCTATTTCCAGGATCAGATTCAAGTTCATCAACGTTTAGTTTTACATGAGGACGAGGAGGACGAACACTTGAATCACCATCCTCCCTTGGTTTTCTTTTCAAAAGTTTATCCATAAATGTTTGAATATTGTTCAAAAATTAAATTAGTGTCAAACAAAAATCTAATTTGTGAACCCCCTAATTTATGAACCAAATAAGACGTAACTAATGCAAGGTACAATAGCATCTAGAGTATCATTTTATGGACCATACATCAGATTTGTCAGGAGAGCTTCATGAGATGCTTTGAAGATTTAAAGTAACTAGCAGGATAACTTTTATCAGGAAATAATCATATTTTGTGAATATGTTTCTAAGTTTCATCTCTGCGTGTGTGGTGTTTAAAGTTTAAAATCTTCCGACAGATTGTACGGTACCATGACTTGAGCAAGCATGCTTGTAAAAGTAACATACTTTGATCTAAATTTAGCCATGATAACTAAAAATTACAGGAACAAAATAAGATAGCTAGAAGCATACCTGGGAGAGTATCGATATGAAGAACTAGTATCTTAAGAAGGATTTATCTCAGTCCCATGTCCTCTGACATACGTCCTGTACACCTTCTTCCACTCCCAAAATCCTACATTTGTAAAATAATTAACCTATCAGTAATTAATTTACAGGGTAACTATACCTTCATAAGGTAGGAAAATGAAGCACCAAGCAAAAAACCTATCAGTAAACCGAAGTAATTATTCAACAGACAACAAGGGAATATTGCTAAACATAAACCGAAGTAATTTTGCAGGAAACAACGAGAAGGCTTGGGCATCTCTGCATTTTCAACAGGGGAATTTGTTCTTATTCAATTTTCTCAACAAAAAGCATATGACAATAATAACAATTTTGCAGGAAACATCGAGATGGCTTGGGCATCTCTGCATTTTCAGGTTTGACCTTGAAAAATCTTGTTTCTGTTAATGTATGTCATTCAGAAAATTAAGATTTTCAAAGAGTTTGAATTGTAGGATCACAGGATCCTAATTGTTTTTATTTTTTTTCTTTGTTTTGTTCTTTTTTGGTTGAGTACAGGAAACAGCTGCTAGTCCAATTGATGATGTATCAAACTTCTGTTTTTGATCTAAAGATATCCCCCACAAAATATTCGGCTAAAAACTTGTATTTATATGGCAGAATGAAAAAGAGCATGGTCTAGAGACCTCTTCACAATCATCTACTCTCAATGATGTAAAAAGGATAGATGAAGAACAAACAAGCGTAGAAAGTAATAGCAAGGAAGAAGTGTCAAATATTATTGCTAGAGATCCTGATGTTCCTATTGCAGTGAAAGAAGAGATTGCTCCTGACAAAAGCTATGCAGAAGCTTCTCCAGTCTCACATGCGAAAGGACCTGAACGCTTTCCTGATTCCAAAATAACTACTACTATTTTGGAAGATGAAAAGAGCAAGACTGAAGATATTGTTGAGGCAATTGACAAAAGCTATGCACAAGCTTCTCTAATCTCACATGGGAAAGCACCTGAACATTCTCCTGATTCTGAATTAACTACTGCTGTGGTGGAGGAAAAGAGTAAGACTGGAGATATTGTTGAGGCAATTGACCATTCAAATGCCGTAAACCGAAGTAATTTTGGCTTAGAAAGCCAACTGAATCTAGTCTCCAGTGCAGTCATCTTCTTCTGAACCAGTTCATCCACTGAAAATTTGTTCTTATTCAATTTTCTCAACAAAAAGCATATGACAAAAATAATAATATTCACTATAAACATATAGGCCAATGGCAAAAAATTCACATCATCAGTACTCAGTAGCATACTATCAAATTGCAGTAGAACTTTAGATTCACCAAGAGATATTTCAAAAATTCCAAACAAAAATGGGAGAAATGAATGAGTACCTGACTCTGGCTGAATAGTTAGAGTTTCGGATGGTTTCGGACTAGCTCCAGTGCTCCACCACCTCCTCCCTTTGGACATTGGAGCCGCGAGTTTAGGAAATGGAGGTTTGAAAATTGGGGGAATGGATGGGATCTATGGTTTTGAATTCGATTGTGGTCGAAAATTAAGAGAATGGAGAGACGACGAGGATGAGGATGTAGGGTTTCGATTGTGGTAAAAATTGAAGAGATTGAAGAGACGAAGAGGAAAGGGATCTAGGGTTTCGATTATGGATCTGTGTGGGAATTTGAAAATGAGGAGAGTGAAGACTGGAGATGAAGAGCCATTTTGGTCTGGAGTGGAGCGGCTGAAAAATTTCGTGGGCCGAAAGAGGGGGGGGTGTTGGGCCAAAATGAGGGGGAGCAAAAAATTTTAAAAAAATCCGCTGGGCTTATTATAGGGGGCCTGCCCAGTCCAGGGTGAGCGGCCGCTCACCCTGGGCTAGCAGTGCCTCCACCCCTACATCACCATCAACCCTCAGTCCAGTCGTCAAAGAACCCATTGTCCTCGGCACCCTCATTGTCAACAACAACCCTTCATCGTCAACGAACCCATCACCGTCCAACTCCGCAACCCCTCGCCTCTGTCTCCTACTTCAAAACCCTAGCCGCCCCTCTCCTAGACCACCGCCAATCCCCCCCCCCCCCGACCTCCACTGTCTCCCACCTCAAACCCTAACCCACCACTCTACTCTCCCACCTTAAATCCTAATCCGCTCCTCTTCTAAACCCATTACCCGAAACCCAGACCAGTTTTCAATGTTTCACAAAAAAAAACAAAAAAAAATCCAAAAAAAAAAAATTTTTTTTACAGGTACTACTACTTGATGGAATCTCAGTCTCTCCCATATATTTTTGCCTCCACCGACTTTCCCGCTGCAACCGCCTCACGTTCCCTCTCCCTCCCATCTCGTTCCTCCTTCAGATTCAAACAGCAGCAGCGCCACCTTTAGTCTGCATCCGACCTCCTACCTTCTCCCAGCATCATTCCTCACCCTACGCCACCTCTACTTCCGCCACCGGTAGCATCGTCCTGCTCCCTACCCCGATTCAGACACCAGCAGCATCTCCCTCCTCATTGTGCTCTCAGTCACAACAACACTAGTCTTATTCCTTCTCGCAGTGCTTCTTTCCTTACATCCTCGGCCATGCCCGTCACTCCAATCTTGTCATCTCCTGCTGATTGGGCTAATCTTCAGCCACGCCTCACTCAGCTGGAACTACAGCTCATGGGTCAGTCTATCAATGCTGGCTCCTCAACTCCTGCATTCTCTGCCACTCCCGGTATGAATTCGTTCTGGATTTTAGATTCTAGTACATCACATCATCTCACTAGTAATCAGACACTGTTCACCACTTGCACTGCATTTCCCTCTCACTCTCAATCTCTACACACAGCTGATGGCTCTCCACTTCTTGTTACACACTCAGGGGAAATTAGCTCTCCTACTCTCACTTTACCATATGTTCTTTATGCTCCTCATTTATCCATAAACCTTATTTCTATTAGTGTGTTGTGCGATAGTGGTCTTGTCATTATTTTTGACTCTTTCGGTTGTTCTATTACTGACATGCATCGGTGAGGAGTTTGGGCGTGCTAGTCGTCAGGGCTGTCTATATCATCTAGATTTTCTTTATATCTGATTGTCATGGTTTTCATTTGGCCAAACATATCGCACTACCCTTTAGTCACAAAAGCACTTCTCAAACTACCCATCCTTTCCAACTTATTCATTCTAACATATGGGGACCCTTTCCTGTACTTTCGTGGAAAGGCTATCTCTATTATGTTGCCTTCATCGATGACTTTACTAGACATACATCGATTTTTTTATGTGTCAACGATCTGAGATACCTGATATTTACCGGTTCTTTATGACTATGATTCACACTGTGCGCATTAAGAATTTCCGATCGGACGGTAGTCGTGAGTACACTTCCACCACTATGAGATCGATCCTTCAGTCTCACCGCACCCTTTTTCAGCAATCATGCCCTCACACACATGAGCAGAATGGTGTAGCTGAACACAAACATCGTCACATCCTTGAGACGGCTCGCGCTCTTTTACTCTCCTCTTTCTCTCCTCGTTCTTTCTGGGCTAAAGCTGGCATGACCTCTGTTAGTCTCATTAACATTACTCCCTCGTCTGCCCTAGCTGGTACGATGCCTTCTGAGGCTCTTTATCACTCATCTCCGGACTACAGTATGCTCCGTACCTTTGGGTGCATCTGTTACGTCCCTCTCCCTCCTACTGAGCGCACGAAGCTCTCTGCTCGTGCTGCTAAGTGCGTTCACCTAGGTCTCAGTCCCGAACAAAACGGTTATCATTTTTTGATCCATCGGCCGGTTGTGTCCGCATTTCTCGACCGATCATAGTGTAATAGTCGACTGCTCTGAGTATTTATTTTCGAGTTTTTAATCCTTGCGGAACAGTCGACCGGTCATAGTATAACAGTCGACTGTCCTGAAGTTTCAACTAATGTCTAGATTTTCGTGAGATAATTTTCTATAACCTGTGGCCTAGGATAAATAAGAATTTGAGACTATTTTTGGCAAGAAAGAACTTATTATTTTATTGGGTTAAATTGTCTCTGAATACATGCCTTGTTTAAAAGAGTTTTTTGAAATGAGTTTGGGCAATGAAAGTGGAAATTTTTGATAAAATGACAGTACGGTAATTTCATGGTAGTTGAATGAGCTATGAATGTGACAAGTTAGAAAAATGAATTCTTTTGTTTATGCATGAGTTGTACATGAAAGTGAAATTGAATGTTATGATGAATTATGAAAGATTTTATGAGCATGAGTATGCAAATGCTATGAACATGAAAGGAAAATTAATGTTAATCATGAAAAAGACTTATTCGATTTTTGATTATGAATTGAAATTGAGAACTAGAGTGTAGTTAAGCCTCATACCGGTATTGAAAAGAGATATGCTGAAATGAAAATTTGAGATGAAAAGACCAAGATTGGGTCATGTTGAATAGATGATTAAGACTGGTATAGTGGAAAGGCTAACTCTAGAGAATTGATTTTGTTCATGATTCAAATAACTAAGGATTAGATACATAGTGAAGCGGTGATGAAAATAAGAGAAAAACACGAGTATGAGGGCGTCGGAGCTACGGAGTGAGAATATTCACAGGATGTCTTCACGATGCGTCGTGACATGATGTGGATATATCTCCAGGAGTCCGTACCGCAGGTAACGCTCGTAGGGTGTTTGGTGACTGCGGGTGGTGTCATATTCAATGACGGAGGCTGAATTGTCCACAGGCTGTCTTCACGATGCGTCATGACATAACATGGGATTCCCCTCCAGGCTTTCTGGACATGAGCTCGTATTCATAGAACATCTAGGATACTTATCGTAGTTACAGTAGTAGTTTAATTCATGACGAGGGACTGAACCCTGGAAGATGAAGAACGGTTAAGGGCTTGCCCTCAGACCTATGTAGTATGAGATGCATAGAATCTGAACAAGTGCTCATTAGTGTCATGTAACATAATAACTGCATTAAGGACTAAGCGCACCGCACAACACGACATCTATAGGATAGTCCATTTAGTATTGTTTGTGAACAAGTTTATGGTATGTTAAGTGTTGAGAATCGTTATACTGTTTCCGGTATAGAAAGGATGGCCATGTATAATATTTCGTCAGTGAATGAACTGATGTGCCCACAGTTTTACATGTAGGGTAAAGATGCTTGACAAATTGAAGTATACATGCTGCTCAAAGATTGATTTAAATGTTGTTTCATGTAATTACTGTAAAATTGCTTCCGCTGTAATAATGTAAAGGTATAATGTAACTCTGATGTAAGAAATGTTTCAATTTCCTTGTAAAATTGTACGAAAGAAGTGTAAAGATCCTGTAAAACTTCGAATTCAGTTGTATTTGGAATTCAGATATGCCCAGGATCGCGAAAGATCTCATTATGCATAAGTTGAGCCTCCATTCAGACTCCAAGCCTGTACAACAAAGGTGTTAGAAATTCGATCCCAAGAGGCAGCAAGCGGTGAAAGAAGAAGTTGAGAAGCTCATCTCCACTCGCTTCATTCAAGAGTTCAACTACCCAGATTGGCTGGACAAATTTGTGATGGTGAAGAAATCCAATGGCAAGTGGAGAATATGTATCAATTTCACCGATCTTAATAAGGCGTGCCCAAAGGATCCCTTTTCCCTACCGAGCATTGATGCCCTCATCGATGCAACGTCCGACATGAGCTCCTCACTTTCATGGATGCCTTCTTGGGGTACAACAGATTTGGATGTTTCCTCTGGACATCCCAAAGATGGCCTTCGTGACAAATTAGGGTCTCTACTGCTATCATTTCATGCTTTTCGGCCTAAAGAATTTGGGGGCAACATATCAAGATTTGTTAATAGAGTCTTCTTGAGAAAATTGGCCAAAACATAGAGGTATATGTGGATGACATGCTCGTCAAAAGCCTCAGGAGAGAGGACCACATGAAGGACCTCGAAGAGGCTTTCAAGGTCCTAATGATGCACAACATGAGGTTCAACCCGTCCAAATGCGCCTTCGATGTAACTTCAAGGAAGCACCTCGGCTTCATGGTAAGCCAACGAGGAATAGAGGCAAACCCTTAAAAAGTTCGGGCCATACTAGACATGACCCTCTGAAGAATGTCAAGGAGGTTCAGCGATTAACTGGTCGGCTTGCAGCCATCGGGCATTTTCTCTCGAAGTCGGGCGAAAAATCCCTTCCATTTTTCTAGGCCCTCCGGGAGGTGAAGAACTTTGAGTGGGGAGAGCCTCAATAGCAGGCCTTTGATCAGCTAAAGGAATACATCTCTAACCCTCCTCTCCTCAGCAAACCCAAATCGGGTGAGTTCCTATCCCTTTACATAGCGGCATTTGAACATGCCCTCAGTGTCATCATGATCAGAGAATACGACGGGGTGCAGAGGCCCATCTATTATGTCAGTAAAGTCCTCCGGGACGCCGAGCTCCGTTATGCTAAAATGGAGAAGGTGGTATACGCCCTTGTCATGGCTGCAAGAAAGCTCTGCCCTTATTTTTAAGCTCATTCTATCCAAGTCCTAATAGATCAACCTCTTAAGCAATTTCTCAACAAGCTAGAGAACTTCGGTTGCTTTCTCAAGTGGTCCATCTAGCTTAGTCAACACAACATCAGCTATAAGCCTAGGTGTAACACCTCGGATTTTAAAATACCGGAAATATTCGTTTTTATATTTTGTAGGGGTGAGAATTATTTTAAAGCTATATTTTATGATTATTTTTATATTGATATTGGTATGAATATTTGTGGTTGATTGGTGTTATTGATATATTGGGAGCTACGAGTTGAGATTTTATGTGAATAAATATTGTTTACCTTATTTTATAATTTTGAAGGATTATTATGAGGTGATTTTAATGTATCTTTGTATTATTGGTATTACTAAAGTAGAGAGTAGGAGGTTAGTGTAATATTTTGGGATTGGAGGGCTTAAGTGAAAATGGGCCTTATTATTATTCTTATTATCATTATATTTTATAAAAACACCCCCCCCCCCATTTCCTTCTTCCTTCCTTTCTTTTTCCTTCCCGTCCATTCCTCCCGACCTAAAGCAGCGATCGAAACCCAATCGGCCGATCCTTCCCCTCCTCCAATCCACTCGGATTCTTCCCCAAATCCAAATTAAATTGAGGGGTATGCTAATTGAGGGGTTCTCTACATCGTGGGAGTGTCAAATTTTCGAAAGGATTTCGAAAAGGTAAACCCTAAATTATTTAGTGTATAAAATTAAGTGTAGGTAGTTTTATTGAGTAGAAATATTATTGTAGGGAGGTTTGGAATTGTTAGGAGTAGTAGAGGTGAGGTATATTTTATTTAGCCTCATTTATATTTTAAACTTTTGAATGCACAAATGGTATAGATACTTGAGTTGAATATAATCCGGGCATAGCTTTAGTATTAAGCTTGACTAAACATAAATTCGATTTATGTAAAGGGTCATTTAGTACAGAGGGATGATTTTGCTTGAGGGCTTTAGCTACTACTAAAATTAATAGTCATTCAAGAAATGATTTTGCATGAGGACTTTAGCTACTGATAGAATGCCATGGAATTTCCATTTGATCCAGATCTGTGTGGCCAATATATACTAGATTTAGAGCTTTAAAATATAACTACTTGTGATTAAATGGTAGGGTTCTCGTGTTATAATTATAAGGTGCATGCCGGGTATTCGGTGAAATGCCCGAGCGAGATTAAGGTGAGAATTTGTTGGGTCGGAGGTGTAATTGAGTTCTATTATTATTATTAGCCATAAATTTAGAAATTGGGGAGAAGGGATTAAAGAAATTAGGAGATAGGGAATTTTCTTATTAGAAAGCCTTCGATCATTATGTGAGTTCTTGTATCGGGGTTCGAATTTGAAATCCGTTGATGTAGCTCACCTACATATGTCATTTGTGACGCGTGGGTGAAGACGGATTCAAATTTGGAGGTCCGTAGGTCGAGTTTTGAGCTTTAAACTAATCGGTTCTATAATTTTTCAATTAGGAGGAAAAAGTCGAACTTCGACTGGCTACAGGACGGACATGGGACATCGTTTGCTCGAGCGGTCAAGAAGAGTACGTTGTGTTTATGAATATTTTATATTGTGGTCAAATTTCGTGGCCTTTTGATATGTTTTGTGGGTGTTATGCCAAAAAATGAATTTTCGTTGAAAATACGGATTTTTAAGGATCCAAAATGGGTTTTTGAGACATGTGATGAAATTAACTATTTTAAGTATATAAAACCTATATTATGGGTTAATGTGACATGTTGAAGTATAAAAACTAAATATATTAAATTATTTATGCGTATTTTTACCCTGTGCATGTTTTGTGCATGTTTTTGGGGTATATAGGCCGATATATGCAATCGGGTATATGCGGAGCCTGGTGTATGGGCTAGCATGTCATGGATGAATGTTATAAGATGTAATTAGACGAATTTAGTGATTGTGATCATGTTTTGAAGATCTGTGTAATTATAGTACACGTTTGTGCATGTTTTGGGGCATATAAGCCCTTATAAGTGATTTTACTTATATGAAACAGGATGTATGAGCTAGTATGCTATAATTAGATATTATAAGACTTAATTAGAGGAAATAAGTGGTTTTGGTCCCTTATGATGGGAAACCCGCGTGTGTGATATTTATTGGTAATATATATAGAGATGATTATGATGGGTGATGCAATAATTGACGAAATTAAATAAGTGGGTGTATGTTTACATTTTAATTATGTTTGAAATGAAGTAATGGGCAATAATATGACATGTTGGTTTATATGATAAACGACTTGGTGTATGTTTATATGGGATTTAATGAAGTAGCGAATAGCATGGTATTCATAATGGGTGATGTTATGGTAAATTAAATAACATGATGGTTTCTATGTTAAATGACATGGGGTATGCATATATATATGATACAACGAGATGATAATCAATATCGTGGACATCAGATGTGCATCAAATGCAAGATAAAAGGTGAGATAGTAAGTGTTAATAAAATGTGTTATTATTCTTGTGATTAAAGTCAAGGATGTGGCTATTGTTGAATTAAAAGCTATGATGCTTTATGTTGATAAAGTAAACTGGAAAGATGAAACGATTAATGTTAATAACAGATGATTTTGTTGACCAGTACCTACAGCAATCCTGGGGGTTTGGGCTAGACCTCCTAATACCCAAGGACCGGCTTGGGGCACGAGGACCCAAACTATGTTTGGGGCACGAGGATTTTATCGCCCAAGCTATCGGCTTGAGGCCCGGCTTTCCCTCGATGACAGCTGTCGCGAGGAAGTACCCAGTCTATCTGGGGTCAGTGGTTTTTCCCTCCTGGCTATCGGCTGGGAGGAAGTACCCAGTTTATCTGGGGTTAGTGGTTTTTCCCTCGATGACAACCGTCGCGAGGAAGTACCCAGTTTACCTGGGGTCAGTGGCTTTTCCCTCTTGGCTTCGGCCGGGAGGAAGTACCCAAGTTCTACTTGGGGTTAGTGGTTCCCTCGCTAGTTCGGCTAGGAGGAAGACGTAGCCTCGGACGAGTAAGACTCTGTGTGAGCATCGGTCCGCGTGTTTTACTGGGCTGTCGGCTTTCAGTATGTTGGGATACTGTGGCTCACTGGTCGACAAACTAATAAAATAACTAAGTGTTAATAATAAATGTGAATTGTGCGTGGAAAGGAAAGTAAATAGTAAAATGTGAATTGCGTGTGGAAAAGAAAGTGGAAAGTGACTTGTGAATTGTGAATGACAAAAAAGGTAGTTGTGAATGAAATAAATGTGAAAGAAAATGAGTTATGAGTTAGTATATGAAAAGAAGTGATAAATGCAGTGCGTGATTAATTTAAAATGATAATAATAGAAGAGACATGTGTTCTTATGAATAATACGAAGTAATGGTATTATGTGTGTGGTCAGTAAAGTAAAATACAGTTGATGTGAGTTGTACCTTGGAATTGTGTCAAGGAACTACCTGCCCGCTATTTCTGTGGAAATGGTGGGAACTACCTGCCTTGGCATAATTCGCAGGGTGAGTTGATATAATAGTGGTAATGATTGACGGAAATGAGAAATAAAGTAAAGAGAAGATGTTAAGTGATCGAAGTGATTAATAACCAAGCTATCGGCTTGAGATGTGATGTGATATTACCCAAACTGTGTGTTTGGGGTGGGGTGATTATTACCCAAGCTATCGGCTATGGGGTGTGATATATGTGGCCCCAGATTGTGTTTGGGGATTAAGTGAAAATGATAATAAGATTTATTGTTTATAAGAATGAGAAATTACTAAAGTGATATAATAAGATGTGAATGAGCTATAAAACATGGTTCTGATGCAATGAGTATAAGTATTCTAATTAATGAGGTGTTAATGATGTGATGAAATGTGAGTAAATCGCATGGGCAATGAGATGTGGTAATTATGTCATAAGATATGAAGGAAGGTGGTAGTATGAGAATAGATACATATGTTTATGATGTGATACTTTTATAACATAATAAAATAAATACCTGTATTATAAGATTGGGTATGAAAATGGTTATTAAAGAAAGTATGTTGTGATAGGAGTTTGTGTACCTTGGAAGTGTGTCGGGGAACTACTCGCCCGCTATTTCCGTGGAAATGGTGGGAACTACCTGCCTCGACACAACTTCCAAGATGAATGTGTGTTGATGACATAATATAAGTAAATGAAATGCATGGCTAAATAGAGTTGGAGAAATGATGTAATAACATCATGTAGTTATATTAATATAAATAGTGAGATGCTGATATGACGATAAGTATGGAAAGATGAATATTCGTATTATGCGAATGTAAGATAAGTATATATATATACGAGGTTGATGTGAAGTGTATTATGAAATGTGGGAAGTTATGAATAATTAAATAGTTGAATGCAGGTTTGGCAGAGTAATTGATATGTCATTGTAGTGACGATGTTGTTGTATTCAGATTCAGGTTGCCTTATTTTAATTGGGCATTCGTAAGTTTAATTTATTTTCTTTATACTATTTTAATTTGTTATTTGATTAATGACTATACTCACACCAGAAATGGCTAACCCCTTAGTGTTTGGGGGGTTAGGGAAGTCTGAGGACTACCCTAGGTCCCCCACTGTTGTAGGTTCTCATCAGTGCAGAGGTGAGGTGTGGAGTGGTAGTATAACTTTTTATTTTAAAAGTTTGTATTCTTTAGTTATAGGAATAGTAAAATTTATGATTTAAATTGTATTATGAGTGTATAAGCCTGTATATGACGATGATGAGTATAGTGTAAGGTGGTGTAGTATGTTGGTGACCCGTACCCATCTTGTCGTGGAGTACCAGGCTCTGTGGTAAGTCTTACCATGATTTTTCTAAGATTTTACCTCGTTTTTCAAAGAAATTCATAGTTTTTAATTGATATTTGATAATCCGTTATGAGTTTGGCCCCCAGAGCATTATATTATATTGCCTGTGTGTATCTGCTCATTTTGGCCTGGGGAGCCCATGAAAATATTATGTGGTTTGTGAGCTACGGGATTTTGAGCAGAATTCCGTAAGCTTTTTGTGTTTTGGGGCAAAATTTACAGGGAAGACTCTGTCAAAATTTTTCCTGGAATATAACTTTCTTAGTTTATGATTAAAGTGATATAGAAATTAAAAGAATTGAATTTAGAGACTTAGTTTTCAAAAAAAAAAAAAAAAATTTGGGGTGTTACACTAGGACCACCATCAAGGGGCAGGTGCTCGTTGAGTTCATAACCGAGTGCACCATCCTAGAGATACCTGAAGTCCAAGAGGGAAAGTCGGTATGGGAACTCTATGTAGATGGTTTATTGTGTGAAGAAGAAGCGGAGCCGGTGTCATACTGAACGGTTCGGATAACTTCATCCTCCAATACACCTTGTGCTTCAACTTTCGGGCCTCCAACAATGAAGCGGGGTATGAGGCACTAATCGCCAGACTCCTTCTGGCTCACAAAGTTGGGGCCAAAAGGTTTAAGGCCTTCAATGACTCACAACTTGTGGTCAATCAAGTATGTGGGGAGTACGAGGCCTACAACACCCGAATGGTCCAGTACTTGGCACATGTTCGGCTCCTTTTGGCATATTTGGAAGAGAGCTCAGTTGTTCGGATTTCGCGCAAACAGAACAACTAAGAAGATGTGCTATCCAAGTTGGCATCCTCTTCCTTCGAGGGCCTCGACTGCATGGTTCTGGTGGAAGTCCTCGTCCTGCCAAACATCGACAAAGAGTACACCGAAGTCCTTTGTCACGAGTAGCTAACACAGACTGCAACATAGATGGATCAGATCGTGAATTTCTTTAGAAATGACGAAATGTCGCAAGACCTTTTCGAAGCTAGAATGATCAGAGCCAGGGCCAAGAGATCGTACTCATCGATGATGTTCTATTCAAATGATCATACATGAAGGTCAATGGCCAATCATACCTTCGGTGCCTGACCCTAGAAGAAGCCGAGTATGCCTCAAAGAAATGCACGACGGTGTCATGGGTTGCAGGTCGCTCGTGAGAAAGGTACTCTACCATGCGTACTATTGGCCGACACTTCTATAAGTTGCTCAGGATCTCGTCAAAAAATGTGGCCCATGCCAAAGGTTCCTTACGGTCATACACACCTCCCAAGTCGAGCTCAAGTCGATGGTAAGTCCATCTCCCTTTGCCATGTGGGGAATGGATTTGGTCGGTTTGTTCCCTAAAGCGACAGGTCAGAGGTGCTTTCTAATCGTAGCCATCGATTATTTTACAAATTGGGTTGAAGCTGAACCCGTGGCCACCATCACCGAGCACCAAGCCCAGCTATTCTCTCGGAAACTTATCGTCAGCTGATTTGGGATCCCTTGGGTCCTCTTCACCGACAATGGTACTCAATTCGCTGGCAGAGGTTTTCGTAAGTACTGTGAGGAAGACTTGGTAATTAAGCAAAGGTTCACTTCAATTTCACATCCCCGGACTAATGGCTAGCCATGCCGAGAACGCCAAATGCCAAATCCTCGACGGTCTCAAGAAGCGATTAGACAAATCCCTCAAAGGTCTATGGGTCGATGAGCTACCCAGTGTATTGTGGTCCTACCAAATGACCGAGAGGATTCTGACTGGCGAGTCGCCCTTCAATCTAACCCTCAAAATCGAAGCCATCATCCCCTGTAGGTCGGTTTACCTTCACCTCAGATATTGAGTTTCGATGAGGACTCGAACTCAGATGGCCTCAGGGCCAACCTGGACCTACTCGATGAAGTCCGAGAAAGGTCAATCATCTGGAGGAATGTGTACCAACAATGATTAGAGCACTTCTACATCAAGAAGGTACGACCAGCCAACATTAAAGAGAATGATCTAGTGCTACGAAGACTTGACATCTCTGAACCGAGTAAAAAGGAAAAGTTGGCTCCTAACTAGGAGGGCCCATGTAGGGTCTTCAAAGTGGTCCGCCCGGACACTTCCCGAATTGAAGACCCGGGGGACAGGGTAATCAAAAGAACTTAGGGATGGCAATCGGGCCTTCGGGCCGGGTCGGGTCGCAACTGCTCGGGTCAGCCTGATATTCGGGCGGGCCCGGGTCGGGTTGTCAAGTAAACCAGCGAACCCATTTGGGTCGAACCCGTTTCAGGTCGGGCTGGGTCGTGAGTTGGCCTGGTTAATAAATTTATTTAATTTTTTTTATAACTTCACTGACAAAATTTTTTTAAAAAATACAACAAGTATAACTGTATAAGAGTAAAAAAAAAATGAATGTATTATTCATTTCAACTTTTATGAATTTTTACATGTTGTTTTACATACTAATACAATTAATAGAAATCCACAAAGAACATACAATATTTCCTGAATAACATTTACATGTTTGAGGAGATAATCAGAATCTAGAGTTCGACATAACAAAGAGTTAGACTGAAGAGAGAGCATTGGTCTACTATTGTGCACCTCTACTTAACCTAAACCTAGGATCTCATCGCCCTAAATTTCATAATCTTGTTGTTGGACTTCAGGCAAGTTGCTTCCACTTGTTGATGTAGATGCCGCTTTTTCTTGAGTCCTATCTTCAACCTTCATCTAATCTTCGGTGCACACGAGCATCTCCAACGAATCTGGCTTCAAGTGATTTCTGTAATCTGTTAGAATCCTGCCACTTGTAGAAAAAGCACTTTCTGAAGCAACTGTGGAGACAGAAGGAGTTAGTATATCTCTAGCCATACGTGAAAGAATAGGAAAAAGATTTTCATGCTCTTTCCACCATTGTAGCACTTCAATCTTAGTACTATAACTCTCACTATCTTATTGATTATACCAATTTAATCTATTAGGCGCATTGGTCGTAGGTTTTTTTGATTGAATACGAGCAAGTAAATTAGCAGTGACATTATATAATTTACTCTTACCCTTACCTCTAATTGTAGTAAAAGAAGAAGTAACTACACTAGTTATACTACTAGATGCAAAAATTTTATCACGATAATCATACAAGTTATTCAATGTCAATTCAAAACTAGCAAAAAAATCATTACAATCATATTCAAAATCATCTCCAAGTAAAGTAAAAAATATTTCAATCAAATTCCTCGTGCCAGCTAATTTGATGCGAGGATTCATAACAACAGCTATACAATACAACATAGGAGAAGGATTAAAATACTTCAAAATTTTATTATAAGTGGGAACAACAATCTCGCTAATGTACGGGTCTGAAATCATGTCTTGAAAATTTTGCATCATAGTAATTATCGAAATAAAAATACTACTACAAGTGGAATCATAAGATGCGGTTTTAAAAGGTTCCAAAAATTGTAACAAAGATTCGGCAAAATATCATGATTGGGGAGTCATTTGAAAATTTTCCATGGTTTTTACAAGATAAAAATAGTTTATAATATCTTTGTTTTGAATAACAACATTTAGTAAATCGAAAGCAGAGTTCCGTCTGTGTTTAACATCTCTAAAAAAATTTCTAAAATGTATTTTCCTATATTTACACCATTCTTTACATTCTTGAAGCATAGTACTACTCAAAGCAATAAGATATACACAATTTCTAATTGCAATTATATATGAATTGGCTAATTTCAATGCATCTTGTACACATAAATTTAAAATATGATCCACACTTCTAACATAAAAAAATTCATTACATGAAGGTGATAATTGTGTTTTTAATGTAATAATCGAAGCATTGTTGTTAGTTGCATTATCGAAACTAATAGTAAATTTTTTATAACGAATATGATATAAATCACGAATTTCTAAAATACGTGTTGCAATAACCATACCACTCTGAGGATACAGCATAGTGGCAAGTGATATAATTCTTTTTTGATTCATCCAATCACTATCTATCCAATAAAAAATTATGCCCATCATCGGAATATTGTTACAACCTTTTCAACAATCGGAAGTTAACTATACTCTACAAGTTAGCCCATCCTTAATAATTAGTTTGGTCATTTCCCAACGAACATTTTTGGGATCATAGAGGTGGCTATCTATTTAATTTGTCCGGTCCTAGGGTTGATTTTTTGTTGGCCTTATTGGTCTTGTACTAGTGCAGGGTGTACATTTAAAATGTGTCGTTTAATTCTATCGGTTTCCTCACCTTTCTTCCATTTGTAACTCCTGCTATACGTTTTACAAAACTTATGTCTTATACTAGTATTCTTCTCGTCGGAGATAAAATCATAAAATTTGTATCAGTCACTAGTTTCCCATCTAGTTTTTCTACTACTAGTGGGTTGTGTGGATTCGGTTCATTGTGTTTGTGTCTCAATATCATGCATTTCTTGTTATATATCGTGTGTAGAAATATCGTGAGAATCTATGTTTATCATGGAGTTATATTCAGGTTCTAATTGTGGGATTGTTGGAGGGCGACGAGAAGAACTAGTGGAATCTTATCCACTTTGGCTACGGCCGCTACCTCATAATCTAGACATGATAAATTCTTTGTAATAGTAGTGTATGTATTAAAAAAAGATCTCTAGTGTTTTAATAGTGCATGTGAAAATTTAAAAAAATATTATAAGAGGGATATGTTAAAAAAAAACTAAAAAACAATAGGAGGGTTGAGAGATAGAGAGAATCAAAAAACCAACAAACAAATCTGATAAAAAATATTAGAACTATAACAAAAATAAAGAGTTTGGAGGGTTGTGAAATTTTGATACTGTACTTTTCGAATTATCATATATATAAATGAGAGAGAAAATAATAGTAGAAGTAGACGTAGTCCGGTAATCGATTGAGAAGTGTAGTAGACGAAGTCATGTAGTTATAGAAATAGAGAGAGAGAGCTTCTTTGCTGAGAGATTTTTAGTAGACTTAGTTGAGAGTGTTAAATCAACACAAATTCAATACGATCGAAATTGTTCACAAGTTTGTTGCTTGCTTCTTTGTTGAATGAAATTGATTGTATTGTGTAGTAGTAATAGAGAAAGTAAGAGAGTAATGGGTGAAAAAAATTGATTGAAGTTAGGCAGTTTTTATCAGCAAATACCAAAAAATAGAATCCCCCCCCCCAAAAAAAAAACCCAAAAGAGCCAAAACAGAGCAACCAATGGTCGACAGCTTTGTTTCGGCCCATTCGACCCACGGGTCAAACGGTTTCAAACCTGTGAGTTTGGGTGGGTTTGACTAAGTCAACGATTTCACAGGTTGGGTTCAACGGGTTGGATTTGGGCTCTTTGAGACCCAAGTCGACTCGGTTAAGATATCAGGTTCGACTCGAACCCGAACAGGATTGAAGCAGGCTGGGTCAAACAGTATGGGTCGTGGGTCTACCCGACCCGTTTGCCATCCTTAAGAGAACCTGAAATGTAGAACATCTATTGAAATTTTAGGATGTCTTGTAGCGGTCTATTCTGATCCTTTGCAGTCTATTCTTGTAATAAGGCTCCAAAAGCCGAAGAATGTATAAGCGCTCGCAAGTCGGCAGCTAGTGAATAAAATTTCATTTCAATTTAGAAAGATTGCATACTCCGAACATTTACGCAGATTTCTCCGCAATAAGGTTCGCACCTCGTACCTCGGCATGGTGTTCCGACTCCGAACCTTCACGTGGATTTCTCTGTAACAAGGTTCGCACCTCGCCCCTCGGCGTGGTGTTCCAACTCCGAACCTTCAATCAGATCTCTTCGGAACAAGGTTGACACCTTGCCCTCGGTGTGGTGTTCTGACTCCGGACCTTAAGCGGATCTCTCTGCAACAAGGTTCAGATCGACCGAGAGAAAAAGAAATATCCACTCACGACCAAACCCCTACCACAACGGAAGCTTGGGCATATTTAAGATAAGCCGAGTCGGTAGTCTCCTTGACGAGAGCTCTCCTATCCCTCGGTGGAGCAATATTGTTCACTACCTCGAGTTCCACGTGGAACTTCATTATAGAGTCAAGTACCTTTACCGCCCAATCGGGTCTGAAAGTCTCCTTGGTCTTTTTCAGGAACAATGGCCCTCAGCACGGGGTGGAATGTGGGGAGGGGAGGGGAGGCCAGTTAGTCAGCCCTGAGTGCCTTTCGCTCGGTGGGACCCTCGGTGACTCCTCCTCTTGGTTGTGGATTGTCAGGGCATTCAACCTCCCCGCCTTCTCTGGTCGTTCCTTTAGGGAAACCTCGTTGGTCGCGGTCAACCCCATCTTCTTCCCTTTACTGTCCCCAGCGGCTTTCTCTTCTGTCTGCTCAATCAGCAGGGTAACAATATCAACATCCTTCGCAGCTGCAAGATATTACATCAGAACAAACAAATAGTACCACGGAAAGAAACTATGGACTTATGAGATATGCAAGGGCTCAGGACGCATATAGCAAGACTACTCTGTCACCCTGCCCCAATCTAAGCTCTGGCCCCCCTCGAACAGCCTCTCGAACTCAACCTGCTCCTCCTGGTTGAACTCTGAAAGCTTCGTGGTTTTCCATTACGGGTACTCGTACAACCACACAGTGGGAATATCCCTAGGCTCAGGACTGTAGACGATGAAATATTTCATTTTCCAATCCTTTATGGAGTCCGAATGAATGTGCACAATGCGAATCTTGTGACGAGGGGAGATGTATCATCAATTTTGGTACCCTAGAAGAGCATTTAATCCCAAGCACCTATTGAAGTACTTGAACCTCACGGATATGCCCCTCTTCTGGCATAGCATAATGAAACTGGTCAACTGCTTCCACGAATTGGGCCCATACTATGCAGGGCTCATCTCCACCCAATTCAAGACCTCTTTGATAAACGGGTGGAGGGGAGACGAAAACCTGAAGCGAATGCGTCTGGATGAAACATACAAAACCACTTCGACAGCTTATCATTCGGTCGGACACCAGCACTCAGAAGCATCAGGATGAACCTCTGGGGAATGTGGAAGACCTCTCAGATATGGTCCAGATCTATCTCCACATGGTATTCTACGTTTCATTCGCTTCTATCTTCAGTTATTTCCACGAAGATTACTATACACTGAACCACAATATATCATGTAAAGCTTTCGAATACATCCGGATAGGCTTTGCGCCCATAGATGACTGGAATATGCCCCCTCATGCTCATACGCCATCAGCTCATACCCTTTATAAGGAGAGAGGGCTTTTCTCTTCCTCTTCGCGGGTCGACGTTCACGAGGAGGAAGGACAGACAATATGCTATCAAGGGGTGAGGGCCCTACTTCACGAACCGAAGGACTCCCTTCTCCTTCTTCGCTCCCGTCCATACTAATCTATCCGTTGCAACTCCCTTCCCATCCTTCCTCCCTCTTTATCGCCCGATGTTGGCTATCCTTCTCCATTTTGACCTCAGTGCCCTCGGGACCTCCACTCCCCACTTCGGCCATGTTCACTTCCACCTGGTGAGCGGAATTCACCCCTTCGGGGGTCGGGCACACCTCTATAATGATATCCACTTCCTGGGAAGGAACGAGAGTGGATCTTAACTTCACCGGTTTGCTCGCCCACGAAGACGACCGAGACGATCACCTGCTTCATCCAGAAGACGATGACGAGGTGAAGCTACTTGACTGATTGCCAAATATGTTAGCCTGAAGTAAGATTTTTAGAGAGATGAGCTCTGGTTGAAGAAAAAGAAAGTAATCCTATAAAATGAGATGGGAAGGAGAACTTATAGAGGAAGTTTCTGCAAAGAAATTCCAAGATCAAGCCTCGTGTCTCGCCCCTCGGCATGGTTTCCGACCCCGACACCTTGCAATTTTATGTCTCGCCCCTCGGTGTGGTCTCCGATCCCAAGACCATGTGAACAAATTCCAAGATTATGTCTATTGTCTCGCCCCTCGGCGTGGTTTCCAACCCCGAGACCTTGCGAAGAAATTCCAAGATCACGCCTCGTGCCTCGCCCCTCAGCGAGGTTTCCGACCCCAAGATCTTGCGAAGAAATTCCAAGATCATGTCACATGTCTCGCCCCTCAGCATGGTTTTCGACTCCGAAACCTTGCAGAGAAATCCGTGCAACCAGACTCTTGCCTCATGCCTCCTCTCTCAGCGTGGATTCTAAATCTGAAACCTTGCAAAGAAATTGTAGAAACAAGGACTTTGCATATCCCCTCTGCAGGGTACTCCAACCTCGAGCCTTTCACAAGCTAAGAACTCGGCATGGAGGTCCGACCCTGAGCCTCCCCTAGGCTTAAGCCTCGGCATGAAGCCTCAACCCCAGGCCTCTTGTCGAGCACCTTATCCCACGCTGTAAACAGATCTTTCTTGCAAATGAAATTTTCCCTACAAATTACCTACTCCTTGAAGAAGACCAGAAGTTCACCTTCGAGAGTGGGGGGCTTATGATGAGGGTAAAAATCGGAGCTGATCTGCACTGCACGAATTCTACACGAATCTCGAGGTATATAAAGTCTGGAAAACAAGCCCAGTGACAGTTTACGGGCCCCCCACTGGCCCACCGTCTCATCTCAGCCCATTAGGGGATAGTCGACCAGTCATTCTTGGCCAGTAATCAAATCCCCTAAAATCAAGGGACTAATTACTTCGTCAGGGCCCCAAATCCATGGGATCTAATCAGGCAGCTAAGGAATCTTTCCCTAACAGATTTCCACTAGCCTATAAATACAAGTTAATCTCCACAGTTAGGAGGTAATCAACATTTTTCTACTAATCCCTAGCTTTACTTCCTCTGTCGCTGACTAGATCATCGGAGGGCTGTCGTCGGGAATACTCCCAGTGTTCAGGCTTTTTTGTAGGTGCTCGGCAGCCAGTAGTAGTCATCAGATCCACAGAAATCCACAAATATTAGCCTTGGTCAGATCTACAGCCGAGATCCAATTTTCCTCTTATTCCAAAGAACTCATTATCTGCTGCTCCCACACTAAAAGGTAGTAGCATAACCCGCAAAATAATAAGCGACTATTTTTCTTACAAGGTAATACGTGTAATGCACATGTGAATGCTGCACGTATTAGTTGTATTTTCCTGATTATAAAATTAGTAGGAATGAAATTGTTTGTTATATTAACTTGGTATGAATGCAATGAACATTGTGTCTAGAACCTAACTAGGGCTAGAATGAATTGAAGACAACAGTGGAGCCGAGTCTAGAACAACCTAACCAATTCATGCCAACTTGTATCAATTGAGTGTGACCACATTGTACAAGTGTGCACATAGGGTTTTGCCGGCCAACATGAGAAATAGGGTGAGGGGGTTGAATTTTCAAAAAGTCAAGTCACTTTAAGTATAGGAAATAAGTTACATGAATAATTTCAAGGGTCTCACTTATTGTGTATATTGACATTGTGCCTATTCTGGTCATGTACGAGAGCAGTCCCGTAAACTCCAAGGAAAGCAAACATTTCTCAATGTTGGGGCAACCACTGCAAATAACTCGAGCAAGGAAAATATTGAACAAACCGATAATACCATTGTTGTACACCTTTCTCCTGAGCATCATTCACAACTGTTGTCATTCCTTTCGACTGTCAATATCCTGTCAGCTGCTAATTTCTCAGGTATGGTTGTATCTTGTGCTAGTTTACCTACTTTGTCATCATCATCGATTATCAATACCGGAGCATCTAATCATATGGCATCATCTCTGCATTCCTTATCATAAAAAACTACCTTGAACGAAACCCAATCTACTCGTCTACCCAATGGTGAAATAGCTCATCACTCGGGGAATCACTCTCTTTCTGCTACACTTCAACTCCAAGATGTTTTATGCATATCTAGTTTCAATTTGAATTTGACTTCTAATAGAAAACTCATCAAAGATGCTCTCTTTCGACTGTCAATTTGACTTCTAGTAAGAGTTCACATCCTTTTAATCTTTATTCACTGTGATATATGGGGAGCATACACAACACCCACACACACTGGTGCACGGTATTCCGTAACTATTGTTGATTACTTTAGTCGTTGCATATGGACTTTTTGATGAAATTCAAAAGTGAAGCCTACTCCTATATAATGAAATTTTGTGTGTGATTGAGAACCATTTTAATCCAACCATCAAGACTTTGACAATGGGACAGAATTTCTTTCCCATCAGAAGCAAAAAAAATTGGATGAAATAGGAATTTTTCATCAACGATCTTGTGTCAACACACCCCAACAGATTGGGGTAGTTGAACGCAAGCACAAAGTTTACTGGAAAAGGACAATTTCCTTCGTTTTCAAGCTTGTTTACCTACTAGTTTATGAGAAGATTGCATTCTCACAACCACCTACTTGATAAACCGCTTCTCTTATTCTTGACAGTATATCCCGTCACAAACTTTTGTTTAAAACCAAACCCACTTATTACACCTACGCCTGTTCGGGTGCTTGTGTTATGCTCACACAAAATCACATGACAAATTTGCTCCACGAGCTCACAAATGTGTGCTTGTTGGTTACCCTTGTGGCGAAAAAAAGATTATAAATTTTTTGATCTGGTCAAGCAAAATTTTTTGATCTGGTCAAGCAAAAGTTTTTCACTAGTATAGATGAAATTTTCTCCAATGATCAATTTCCATTTCATGGTAATAAACTAACCTTAGATATTTTTTGTCAATCTATCCCACTTTCTTTGATTCAAGATGTTGAAGCAAATGAACCTGAGACAATTTTATCTACTCCCAGCAACAATGAACCTAAAATTATGCCTTCCATTCCAACAACACCTCCAAGCAGTCCACTTCCCACCAACACTTCCCCAACTCCAACTATTGAAGTGCCATTGACAAACACGAAAACATCTCTAGACAGCCCACTTATCACCAACACATTTCCAACTCCAATACCCATGTGAGTGCATCGTCCTCCTGGGCGGCTTACTAATTTTCAGTGCTCTAACACGGTTCCTCCTCGCCCGAGATTAATCAGTCCTCTTCGTCAACTGGTCTTCAAACAGGTATATAGTTTCAATTGCTTCATTCTATTTCTTATGACAAGTTTTATAATTCACATCAAGTTTTCTTGCTTCCGTATCTTCTAACCATGAGCCTAGAAATTTTTCTTCTTTCATTAAAGATGCTGTAACATTCCGGTCGGATATTATATTTGTATTATTATTATTTTTAAAATTAAAATATTTCTTATAGAAATTACTTAGTTTTAACTAATTTTTTTTTTATCTATATATATACTAGTATGTATATATATGAATTGTATCGATTTCGTACTATAAATATCCCGAGCTGATATTAATATTATTGTTTTTATTAATTTTTTTTATTTTCAGAATTAAAATATTTTTGTGGAGATTAGTTAGTTTAACTAATAAAAATTATCTGTATATATATATTAGTATGTACGTATATGTATTGTACGATTTTGTACACTTGTACAAAATCATGTAGTATGTGTTTTTGGGCAAAATATTTTTATTTTGATCATGATGGATCAAATTGGATGGATAGAATTAGACTGTGGTGTTGACTGAAATATATTGATTTGCAAACAAAATATTTAATAGTTGTACCACAAAATCCAAGACACATGGCTCCCTCCTCCACCACACCCTCATCCTCTCCCTCCTTCTTAACCCATTGGCCGGCCAATCCTCAAGCAAGCCCCATTTCACCTCATTTCATCTCACTCTCATCTCATTCTCTCTTCTTCTCATATTTCTTCTTCTTCTTATTCTGCTTTGTTCTTGAGTAAAAAAAAAGAGAGAGAAAAGAGAGAGAGAAAAGAAAGGGGAAGAGCAAGCTAGTTCTTCCAACAAGTTTTGGGTGAGGGTTTCTCACCTTTTTTATTGCTATTGTTATTATTATTATTGTTATATGTTAATAAATTGAAAAACTTTGACTAAATTCATGTGCATATGAGTAATCATGGATTGAAAATATTTAAATACAAAGATTGAAGTGGTGGAACTCAAATAAAACCCTAAAGATCCAACCTTTAATAAGAAGTTATGTTATTTTAGGGTTAGAATTTGATAACTTGTGATAAAGTTGGAATTTTGAACCCAAATTAATATGAGAGGTTCTCATACATGTACCTACCATGCTCTAATTTTTGTAGATTTTTCTGGGTTAATTTTCTAGGTTAAAAGAAATCGTTTTCCCAAAATAGTGAATGCACAAAAGTTGTTGTTTTTGTTAAACAACATGCTTGTAATAAAAAATGCATAACTTGATTTCTATAAGGAATTTTGAGATGAAATTTAAACTAGAGCTAGGTGTATATGTTAGTAGATTTCATTCCAAATTTCGTAATTTTTGAAATTTATTTGCTATATTTAAAGCAATTTCTTTTACGCTGTGTTGAGCAGCAAAAGACAGCTCTGTTTTGAGTGAATAGTTGGACTTGAAATTGCTATAACTTTCTGTATACTTAGAATTTAAGGAAGTTGTCAACTAAATATTTGTAGTAGAGGTTCCCACCTTTCTAAAAAGTCTAATTTTGTTAGATTCGGATGCGTGTAGCATTTGTTATGTATTTTACAAGTTTCAACATTAGTCAACCTTTTTGCTGAGCTCACAGTTGAGATGTTAGGGAATTTATCAACACTTTGTTAATTGAATTTGAGAAAATTTTCAGCTAGAGAATTTTAGTAGAGGTTCTTACTTTCTAAAAATTCTAATTTTGTTAGATTCCGATTATCGTAGCAAGTGTTATGAATTTTACAAGATTCAGCAATAGCTTTCTTTTTGGCTGAATTCACTGTTTTAGAGTTAGGGATTTTTCTAGCCTTTTGTTGACTGAATTGGATGAAGTTGTCAACTAGAGAATTTTATTAGAGGTTTCTACCTTTCCATAAAGTCGAATTTTGTTAGGTTCTGATTTGCGTAGCACTCGCTGTGCATTTTACTAGCTTCAACAACAGCTTGACTGTTGGGCTGAGTTGCTGTTGAGATGTTAGGAGTTTTTCTAGCAAGTTGTTGAGTGAATTTGTAGAAGTTGTCAACTAGAGAATTTTAGTAGAGGTATCTACCTTTCCGAAGAGTCTAATTTTGTTAGATTCTGATAAATGTAGCATTTGTTGTAAATTTTACAAGATTTCACCACCCGCTTGACTGTTTGGCTGATTCGCGGTTGAGTTGTTTTTGTTGCTTTTCCCTATTCAAACACATGTTTAGGATTTCGATGTATTACCTTGTGTTTATAATTCTTGTAATAGCAAATTTTATGTTAGGAAATGATTCAGGCTAATTATTAGCATTTGGTTGTCTCATACGTAGTTTGTTGGCTCGTATGTAGGTTGTTTGGTTCATACGTAGCTCGTTTGGCTCGTATGTAGCTTATTAGCTCGTACGCAGCTTGTTGTACTCGTCTAGGGTGATATTGTTACCCTATGGGCCATCGACCATCAAGACGTGTATTTATTTTACTCCTCGAGGACTGTGGACAAGTTGCTCCTCGTTCGCCGTCAAATTTTTACCGGGGTAGGTGGATCACGGGCTAGGAGCGTAGACGAAATCCAAGTTCAGGGTAGTAGCAAGCTAGTAAGTTTGCATTGTCGGGGTCTTGGATCGATAGGCTATGAGCGAGATCTATGGTGATCTCGGGAAGTCTAGGTTGAACACCTAGCGAAGTTATCTTGCGAAGTCTAGATTGAGACCTAGCATGTTGTGTTAACATTGTTGTCATCCCTCGGATTTTTTAGGGGTAGTGACATCGTTAGGGTAGTAACTTGTAACTATTGTTACTTAACCATTTTATCTATTATTTCACCGAGGGGAAGAGTTGGTATTAGGGGTGATACTTTATGATCCAACTTGTCCTATAGGTCGGCACTAGGTGGTGTTATTGGATTATACCTTCCTGTCAAAGGGATACAGGGTGTGCCTTCTCACGAGTTGGGAGCATGGGATCCCTATTTCGACTGTAAATTTCTGAAGTGCCATGATAACAATGGAAAATTTTCCTGTCGGAACAAGGGGATGGGCCCTACAATTCCGTCATGTTCTATGTCAGGGAGAAACGAACCGGCCATAGACTACTGTTCAATGAGTTAAGGGCGCCACAGGGGATGCTTCAAGCTATCCTGTGCAGCGGTATCTCTGGGTTTGTCTGGCTTTTGAGTGAGGTTACCGGATGATAGTGGCAAACATGGACACTACTATGGTACTACATTAGCGAGATTGGACCGTCTAAGGCAACCTCATCAGTCACGTTGTATCTATCAGGAACAAGTTGAGTACAAGAGTAGAATTCATGGTGCGGGTCCAAGTCTCTAAATATGAAGAAACAGCTTGATATGGGTGTATGTATTTATGGGCTGCATACTGTCCAGAGTCCTGCTTGTATTACAATAAGTGCATCGTTGCATTAGTTGACCTTGCATTAGAGTCTAAGTCATAGCATACACTGACCATCAAATTATGTATACACATTCTCTTTTCATCAATCTGTCTGTTTAATTTGAGATTCTTATGCTTGTAATCAGCATTTAGCGTCAGTATATGTACTAACGTCCCCACTTAATTAGGTATTAGATGCAGGACCAGTGATTTAGGATTTAGGAGGACTTCAGGCAAGTAAAGCGTGAAGCACAGTGTTAATTATTATTTTAATTGTAACTTCTGTTGTAATTTATTTAATATTGAGAAGCATCCAAGTGAAGTACCAAGTGTTATTAATTATTCCTTGTACTCTGATATAAATTTATTGGAAGTTTGGAACACTTGGGCTTGTAAGACATTATTGTAACACTGATGTAATGTATTGAAGTTTTATAACATTCGTACTTGAAATACATCTGTGTTGAATAAAAAGTTTTAAATTTTTCTGTTTTTCTGTGTATTGTGGCTAATTGAAGGAAAAGATTCTGGCTCGTGTCACGATTTCCCAGCTACGGAATTCGAGGCGTTACGGATGCTCACTGGAGTGATGCCATGACCAAGGAAATCAAAGCATTTGAATCAAACCATACCTGGATTATTACACCATTGCCACCCGATAAGCGTGCCATCTAGTGGAAATGGGTATATAAGATCAAATACAATGCTCATGGAATTATCGAATGCTACAAAACAATTGCTTGTTGCTAAGGGAAATACCCAAGCATAAGGGATTGACTACAATGAGACATTTGCACCTATGGCCAAATTAGTCACAGTTTGATGTCTTCTTGCCACTGCAACAGCAAAGGATTGGCCTCTTTATCAATTAGACGTTAGTAATGCCTTTCTGCATGGTGATTTAGCCGAGGAAGTGTACATGCAGCTACCCCCTGGATTTCCTTGTAAAGGTTAGAATGGTGAACTTCTTGTATGTCGCTCGAAGAAATCCTTATACAGCCTTAAGCAAGCTTCAAGAAATTGGTTCTTAAAGTTCTCCACATCCCTACTACAAACTGACTTCCAACAATCTCAAGTGATTACACATTGTTCATGCTTATGGTTTGAGTTCAGATTACCATCATACTCGTTTAGGTTAATGACATAATCCTCACAGGTAATAATTCTTCAAGCATTACTTCAATCAAGTGGTTCTTGCATAACCAATTCAAACTCAAGGACCTTGGATTGCTCAAGTACTTTTTGGGAATCGAGGTTGCTCGCTCTAAAAAAGGCATCTTCCTCTTTCAGTGAAAATATACTCTAGGTATTTGAATGAAACATGACTCCTTGGAGAAAAGCCTATTCTATTTCCCATGGAGCAGAACCTCAATTGCCATCATGATGGCGGTGTCTTGCTATCCGATCTGAGTCTCTGTCGGCATCTTGTTGGTCGTCTCATATACTTGACCATAACGCGACCAAAAATCTCCTTTTCAATCAATGTCCTCAGCCAGTTCATGCAGCAACCTCGACCGCCTTACTTGGATGCAGCCATATGTGTCCTTCGATACCTTAAGTCTTGTCCAGGCAAGGAAATTTTGATGTCAGCTTCAAATACACTACAACTTGCTAGTTATTCTTACTCCAATTAGGCTAGCTGCCCTACTATAAGAAGATCTGTCACTGCATATTGTATCTTCCTTGGTGACAGTCCAATATCATGGACAACATAAATTGTCTCATTCATCAGCTGAAGTTGATTACCGAGCTACGACAACAACAGCTTATGAGCTTGTTTGGCTTAAATACCTTCTCTGAGACTTGGGATTGCTCATCGTTGACCTATGCCCTTATATTGTGACAATCAAGCTATTGCTGCTTATTTTGGTGTGGGAGCAAATAGATAGTGAGTTTATATTTCGAAGGAAACTACTAAAGATATAACCTTTGATCGTCGCTGTAAAAGTGGTTAGAGCTCCTGAAATTGGATCTAGATTGTTGAAAGAACACCTTGAGCTGAATCTGACAGTTTGCTGACGCAGAGGATGGACCTGCAAAAAGCCTGAAACACCGGGGGTGGCCCTAGCGACAGAGCCTCTGATGCTCAAGTCAGGACCATAAAAAGAAAAAGAGTTTGAGAGATAAATTTTAGATTACCTTCTAACTAAGGAGGGAGGATGGTATTTATAGGCCTAAGAAACAGTTTAGCAAATCGATAAGAACCATTAAATGGATATGAATCTCTTATCTCCTGTTGATTCTCCCCTTTAAGAGGTAGGACTCTCTTGTCTGGGGATAAGAGATTTGACTTATAGTCCTCATGGGCTGGGTGTCTCTTCTAGTGGGCCTGGTCGCTTTTAATTGGCTTGAGAGCGGCCCATGTCTTGTAAATGAGCCTGAAGAAGGCCCAGACCTGTTAAAGATGCCCATGATAGCTAATCTGCCTGTATGAGCTTTAGGATTTGTGATCGAATCATACAACCCTAGTTTGCTATGATTTTTACAATTATCAAAAGTCTCCCACTTCCGAATGATAATTTCCTTGGCTTTTGGGAAGTAGTTTACCTTATTTTAGACTTCTAGAGTACAATCTTAGCTTTAAGAGATGATTGGCGATACCTAGAACTGATCAGAAGCTTCTAGAGGTGGCGAATATTTTCTTGGACTTTTCTAAAAGTTTCTGGAATTTTCCATAAAATTTTCAGATTTTTTATATTTTTTCCTCAATTTAAAATTGCTTTTTTGAATTAATTAATTATTCCAATTTTAAATTATTTTGCAGAAATTTTAATTAACTTTTTTTAATAATTAATTTTGGAATTTTTAATTGAAAATTTTGAATTTTAATTGAACTTAAGGGAATTTTTAATGATTTATCTGATTCGACACACTTCTTGATGCGATCTGACGCGCAGATCAGGATCTGGCTCGCGCGCTGAGTGAATCAAGCGGTGGTGATCTGATCGCAATGATGAGGGGCGACGTGGCAAAATCTGGGATGTTGATCTTGCGTGAGCTCGCTGATCTGAATGATCAAGAGGGTGGCATTCGAAGTGGAGTGGAGGGGATGAAGGTAGTGATGTGGAGCAATCTCCAGCATCTATCGCGAGCGTGCACGATTCTCCTAGAGATCCAATGATGCTCATCGTCTGTGAGACCCCTTCAGCTCGCCCGGCTATTTTGTTGAGCTACTGTTCGCCTTCTCTCCGAGATCGCATTTTCTTGGGCAACCAAAACCGCTCGGCGACCACTAATCTTTACCGACCACGGAGTTTGGGCGAACAAGCTTCTTCGTCGCCGTTGAGCACTCGAGCTACTACCTTGGAGGAGGGACTGCGGTGACATCAAGCTTGACGAACCCGGAGCTTCGGCATGCCTCATTCTCGCTGACCTCACTCCAAGCTCGGCGAACTCGGAGTTTGGGCGTGCTGCATTCTCGCCGACCTCGAGCTTGGTGAACCCGAAGCTTAGGCATGCTTCGTTCTCGCTGACCTTGCTACAAGCTCGGAAAACTCGGAGTTTGGGCATGCTGCATTCTCACTGACCACGCTACAAGCTTGGCGAACATGAAATTTGGGTGTGTTGCATTCTTACCGATCTCGAGCTAGGCGAACTCGGAGCTTGGGCATGCTTTCTCACCGACCTCCAGCTCGGCGAACCCAGAGCTTGGGCATGCTTTCATTCTCGCCGAGGCTACAAGCTCAGTGAACTCGGAGTTTGGGCGTGCTGCATTCTCACCGACCTTGCTACAAGCTTGGCGAACTTAATATTTGGGCGTGATGCATTCTCGTCGACTTCGAGCTTGGCGAACCAGGAGCTTAGGTGTGCTTCATTCTCTCCAAACTCGCTACAAGCTCCACGAACTCGGAGTTTGGGCATGCTGCATTCTCGCCGACCTTGAGCTCGGCGAAATCGGAGCTTAGGCATGCTGCATTCTCGCCAACCTCAAGCTCGTCGAACTAGGATCATGGCGAGCAGAGCTCTTTCGCATTGGGTGAGCTTCTATTTGGGTTTCGGCGATCACCTAGTTCGTCGACTTAAGCTTTCTTGTCAAGCTCCCTTGGCAATCAGGTACCCTAGCGACCATGGGCCTCGCCAACCACCTCTTCTTTGTTGATCTTTAAGCTTTTTAAGAGCATCGGTTTCAGGCTTGGTTGCAGCCATCGAAGCTCAAGTTGAACTATGCGCTCTTAACTGGGTTTGAGCTTGATTTGCGAGGAGCTAGAGGTTGGAGGTAGAGCTTCAGGTGTTGTCTTTGAAGCCTCGTTGAGCTTGGAGTTGAGTCAGCTTCGAAGCTTGGAATATGATCAAGTTGTGCTCTGGTTGGAATTCGAGTTTGGATTTTGAGCTGGTCTTCAAAGCTTTGAGATTGATTTTGGTCGGCCTTGAAGCTTTGTTTTTCTTCGAAGCCGAGTGGCCATCATCGTGGTTGAAGGGAATTGCGCAGCAGACCTAGGATTGAGACGGGGAATATTCTAAGGTGGAACGGGTTATGAAGCTTTTGTTGAAGTTGTGATGAGCTAAAGATGAGTTTTGTTCTTTGCAGTTCCTTTGCTAGTTTGGGTAGGCTAGCTTGGTTTATGGAGGAATATAATCTTTTTGATGATAGCTTGCCTTTTGTACTTGCCAACTCGTTTTGTTGAGTTTGGTTTGAAGATTTCTTAATTTTTTTCCCACCAACTGTTTGTTGAGTGGTCTACCTCGTTGAATTGCTCTTTTGTTGACCAAACATTGTGTTGTTCGCTTGTTTTATCGATCGAGCATTTCTTCGTTCATTTCGCCAAACCGCTCTTTCGTGGACCAAGAGTTGTGTTGTTTGCTTGTTTTGTCGATTGAGTATTTCGTTGTTGAATGAGTGTTCTGTCAGTCTGGTGCATGTAGTTGACCTAGAAGAGCAATAGCAGGTACAAACATTGGAAGGCGGTTGGACAGCGGACTTGCTGTTTGATCCCAACAAGTTTATTGAAACAACAGTGAGACAGAGTTGATCATTTGAACTTGTTGTTTGATCCCAGCAAGTTTATAGAGTAAACTCTCATACAAAGTCGATGTTGAACCTGTCGTTGTGTGCCCGGTAAGTGAGTAGAGGCAACTCTAGGATGAGTTGGTCGTAGAGCTTGCCGTTTGTGCCCTATAAGTTTGTAGTGGCAACTCTAAGACGGAGTTGATATTCAGCTTGCTATTTGTTCTTGAGAAGTTTATAGAGATAACTCTGAGACGGAGTTGGACATTTGAACTTTCCGTTTGTGCCTAACAAGTTTGGAGAGGCAACTCTGAGACGGAGTTGGTCGTAGGGCTTACTGTTTTCACCCAGCAAGATTGTATAGACAACTCTTATACGAAATTGATGTTCAACTCACCATTTATTCCCAGCAAGTTTATGGAGACTACTCTAAGATGGAGTTGGATGTTTGAACTGAACGTTTGATCCGGGAAAGTTTGGAGAGGCAACTCTAGACAGAGTTGAAGTAGAGCTTGCCTTTTGATCTCAATAAGTTTGTAGAGTCAACTCTGAGATGGAGTTGAACGTTTTTTTTTTTTTTTGAAGAAAAAGGTGGAGTATGGCCACCATATTTCATTAATAAGGAGTTAATAAAACAAACTCAGAGTATTGAGCCAAGTACAAAGCCTACAATACATAAAAGAAAACATAAATCCTCCCTATCATGAGGGGGTGGGACAACAAGAAGGTACATATATGCTTTACAAAGTACATCAAAGCATCTAACTCTCCCTAACAAAAGTACAACAGAAACAACAAACGCCCCTCAACAAAACCCTGGGGTGGTGGGGATCAATCAATCACCAGTACATGTCTGACAGGCAGGGCACCTCTCTCAGTCTAGCATCGGCCCCAACTTAACTTCCTCGTCGTCGTACTCCTCCACCTAGAAGATGCTCGCTATCCTCCCCTTAGGACCTTCTGCGACAACATTTGCCCAACATGAAATAAAATGTATAATGTGAGTCAAGTTACTAGATATACTATTACATGTCCCACGGAAGTGAAAACTATTCCTGTCTAGCCAAAGTCCCCAGGTCGTAGCAGCGATAGCAATAAACCAAGCTTCTCTTTTTGTTCGTCTCTTATTAGTGAATTTTGGTCCTACCCACAGGTCCTCATACTTACAAGGATACTCATTCGTCCACAGGGCGCAAAGTATCTCTACAAGGACTGCTTTGCTCCTGGGGCACTTTAGAAATAGGTGTTCTCTAGTTTCCAGGTCCGCATTACAGAACCCACAGGTATAATCCAAACTCTCTTGGCATTTAGAAAGGTTCTCTCTAGTCAATATTGCATCATTTAGCACCATCCAGAGGAACACGTTAAATTTCAGCGGGATGTTCGCCTTCCAAACCACGCCCGACCAACTTGAGATGCATCCCCTAAAGTGCAAGCGGTTGTAAAGGGAGCGAACAGTGAATGTGCCATTCTTTTCCAGTCCCCAAGATTTCCTATTAGGGCCCTGTGAGCATATAATTCCGTTACTAGCGATATAGTTCTGAAGTTCCATTAGCCTATTCTGGGAGCCCGGGTCAATGGGGTGTTTAAAGGCAAGTTTCCAGGACTTTCTTATCCGGGCTGCTGCCATCGTACAGTGCGGATGTGTTGCCTGGTCATACAAATCAGAGAACAAGGATGGAGTTGAACGTTGAGCTTACCATTTGATTCCGGCAAGTTTGGAGGGACAACTCTGAGACGAAGTTGAATGCAGAGCTTATTGTTTGATCCCAACAAGTTTGGAGGGAAAACTCTGAGACGGAGTTGAAAGTTGAACTTGTTGTTTGCACCCAACATATTTTGTAGCGACGACTCTGGGCCAACATTGGGTGTCAAGCCTATTATATGAGGATAAGGTGCTATTAGAAGGACTCGAGCTAAAAGCAGGATATTGAACTCATTGAATGGTGTTAACGAGCTATTGACGGAACTCGAGCAAAGAGCAGGGCATTGAACTTGTTGTATGGAGTTACCGAGTTATTGGTAGAGCTCGAGCGAAGAGAAAAACATTGAACTCATTGTATGGAGTTAACGAGTTGTTGATGGAGCTCGAGCAGCGTGCAAGGCATTGAACTCGTTACTTGGAGTCAACGAGTTGTTGATGGAGCTCGAGCGGTGAGCAAAGCATCGAACTCATTGTCTGGAGTTAATGGGTTGGTGATGGTGTTCGAGCGGAGAGCAAAGTGTTGAAATCATTGTGTGGAGCTAGCGAGTTTTTGATGGAGCTCGAATGAAGAGCAAGGCATTGAACTCATTATTTGGAGTCAATGAGTTGTTGATGGAGCTCAAGCGGTAAGCAGGGTGCTGAACTCGTTGTGTAGAGTCAGCACGCTATTGATGGAGCTCAAGTGGTGACAAGGCATTGAACTCGTTGTTTGGTGTGAGCGAGTTGTTGATGGAGCTCGAGCAGAAAGCAGAGCATGAACTCATCACTTGGATTCAACGAGTTGTTGATGGAGCTCAGAGGAGAGCAAGGCATTGAACTCATTGTTTGGAGTCAACGTGTCACGCCCCGCTTCCCAAAAGAATACAGAATACGGATACGTAACAAAAGCCCAGCGAATGATTTTCATCATCTATAAGCTGTTCAAGAAATCTTTACAACATGCACAAGAAATATTCAGAGTCGAAAGCGAATTTAATCAACCGCATGCACATAACGAGTCAAATACCATCAAGAATACTTGAAACCAAATACATAAATCTCAAATAGTCATGATCTGAATAAAACACAAGTCTTGAGTCACATTTTCCAAATACAAGAATAATTCCAAGTCTCAAAAATACATGAATAATCCAAGTCTCACGAATACAATTATTGTTCAAGCACGATACAAGAAATAATAATAAATGCAGCACTAATACTTCAAGTCTCCGGTACCATCTGAAATCTGTTCTCCAAAATCTGCAATTCATCGAATGCAGGAAAGAGGAAAAGAGAAAATACAAGTACCCGTCAATTGCAAGTCACGGGTCACTTATAATGTAGGATACAAGCACATGGTATAAGTGTGATGTCAAAGTAAACAACTAGCATGGTAAAAGTGATCAAGTGTACATGGCATAAATCAAGTGTCAAGAAATCAAGTATCATGTAAACATGCATCGAGTGTCACGTGTCATATGTTCATGTATCAAGTATCAAGTTTCAAGTCTCATGTAATCAAGTCTCATGTATCATGTAGTCAAGTATCAAGCAAGCAAGTATCATATTCAAGTATCATGTTCAAGTCATGTAGTGAGTTACTATCTAGGTAGCACTTCATGTAGCCCATATGATATAGTTGCTACAACACAACAGTTTCGCTTTAGATTTCATAGTGGACCATAGAGGGCAGTATACTCGGGGACAAGCAAGTAATTGAGCTCTAAGCTCCAAGTATCATGTATCATGTAATCACGTGTCAAGTAGTGCAAGTGGCAAGTATCGTGTCTTGTGTGCAAGTATCAAGTAATCATGTCAAGTAATCACGTAGGTTCAGTGGATCCCCTTATGAGTACACATTTTTGAATTATCAACTATTAGATCTGTCCCTTAAACCCTGGCTTGGTTATTTTATTATTCATGTCAAACAAGCATGTATATGTGCAAAATATATCAAGAATAGTATGGCATGATCATGTGACAAGTGCAAGTTGCAAATTAAACATGTACAAGTGTAAAATATCTCATAAAAGACTAAAATAAACACATCTCAAGTTCAGGATAGCAAGACCATGCTGTAGTAAAACAGTGATTCCCAGTATTATAAACAAGAAAATCTAGATCCATCGAAGGATCTGGAAAATAGACATCCGCACGAATCCAGTGAGTATAATTAAGTCATATACTAATTCACAACAACATAGCGCAAAACTGATTTGAATACAGAAATTAGGTTCAGCCATATCAAGAAAACGAATTCAAGAGCATGAAAACAGCATGAAAACACATTAAATAAATCCACAAAAAATCTGGGGTATTCCCTTATATATCCAGAATCAAAATATAAAGTTTCAGAATTTTCCAGTAAAGGTAGATTAGTTATCAAAAATACAAAAGCATCAAGAAAACATAGTTTAGCGAATCTGGAAATCCCAACACTGCTGTACGAAAACTAAGATATCTCGCAACCAGTGAAATGAAATCCAATTCTGCCAAATGGATATGAAAAAGGATATAATTTACTAACTTTCACATTTCACAAATATTTTTCATACAGTAAAAGGAATCATAGTGAAAGTAGGGTTCTTTACAGAACAGCGAGTAAAATACAGCATGTATAGATTTTAGAAACGAGCATGAAACACCACATAAAACTTATCAATAGAGTTCACCAAAATTCTGGGTAAACCCTAACTTAATAAGAAAATACTGACCAAAATATTGGATCAAATAATATGTATAGCATGGTTCTTGAAAATAGTTTGTTAACAAAATTAGCGAAAAACCGAATCTGGAAAAGAGCGACACCTCTGTACTAGAACAGTCATAACTCAGTCATACAAAATCCAAATCAAGCAAAGTTAGTGGGGTTTGAAAGTAGACGAAATTATCTAAAACTCATATTTTATACCAAAATCGAGATAGTGACTGTACCACAGTCGAAAACAGCAAACAAAACAGAACATTCAGAAAATACAGATTTCACCCTCAAGCACAAAAACAACATAGATTCAAGAATATTGATCCAAACTCATCCAAACTTGAAATAAAGCCTACCAAGTGTTTAAACATCATGAATTAGGTTTATTAACATGTCCACGCCTATTATTTTACATGGATATCAAACAAAACACGAATTTGCACACAAGTCTCACATACACGTCTAAATCAAGAATGGGCGATTCCTAGGTTATTTCATGTCGAGATTGGTGTCGTGAGTCTTCTATGGCCAAGATATCACAATAGAGACAAAACTGATCAAGGAAAACACAATCTAGGATTGTCTCTAGACCCAACTACACTATAGGTGAACTTTGAGACTTGTATCAAACAAATGAATTGGAGTACTAGTTACTTGCCTTAATTTGGGGATAAAGAATGATGCAATCAAGCCTAGAAGCAAAACCCACGAATGAAATCCGCTACAAGCAACGAATCTAAGCAAAACGAGCAAAATCTTCTCACGAATGAACTCTTAGAATGCACGACGATCAAAGTGGCTAGAGACCACTTGAGAACACCACGACGAAGGAGTAGGGGATCAAATAGTGTAAGAGGATGGATGTTGTTGATGGTGGTGGTGATCGGCGAGCAAGGGAGGGGTTCGGGCTTTGTGTGGTGGCCAGAGATGGGGTGGAGGTGTGCTCGGCCTGATGGAGGTGGCCGGGATGGGCTGATGGGGTGGTCGGCCTAGAGTAGGAGGCCGGGTGTAGAGGTTAGGGGGCTCGAGTTGTGCAGGCCGGGATGGAGAGAGGGAGAGAGAAAGGAGGTTAGGGTTTTAGGAGTTAGGATTAGGGTTTGTGATTAGGAGGGATTTATATATAGGGTTTAAATGTGGGTTATTGAGTAATGGGTATTAGTAACTAGTAATAGGTATACAAATGGGTTTTGGATTTTGGGTCAAATAACAATAGGAATGCAAACAGGAGTGAATTCTATGGCTTTAGAAAATCTTATAAGGGGTCAAAATAATGGGATTGGGAAAAGGCAACCAAAACACCATCATAACACCAAGAAAAATAAAATCAAAGATAACGAGGCCAAAAAATGAGGAAAAGATCAAAGCGATGAAAAACGAGACAAAAGAGACCATCAAACAAACACAAGGAGCCCAAAATGAAATAAAGCGAATATACATTGAAATTAAATCCAATATACGGTTCAAAAAAATACAAGAGAGAAAAATACACAAAAATAAAAAATACAGTCAAAAATACACAAAAATGAAAAACAGGGGTTACACAACGAGTTGCTGATGGAGCTCGAGCTGTTAGCAAGGCATCGAACTCGTTGTTTGGAGTAATGGGTTGATAATGAAGCTCGAGCGGTGGGCAAGGCGTCGAAATCATTATTTGGAGTCAACAGGTTGCTGATGGAGCTCGAACGGTTAGGAAGGCATCAAACTCATTGTTTGGAGTCAATGGGTTGTTGATGAAGCTTGAGCGGTAGGCAAGGTATCGAACTTGTTGCTTAGAGTCAACGAGTTGCTCATGGAGGTTGAGCGATTAGGAAGGCATTAAACTCATTGTTTGGAGTCAATGAGTTGTTTATGGAGCTCAATCGGTGAGCAAGACATTGAACTCGTCGTTTGGGGTCAACGAGTTGTTGATGTAGCTCAAGCGGAGAGCAGAGAGTTGAACTCGTCTCTTGGATTCAACTAAATATTAATGGTGCTCGAGCAGAGAGCAATGCATTGAAGTCGTTGTTTGGAGTCAACGAGTAGCTGATGGAGCTCGAGCTGTTAACAAGGCATCGAACTCGTTGTTTGGATTCAACGAGTTGTTGATGGAACTTGAGCGGTTAGCGAGGCGTCAAACTCACTGTTTGGAGTCAACAGGTTGCTGATGAAGCTCGAGCGGTAACTAAGACATTAAACTCGTTGTTTGGAGTCAATGGGTTGCTCATGGTGCTTAAGCAGTTAAGAAGGTGTTGAACTCATTATTTGGAGTCAATGAGTTGCTAATGGAGTTCGAGCAGTGAGCAAGGCATCAAACTCGTTGTTTGGAGCCAACGAGTTGCTGATGGAGCCTGAGTGGAGAGCAAAGCATTGAACTCGTTGTTTGGAGTCATCGAGTTATTGATGGAGCTCGAGCGGTGAGTAAGACATTGAACTCGTTGTTTAGAATCAACAAGTTGGTGGTAGAGCTCTAGCGGAAAGCAGAGCATTGAACTCATCACTTGGATTCAATGAGTTTTGATGGACCTCGAGCGGAGAGCAATGCATTGAACTCATTGTTTGCCGTCAACGAGTTGCTGATGGAGCTCAGGTTGTTAGCAAGGCATCGAACTCTTTGTTTGGAGTCAACGGGGTGTTGATGGAGCTTGAGCTGTTAGTGAGGCGTCGAACTCACTGTTTGGAGTTAATAGGCTGCTGATGAAGCTCGAGCGGTAGGCAAGGTATTGAACTCATGGTTTGGAGTCAACGGATTGCTCATGGAGCTTGAGCGGTTAGGAAGGCATTAAACTCGTTGTTTGGAATCGACGAATTGCTGATGGAACTTGAGCAGTGAGCAAGGCATCGAATTCATTGTTTGGATCCAACGAGTTGCTGATAAAGCCTGAGTGGATAGAAGAGCACTGAACTCGTTGTTTGGAGTCATCGAGTTGTTGATGGAGCTCGAGCGAAGAGTATGGAATTGAACTCGTTGTTTGTAGTCATCGAGTTGCCGATGGAGTTCGAGCGGTGAGCAGATCGTTGAACTCATTATTTGGAGTCAACAGGTTGCTAATGGAGCTTCAGAGAAGAGCAGAGCATTGAACTCGTTGTTTTGGAGTCAATGAGTTGTTGATGGAGCTCGAGTGGTGAGCGAGGTTTTGAACTCGTTACATGGGGCTAACAAGTTGTTGATCGAGCTCTGGTAAAGATCAATGTGTTGAACTCATTGTATGATTTTCATGAGTTGTTGACCGAGCTCGGGCGAAGGCAGGGCATGGAACTTGTTGTATGGAGTCAATGAGTTGTTGGAGAAACTTGTTCTGAATCTTCTTGATATTGAAGTGAAGTCTTTTATGTTTGTTTAGCATTGACGTAATTTCATTCTTCTCTTTGCTGACAAGCAGTCATGTACATCGAATGAGGTCTT
This sequence comes from Hemerocallis citrina, assembly GCA_017893485.1. Lineage (NCBI taxonomy): Eukaryota > Viridiplantae > Streptophyta > Magnoliopsida > Asparagales > Asphodelaceae > Hemerocallis > Hemerocallis citrina. The sequence continues at coordinate 98,996,083 of CM030367.1, forward strand.
CAGGATGCTAAGCTTGTTCTCCTTTGCAATGCGCTGCGCTTGACGGAGTTAGGAATTGTCCGTGTGTGCGACGTGTCATGTGAGAAGGAGTTGGAGTTTGCTTAGGTGACGGTGGTGTTACTTAGGAAAGAGTTGGAGCTTGCTCGCCTAATGAAAGCTTTTCTTGAGTTTTATCGTCAAGAGTTGAGGTGGCCCTGAGGAGCTATTAGCTGACGGAGGCCTGTGAAAAGGTTTGTGTCTCTTAGACAGAACATCCCGCAACCATGTAGCTGGAAGGACGACTTATAGGATAGCTTGTTGTATTTTGTTTGCAAGACTTTTGTAGCGATGCTTAGGCATGAAACGTAGACTCATTATAATTCTGCAGTTGTAGCGACACTGGTTGTTTGTGAAAAAAGAAATTTTTTACAAGCATGTGCATTTTCCAGTGATTTGTTGTCCTTGGAGTTGGCTAGTCGTAGAAGCTGCTATTGAGGAGAGTTGGACTTTGGACTTGTCGTTTTGTGTTTAGCTAGTTATAGGAGCAACTCTAGTAAGGAGTTGGACTCTGAAGTTGCTATATGTGTGTTTAGCTAGTTGTAGGAGCAACTATGAGGAAGAGTTATTCTCCGATATATGGGTCCTCCAACAAATTGTGAGAGTCGCATCAATTGGCGAGTTGAACTCCAAATTTTGCTTTTGCGAGTTTGTTGGAGTAACTACAATTCACAATTTTGGACCTATAATTTGTCTTTAAGGAATTTGAACGAATTTCAGGAACAGATCGAATGGCGAGTTGAACTCTGAACATGCTTGGTTGCAGGTTGCTAAAGCAACTCTGAGCCATGGGTATGGATTATGAACTTGTTAGTTTAACAGGTTGCAGGAGTAGATCGAATGGCGATTTGAGTTATAACCTGTTTGATTGCAAGTTGCTAAAGCAACTCCGAGCCATGGGTATGGACTCCGAACTTTTTGTTGAGGTGTTAACGAGTTGCAGGAGCAGATCAAATGGTGAGTTGAACTCTGAACTTGCTTTGTTGCAAATTGCTAGAGTAACTCTGAGCCAAGGGTATGGACTCCAAACTCATCTTATAAGGAGCTTTTAATGAGATTTTGGTGTCATTTTTCGGAGTAAGTTTGGCATTTAATTTATTGTATGCATATGTAGAGTTTTATAGTAATTCTACAAAATTTAATACTAAATTTTATTTGAAAATAAAACTAAGCGGCCTTTATTACATGCAGTGACTGTAGTGAAAGCGGTCTTTATTAGAAAGTAAAACTAAGGCTTCTCTAGTAGCTAGCATTTATTAGAAAATATTGAAAATATATAGAGGAGGCGGGAGTTTAGTGCCCTTATTGAAGTTCAGGAGGGGTTCCATTTTCCAAGTCCCTGCTAATATCTCCTTGCCCCCCCCCCCCCCCCCCCCCGGGGTCTTCAAGTTGATGAGCCGTTAGGGGAATAACTTGGTAGACTTTACCTGGCATTGCCTGTTATGGAGCGAGTCTCCCCTTGTTTTGCATAGAGAATGTGAGAACTTCAAGTTTTTCAATGTATTTAGGTAGGACTGTTTGTTTTCGTTAAATAAGCGGAGTGGCTTCGGGCGAGGGGTTCAGGTTTATTATTGTATTTTGACTAGGATGAATTTGGACCTGGTGAGAGATGTCTTGGCAGGTTTTGAAGTTCTTAACTGGACTGTCTATGGCAGTGGCTTCAAGCTTACTTACAGTCTTGGAGTTATTGTGATGACTTTCTAGTTGTACTCTATGGCGTCATAGGGCAGAATTGAGCCCTTTATTGTAGTGTTGTAGCATGCTTGTGCTTCTTATTGGCTCCTTACAACTTGGCCTATGGATGCTATTGTTGGGAACTTCATTTTCATGTGGTAGGCGGAAGAAACTGCAAGGCCGCCAGGCCTGGACGGCCAAATATTGCATTGTATGCAGCTTTGACGTCGACTAACATAAAGTCCAGTGCTTTCGTTCGAATAGTGGTGTTCTTCCTACTGTCACATAGAGTGTGATGATTCCTTCTATTTAAACGAGTACACTGTAGAATCTGTGGGGTGTACAACCGGCCAGCTTGAGCCGGTCTCGGGAGAGCTTCAGGCCATTGAAAGTGTTTTGGAAGAAAAAAATGTTTACTGAGCTGCCGTTGTCCACCAGGATACGGCATACCTCATGATTCACTATGCAAAGGTTTATGACCAATGCGTCGCAGTGAGTTGTTCGAACACCTTTTAAGTCCTTGTCAGGAAGAGATATTAGGACCTCGGTGCTCTTGGCAGGCAGAATGTTATGTACTACGTTGACTTCCCTAACAAATTCTTTAGGGAGGAGTTGGAATCCCCCCCCCCCCATCGGGACTCCGTGAATAGAGTGAAGAATGGCCATGCGATCTGAGTCTTGTGATTTGGAGGGCCTCTTTTGACGCTTATTAGCCCCCCGTACAGGAGAGGTTTTGGCTTTTTTTTTTGTTAGACAAATTGAGAGAGACAGCCACGACAAATCAGGCCTTCAAGTTCTTTTTTGAGGGTGTGGCAGTTGTCAATAGTGTCATGGTTTCTATGAAATGCGCACAACTTGTTCTTGTCTCTTCTCTTGCTAGTTGTGGACATCTCAGAGGGAGGGTGGATTATTCCATCCTTCTCAACCTCCATGAGGATGACTGATACACTTGCGTTGAAAGGAGTGAACTTTTCGAAGCGTGGTGCTGGAGGTGGAAGACGTTGATCTGTGTCGTCTTTCTGAAACTTCCTGGGTCCTTCATCGCTTGCATTCTTCCGTTTGTTCCCGGAAGGTGGATCGTTCTTGCCTAAGAGCTTCCTCGACTTCGATATATTTGTCTCCTTTCTATGAGCTTAGTGTAATCTTCAGGAGGCTTCTTCGCGAATGAGGCTTTTAGGTCTTTGTTAGTGATGTTGTGGCAGAAAGCGGCAGCCGTCACTGACGAGTCAAGGAAAGAAGATATAGACCTTGCTTCGGCTGTGAAGCACTTAACAAAGTCTTTCGGTAGTTCTCTGTCCTTTTGCTTTAGTTCCAACAAGGAAGTACTTATTTTTTCAGCCTTGTGGTTAGTAACGAAGTGCGCTATGTAGAGTTCCTCGAGGTGGTCGAAGGAGAATATTGACTCTGGAGTATGGTGGGAGTACCATTCTCTTGCTGATCCTTTCAAAGTTGCGGGGAACGTTCGGCACTTGAGTGCATCGGTGGCGTTATAGATCATCATTAGAGTTTTAAAACTCTCAATATGGTAAGCCGGGTCAGATTCTCCATCGTAAGATTCAAACTGAGGAGCTTTGAAGTTATTTGTAATGGGTGCATCGAGGATGGATTTGCTGAAAGGAGGTTAATTGGGGTGGTAGGCCATGCTGGAGCGGTTCCCATCATTCTTTATATGTTCCAGGCGATTTTCTACTTCTTGGATGCGGTGAAGGACTTGGTCGTCCTTCTTCTAGGATATAGTTGAGTCGATGGATTCTTCCTCTCTTGATGGAGTAGAGTGGCGGCTCCATAAGCTTCGACCCTAATCTTGAGTACCTTGGATGGCTCGGAGGATGTCATGCTTGAAGTTCTCCAATTCGGCCCTAGTAATTGTGGCATCTTTCTCTTTGTTTCTCTCATGATGCTTTCAACTCTCACAAGTTGGGCTTCTTTCTACAGTGTGCCCCCTATGAGAGGAGAAGTATCTTGACCTCTGCCTTCGGGGAGAGTTGATTCTTCGGTTCACTTGATGTTTTGAGTAGGAGGCCTCGGTCCGTGCACGCCTCTCGTCCAAACGAATTCTTAGATCGGTCCCCTATTTTCTGGCATTGATGATTCGACGGAGATCTATTGACCCCTTGGGGACCTCGCGAGGCCATTAAGTCACTGTCAGCATTATGGACTGAGATATGGTCGTGCAAAGGGTGATGTTCATGACGGCTTTGTCGAGAGCCCCGCAATGCCTCTCCGTTGATAGGAGCTTGATTAAGCTGTTGGGGATGATCAAGCTGATGAAAATGAATGAGGTCCTCCTCGAGAGGAGCTTGCAGATGAAGAGAGTTGGCAAAACGGCTTGAGTTCATTGCTCTCCCTCTTAGTCTCGGTGGCATGATGGTAAATCTGATCTTTGATGTAGAACTGTGTAGTTTTCCATAGACGGCACCAATCAGTTGCTGTTTATTTTTATGTGGGAGCAAACAGATAGTGAGTTTATATTTTGAAGGAAACAGCTAAAGATCTAACATTTTATCATCGCCGAATAAAGTGGTTAGAGCTCCTGAAATTGGATCTCGATCATTGAAAGAACATTTTGATCTGAATTCGATGGTTTGCTGACGCGGTCGATTGACCTGCAAAAAGCTTGAAACACAGGAGTGGTCCCGGCGACAGACCCTCCGACGCTCAAGTCAGAACTAGAGAAACAAAGAGAGTTTGAGAGAGAAATTGCAGATTACCTTCTAACTGAGAAGGGGGAGGGTATTTATAGGCCTGAGAAATAGTTTAGGAGTTCGATAAGAATCCATTAGTTTGATATGAATCTCTTATCTCATGTTGATTCTCCCCTTCAGAGATAAGACTCTCTTGTCTGGGGATAAGAGATTTGACTTACAACCCTCATGGGATGGGTGTCTCTTCTAGTGGTCCTAGTCACTTTTAATGGGCTTTAGAGCAGCTCATGTCTTGTAGATGAGCCTAAAGAAGGCCCAAATCTATTAAAGAAGCCCGTGATGGCTAATCTACCTGTAGGAGATTTGGGATCTGTGTTGGAATCATACGGCCCTGATTTGCTGTGATTTTTACTATTATCACAAGCTACACTATATACTGCCTCCCATCTTGTTTTTCATGAACGCACTAAGCACATAGAGTTAGACTGTCATGTTGGATGTGAAAAATTAGCTGCAAGAGTTATCCCAATTAAATACCTCATAAATAATAGTCAACGAGTAGATATATTTACAAAGCCTCTCGGGAGAAAGAAATTCACATACCTACAGTCCAAGTTGGGTGTTAGTGTTATTGACCTACACCCACCAGCTTAGGAGGGGGGGGGGGGGGGGTATCAGATCTCATCTAACTGCATAACTATTTTATGATTTGCTTATAGTTGTAACCACAGTCAGTTTATATGATTGCTTGAGATCATGCTAGATCTTATCCTTGTGTAACTTCTCCTATATATACTTTGGTAGCAAGTCTATGAAAGACACACAAAAATAAAAACTTCACAATAAGTATAATTAAAGGTCCAGTATGGCCACCCTATTTTATTAATAAGAAGGTAACGAAACAAGCCCATAGTACTGGGTAATTGTAAGAAAGCAGTAAAAGATATATAATTGAAATAATACATAACTCCTACACTAACCATGAGAGGGTGGGACTAATGTCACTAATCCAACAATAATAAGACAACATCTAAAATACTGAAACGAGGTCCTTCCAACAACAGCCTGGAGGTGGGAATCACAAATGAGTGCTGATACCATCAATCAAGAGTCGGCCCTATCTTGATCTCCTCATCATCGTACTCTTCCACCTTGAAAGCTCTGGCTATCCTCCCTTTTGGTCCTGTCGCCGCAGTTGCAGCCCAAAAGAAAATAAGATGCATAATCTGATTTAAAGTACCATAAATCCTATTACAAGTCCTACAAAATTAAAAGTTATTTATACTAAGCCATAAAATCTAGGTTGTTGCGGTAGTGCCGATACCAAGCTTCCTTCTTCTCATGTTCGATACTAGAAAATTAAGACCCTACCCACGGGTCCTCTTAGACTAGGGGATAGTCATTCGTTCCTAGAGCCCTAAGGATCTCAACCCAAATTGCTTTGCTCCTATGACACTCAATAAAAAGGTGGTCTCTAGATTTAGCGTTTGTTGTAGAATCCACATTTGGTCAAAATGTTATGTTGTCGTTTTGTAACACCCCGAGTTCCGAACACAAGGAACTCGAGACACAGCCAGAATCTTTCCTTCAAATGAGTCCAAACACAGTAAAATCACAGGAAATTTAAAACTTTTATTGTCACCAAAAATGTTATTACAAGTACAAATTGCTTTAACATAGAATTACATCATGACTTCACATAAATTACATCCCAAAATTTTACTGTAAAACACTTATAATCTCACAGTTACAATAATCAGGAAACCCTGCAACACACTGGACAACAACTTTCACTGATCGCTCCCACAGCTCAAGTCTCCTGCTCCAAGATCAGCATTCCTGCACTAAACAGACTATGGGAACGTCAGTTGAATACAACTGACGCAATACTGCTAAAACCAGCGGCTCCCCAAAACTCAACAACCAGGATTGATGCAAAAAGGAAAATGTGTAGACAAGTCACAGTGTTAGTGTATGCCATGTCCTAGAGTCTAATGCACAATTCAAATATGTACAATTCAAATGCATAGGATGCACTTACTTTAATCCAATTCATTTGGAAAAGTATGCATCACATACTACATACTTCTCCAAAATATAACTTCAATAGAAACGTATGCATCTCATACTACATACTTCCCAATGAGTTTGCTTTCTTCTGATTGTAGGGTTCAATCCCTCGTGATGCTTCCTACTCTTGTACTCTTTCTCGTTCCTGACATTCACCTAGTGGCTGTTGAGGTTGCATTTGGTCAGTCTACTTCTGTCATTGCACTTAGTATTGGTGTCCCCATTTTTCACTACACCTGGTTCCCGACAGTCCCATTACTTCGGACCTCACCCAAAAGTTGTTCACGAGCATACAGGTGGCCCTGTGGAATCCCCGCTCACCGATATGTATAGATGTCTTACTCCCCCTTGGAGAGTCTTACTTTAGCTCCCTGCCCGTACTAACAACATAGAACTTGACAGATTCGTAAGGTCCATTCCCTACTTCTGACAGGAGCACCTCCCGTTCTTACCACTAGATCCCAGAAATAAATAGACGAGACCATGCCACCCGTCCCCCATATTGGAGAGACGGAGTCGCACGTGTTCCCTTGACAGGCGAGTACAACCACCCGACTAGTGCCTATACTACTACACATCAATCCTAACTTAGAACTTAAAAAAAGCAACTACTGATCTTAAATGCAGAGATATAGATTACCAGCCGATTACTAGCTAGTAAAAACCCAGCCATCAACCCAAACAACAAAGCCATAGAAAAACCAGCACGGCCCCTAGACCAGGCTTAAGAGTTGGCCCAACTTGGCCCAGACTTGACCCAGCAACGATAGCGATTCGACCTCCGTCGAATGCCAAATGCCCTCTTGCTTGGATCTCGACCCCGTCTTCGGCCCGCGATCAATCCCTCCTTGGTTAGTGATCCGCCGGCGCCCGAAAACTGTCTTCACCCGAAGAATCCCGAGGTAACAATGGCTATCAAATGTCAAGGGTCGAAATGAATGGATAGTTCTAAGGTGGTAACCATTACCCTAGGAAACAACAAACTAATATGCATAGCCAAATATATAACAAATAGTGAACATTCACAAGTCTGATTCAACATGAACAATTCATGGTTCAAAAGCTAATTAACAGCTATCTAACTTCAATTACGACCTTAACAATATACAGTAGCTCGACCTAACCCTAGGACACTACCATGCCCAAGGGTACCAACGATAGCTAATATCTCGCCAACCCAGGAGGCAAACCGATCACCGTCGATCGCCACCCGCCTTCCACGCTTGGAGTTGATTACAACCTCGGCCTGACCCAAACATGCTACCCCCGCTAATCATACGCTCCACGGTCTCCAGATGAGGAAATAGCACCAATAACAATGGACATCCTTTCGTGTATGGCGAGCACGTCAACGCAAGAGTCATCTTCCCCAACACATTCGAGGCGACACAGATACCAACTACCCAACATATTGGGATGTAATGATAGCCCCCTAGGGTAAAATCCATTACCCTAAGCAACAGCAAGCAACACACATACTAGGGTAGGAAGAACCTCCCCGAACAATAACACAACGCAAACTATTCTAATTTTAAGCACAAGATGCACGCAAGCACACACAACCATATACAACCAGATTCAAAAGCTAGGTAGACCCCAATTTGAAATTCAATCTAGGGTCCAGGTATGACGAAGGCACAATTTGTTCAAACAGCGAAAAGTCAATACCACATGCAGCTGTGATGTTTGGAAAAATTATTATAATTCTTGCACTCAACGGATTTTCATGTTTTTGGATTCTTTAAAAAGATCATTGTGTCTACTCTAACTTCTCAGTTGAAATCTTTCTCAAATTTCTCCATTTTGAAGGCTGAAAATGACCAAAAACATATACGAGTAAAAGCATCCAGTATTGACAAAAACTGTCACCCAATCAAGCGATAAAACTCTTTTAAAATATCAAACGATCTCGGAAGCTCATAAAATTTGGTAGTAATGTTACACACACATAAAGTAACCACTTATCCAAAATTCTCCCAAAAATTCCAAGTACAAAAGAAGTTATGATATTTTGAATGGGGTACAAATTGCCATACTGCGAACTGCACTGCCTCCCGACCATGTCAACAAGATGCATTTTGACAAAAATTCTCATTCAAAAATTGCAAAATTTGGTGGAAGTGTTCCACACCGACTTAAGAAGCTACTGTAAAAATTTCAAAGTAAAATTTCATACGGATACCAAGTTATGATTTTTCTAAATTGTACATATTACACTCGCAGAGCAGAATTCTCATCGTCAAACCAACAGCAAATTTGATTTTTGTTAAGATTGAAATTCATCTTCAAAAATTAAAAAATTAAGTAGAGTTACAGTAGACGTGCATATGAAGTTACAGTAAAAATTTTAGCTCTAAACTCATACTAATCATAGAGATACAATTTTCTAGGTCAAGCGTGACAATTTCTCGCAGAACAGCAAGAAAACACAGCACAACGGCAACTTGGATTTTTTTTAAAAAATATCAATCCTCAACCAAAATTCACGAAATTTTGTGGTGACAGTAGGGACACAATCAAGATGGTCCTATAAAAATTTCAAGCCTCAAACCCATCATGGCACAAAGTTATGAATATCCAAATCTTCTTATGTTAAAACTTCCCAAGATTCGATCTTTATTCCATTAATTGATCATTTCTAGTTCTAGTGTAGAACTACACACATACAAAAAATTTCATGCACCCACTCTTGTATTCCAAATCAGCAACTTTCTAACCATACATAAACCATACACACAAAAATAAATTCACAACATAGAGTTTGAGGAAGTCGCTCACATGAAGCTTTTGATTTCTTCTCCTTGCTTTCTTTGACCTTCTCCTCCGAGATCCTTGCTCTTCTGTAACACCCCGTAATTTCTAAAAAGAGCTATTATATATATATATATATATATATATATATATATATATATATATATATATATATATATATATATATATATATATATATATAATATAAGAGGTTGATGGCATAAAATATAAATAAAGTGAATAGGGGGCCCACACATTGAGAAGCAGCAGCACACTGTGCTGTTGTTGTGCTGATGTCATTTGCTTACGTCAGCAGGGAGCCCACCTGGGATTGATCAGAGTAGCGCACCTGCTGTCTTTGGTATTGATATCGTGGGCATGGGCCCACTGTTGGGCTGTGCTCACGGGAGAAAGAGGAGAAATATTGATTTGAATAGTCCCATATCGGGAATACATATGGATTAAAATAACAATAAATAATATAGCCTATGATCAAGAGTCACCAATCCGGTTAACCACCTTTTGAGAGACAGCATGTGGTGGGTAGTTGTACTATACAATAAATAATTTGTCTGATAAATTGTATAAAATTGTCTGAGTTAGGACAGGGGCGTTACATCTTCTTCCGCAATCCTTGATTTCTTCTTCTCCTCCTAAGCTCCATGAAGAGATTTAGAAGTGTAGAGATGCTAGAAATGAGAAAAGAAATATTTTGGAAGAAGTAGTTTTTAGGATTTAGAAGAAAAATGAAGAAAAAGTGTGGTGAACTTTTGGGTTTTTTAAAATGGGGAGGAGCTTGGGGGTGTGAATTTCGGCCATATAGAAGAAGGAGAGGGACAGAGATTGTGGGGGTGAGAATGAGGGTGAGTGGAAAAGAGGGGGTGACCATATCTTCAAACTAGCACATAGTTTTAAATGAATGGTTTTAGGGTTAAGATTAGTGGTTTTAGGGTTATGGATTAATATGGATAATAATACATACATACCCATGAGTATATGCAATACAACATACACATGAGTATATGCACACATACATGACAAATAAATACATTTCTCAAAAGAAAATATTTGTATGTTTGTATAAAAAATAATTTTATCAAATTAGAAATACTACACGTTCCGTCCCGATTATAGTTGAGACAAACGTACAGTTTAATTAAGAAATAATCCCAACTCTGGTTCAACCATTGTACCATTATCGGGGTCGAAACCTATTAAATAATATGACCCAATACTTACTCAATTAAAATAAATGATAAAAATCCATTAATACGTGCAACTCTGAATTGTGCACAGACTAATGTACAAAATAGTTATACACAATTTTTCCGGGATCTTACAATCGTTTAGCTAGATTCTCCATTGTAAGAATCACGTCGATGAGTAGTAGCCCGAGATTGAGAGGGGCTTTTTCCTTCCGAACAATTGACGCCAATCTCGTTCTACATCCTCTAAAATTTATATGGTTATAGAGTGAGCGTACTGTAAATTTTCCATTCTTTTCCAACTTCTAAGCTTTTTCATATAGCTCTATGGGGAGACCCAACTGTTGCCTGTGCCCTAAGCACATTTCACACCAGCTTGTGCAATGTGGATTTGAAGCTCCTCCAGTCTAAGTGAGGTCTCTTGGTTGGGACACGCCCTGAGAGGAGATTTCCTGAACCTTACTTCTAGGTTTTAGCTATCATGATGTGTGGTTGTATCGCTTGTTCATATAGATCTGGGACCAGCTTTTTGAGGGAGTAAGGCCCACACCATTTGTCCCTCAAAAACTTGGTCGAGTGGTTGTTGCCAATGACTGATGTTGCGTAGCTATTAAACGCATTGTATGCCTTGGAGACCCCTTTCCAGAACCAAGAGACTTTTGGGCCAACGCGGAAGCCCATGTATCGTGTCACCCTCCCTTGCATATAGGACTGAATGAATTCCCATCATTCATCTCCGTTCAGGTGGAACACTTTCCAACACCACTTTCCAAGGATGGCCAAGTTCATGTCTCAAGTAAATGATGCCAAGAACTCCATGTATTTTTTTATGTAGGTCTTATCTCACTTAATTAGGTGATAGCTTCCCCTATTGGCATCAACTCCTTTCCACATGAAGCGCTTTTGGATCTGATCTATCATTTGAATAATCCATCTTGGCATTTCAAAAAAGGACAGGTAATAAGTTGGGAGGTTGGAGAGTACAGAGTTGATTAGGGTCACTCAACCCACTAGGGATAGGGATTTATCTTTCCACCCTGTTAACCTTGCTCCAACCCTGGTCAATGATCAGCAGCCAATCTTATTTCTTTAGTTTACCTGGTCTAACTGGAAGCTGAAGGTAGGTGATAGGGAAATTACTGAGTTTGCAATTTATTATGGTCATATGTTCTTCTGCATCTTCATCAAACGGAGCAATGGGAATCAGCTCCTGTTGGCATCCCTAGTGGTCTTTTCCCACTTAATTAGGTGATAACTTCCCTTGTTGGCATCAACTCCTTTCCACATAAAGTGCTTTTGGATCCGATCTATCATTTGAATAATCCGTCTTGGAATTTAAAAAAAGGACAGGTAATAAGTTTGGAGTTTGGAGAGTACAAAGTTGCTTAGGGTCACTCCACCCACTAGTGATAGGGATTTATCTTTCCACCCTATTAAACTTGCTTCAACCCTGGTCAATGATCAGTAGCCAATCTTATTTCTTTGGTTTACCTAGTCTAACTGGAAGGCGAAGGTAGGTGATAGGGAAATTACTGAGTTTGCAATTTAGTATGGTCATATGTTCTTCTACATCTTCATCAGATGGAGTAATGGGAATAAGGGCACTCTTGTTTAAGTTGAGACAGAGCCCAGACCACACTTCAAAGAAGTATACCCTTTGAAGGTGATATATTCTCCTGGAAGCTACGTTTTCTCTTACTATAGAGTTTCGTAGGCTATAAATATAGGAAGTAAGAATCTTGATCATTATACACTATAGTAGTAATCATAATTGATATGGGTAAAAATGGTGATCAATCTCCACCATTCGATCCCAGCACGAATCATGGAGCGAACATTTTGTGGACTTTTCATCAGCCCACTAACGCCCCCTAATTCATCAACCCACTTACACCCCCTAATTCATCATCCCACTAACACCCCTAATTCAGCCCTCAAAGGCCGGTAATTAAATCCCCCATGATCAGGGGATTTGGTGGCGCTCAGATCCAAAATCAGGGGGATTTAATTTGGTAACAAGGAATCTTTCCCTAACAGATCCCTTATGACCTATAAATACATGCCACATCTACAGTTAAAAGGTAATCGCAATTTTACCCGCTAATACCCCTTTTGACTGTTGTTTATTGACTTGGGCGTCGAAGGGTCTGTCGCTGGGAATCCTCCCGGTGTATCAGAATTTTTTTGCAGGTCAGCGGTGGTCATCCTGTCATCTCATCACCTATCACATACAAGCCTCACATCGGACTAGGATCGACGACTAAGATCTTTGTTTCCCATAAAATCGAAGAACTCACTATCTGTTGCTCCCACATCTCGAAAATAGCAGCATCAATAATTACAATAAGAAGAGTGGCAGAGAGGAAACAGAGAAGAAGTGAACGAGAGCAAGATGATGATATTCTTACTACATTTTAATATGTAAATGTAAGGGTCTTCACTTAACCTTCATATTGATCCTCTACTTCTAATTCTACATACTAGCAATTTACACGTGCAATGCACGTCTTAATAAATATAGTTTTTTAAAATAAAAATTTCATAGTCTGGATTTGAACTTAGAACCTCCTTTATAATAGTTATGCACGTGTATTGCACGGGTTGGTAGATTGACAAAACATTTACAAATGACACTAAGGCCTTCTCCCATTATAATATTAGAGATTAGAGATTATAATTGATGATTAATAACTCATGGCTCATTAAACACATGAATATTATCTTTCATAATTATTTTTTTTGTATTAAGTGATCATTCTATTTTGTTTACTAATTGGTCCTTAGCCTTTTTAATTTTTTGTGACTTCTTTTATTCCTTCAATGAACACATTTAAATTGTTATCATTATATTAATCTTCAATTAACCTAATTCCCACCACTTTTGAGACGTCCTTGTATTTGAATAAAGTTGAAGGTTATATTTGTTTGATTGTTAATTGAGTAAGCATTGCTATTAATGATGATATTTCTACTCAGATGAACAACCAGCAAATGTGGGGGAAGACCTAGAATGTTCTAGGCATGGACGGAGGGTATTTGTTCACTTAATTGATGATGTAGCTTGTTTTTGATGAAATTGATGATGTAGCTTGCTTTAATAATGCGAAAATGGATCATCGGTTCAAAAGAGACAAATAATAAGTTGCTCAGTCTTTCTCGAGGAAAATGCTAACTGACTGTGATCGAAAATAATTACTTTTGAGCTCCTACATTAATTTCTTTCATAATTGCTATCTTAGTTGTTCTCTCTCCTTTTATTGTTTAGAGTAATGCTTCATCCACTATCAATTTTCCTATCATTTTGTTTCCTATCCTAGATGGCACATTTTTATTGGAGAGTTCTCCCACCTACTCTATCTTTTCTTACCTACTGAAGTTTTCTACCTAAATTAGTGAATAAAATGATAGTGAAATTGATAGTAGTGAAATCCTTCTTGAACAATTCATGCTCGCTTTTTTTTGTTTCCAGTTTCAGGTTGATAGTAAATAGAGGATATAATGCATCATACACGAGAACATTTTGATACAGCAAGTGCTTGAGATAAAATGCTACAAAGTTAGCTTCATATTTCAAGAAGGCGTGTATGATATGAGCTGATATGAAGGAGCTCATAAAAAGTAGTGTTTTTATAAGTAACTAAATTATATAGTAAGTTATGTTTTAATGTAATTCCATAAAGTTTATACTAGTAAATACACGTGCAATGCACGTCTGAACAATATTTTTTTATATTCTATTTATCTATATTATAATGGGAGAAGCACGTGCGGAACACGTAAAATAATAAACTGACATTCACTGTTCATAATTCTTCTCCTACGGGACAGGTGCAGAGAGAGAGAGGGAGATGAAGAGGATAGGTTTTTTGGTTTTTTTGAGAGATAGGGAGAGGATAATAAATTTGAACGTGTATTGTACGTATTTCATTAGTTTATATTGTAGATTTCAATTAAACGTGCGTTGCACGGATTGGGATATAGACAAATTATACTAAGGCCTTCTCCCATTAAGATAAGATATGCTCTGGAAGTATCTAATGACAGATTTTGTATATGTCATTAGTGGCTGTCAGGGGCGTTACAACCTTAAGGTATGTTTATGCCGTACCGGTACACTCACTTGTCAATTGTCATAAACTTTGGCAGACCCCTGCCAGCTTCATCTCCTCCTCCGGCGGTGTCAATGTTGACGGATTTTTTATTGTGACCTCAAAGGAAGTTTCTGACATGTCACATATATGATTTTTTTTGCAAAACCTCTCATCTTCAAATTTTTCTTAACAAAAATTTATATGTACATACTTCGGCAGACCCCCTCGGAAAAAAATATCAGCTTTTAATATGAAAATGATGTATTTGTATAACAAAGAAAACCTTAAGAATACCATAGCTGACGAGGACCGTAAAATGAACATGATGGTACGTTGTCCGTCCGAGTCCGGTTTGAAAAATGACCCGACTGTGGACCGTCCGAATTGTTATACGAACCGAACTTGAACAGTTATTATGTCTGATGCTTTACCTAGTCTAGTCCAAGTCTGGTCCGTTCGAACAAATATGGTCTTATGTTTATATAACAAACCGAGTCCGGACTATAAAGATTTTTTCCGACCTGGACCGAGCCGGACGTAAGCCCGTCCGAGTAAAATTTCGGTTCGAACATGAACATATGGCTGTCCGGTCCGATTCGATCCGATTTACAGCCCTATGGCTTACAAGACTGAGGGCTTAATGAAATTTACCCTTATTGTTTTCTTGTCATGCTTCAAGCCTGCTACACTCTACACTTTGTGGTCTATTAGTATGATGAGTTTACACAATCAGAGGTCATAACTCATATTAATATATTTGATTGTCTTGTATTTCTAATATATCTCTAATCTCTAATCTCTAATATTATAATGGGAGAGTTGGGGTTGTCATTTGTAGACAACCTGTAATTTGTAGACATGCATTCAACCATCTAATTTTAACCATTCATTTACTCAACTATTGTTAGTTACCATAATACCATCAAAGTTCAAATTTATTTACGACATAATTATTTACAAAAGTGTCACTCATAAAATAAAAGTTTTTGCAATTAGGGATAATTTGTAAAGAGTATGTGATGAGTAAAGGGAGGTCTCAAATTCGAGTTCAGATTACGCCTTATTTTATATATATATATATATATATATATATATATATATATATATATATATAATAACTAGAACGTGCATTGCACGTGTAGATTACTAGTATTATATATGTGTAGTTTTCAATACCATCATCATAGCTGCAGCCATATCTAGTCTTGCATATCATGTTGCTGAATAAGTACATTTGCATTTGTTCCACTACTAAAGATCGGAAATAAGTTATGTTTTTGTAAATAGGCCATGGAGGAAACACCAGTGTAGGTCATAGACCACAACATTCTTAAATTGCTCGTTTGAATGATCTGACTTAATGGAGACTTTGAAAATGACAATATTCGTTGATACAAAAGCCAAACTTGACTACATATAATTTGTTAGCTAAAGCAATATTTCCCTAGAAAATCAGGATTAGCTTTAACAAATCCAGTGGTTTTGACTAGGGGTGGCCGATCATATCGAAATGTGCCAACCGACCGGTTTTCCAATCGAACCAATCGATTCAGTACCAAAAAATTCGGTTACCAAAAGTATGGTACGGTATAACCGTACCGAGTTCTAAAGTTTCGGTATGAATATGGTTTAGTCGGTATTTTACCATACCGTACCGAATTAAACTATTAGGGTTAATTACGGTTGAAATGCCCTCCCTTTTGCAGCAAAACCCATGAGGTATGACAACTTTCTAGAATTAATCATGGTATCACACCTAACCATTCCTTCATGAAGTGTATACGTGGCTGGATAGATTGATATGATATGTTTCAAATTTGATCAACGGTAACATGGCTAGAGAAGCTTTGTACTCGCTCAACAGCAACCCCACCTGCCCGAAAAAATGCCGGATCCAATTGTGCAGGTGCTTCAATTGTTGGGAGCTATAAGATTTACTAGAGAGTGGCCGCTAGCATAATTTTTCTGTACCGACAAAATGTAGCTGATAAACTTAAAGTATTAGATAGATTTCTAATACCATGATAACATATGCAATTCCCAACATAGTAGCATAAGATCAGCTGGCTGAGACATAAATATAGTTTGTTCCAAAAGGCCTACAAATTGAAAATATTACATAGAAAGAAGTAATTCTGAACAAAAACTATACAAAGGAACATGGTATACAGTAGCACAATTGTTGACTTCTAGTTTGGTGTGCACAAAACGTGCTCACTCATACTAATAAGTTTGAATTTAGTATGTCAGATTTTCAGAATCAAAGAATATCAAAAAGAGATCCAAGAGAGATTCACAAATATACAAACAAGGAAAGCAATTAATAATAATGGCAAATAAGGAAGATATTCTTGATTAATTGGTCTACAAGCAAAAGAGGAAGATATCAAGAGCTAAATTTTTCTTTCTATTTTCATGAGATTATAATTGTATAAGATTGATTTAAGAGGGATTAGCTTATGGTAAGAAAACAGGGTGGATTCGGAATAAACAGCGCGTGACCGGTCGACCGCACTTAGTGATCGGTCGACCGCATGGCAGTCGACCGCAACTTTAGTTGTTCAAGGAGCAGTCGAGGAGCAGTCGACCTTTCACCTCTCTACTTTACGTTAGAGAGCTGAACGGTCGACCGCACCAATATGACGGTCGACTGCACACTACACTGTGTATTTTCTTGGAAATTATCGTTTCCTTTTTTGGATTGATACTCTTTCCCGTCTATTAATATTGACGAATCCACTCTGTCTTGCTCACCTAATTACTTCTGAAAAAATTCTTGAGAACTAATCCTTCAATAAATCAATCCGAGCGTGAGCGTTTATTTGGTTGTATTCTTCAGTCAAGATCTTTAACGATCTTGAGTTTTTCTTTTCATTTCTTTTCCACTTCGGTGAGATTTACGGGACTTGGATTAGAAGTCCTGTGGGTGTAATAGGTCTCTCGGCCTGAATCTGAGAATCACTGTACAAGGGTTTTGAGTATAGTGAAACGTTTGTGGCGGAGAATTGCTACAAGTAGGTGGTGTGGACGTAGACCTGGGGGTCGAACCACGTTATATCGCTGTGTCATCTGTGTTTGCTTTTCTTATCACTCTTGCCGTTACTTTACTTTGTTTTAATTTTTTTTAATTCTGCACGATCACTCCATTCACCCCCCTAGGGTGATTAACAGTGGTATCAGAGTGAGGTTCTTATAAAAGCTTAAAAGCTTAAGCAAAAGGTCCAATGGCCGAAATCCTTCCTCCCCAAAACTTGTACTCATCGGAGCCTTTCGTCTCCAATGGGACAAGTCTTACACGATCACCATTTTTTGATGGAAAATGCTATGACATCTGGAAAGTTCGTATGTCTCATTTTTACAGATGCTCGGAGAAGAGGTATGGAATGTATGTATCAACAAAACAGAAATCCCGGTGAGCGATGGGAAGAAGGCATTCACACCGGCGGAGTTATCCCTCAAAACAGCAAATTCCAAAGCCATGACGGCTCTTTATGCAGGGTTGAACAATGAAGAGCTAATGTGATGCAAGCGTAACTGCAAAATAGCCTACGAGATCTGGAACAACATGCTGAAGCGGCATGAAGGAACCGCTTCCGAGGTAAAAGTTAAAGTGAATTTGTGTTTTTATAAATTTGATGTGGTCCGCATGTTGCCAGGTGAAAATGTGGACCAAATGCTCGCCCGTTTCGATATCATTGCCCACGAGCTAGAGAGCTTGGGTAAGGGGCTTGATGATGACCGAAAGGTCAGAAAGCTCATAAGCTGTCTCACGTCAGAGTGGGATGTTGAGGACACGACAATGAGAGAGACTCTCGAAGAGAAGGGATTTGACTACTATATATTTCAAGGAAAGCTAAAAACTTACGAGATGGAAATGATGGAGACAAAAAGATACAGGCAAAATATCGGGATTGAACCAAAGACTAAGGAGAAAACCAATGCACTAAAGGCAGAAAAGGCCCGACCATCAAAAGCTGATTCAGATCATGAGGAGTCAGACAAGGACATTGCTCTATAAACAAGACAATTTCGTAAGTACCTTAAAAACAAAAAATATGGCAGGTATCAAGAAGAAAGGGAAAAGGAGAAGGAGGATATGTGTTACAAGTGCAAGAAGTCCGGACACATCTGTACAAACTGTCCTAGTCAACAAGACAGGAACATGGAATATTATTGCTCAAATCCAAGTTAGAAGAAGAAGGCGCTAAAGGCAACTTGACTAGACTTGGATACAAGTAAGGGAGAGCAAGGCTACGACGACGTCGGTTTCATGGCTCTTGGGAGTGGTGAGGTGCAATCACCCCCTCAAGAAGAGGTAATCAAACAACCAACTTATGATGAACTTGTAGATATGTGTAATGATCTGAAAGACTATGCCAAGAAATTAAGTCGTGAACTTAGGCAATATAAACAAAATTCTAATGAAATACATGACGCTTGCATAACAAAAAATCACAAATTGAAAAAATAAGAATGCTCTAATTTTGGAAAAACTTGAGTCATGTAAAAAAGATCATGATATTTTGCTAGAAGAAAATGAGACTTTAAAACAACAAATTTGTGAATCGCTAGCAAAGCATGATGATCACTTAAAAGAGATTCAGGAGAAATCTGTTTATATTGCTAAGCTCACAAATGATTTAGATGAATGTAAAAGAAAATTTGATGAAGTAGTGGAAGAATGTAATGAAGCCCTCAAACAAAATAGGATTCTTAATGCCACACTAG
Organism: Hemerocallis citrina; assembly: GCA_017893485.1. Taxonomy (NCBI): domain Eukaryota; kingdom Viridiplantae; phylum Streptophyta; class Magnoliopsida; order Asparagales; family Asphodelaceae; genus Hemerocallis; species Hemerocallis citrina. The sequence goes on from CM030367.1 coordinate 99,015,283, forward strand.
ATACTCTTCGTTGGAATACAAAAGTCGATGAGATAACTAGAAAAAGATTATGTAAAAAGGTAATTGAGCTTGAAAAGATTGTTGAAAAACATGAAGGGCCCAGTTACTTTATTACAAAAGATTCAAGATCCTATCATGATAATCGAGGGCTTGGTTACGAAGAGCCAATACATCATCAAAAATGTAAATCATCAAGTCACACACACTTGCATAAATTCCAACTAAAGCATAAACCAATCCAAAGCTATGCAAGTGTGCATGACCCAAGACATAGTTGAATTACATGTAATTTCTGCTATAGACTAGGGCATATTTCTTATAACTGTTCACTAAAAAGGAATACTAACCTTGTGTGGATGAGAAAGGATACAAATGCAGGTTCAAAATAAATTTGGGCACGCAAAATTATACCTACTAATTTGATGTAGGCACCCCAACGCATCAAGACTAAAGATCGGTGGTACCTTGATAGTGAATGTTCAGATCACATGACTGGTGACAGCAGATATTTTTCTTCACTATCAAAGGAAAAAGGAAAGGACATCATCTTTGGAAATAATAGCACTAGTCAAACCATTAGGAAAGGTAAAATTAACTTTGTTCCTCATGCTCCATTGAGGATGTTCTATAGGTAAGAGGTCTAAAGCATAACTTAATTAGTATTATCCAACTATGTGACAAAGGATACACTGTCCCTTTTGATAAAAATATATGCACTGTACTAGATGACAATAAATTTTGTTTACTTCTTGCTAACAAATGCAACAATGTAAATGTCATAAATTCAAATGAATTAGCACGGGAAAGTATGAGATGTTTTGTCGCACGAAATGAGGATGGATGGTTATGGCATAGAAGGCTTGGTCACACGACCATGGACAATATCAACAAACTTGTAAGTAAGGAGCTTGTGAGAGGAATTCCCAAAATCAAATTCGAAAAGGACAAACCTTGTGAGTCTTGCCAATTTGGTAAGCAAACGAAAAGCTCTCATAAATCAAAGAAAATGGTATCTACTTCTAGACCCCTTGAACTCTTACACATGGATCTTTTTGGTCCATCACGAACACGTAGTAATGGTGGTGCACGATATGCTTTTGTAATTATTGATGATTATAGTAGATTTACTTGAGTTGCCTTTTTGCCACAAAAAGATGACACAGTGTATGTATTTCAAAAACTTTGTCGAAGAGTGGAAAATGAGAAAAGCCTCACCACTGTTACTATTCGTAGTGATCATGGTGGGGAATTTCAAAATGAACTCTTCACATCATTTTGTGACAAAAAGGAAATAAAACATGAGTTTCCATGTCCTCGCACTCCCTAACAAAATGAGGTTGTTGAAAGGAAGAATCGATCTCTTCAAGAAATGGCTCGTACCATGCTTAGTGAAAAAGATTGACCCAAATCATTTTGGGCAGAGGCTGTCAATACAGCATGCTATACCATAAACCAAGTAATCATTAGAAAATATCTTGAGAAAACTCCTTTTGAACTATATTATGGCAAAACTCCCAACCTAAGCTACTTTCGTGTCTTCAGATGCAAAGTGTTAATTTTAAATACCCTTAATAACTTGGGGAAGTTTGATCGTAAAAGTGATGAAGGTGTTTTCCTAGGATATTCTCTTAGTAGCAAAGCATATCGCGTATTCAACAAAAGAAGTTGCACAATTTAGGAATCTATTGATGTTATTTTTGATGAAACTAATCCCTACACCAAAGAAATATTGCATGTTGTTGACGATGATGAGACAGGGGTTCGTGGTGAAAAGAAACAGGTTCATATTGAAGAAGAACCACAAGCAAATGATCAAAATCAAGTGGTGCTTCAAGACAAAGATGAACCCAAAAATCAAATCAATGAGATTCCTAAACAACAAATTGATGGCATGGAAGATGAAAATATACAACATCAAAGTTCAACAAGTAAGAGACGTCCCACATGGAAAATCATGTCTAGTCACCCTCCATCTCTTATACGAAGTGATATGTCCAAAGGGATAACTACTCGCACTCAAGCTCAAAATTTTATGTGTTTTACCGCTTTCATTTCCATACTTGAACCTAAGAATATTAAGAAGGCCTTGCAAGATAATGATTGGATCATTACAATGCAAGAAGAACTTAGTCAATTCGAATGGAATCAAGTATAGAGACTTGTTCCTCGACCTCACAATAGGACTATACTTGGCACTAAGTGGGTGTTTAAGAACAAGTTAGACGAATCCGGCTCCATCACTAGGAATAAGGTCCGTCTTGTTGCACAAGGTTATAATCAACAAGAGGGTGTAAATTTTGATGAAACTTTTGCACCAGTTGCTAGGCTTGAAGCCATTCGTATTTTACTTGTTTTTGCTGCATATATGGATTTTACTCTCTTTTAAATGGATGTTAAAAGTGCATTTTTAAATGGATTTATTTCGGAAGAAGTTTATGTGGCACAACCACCGGGATTCACTGATCCCACCCACCCAAACCATATTTTTCGGCTTGATAAAGCTCTTTATGGTTTGAAGCAAGCCCCTCGTGCTTGGTATGAACGGCTGAGTTCGTTTCTTCTTCACATAGAATTTTCTAAAGGAAAAGTAGATACTACACTATTTATAAAGCATGTTTTTAAAGACATTTTAATCGTTCAAATTTATGTTGAAGATATTATATTTGGATCCACTAATGAAAATCTTTGCAAGGAGTTTTCAAAGCAAATGCAGGATGAGTTCCAAATGAGTTTGATGGGAGAACTAGCGTACTTCCTTGAACTTCAAATACAACAAAGAAAGGATGACATATTTATAAACCAATCCAAGTACACAAAAGATCTTGTCAAGAAGTTCGTACTTGATAATGCTAATGCTTACAAAACTCCGATGGCCACTACCACTAAGCTATCCAAAGACGAATCTGGTAACAGTGTTGATATTTCTACTTACAGAGGTATGATCGGTAGTTTACTTTATATTACTGCATCTCGTCCGGATATTATGTTTAGTGTCTGTTTATGTGCACATTTTCAACCGTGTCCCAAAGAGTCACATTTGGTTGCTGTTAAGCGTATCATTCGATATCTCAAAGGCACACCGAACACTGGCTTTTGGTACCCAAAAAATAGAAATTTTTCTCTTGTAGGATACACTGATGCAGATTATGCCGGGAGCTTGACAGATAGAAAGAGCACTAGTGGTACATGTCATTTCTTGGGCGACTGCCTTGTCTCATGGGCATCCAAAAAACAAAATTATGTTACTCTCTCTACTGCCGAAGCTGAGTACATTGCGGCAGGAGCATGTTGTGCGCATGTATTATGGATGAAACATACTCTCGAGGATTATAAGGTATTCTTTGATCATATTCCAATAAAATGTGACAACACTAGCACAGTTCATATGACCAAAAATTCTGACCAACACAGCCGCACGAAACACATTGATATTAGGTATCATTTCACTAAAGATCACTTTCAAAATGGGGATATTTTACTTGAGTATATTTCTACTGAATCACAACTTGTTGATATTTTTACAAAACCTTTAGACGAAAAATGTTTTTACTTCTTGAGAGGCACACTAAATATTACTGATCTTTCTGCCTAAATTTTTTTTTGGGTCGATCGACTGTACGGTCGACCGGCATGCTCTCGGTTTCTTGATTACTTTTCGTCTCAAATAACTTTTGCTTATTGCGGTCGACTGTACGGTCGACTGGTTCGTCCTCTGTGGGCTCTGTTGGTTTGGCAGTCGACTGTATGGTCGACCGGTATGCTCTCTGGAAATCTTTTGAAAAACCGTAGAGTACGGTCGACTAGGCGGTCGACCGGTTCTCTCTCTGGCCTATATTTTCAAAGTCTTCCAAAATTACTATTCCTTTCTCAAATTTTTTTTATTCTTTTTTTTTGATTTAATGTGTATTGGGGAAAATCTCGAATCTATGATATTATGAAGAGCTCTCACTGTATAGCAAAGAGTCTCGTTACCAAGGGTATCATGTAAGAAGATTCTCTTCCCTTTCTTTAACAAGATTGTATTTATTATAAAATCATAATATGCTCTCTTTTGCGTTTTCATTGATGATTTATTCTACAAACTTTCCAAGATTTATTTTTGAGTTTATGTCTCCTCTATTTATCCCCTCTTGGTGTGTTCCAAAAAGGGGAAAAATTATAACTATTGAATGTTTTCAATATGACTTCTCTTTCTCTTTTATTTATATGAAAATCTATATTACATGATGTGCTAAATTCAGGGGGAGTATTCATATGTTGTGCTTTAAATTTTCAAACATTCGTGCATGTTTTGTTCACACCAAAAGGGGAGATTGTTGACTTCTAGTTTGGTGTGCACAAAACGTGCTCACTCACACTAATAAGTTTGAATTTAGTGTGTCAGATTTTCAGGATCAAAGAATATCAAAAAGAGATCCAAGAGAGATTCACAAATATACAAACAAGGAAAGCAATTAATAATAATGGCAAAAGAGGAAGATATTCTTGATTAATTGGTCTACAAGCAAAAGAGGAAGATATCAAGAGCTGAATTTTTCTTTCTATTTTCGTGAGATTATAATTGTATAAGATTGATTTAAGAGGGATTAGTTTATGGTAAGAAAACAGGGTGGATTCAGAATAAACAGCACGTGACCGGTCGACCACACTTAGTGACCGGTCGACCGCATGGCAGTCGACCGCAACTTTAGTTGTTCAAGGAGCAGTCGACCTTTCACCTCTCTACTTTACGTCAGAGAGCTGAACGGTCGACCGCACCAATATGACGGTCGACCTCACACTGCGTTGTGTATATTCTTGGAAAGGATCGTTTCCATTTTTGGATTGATACTCTTCCTCGTCTATTAATATTGACGAATCCACTCTGTCTTCCTCACCTAATTACTTCGGAAAAAATTCTTGAGAACTAATCCTTCAGTAAATCAATCCGAGTGTGAGCATATGTTTGGTTGTATTCTTCAGTCAAGATCTTTAACGATCTTGAGTTTTTCTATTCATTTCTTCTCCACTTCGATGAGATTGACGGGATTTGGATTAGAAGTCCTGTGGGTATAATAGGTCTCTCGGCCTGAATCCGAGAATCACTGTACAAGGGTTTTGAGTATAGTGAAACGCTTGTAGCGGAGAATTGCTACAAGTAGGTGGTGTGGACATAGATCTAGGGGTCGAACCACGTTATTTCGCTGCGTCATCTGTATTTGCTTTTCTTATCACTCTTGCCTTTACTTTACTTTGTTTTAATTTTTTTAATTCCGCACGATCACCCTATTCACCCCCCTAGGGTGATTAACAACAATAACTAGGAACAGGGATAACTGCTTAACCTGCACTAATTGATTCTGCTAATATGATGACTCTTTTGATGTTTCCTTGTGTTTTTGTGTAAACAGGAGCCACTGCAAAGATAGTATTTGTAAGTAAATAATGCACTTACTAGTTATTATTATTTTTATTGGTACTGATATTTGCTAAGGTATTTGCTGGGTCATATTTGGTATAACACCAATACCAAACCATACCAACCAAGTAATCGGTAAACCGAAGTTTCGGTATACCAAACTTTTTGGTTGGTAACAGTTTGCATATTTTCAAACCGAACTAGTTTAGTATTGTACTGGTACAATGTCAAAAAGTCTTGTACTGTACCGAGCCCAACCCTAGTTTTGACCGTAAAAGGGACTTAATATGATGAAAATAGTCAGTGTTTTCAATATTTTGGGATTTGATCCTAATCTTAATATTTTTTTGATTGTTTAATTAATGCTCTTTTACAGCAATATATCTTTAGGCTTACATTTCTGAAAATGTTTACTTTATTGTTTGGAATCAGTCCTGCTGCTTGATTGTTTCCCTTATGTTTTGTTTTGCACTACAGATTGTAGCTTTAGGGTCTCCTTATACTGTAGTGCAACTAATGAATATATAAAACAAAAAAAAATTCCTTTAGAGCATCCACGGTCATTTGTTTGTTTGCCATTTCCCCCATTTTTTGTGTATTGTAGCGCACACAGTCGTAAGCTATTTTGCCCTTTTTTGGCAATTCGGCTACAGTAGAAAGGAAAAAATTGCATTCGAAATAGCAAAATGCATATTTTAGCAGTCTGTATTATTTAATTATATTTTTAATTAATCGGATGTTTCATCCGAAGTAAAAAAAAAAAAATTAAAAACAAATAAATTAACTGGTTAAATGAATTTAAGGCTTGGAATGAACATGATGTTTCGTCCCATGTGGGACGAATCATCCAATCCAATTTTTTTATAAAAAGATTAATTTTTAAAATTAAATTTGTAAATTTGTAAATTGTTTTTGCAAATTTTAAATTGTTTTTGCAAAATTTTAAATTGTTTTTGCAAATTTTTAAATTGTTTTTGCAAATATTTTTTACAAACTACTTTTTAAAATTGTTTTTGCAAATTGTTTTTTGCACAAATAAACTTCCTTAAAACCCGGACGAAACATCCGGTTATTTTGCAATTTTTTTTCCTTTGGGACGAAACATCATGTTTAGTCCTGTATTTTTTTATTAATATTTTCTAAGTTTCGGCCTGTATAAATTATTTTTTAATGATAGTATGTTTCTTTTTTAACGAATTTATGCAATTTTTGCCATTCAACGACTGCAGCGTTTCGTCAAAATGGATCTCCAAAATATGCATTTTTCCATTTTTTTTTACATTGAACGACTGTGGATGCTTTTACGTTTAAAGTATAAATCAATCCACTATTCACAATTATATTATCCAAATTTAACCTTAACTATGGCCTGATATTATAACATTAACTCGCCTGGAAGTTGGATGCTAAGGTTCATCTCAGCTCTCTACACCTGATACACACGCTGAATACTCCTCCAGCAGAGAAGCCTATTAGTCCTGCAGATAAGGCTAAAGCGACGATTTTTTCACGTTGCCATCTTAATGTAGATATGAAGAATGAGTATCTCACAATAGAAAATCCAAAAACTCAGTGGGAATCTCTGAAGGATAGATATGACCACCAGAGATTCATCATCCTGCTAGCAGCAAGGAATAAATGGATCAATCTTCGCTACCAGCACTTCAAGATGGTATCGGCATATAACCCAAGAATGTTCAATATTACATCAAGGCTTGAGTTGTGTGGAGAACCGGATACCCAGGAGCAAATGATCAACAAAAACCTTTCCACATTCTATGCCACCAACATACTACTACAACAACAGTATACAGAACAAAATTTCTCTAAGATTCCTGAACTCATCTCTGTGCTGCTAGTTGCTGAGGAAAATAATGCAGCCCTCATGAAAAACCATAACAATAGGCTTACTGAAACACTAGAATTTCCTAAAGGGAATGCTTGTGATGGATATTTAAGAGGTAAGGCAGAGGCAGAGGACGTTCTAGTAGAATAAGGGGAGGTGGTCGAGGTAGTCACTCCAGCAGAGGTGCGTTATCACCCTAGCAGTGGTAGACCAAATGAGCAGTAGAAGAAATAGAAAAGCAACCTGAAAATCAAAGGAAGCAGCCGCCCCCTTCAAGTGATAGAGAACCAAGTGATACATGTTTCAAGTGTAGGCGTGAAGGTCATTGATCCCGCACCTGTCGTGCATCAAAGTAAGCGGTGGCCAAATATTAGAAAATTCAGAAGATTGAAGCAAATGCCACCCTTAACATAGACAATTATGACCTCCCTAGTGAGGATCTTGAGGAACAAGAAAACACAAACTTGACATCTGCAGAATTTTTTTGGAGATTATCAGTAGCGTAGTTTTTTTTATATTAAGCATTGTACTACTTGACATTGCGACTTTGTTGCTTATGTTGGTATTTTTGTAACTATGTTTTAGCACTTATGATGTGGGAACAATATTTCTTTAGAATTTATTGATGAATAATTTTTATTTGTCCCTATTGATTAAATATTGCATTTTTAGATATTTTGTGGTATTACTTGATGCTTCAATTAGAACTCATTTTTCTAGTCTATTGACCCAAATCATCCATTTGCCCGAACAAGCTATCAAATCAATAAGACTAGACAAATGCAGCTGAATTTACCTTACAGGCCTTCAATGATTTTTGTATATCCTTAGGAATAAAGGTTGAGCATCCTATTTCGATAAGACAATATTTTCGGTGTTAAGGGGGAGATAAAAGGATAGATAAATGTCTCGTTCCAGAAGAACGTCGTGAATTATCGAAATACCCAATTAACCAAATAAAAGCAGCAAATGAAATAGTTCCACATCAAAAAACGTGGAAGACCCAAAGGTTCTAAAGTTTCATCTCCCACAGTGAGTAGATTGAATAAAATAATACACCCTGATGCTCCTGAAGAAGCAGCTCCTAAATTAGGATCTCCTGAAGAGAGAGAGTTCACAATAGTCTGGAAGATGTCATAAACCAAAGATTCAATTTCTCAAAAACAAAGCATATTACTTCGATCGAGGATATGCCTCATATCCTATATGAGACTGAGAAAAAGGTACATGTAGCCAATGATGAGAAATCTGTGTTTTACAAAAACTCACGAGAAACATGGAATCATAATGAATTTGTCATGGATGACATTTTCTCATATGCAGTAGCAGATGAGATTAAAAAAGGTGATAAAAATAAGGATAACACTGAACCACGAATAATTCTTGAATGTCGAAAGAGACATGATTGACTAAAATGGAAGGATGTGATTCAAGCGGTACTAGATTCCTTCGCAAAACATGGACTGTTTGGCCATATAGTTCAAACCCCATAAAGGAATAAACCGTGTAGGTTTTAAATGGGTGTTAGTAAGAAAAACAAATGAAAAGAATGAGATCCAGATGTATAAAGCACAGTTAGTTGCTCAAGGATTCTCACAAAGACTAGGAATAGATTACGAAGAAACATGTTTCCCGATCATGGACATCATCACATTTAGATATATAATATGTCTCGATATGAGACTCATGGATGTGATAACAATATACCTATTGGTAACCCAGACAGTGAGATATATATATATATGAAAACCCCCGAAGGATTTAATTACCAAGTCTAGAAATATGCACTATATAAGATTAAAACGAGCCATATATGGGCGAAAACAATTCAGAAGAATATGGTACAATAGGCTCAGTCAATATCTATCTAGAGAAGGATATAATAATGATCATATATGTTCATGCGTACTTATAAAGAAATTCCTGAAGGGATTCGTCATAGCAGCTGTCTATATAGATAATATAAACTTGTTCGGATCTCCTAAAGAGATTGAAAAAACTGCTAGATATCCTAAGGAAGAATTTGAGATGAAATACTTGGGTGAAATTTTTTTTTATCTCGGCCTACAGATCGAGCACAGTAAAACTGGAATTTTACTACAGCAAGCCAAATATGCTAAAAATCTCCTGAAGAGATTCAGTATGAGTGATTGTCATCTACTCAGTACACCTATGGTGGTAAGGTCACTAGAAGTCGACCAGGATCCACATCGGCCGAAAGAAGAAAATGAAGATATTATGGGTTCTGAAAGTACCATATTTGAGTGCAATAGGCGCACTCCTATATTTAGTACAGTGCAGTAGATCTTAGTTTATATTATTCATATGAATGCTTTGACCTTGTTGGATATACAGACGCAAGTTATTTATCTGATCACCATAAGGGAAAATCACAAACATAATATATTTTTCTTAATAGTGGGGCAACTATTTTATGGAGATCAGTTAAATAAATAATTGCAGCAACATCGACAAATCATTTACAGATACTGACACTTCATGAAGCATGTAGAGAATGTGTATGGTTAAGGTCTCTAGTTCAACATATCAGGGGGAGTTGCGAACTCTCATAAGTCACAAACAAGCCTACAATCATTTATGTGGATAATGTAGCATGTATAAAGCAAATTCAAAAAGGCTTCATCAAAGGAGATAGGACGAAGCACATCTCACCAAAAATTTTCTTCACCCACCAGGTTCAAAAAGAAAAGATGATTGATGTAATGCAGATCAAGCCCGCAGAGAACCTTACAGATCTCTTCGCAAAATTCCTTCCAAAGTTCAGGTTTCAAAAGTTAGTATATCAAATTGGCATAAGATGATTTCAGCAGATAGACATATAAATGTATAAGCTGAAATATTTTTTGGTTGGGATATATGGGATATAATGACCCCCTTTTTTTTGGGGGGGGGGGGGGGGGGGGGGGGGGGGTTCATTCAAGTTGACGTAAGAACTAAATGTAATAACTTTTAGTATTTTGAGGGGGAGCATCTTGAAGATGCTGATGGAGACATCATGAATAATGTTTTTGCACATTTTACTCTTTTTCTTCGATGAGTTTTTTTTTTTTTTTTTTTTTTTACTTGGTTTTTCTTTCGAAATATTTTAATGAGGCAATGTAAGTCACACCCACTTCGATTTTTAAATAATTAGTTGTACTCTTTTTTTTCGCTAAGGATTTTTCCCAATTGTGGGTTTTTCTTTAGAAAATTTTTAATGAGGCAATATTTTAAAAGTAAGCATCCAATGGGGAGTGTTGTGAAACCGTGACCACCTTTTAGGTTGATGCCCATCTATTAAGGTGACAGCCCATACCCAGCTACTTAGGTGGCGGCCCAACCACACTACCAAACTCTAACCCTAACTTCCCCCCTATATTAATGTTATGAATAAAAAGCCACAACACTTGGATTCAGCTACACCTTTCTATCTCTTTCTCTTTTGCAACAATTTATTTATTTTTAATTTTTTTTACTCAAATGAAAATAAGAATTTTGTTTGAAAGAAAAATAAATAGAGGGATACATATACTGCAATATTTCCCATACTAAGCCACCTTTTGAAACTATTTCCCAAACTAAGCTAGTTGCTAATACCTGGGTGAGCCACTCTTTGCCACGTCAGCTATAGCCGCAGCTAGGAACTGTAATAGCATTGTTCAAGACACAATTCCCAATTGCGGCTTCTTCATTGGATTCTTTGAGGTTGCCACAGTTCCCAACTACGGATGCAAATCGTTACGGCAGTTGGGAATACTAGTACTCGAGTGCGGCCTCTTCACAAACTTTTTTTTGCGGTCGCTATTCCCATCTATGGCTTCAGTTCATTTCATATTTGAGTTAGAGAGACTTCGAGACTTGGATAAAAATTGCTAAGTTAAAAATGATAAAAGAGGGACCGCTATCATCGACTGATGTCAATCATGCATATTCGCTCTCTCACGCCGTATATCGATAATTTCTTGAACTCTCAGAGCCCAAATTGCCATTTACCTATAAACTTATGTGCCGATAGACAACGTTCAGAGAAGTAAGAATTGAGACGAGAAAATATCATCCCCACAATTGCCGTAATGGGCAAACTACGAACACCTTTCAAAATAGAATTAAAATTTTCTGATAAATTCGTAGTCATCAAGATATATCAATGACCTCCATATGCAGAATGTGCCCACTTTTCGATTGGTTCCTCCTTGAGCCAATTGACAACTTTGATTTGTACTTTTTCAATCTCTGGCATTTTTGTCCAAAACTTCCGCACCTGATTTTGACATGCAACCACCTTAACCTTATTCCTCAAAGCCTTGTTAACGAATTTGGTGAAGAAGTTTGTAGCAAAATGTCGCATATAAAAATGATGATATGTATGTGGCTTATTCCATGCTCCATTTTGCGTGTCCATGACAGGTAAGATACCCACATAATGATCAGAAATAACACATAGTCCTTGGCGATCAGTGACAAAATATCGAATACGATTAATGAACCAAGCCAACGTATCATTACCCTCTCTATCTACTATTGCAAAAGCAAATGGAAATAGCCTATCATTTGCGTCGAGTGCAATGACTATCAATAAACAACCATTATATTTTTCCTACAATTGGGTTCCGTTAACACTAATAACATGTCTGCAAGACTTAAATCCTTCAATCGAAGCTCCAAATGCCCAAAATGTAAGCCACCCTAGGGGGGTGAATAGGGTGATTGTGCGAAAATTTAAAAAAAAATTAAAATTAAGTTGCAAAGTAAATGAGAAGAGATAGAGAAAGCAACACAGCAAGCACAAGTGACGCAGCGATATTACGTGGTTCGACCCCTAGGTCTACGTCCACATCTCTTACTTGTAGCAATTCCCCGCCACAAGTGTTCCACTATACACAAACCCTTGTACAGTGATTCTCGGATTCAGGCCGAGAGACCCATTACACCCACCAGACTTCTAAGACAAACCCCGTAAATCTCACCGAAGTGGAAGAAAAGAAAAACTCAAGATCTTTAATGATCCTGACTGAAGAAAACAAATAAGTATTACACACTTGGATTGATTGTTGAATTCATTAGTTCAGAGGATTTTTCTCAGAGAAATAGGTGAAGAATACACAGTGGGTTCGTCCAAATATATAGACTAGGAAGTGTATCTCTCAAAAATAGAAACGATACATTCCAAAAGAGAAATCTGCACAAGGTACGGTCGACCGCAAAAAGGGACAGTCGACCGTTCATCTTTTAATCGAAAAGCCGAAAGCTGAATGGTCGACTGTCTTTCAACTGTGATGAGCGGTCGACTGTGGTGCGGTCGACCGACACTATGGTACGGTCGACCGCAATCGTGCCGATTCTGATGAAACCACTTTATATTCTTACCATATACTAATCAATCAATAATCAATCAATTACATATAAAATCTCACATGTATGGAATTACATAAATTGATCTTGCTGACTTTCTTGGGCTTTAATCAACATGTGCTCTTTTTGAATAATTTCTTCTTTTGCTTGATTTTGTAATCCTTCTTTATTGCTTTCCTTCTTTTGCTTCTTTTTGAATCTTTTTGATTTTCTTATTGATTTATTTATTCCTAAAAATCTGAAAATCTCAATGAAAACTTATTATTATTTGTAAGCATGTTTTGTGCACACCAAACTAGGAGTCAACACAAAATACTGCCTTGAATGTTTCCTTGCCGAGACCAGTCAAAACCTTATCCCAATGGATAGTAGTTCCTGGATTTGATGCTTGTAGTACTGGTAAAAGAGCAGGCAACCTCTTATATGCTTCCTCAATTAAACCCCTTAAATAACATCTCAATAGCTTTCTGTTTTGCAAGCCAAGCCTTCTTGTAAGTAATTTAATAATTGCATTCAAGCTTGACTATGTCAATTATGGCATTTGGTGTTATTCCTAATTGTGCCTTCACAATAGTCAAAATAAAATTGGAAACATGCCTAGATTAACTTCACTATGGTATTGATCCACTTGGGATTGAGACATGTAAGTGGTCTTTGCAATTTCTTCACTGTGAAATATGTCTGGCCTTTTGGAACGAATGCAGGAAATCTCCACAGACAACCTATCTCATCTACGACTTGGGATTTTGTGCCATCTCCTCGGGTGTACAGACCTTTGGTGTCATTTTACATATCACGACATATACATTTTTGGTCGATGTACTGTGACAAATTCTCAATGCTTCTTTATGAAGAACATCTTCACCGCATGTTAGACATTATCTTTAGTTTCAAACTTTTGCCTAATGTACACTTCATCTGCATCGAATGAGCCACATGAATCTTGAAAAATTTATGTACACTCGCATTGTTAACCCAGTCAACCAATTCAAACTCAGGTGTAGGTGCACTCATTAATTGAGTCAAGGAGATCGCATGTTGGACATCCCCTTGCAAGTCCTCAATGTCACTAACACTGTCATCTGGATGCCTGTCTTCATCTTCTTCATCTTTCAATAACTCATTGTTAACAGCAGCATGATTGAATGATTGAACACCGTTTTCATTATCAATAAGATCACGTATCAAATAGAAGGACATGGCAAATCAAATTCTATAGGATTTGGTCATATTTGAATTGTGAACATGTCTTCTTGTGGATGCGTCAAGCTTGCATATGATTTAGTAACTGGATTGAGAGTCATCTCATGGGTCGGCACTTCACGTAGGGGGCTTGAACTACGAATAACATGTGGTCTACTATTAGGAATCTTGATTTGCTAAATATAACTTCATTGTAGTCCAACTAGAATTTGTATTGATTGTCCTTGCACCGATGGCAATAAAAGCATCATCATCAACTACAAGAACCACCATGAAATATTATCCTTCTCATTTTCCAACTACATAACAAGCTAGAATTTTAACACTTCATTCACCTCTATCTCAGTTAGTAATTTCATATATCTTCTCTGCAAGTCCTTGTTTCGTAATATTATGAGGAGCCCAAACTATTTTTGGTTCAACACCTCTATAACAAGCTCATAGTTTTGGGTCTTGAATTATTGCTCCCCCATAATATAACTAAATATGATTTATATAATCCATATCTGTACATAAATGGATGAATTTGTGGGTCATTATCCAATCACAAACATAATATACTTACATTACTCTTATTAACCAAATACGAAGTATGAAAAACTAGGCAAATTCTTATGAATCAATCATTCCCAAAACCTTAGCTTAACTTTTGTTAATCTATTTCAAACAAACATAATAAATGAATTTTACTAGGATAACAAAAATTATAATTCAGGATTTTATGAATACCTTGAAAAATCCAAATTTTGACGGCGGAGATGAGGGCGGAGATGATGTCGGAGATGATTGGGGATGATGCTAGAGACGATGCGAGATTTCAGATTTGGATTTTGAATTTGAGAGATGGATGTGAAATTAGGGGAAATCTCCAAATTAGGTTTTTCAGAATTAGAGAGAGGGAGGTGAAATTGACAACTACGACGTGCTTTGAAGGAGTTGGTGGAGTCAACGAAGTTTGAAGAGATTTGATGGAGATGAAGAACTCGGAGGAGTTGGAGGAATTTGGGATTAGGGTTGTGAGATTTGGGTTTCGGATTAGGAGGGAAGAGGGTTGGGAGATATGAAGTGAAGGAGAGAGAGAGGAGTCCCTATATATTAAAATTAAGACCACAATTTCAAACTACAGCTTCAGTATAATCGAGGCCGTAGTTGGGAACTGCGACTTCTGTTTAGAATGAGGCCGCAGTTTCCAAGTGCGGCCTCTCTTTAACAAAAAAATACTTATACTTTTTTCTTCAAATGTAAACCCTGTTTCCACCACTTGGCTCTGTGTGTCTTAAAGTTTTGAGATATAATTGATATTCCCAACTGCGGCAAGCTTAAAAATTCAATGAAGAAGCCGTATTTGGGAACAACGACTTCAACAGCACCGTTGGCACGCTAAAAAATTCCAATGAGCAGTTCCCAATTGTGGCTATAGCTGATGTGAGAGAAAGTGGCTCACCTTGACAACTGGCTTAGTTTGGGAAATAGTTTCAAAAAATGGCTTATTTTGCAAAAAATTCCATATATTGCAAAAAATGTATACAAAAAATATGCACTACACTTGCTCAAACTGTCCTTACAATTTCAAAATCTGAAAGAGGGCAGAAAGCCAACTTTTTTACCGAAATGGCCCACTTTTTGAAACAAAATTTCAAAATAGATCAATTTCAAAACTAATTGCATGGATAGACCAGTCCTCATAGGCTGCAGTTGAGAACTACGGCCTGTTCGATTGTGAGACCCCAGTTAGGCCTCTTCATAAATGTGTTTTTTTCGAGGTTGTGGTTTCCAAGTGCGGTCTTAGTTCATTTTATATTTGGGCTAGAGAGACTTCGAAACTTAGACAAATTTTTTAAGTAAAAAAGTACTAAATATAGACCGCAGTTTGATAACGGGGCCGTAGTTCAGTACTGCAGCCTATGAGAACTGGTCTATCTTTGGATTAGCTTCGAAAGTGGTCTAGTTTGAAAATTAGTTTAGAAAAGTGGGCCATTTCCGAAAGAAAAAAAAATCCAGGCCAATGTTTTATGAAATTAATTTTTTTATAAGAAACTTTTTGAAAATATTTGCAGAAAGAGAACAGTTGGCCAAGTATTTGCGCTCATGCACTTAACAACTAAACTCGCCGTTCCCAACGGCGAGTTTAGTTGTTTCATTATCGCCATTGGGAAACAACGTGTTTAATGCTATTTTTAGTTCAAAATTTTCAAAGAATACTCGTTGTTCCCAACGACGAGGACATTTATATTAGACTCGTTGTTGGGGAACAGCGAGTTTAGTTCAAAATTTTCAAAGAAGACTCGCTATTCCCAACGGCGAGGACATTTACACTAGACTCGCTGTTGGAGAACAGCGAGTTTAGTTCAAAATTTTCGAAGAAGACTCGTTGTTCCCAACGACGAGGACATTTACACTAGACTCGTTGTTGAGAATAGCGAGTTTAGTACAAAAAAAAATCTATGGAGTTTTTTTTCGAAAATTCACCAAGTCCAACAGAATGTTTCATTCTCTGCAAAATTTCCTACATCCTCACCGTTCCCAACAGCGAGTTTAGTGTAAATATCATCGTTGTTGGGAACAACGAGTCTTCTTTGAAAATTTTGAACTAAACTCGCTGTTCCCAATAGCGAGTCTAGTATAAATGTCCTCCGTTGGAAACAACGAGTCTTCTTTGAAATTTTCAACTAAAAATCAGCACTAAACACGCTGTTTTCCATTAGCGAGGATGAAACAACTAAACTCGCCGTTGGGAACGGCGAGTTTAGTTGTTGAGTCCACGAGCGCAAATAGTTAGACAATTGTTCTCTTTCTGTAAATATTTTTGAAAAGTGTCTCATAAAAAAAATTAATTCTGTTTTATGAAAGTTGGCACCTTTTAAAGAGAAGGGGAAGAAGAAGAAGAACAAGAAAAGAGATGATCCAAAGCTGCTGACTTTCCGGCCATGTCCTCCTTCTCATCAAGACTAAAAAGGGAGGATTGCCAGCGCACTCTTCACGACCCCGTCTTTTCCAAATGGGAGGTCCGTATTCCTTTCTAATCTTTCTTGCTTTTTTTTTTCCCCTTTTTTTTGCCTCATCAATTTCGGGAATATTGTCTTGAATTCCAGATTTAGAACATAAAGTAGATGTATGATTGATTGTCTTCACTGATTGATTTGAACTTTTTATACCAAATTTGGAGTTTTTCCTGTTGTTGTGAATAATTACAATATTGCCACTTGAATAACAAATTAGGATGATGTTGTTTTTGGCATCAATATAAAATCTTGATCGTTTGTTTGAAACCCTATGTGTAAAATTCAAAAAGAGAACCCTATTTGTGTGAACCATCTGTGTTTATTTGTCAAATTCACATCGAGAACCCTAATATATTTTTTTGGATGGCGGCGGTGGCGACGACGAACAGAGCGGGAGTAGAGAGAAGTAGTAAAAGGGTTAGAGTTGGGGTTGGGTTTGATTGTCAATGTCTTCTATATATAGGAGAGAAGTAAGACTAAACTAATACATATTCTGATATGGGACTAAACTAAACCGAGTAATATAACATTTAATATAATATCTAACAAGATGGAATTGGTAGTTAGCACAAACTTATAGATGAACAAGAATCAAAGCAACTCAAATAGGGATAAGGAGATCGGCAGCGGAATTAGGAACATTTTTTCTCCATTTTATTGTACTTTTTTTTTTAGATAATTTGCCTTTTTCTTGATGGAGAAATTAGGATGTGGGTGATGGATTCTATTGCTGGCTGAGTGAATTATCATAGGATTTATTGATCTCTGATCTTCAAATAAGTTTGAATCCATTTGTGAGTATATTTTGACTAGGTAACACCAAGGTTTGTTGTTTTGATAGTTGGTCTGGGCGGTGAGGGTTTTCAACTTGAGTTTACAGTTCATAAATCCAATCAATATTTGACTGAAGAATTTGGAAGAAGGGGATCATCATTCATTCTCAATTTATAGGTGAGGTTTGATAGGCAAGAGAGAATTCTAGTTGTGAAAAAAACTAAAATTTAAGGTCACTGTATGGATGCTGGAGTAAACAGTGGTGCTATGTTAATTGATGGTGTCGGAGACTTTGAAGAGATTTTGATAAATCGCGAGTGGACATGGGGGATAAGTGGTGGAATTTATTGGTGGACAATTAAGGGATCGACATATAGGGGACGATGTAAATAAAGCTAGAAGTGAAGAAACAGAAAGGAGATGATGGAGATGGAAAAGGGATCAAGACAGTGAGGGGATGGAGTAGATGAAAAAAGGTATCCGAAGTTTTTGAGGGAGGAGACAAGAGGGAGTTGAAGGTGGTTGCTCGTAACACATTAGATCTTGTGAAGAGCCAAGGTCAAACTAATTTGGCCAATAAGTCAATTAAAGCTGAAGAAGCATATGGGTAGGAAGGATTTTCCAAAAAATCTTAGTTCGGAGTTTGGGTTTCTTTTTTATATATATTATAACCAAGGCTTTAAATCTTGGATTTTGGACTAGTTTTGGCTAAGGGTATTTCGTCTTTGGATAGGAGATATCGGAGGAGATCTCGGGAAAATGTGATCATCTCAAATGTTCATTCCAGACACTCAATGAACATATTTTTTTGTTACTAAACAATATATTATATGTTCTACAAATCATTTATCATATAAAATATTGTATAATGTAACTAATGACATGAATCAATCACGGTAAATATTCGCAGAATTTAACAACAATATAAAAAAGAATGTAATATAAGTATATAACTAAATTGAATTTGCATTAGTTAGAAAAAAGAATTAGTTAATAGACTTACTTGACTTAGCATATATACAAACAATAGAGAGACGAAATTCTCACATTTAGCACTGTCACATTTACCCGATACTCGGATCCGACCCGGACCCGGCATTGGACCGGAACCGACTCTATATATATGGGTGTGTGTCTGGGTCCTAAAATAAGACCCGATGCACTTTCGGGTCCGAGTCCTGGTCCGCTCAAAATAGAACCAACTTGGACCCATTAAAAATACCCAAAATAATATGGAATTTGAATAATAAGGTTATAGAGATATACATATAAAATTAATTGTTGAAGATAGATGTGTAAATATAATATTTATTCATGTACTTAAGTACAAAAATTGTTGGAACCGTAGGATATCGAGTGCAAAAATCCTTAAGTGCAAATATTTATTTCCCACTATCGGACGCGACGGGTAGATCTTTTTAACTGGGACCAGGACTATGATCCGGACCCGGTTCTTGGAAGTCCGGATCCGGGTTAAATTTTTGGACCCATGAGGTACCGGGTCTGGTCCGGGTAGTGGAAGACCCGATACCAGCTTTACTCACATTATCTTAGCTTAAGGTCCTATATTGAAAGTCTTGTATACAAAAAGTAAAATAAAAAAAAATTATATATTCACAATAACTTTAGTGTCTATTTCGGCCGATATTTCGACAATTTTAACCGAAATCAACACATTTCGGTCCAAAACGATATAGAGCATAAATCTGTGATTCGTATCGGCAAGCTAGCTGAAACAAAATTTCGGCTGAAATATCAGCCGTATTGGCCGAAATTTAAAACAGTGATTATAAATCAGTGGGTTTATAATAAATCAATTTTTAATTCTGGTTTCACAAATAATTTTCTCACTATAGTATTTATTTTTATTCTGTTTTTTTTTCTTTCTAGATTGTAGTACTAATTGAGTTGTACTACACCCTTTACTCTTTCAACTTACCTCAACTTTTGGTTACATTATATGTAAGACTAGATTGTGTGTCATTTTATTATGTCTATTCTTAAAGCATCTATTTAATTCTGTTTTTGATATATACAATTGTTGAAGTTTTTTCTTATACCTGATCTTTGTGTTTAAAAATACAATATCATAGTAAAACTATGAGCTTATTGGTGCTACAATATGTTTGGAAGTTTTGTATAATGTATTAGTGTAATCACTTATTATCAGTCTTAATTATTGTAGATGGAGAAAAGACACTCTGCCAACCTACATGGTAGGTTAACTCCGAGCTATATTGACTAAAAGAGATGTAAGAGATACACTGAAAAAATGTGGAGTCTAAGACTTGGATGCTGGTTAAAGGGTTGGGTGAAAGGGAGGAAAAGAGGTGAAGAAAGAGAGAGAGAGAGAGGAGGAAGAGGATCAATATTACTTACTAGTTACAACTAAGGGATGTAGAAAAAAAAAGTTGAATTTATTTCAGTGAAGCTCAAGATTATAACTTTATTTCAAGCCTTTCTTAATGGGCTTTCAAATGAAAGAACGATAGAAGAAAATTTCTTATATATTAAGGAAAGCATGAAGAAATCTTATTATGTTCACACAATTTTTTTCCTTACAAAGCTATTATTGATGGAAATTTTTTTTAAAAAAATTTTAGATAGCCATCAAGGATGATTCGAACCGTTCACATTGTTTATCATGACTAAATTTGTCTAAATATGCAAAATCAATTCATTTTAAATTCATTTGTCCATCTATCATGTCATTATAAAAAATAATGATATTAAGCCATACAATTTGTAACACTAATGCTTCGATAAACAAATTTAAAATGATTTGATCTCTTATATGTAGACTAATTTAGACATGTAGATTAAAATGAACTGTTCGGATTTTTCAATTTATATCCTCAAAAAAGTTCTCACGTGGTTCTCACATGATACACCATGGACCTAACGTTGTAGATGTACTCTGGACTTTTGGTAAGAGTTGTTCCGATATGTACCAAGGCCAATAAATCAATTAGAGCCTCAAAATTGAGGCCCAAGTCCAACAAGTTGTGAAATAATTCTAATCTGTATATCAAAAGAAATCATGTCGGTCTGCATGCATACGTTCGTCCTCAACCCACTTCCATTCCTATCAATCTTTTAAATGAAAAAGAAATTTGGTTGAGAATTAGGATTTGTTGTCACACTGTGTCATGGAATTTAAATTTCTCACAGATATTGGGCAACAGATGACTTGAGCTTGCAACTTTTCTCCTCATATTCCTAAGCTTTACGCCATAATCACCGTACTAATTTAATGTACCTGAAGACAAAAATTCACCTGAAGCTATATATCAAAATTAATTCACCTGAAAACAAAAAATTAAATATTTAATTTAAACCTTATGAAAGCTTCTGATTTGCTGACAGATGATAACTGATAAAGTTAATTCAAGGCTACCATCTCTCGAGTAATCTAAATAAATGAAGAGGATAACGAAAAAAGGATGTTTGTCAAGAAGCTTTTGACTTTATTTACTTAATGAATGAGATAATCACAAGATTGAGTTTTATCAGACCACCCGCATGTGAGTGGATGATCTAGTGCCATAAATATGTGGCAACTGTGGGTTACCGTCCATTTGGACTAGCTGGGTTTTGGTCACTCAATTATACAGGCCAGAACATCCATTTCACATGCGGGAGTAGATATAATTTGTGATTGGAAGTGAGTAATAATCTAACAACTAGCATATTTTTCATGCAATGCACGAATGGATAAATTATATTATTTAGTTAAAATTCTCTATCGCTCAGTTATTATCAATCTCGTTTAGTTTGTTTTAATTGGAAAAGAAATAAACAGAATAGTTAAACAACATAAGAGAAAATAATTTAAAGAAAAAAAACTGAACATTTATGACGCATCCACCCCTTTTTAGTGTAATGTCAACATAGTTTGTATGTAAATCTTACAGATACAGGGGGCGTTTGGTACACGGTTTGGAGAATTTCCGAGAATGAGAGGATTCCGGGAATGTGAGGGTGGAAATGAAGATTTTCGGGAATGTTGCATTATTGCGTTTGGTATTATAATACATTGCATTCCCGGAAATCCTTTATTATTGTATTTTTTAATCTAGTTTTTTGGGTTATTTTATTATTTGTTTATGGAATCTCATGATAATCCTCAAATCCCATGGTTTTAGGGGAGAATATTTTTTTTATTCTAGTTTTTTGGGTTATTTTATTGTTTGTTATGGAAATTCTATGAGAATCCTCAAATTCCATGATTTTACAGGGGAATGTTTTTTTATTCTAGTTTTTGGGGTTATTTTATTGTTTGTTATGAAAATTCCATGGGAATCCTCAAATCTCATGGTTTTTTGGGGAAATGAAAATCCTTCCCAACAAAGGATTTTGATTCCCTTGGAATCCATCAATTCTTCCAAAACTATGCTTGCCACATACCAAACAAGGTAATCTAAAGGGGGAATCTGAGATTCCTTTGTATATTCTCTCGTACCAAATGCCCCCATTGATCAATGTGAAAGACCATGTATCAAAAAATATTATAATTACCTATTGGGTATCTATTATTTATGTTATTAATGTTAATATTTCAAGATTTTAGAAATTTATCTCTCAATTCTAACATCAAATCTTAGTAGACATGGAAATATGTGTAAATTTTGCGCTACACAGTTTTCACCAATTTGCAGATAATCCTGTCCAATTCTCCTTTTTTTTTGGTAAATGACTACTATAGTCTCAAAGTAGTTGTGGATGACCCTACTCCAGATTGACGCTGTTAATTTTAGTGTAAAATAACCATTTTACCCTTGTAAAATTTAGTAGGGTTTTCTGCAATATATATATATATATATATATATATATATATATATATATATATGTACCTATTTTTTTGAAAATTTTACATTTCAAAATGGGTTTATTAGAAAATATTCTCTCTCTTCACCATTTTTTTGAAAATTATACATTTATAATAGATGGTGATATGATGGGGACCGTTCAAATTAGGCACGAATCTTAAAGCTTTCAGGGGTAAAACAATAAATTTCACTAGAAACGGGTTTATGAAGGGAAATTGGGCATCTCTCAAGCCGAATAACCCAAAACGGGCCTGTCTTACTGGGTTGTCATAACAGCCTAATAAAAATGAGTCTATTATTTAAACATGATTTAAACTCATAATTATCCGTAAGAGAAGGTTTAAATCATATCTCTTATCATAAGAAAGTTTTAACTCAATCTCTCCAACAGCTCTTACCTCTTCACGAAGAAGAGATAATCAGTTCAATCCAAAAACATCGAGAAGTAAAGATAAATTATTATCTTAAAACTGACCCCCAAAGTTATTATAAATACCCCCTACCTCCATAGAAATCAGTTTATCAGTATTTCGCCTCTAAAAACTTGATGAGGACATCTATTCTGTTTAGTTTAGTATTTTATTTCAGTACCATATTTATTTTTGGTAATTATAGCCATATGTAATCTTTCTTTTATGCATTAGAATATTTTTTAGATTTTGTATCAAGATTTGTTTTGAGCCTATTTATAGGCCTTGAGATTAATCAGAAGGAATGCTATTCTTGATTAAAAATTTATTGTGTTGAGTTTTACTCTTCTTCTCTCCTTTGTATGATACAATTGAGATCCAATTTATTAGGGTTTGTGATAAATCCTAATACAATTTTAGAGTTAGTGATTAACTCTAAAATCTACCCCAAATTAAAAACCTCAAATCCCCAAATTAAAGCAAATTCCAAAAATCCAAAACCCTAATCTCTCCCACCTCCTTCATCCCTACCAGCCTATACTCCCATCCAACCTTTCCTAACCTACATCCCGACCAAACCCATCTCCTCACTCATTCTCGAAATCTCCATCATCTTCCTCCTCCAACCCGACCAAACCCATCGACTCCTTCATCCCCGAAATCTCCCATCGTCTTTTCCTCTCCCGAAACTCGACGCCAATCCCCACCTCCTCTCCTCCCGTCGACCCAACACCCCAGGCCAAGACCCTACCTCCCCGTCAACCAGTGTACCCCGACGCTGCAGAGCGTCGACTCGCGCTGCCGTCCTCACCGCTCGATGCACTCCCGCTGTCAAGCCACGTCGGTCAGATCCCGTGGTCCCCATCCCTGCCGAGTGCTGCCATTTCTCTTGAAGTTATGGCTGCCATTACTGTCTCATTGATTGCTGTGCTCTTCGCTGCTGTTCAACCCGAGATCTACGCTGAGTTCTTCGAACCCTCGGTATACTCTTTTCAATTCTCAAATATTTGTGTTATACTACTTCATTATCTCTATTATATTATTCAATTTAACTGTCGACCACAAATATTGAGATTGAGCGTTCCACCTGCTTGATTAGAGTACAAATCAATATTGAATCTTTTACTTGCTAAGTACACTTAAGGATTTAATTATTGATTGTTAGAATTGAATTATTAATTGGAATTATTAAACATGATTCCGTTATTGAAAATCTATCAAACCGATTAACTGTTTAAAATTTCTAACTTTGATCTGCACTACGTGTTGGTAAAATTAATCCATTAAGAATCTTGGAAATTCTCTATTTAGGGTTAGTTTTACATCATTTTGGTATCAGAGCGAAGGTTCTTAAAACCCTAGTTCTTGCATCATTTAGGCATCAATTTTTTCATTCATTTAGGATTGTGTAGGCTTTTATTTTTCTTTTTATTTTAGATCATTTCAGATTTATTAATTTAAAAAAAACACGACCCCTAGTTCTTCCCTTTTGGTGAATGCGTCTTCGCAGCACCATCACAGATCCTGACGAGCCTTTCTTATCCCTCCCAAATCACCCAATTAGGAACCTTAGACTTTTCCGACCTGAAATGGACAACTCGCTACCCTAGCTGTCATTCAAGCAACTCTTGTCAATATCAATCAGAGGCTTGAGAAAGTGGAATTAAATCAAACCATTGTCCCTGAGCTTCATGCCAATCGTCAGATCCCTCAAGGGAATGTTCGTGACGGTCGACGTCAAGAATGTGACCCTGACGAACAATATAAGAAGAATGTTAAGGCTGACGTTCCTCATTTTGAAGGCCACATGGAACCCCAAGCTTACCTCGATTGAATTCGTGCCATGGACCACTACTTTGTGTGGTTTGACATGAGCAAAGCCCTGAAGGTTAAATTTGCCATTATGAAATTGACGGGTAAAGCTCAACAACACTGGACCAATCTTGAACATGCCCGCAGAGGTCGAGGCCTGGTACCCATAGCCACTTGGGAAGCCATGAAAGAGAAGCTCACTGAGAGATATGTACTGTTATCGTTCCATACTCGATTGCTAGATTCGTGGAACCAATTTTATCAAGGAAGTAAATCCACACAAGAATATGTTGATAAGTTCGATGACTTCCTTATTCGGTGCAATGCATTAGGTAAAGAGAGTGAAGAACAAACTCTCTCTAGGTTCAGGGCTGGACTATGAGCCGACCTTAGGAACGAGCTAATTCATAGAAATGTGGACTCACTAGTGGCAGCTTATGCTCTTGTCCTCGATATGGATTCCCTTAAAGCATGTTCCCATTACAAGTCCAGCGATTCGATGGATCATTTCTCCAGAATGAATCCTTCTGATCCCTCTAGACCTGAGCACTCATCTCCTCAGTACCTTAACAAGTCTTACCTAAACAAACATACTTCAAATTCCTATCCACTTAGAAATGACAACACGGGTAAGAACACTGAAAGAAATTATTCTAAGATTGATCCTCTCACTAAGTGCTATAAATGTAAGGGATACGGTCATGTTGTTGGCAACTGTCCCAGCCCAAGTAGGATCAATATAGTAGAGGGTACCGCAGTCATCGCTGATGAGCCTGACAATAAGTTTACCTATGAACCTAATATAAGTGATGACTTTGATGAAAGAGATGATGACCAGTCTCTTAATTGTATTCAGTCTGTCCAATCACATCCATTGAGTGTACCTGAGTCACCCATCCCTTCCCAAGTCACTTGGCAGCCTATAGATTCTATTCATGTGTTAGAACATCCAAGAGTCACAAAATCTGCACCCACATTGCATATCACATTCATGACTTGCATAGAGAAATATCCAAGGAACTTAATGAGAATAATTTTAACTACAATTTAATAGCAGATACTAGAAGAAAATTTAAAACTTTTGATATTGGTGACGAAGTGATGGTTCGGATTCGTCCGGAATGGTTTCCAGTTGGATCCGTTAAGAACTTGAACATACGTGCTGCAGGCCCATTTAAGATTCTTCATACAATCAATGATAATACCTATGTAGTTGACATTTCTGAAGGCTTTGGCATAAGACTTTCAATATTGAGGATCTAGTACTCTATGAAGGCTCAAAATGCAACCCTAGAAATTTTCTTATAGATGAGCCTACCCTGCAGCCTAAAGGTGAGATTCCCACATTTACCCCTCTACCTTATACTACTTACACACTGACAGAAGAATTGATAATATTTTAGATGATCAGATAATCTCTACAAGAGATGGTGGTATGCACAAATATTTGGTGAGGTGGAAGAACAAACCGAAGTTTGATGACACTTGCAGTGATCGTGAGGAGCTCCTGCAAACTGGATCCAGATCTTTTGGAGCACCATGACAGGATCACTGGTTTTGACTCGGCTGGGTCGAGCTCTCTCCCACCCGGAGATAATGATGAGGACATCTATTCTGTTTAGTTTAGTATTTTATTTCAGTACCATATTTGTTTTTGGCAATTATAGCCATATGTAATCTTTCTTTTATGCATTAGAATATTTTTTAGATTTTGTATCAAAATTTGTTTTGAGCCTATTTATAGGCGTTGAGATTAATAAGAAAGGATGCTATTCTTGATTAAAAATTTATTGTGTTAAGTTTTACTCTTGTTCTTTCCTTTGTGTGATACAATTGAGATCCAATTTATTAGGGTTTGTAATAAATCCTAATACAATTTTAGGGTTAGTGATTAACTCTAAAATCTACTCCCAAATTGAAAACCCCAAATCCCAAATTAAAACAAATCCCAAAAATCCAAAACCCTAATCTCTCCCACCTCCTTCATCCCTACCGGCCTATACTCCCATCCGACCTCTCCTACCCTACATCTCGACCAAACCCATCTCCTCACTCATTCTCGAATTCTCCATCGTCTTCATCCTCCAACCCGACCAAACCCATCGCCTCCCTCATCCCCGAAATCTCCCATCATCTTTCCGTTCCCGAAACTCGACGCCGATCCCCACCTCCTCTCCTCCCGTCGACCCAATGCCCTAGGCCAAGACCCCACCTCCCCCGTCAACCAGTGTACCCCGACGCCGCAGAGCATTGACTCGCGCCGCCGCCCTCACCGCTCGACGCCCTCCCGCCGTCGAGCCACGTCGGCCAGATCCCGTGGTCCCCATGCCTGCCGAGTGCTGCCATTGCTCTTGAAGTTATGGCTGCCATTACTGTCTCTTTGATTGCTGTGCTCTTCGCTGCTGTTCAACTCGAGATCTACGCTGAGTTCTTTGAACTCTCGGTATACTCTTTTCAATTCTCAAATATTTGTGTTATACTAATTCACCATCTCTATTATATTATTGAATTTAACTGTCGACCACAAATATTGAGATTGAGCGTTCCACCTGCTTGATTAGAGTACAAATCAATATTGAATCTTTTACTTGCTAAGTACACTTAGGGATTTAATTATTGATTGTTAGAATTGAATTATTAATTGAGATTGTTAAACGTGATTTAGTT
Organism: Hemerocallis citrina; assembly: GCA_017893485.1. Taxonomy (NCBI): domain Eukaryota; kingdom Viridiplantae; phylum Streptophyta; class Magnoliopsida; order Asparagales; family Asphodelaceae; genus Hemerocallis; species Hemerocallis citrina. Next base: position 99,042,576 of record CM030367.1, read on the forward strand.
ATTGAAAATCTATCAAACCGATTAACTGTTTAAAATTTCTAACTTTGATCAGCACTACGTGTTGGTAAAATTAAGCCATTAAGAATCTTGAAAATTCTCTATTTAGGGTTAGTTTTACATCAAAACTCTTTCTATTATTGAGTTCTTACTTGAGCGTCGGAGGGTCTATCACCAGGATTAACCCCGGTGTTTCAGACTTTTGCAGGTTAATCAGAGAGATCATCACCATCAAGATTAGATCCAACGGTGCAAATAAGTCAGATTTAGGAGTCAACATCAATCTGAAACAGTCAACACGGGTGAAAGTCAAAACGGTCAATTTTTATTGTTTTTAAAAGAATTCACAACATCTGTTTTGCTCCATCACAGAAATTAGCAGTAACAGATTGGCACTGTCTGTGGGAACAGAAAAAGCTATCCGACCAAACTTCGCTGGTAAAAATAGTTTTCAGCCATACCTCTAAAGGGAAAAAGGGAAGGCGGCGGCCTCAAGTCGACGAGCTAACCCTCTTCCTCCACCTCATGAGGAAGTCCCTCATATCCTTCAACTGGATCAACCTCCTCATCCAGAACAGCCTACTCAACTCCTTCCCAAAGGGAACAGAAAAAGCTATCCGACCAAACTTCGCCGGTAAAAACTGTTTTCAGCCATGCTTCCAAAGGGAAAAAGGGAAGGCGACGGTCTCAAGCCGATGAGCTTAGCCCTCTTCCTCCACCTCCTTCTCATGAGGACGTCCCTCCTATCCTTCAACTAGATCATCCTCCTCATTCAGAACAGCCTACTCAACTCCTTCCCTAAGAGGTTCCACCGGGGGCTCTGGAAGGAGTCAGCACCCTGCACAGCACATTGGAGAGAACAGGGGGTTGGTCTACACCTCCACTGTAGTACCCCGTATTTTTAAATATTATTTTTAAAGGTTTACAAATGATTAAAATGATTTTTGGGGATTTAATAAATATTTTCAGGAAATTTATCTTTTACACATGCGAAACACGTGTAACTATTTTCTTGAAAAGTTCAAAAGCCAAAATTATTTTATGAAAAATCATTATTTATTATTTGGGATTTATTTATAATTTTTCTAGATTTTTCTGAAATTAATTGGATCTATTTGCAAATATTGAGAAAAATGACCTTTTTGCAAATTTGTCATTTTGAGGGGTGAAAGTGCAAAACTATTTTTCTGGGCTTTTAATTAGAGCCGGCTGGAAAGTAAGGGTTATTTTGCTTTTAAATCTCAATTTAATTAATTTTATCAAGTTCCAAGTATAGGAATCTATTTATGTAAAGATATGTTTTCGAAGGGTTATTTCGCAAATATGTCTAAAACCCTAAGATCCTATTTTCGGGTATTTAAAAGAAGAGAACACAGCCGTCATTCGCTGCACAACCCAAAGATTTATTATTTTTGGAGGATTGAGAGAAGGATCTTGGATTTCGCAAAAAGGGAAGGCTTTTTTGTTGGATTTCTTCATTTCAAGGTGAGTGACATGTTTTCTCTTTTTTTTATGCGTAAGTTGTATGTGAGTGATGTAAATTTGTTTTGTTGTTTTGATTCAAGTGAGTGATTGTTTTGTTGTTTGTTTTTGACATGTTTGTTTTTCTTTTATGTTGTGTATGTGAGTAATGTAATGGATTGGTTATTTGATCGATGAACGTTTATTGGATCTGGGATATTGAATTGTATTGCTAGAAAGCATGTTTAGGGTTGAACATGATTATGCATATTATGGATTGGATGAAAAATTGGATCTTGTGAAACCCTAGTGGTATGTGATTACAAATTTGATTATGGTTATGAGTTATGGTAGAAATTCAGATTTTTGAGAAAATTAAATGGCAGAGTTATGAATCAGGAAATTGTGTCTTGAGAATTGAAATTTGAGGGATTAATTGAATTGAGGAAATATATCCAAATTGGGGATTTTCTTTGAGATTGGTATTTACATGTTTTGGGATCTGAATACGAAGAAATTTCAATGAGTAATTGATTTTTTTAGAAAAAACTCTATTTTGATGATATGCACAATTTCAGGTTTGATTGTAGGAAATCAACAAATCTCTATTTTTTTATAAATTCAAGTCGTTTGATTTAGTTTTGTGGACTATTACATGTCCTACCAGTTATATTTGATCATATAAGAAATATGTTTTTTGTAGAAATCGTTTTCATAAAGTAAAACTACGTATCGGTTGAATTGTGCACAACCAAAACTATACAGTCTGTAGGCCGACAGTCGACTGGCATGACCTTTCAGTCGACTGATACGACTCGGCTGCTATGTTTTTTAGTTGTATTGAAATTTCTCTCTGGTAAGTCGACCTATGACTTTTATAAGTCAACTTATAACACTTAGAATATTTTCTTAAAGATTACTGGAATTTTTCTTTGGTAAGTCGACCTATGACTTTTATAAGTCGACTTATAACACTTAGAATATTTTCTTAAAGATTACTAGAATTTCTCTAGTAAGTCGACCTATGACTTTTATAAGTCGACTTATAACACTTAGCTTGTTTTCTTAAAACCATGGAATTTTCTTTCTGGGCAGTTGACTTATGCTTTCTATAGTCGACTGATACTGATGTATCTTTATACCTTTGAATGTCCTTTCAAATAATTCGTCTCTAAATGTTTTACTCTATAACTTACTATTCTATACTATATTTTCTATTGAACATATGTTTCCAAGTGATTAAGTTGAGCAATTTACGTTGGAGGTTTGGTTTGGATATTTGAGTTTGAGTCTCTAGAGGGTGTGTGTGGCCTTAGTATACCGGCAGTTGAGTTGTTTATGTTTGGGCCTGTTGAGGCAATTTAGTTGATCAGTTGTTGAATTAAGTCCGGTAGGGTACACCAACTCTAGGAGATTTGTTAAGTAATTATATAACCTAAATGATAAGGACAGACACTAGTGGTGATATGATGAACGAGAACATGGGTTATGGACCTTAGTATAGCTTGCGATGTGAGATAATCCCCGGAATTATCCAGGTGTGAGTGAAATAGTCTCCGGAATTACCTGTGGTGTGGGATTGATCTCCGAAATTATCGGAGTCGAGGCGACGCACATGTGGTATTCGTGTGATGAGGTGCCATTGCTTGCGGTGTGGGGTATTCTCGAAGATTTCCAGGTGTGAGTAAAATAGTCTCCGGAATTATCTGTGGATAGAGATTGACCTCCGGAATTATCGGGGCATGGGCTAATACTCACAGTTTATCTTTATCTCGAAGTAGTCATCGTAGTAGGATTAGTTGCATGTCGGGGATTGAACCCTATAATGTGGAGACGTTAAGGGCTTGCACCGGACCTATGTAGAGTGGGATGCATAGACTTCGACAAGTACGCATTAGAGAGTTAGCATATAGACTTGTGTTTTCTTGATTTGGTTTCACGCATGTGTTTTCCTGTTTTCTACACTTGACACTTAGTTTAGCTTCACTTGAGGTTTACATGTTTCCTTGCTATGTCATATTTTATGTATTCTTGTTTATTACATGTTGTTTAAGTATCCATGCTTAATGTTTATTTATGTCGTTTGTTTTTATGTCACTCACACCATTATGGCTGATCCCTTTAGTTTTGGGGTTAGGGATCATCTCTAGCCTCATGTTTACAGGTTGTTGTTGATTAGAGCTTGGGATTTGGATGATTGAGTTCAGTTGATTTAGTGACTTATGTAAAATAAAAAGAAAGTGTTGTAAAGAAAAGAGAATTATGATTTGAGATGTTTTTTGTATTCCGCTGTGCTATGTAATTGATTATTGTAATGAAAGAAAGTCAAAATTTTATTGGTCTTAAATTGTGTTTAATATTACATTGAAGTTGATGCTGGGAATAGTGCCACGTATTTTCTAAGATATCATATTAGAAATTCGGGGCGCTACATCCTCACCCTCCACGGTGTCCCCTGAAGCACCTCGGCCGCAACAAGACCTCTGCCATCTCATAACCTCAAAACAGCAAGAGCCCGAACGTCGGGGGCGCTCTAGCAGACCGCGAGCAAGGGATGGTCTCCCCCATCCATCACACCAACAAGGCACGAGGGGCCCCTCTCCTCAGAGCCGGGGATGCAGATTAACGATCTCTCCCAGAGGGCGAAGATGTCATCACTCTAAGGGGACAACGAAGAACTCCCCATCGAGGGAGATGGAACCGAACTCCAATAAGTCGAGTAACCCCCAGGAAAGGAAGAGATGAAGAAGTACCTGTCACCAGGGCAGAGTTCCGAGAATTCAAAGATAAAATCCTTCAAGCCCTCAACATTGTTCCTAGCAAAACCCGGCCAACCAGCCTTCACCGCTCCACTCCGCCACCACGTGAGGAGTCCCACGGGTCCACTAGATCCGAAGAGCAAGACAACATCATCCTCCAACACCTCCAAAAGGTGGAAGATCGTCTAGCGTCGTTGAAGCAAAAAGAAGATCGTCTATCAGACCCCTTTTCTCCAGAAAAATCATCGATGCTCCTGTTCCGATCAACTTCAAGATCCCAGCCTTTGAGTCATACAACGGGGAGTCCAACCCTGTAGACAACATTGAGAGTTTTAAAATCTTCGTGATGATCCACCAAGCATCCGACTCTTTCCTCTGCAAGACTTTCCTAGCAAGCCTGAAGGGATCTGCACGGGAGTGGTTCTCTCGTCTCTCTCTAGGGTCCATTTCTCCTTCAACCAACATGGGGAACTCTTCCTCACGCACTTCATCACCAACCGCAAGACAGAGAAGACAAGTGCCTCCCTACTTGAACTGAAGCAAAGAGACGGGGAATCCCTCAATTGTTATGCTCGGCATTTCACAGTCGAGTCCCGGTCCATCCCCTCACTCAACTCAGCCATAGCCAACACAGCCTTCAGGCACAATGTAAATCATGACTACTTCAAAGCCTCTCTCGTCAAAAGACCTCCACGGGATTTTTCCAACATCCTTCAAAGAGTCGAGAAGTACATTCGAGTGGAGGATGTTATTCGTCCTCAAGAACAGAAGGTGACCTCATCTGGGAACAAACGGAAGAGCACCAACGAAGACGAGCCTAGTAAGTCCCAGAAGGATGCCACAGACTAGTGTCATCCACCCCCAATGCCTCGTTTTAAGAAGTACACCCCACTTAACGCCAACCTCTATACAATTCTTATGGAAGTTGACAAGGAGGAACTCCTTCGACCTCCCCCAAGATGAATGCCCCAAGTAGAAGAAGGGATAGGAATAAGTCGTGTGAGTTTCACAAAGATCACTTGCATATCTCACTAATGACTGTCGAACCCTCAATGATGAGCTAGAAGCCCTGCTCCGACGGGGGTACCTCGCCAAGCTTTCCTAAAGGAACACCTTACCTACTCCTACGAGAGGAGTCAACAAATGACCATAGAGGCCTTCTGAGTCCTAAGACTCGGGTCGCATGGAAGTATTCCACTCAATCCATGGGAGACCTATGGGGGGATCATCCAACTCCAGGAAAGCATTTCTCCAAGAAGTGAACATGGTGCATAATGTCCCCCTCCTAAGAACTCGGGGATTCCGATCACATTTTCAGATCGAGACCTTGAAGGTGTTCGAACACCTCATTGCGACACGCTCGTAATCATCATATGTATGGCAAACCATGGTATGCACCGTGTCCTTGTAGATAACGGAAGCTTGGTAAATATTCTCTTCATGAATGTATTTTAAGGGCCTCAAGTTCAAGCGAGATTGTCTCAAACCCGCCGGGTACACCCTCCATGGATTCTCGGGAGTCCCAGTTCAGATCGAAGGAATAGTCACCCTTGATGTGATCTTAGGGGAAGCTCCAGCCACTCGCACAGAAGCACTAGATTTCATGGAAGTCGACTTGAAGTCCGCCTACAATGCCATCTTTGGTCGTGCGGGATTTGCAATCCCTCATGCGGTTGCCTCGGCCTACCACATGAAGATGAAGTTCCCTACGACAACAGGAGTAGGGAAAGCCAAAAGAAGCCAAGAAGTTGCTCGGGAATGTTACACTACCACAATGGGGGGCTCGGTCCTCCTCGATGCTATGAAACTCCCGTAAGATAAGTGACAAGCCAGCTCAGAACCTGTAGACGAACTAGCAGAAATTCCCTTCTCCTAAGAGGATCAAGCTAAATGTTTTCGGGTGAGCATGACACTCCCTTATCAAGTGAAGGAGCAACTTGTCACTTACGTTAGGGAGAACCGGATCTCTTCACTTGGAATGCCAAGCACCCGATGAAGTACAACGAGGGCGGTTAACGCTATCCTCTAGTAGTTAGCTTCAAACATGTAATAAATGCCGACACTTTTAACGGTCACAGCATGTAATAAAGGCTAGCATCAAAGCAGTCGCTTGGTTTTGTTCTTCAATAAATTTTCAGTATTTTCCTTTGCAAAGTTCTTGTACAATTTCATTGGTTGCAAACAATGAGTTAGACACATGGTTCTCTCCTGAGCAACACCATCCACTTACTGAGTACCCCAATGGACGAGTGTGTAGTCCGCTTATGGTTCTTAGATTCGCTCTAGCCACTTGCCCCCGAGCAAGTGTGCGGGACACAGCTCGCCATTCGGGTGCTCCCAAAACAATCCCGGACAAGTGCGAAGTCCATTCATGGTTCATAGGGTCGCTCTAGTCACTTGCCTCCGAGCAAGTGTGCGGGGCACGACTTGCCATTTGAGTGTTCCCAAAACTCGTGGACACCTTGTTCGGAGTCCATTCATGGTTCTAGAGCCGCTATAGCTCTTTTCTTAGCAAGTGTGCGGGGCATGACTCATCATTCGAGTGCTCCCAAAACAACCCCGGACAAGTGCGGAGTCTACTCATGGTTCTTAGAGTCGCTCTAGCCACTTGCTCCCGAGCGAGTGTGCGGGGCACGCCTCGCCATTCGATTGCTCCTTAAACTTGTCGTCAACCTGTTCGGAGTCCGTACTCATGATTTTTAGAGTCACCCTAGTAACTTGCCGCCGAGTAAGTGTGTGGGGCATGCCTCGCCCTTCGAACATTCCCACAACTGGCCACAATAAGAGTACAAGAGATTCAATCCTCTACTAGACTCGCCATAGCAACTCTAACACAAGGACTTCACAACTCAAGGTAAGGAGTCCGGTTCTGAACTCTTCTTCCGAGCTCCCCAACAACTCATTGTTCCATACACTGAGTTCGGTGCTCCGTTCCTTGAGACCCTCCAACAACTCATTCTCCTTATATAATGAGTGTGGTGTTCCGATCGCCTTCCAAGCGGCCCTCTTCTGCTACATTGAGTTCGGAGCTCAACTCACCCCTAGAGATACTCTCTAAACTTGCTTCCAAGAACAACTCTTCCCTAGAGTCTGGCGATATCCTTCATCCCGCTTGCTTTCCGAGCGGCCTTCTTTCACAAGCGAATTCAGAGCTCAACTCACCACTAGAGTTGCTCCCTAAATTCGTCTCCCGAACGGTTCTCTCCTAGAGTCCGGCGATTCTCTTCATCTCGCCCGCCTCCCGAACGGTCTTCTTCTTCCACAACGAGTTTGGAGCTTAACTCACCCCTAGAGTTGCTCCCTAAACTCTTCTCCCGAACGGCTCTCTCCTAGAGCCCGGCAATACTTTTCATCTCGGTCGCCTCCCGAGTGGTCTTCTTCCATAATGAGTTCGGAGCTCAACTCACTTCTAAAGCTACTCCTTAATTCAGTCTCCCGAACTGCCCTCTCTTAGAGCCCGACGATAATCTTCTTCTCGCTCACTTCCCGAGCGGTCATCTTCATTAACAGCGAGTTCAGAGCATAACTCATTTAGAGATGCTCTCTAAACTCGCCTCCAAGAACGGATCTTCTCACGAGTCTTACAAAGCTCTTCTTCATAGCTCCTCCGTGGCGAATCTCTCCTTCGTAGACAAAACTTCTCTTAATAGCTCCTCGGTGGCAAAGCTCATCTTCATCGCTCCCCGAGGCAAAACCATCGTCCGAGCTCCTCTCAACAACTCATTCACCCTATACAATGAGTCCAGTACTCTGCTCGCCTTCCGAGTAACCATCTTCCTCCACAAGCAACTTCAGAGCTCACCTCATCCGTAGAGCTGCTTCCTAAACTCGTCTTCCGAACGGCTCTTTTCAAGAGTCTTACGAAGCTCCTCTTCATAGCCCACCGGGAGTGAAGCTCCTCTTCAGTAGCGTTTGGCCCAGTTTAAAATTAGCTTCTCTTCTCCTTTAGAAGGGAAGCCGGGCCAAACGCATATTTTTGAAAAGCTCTACAGAAGGAGAAGTAGCTTATTTTTAATGAAGAAAAGGAGCTTTTAAAAAAGCCCTCAAGAGCAACTTCTGGCTTCTCCTTCTCTCTTTTTTTTACCTGTTCACTTTTTTTTGGCCCTTCCCACATATTAAATCCTAACAACAAAACTTTTTTGCTCTTGTTACAGTTCTTGAGCAAACAAAAGATCTTTCAAGTCTGACTTTGGAAGACCTGCAAGGTACCTTGAAAGCCCATGAAGTGGAGATGAATTTGTTGTGTCCTCCTCCTTCTGAACCTGATCAAGCTCTCAAATCTCAAGTTACGGGAGGCCACGGTTCATCTAACAGTCATGCCAGAGGCAAAAACTTCAGAGGACGTGGTGGTTCTACTTCTCGCGGAAGAAGCATAAATTATCAAAGCTATGAAAGCTATCACAACGATGGAATTAAATTTAGAAATTTCAACGAAGAGGGAGAGGAGGTCATGGATTCCAAAGAGGTCGAGGACGAGGCTACATCAAGAGCAGCCATTGCCACAAACCTGGACACAGACACAGTATGCTGGTACAAGCAGGGGGATGATAAGAAGAGTGAATCGAGCTTTCTCCATCAAAGCAGGAATGCAGAAACTTTGATGTTTGCTTCTCTTGTTACTTCTTTTTTAGCTTTCCAGTAGAATGTGTGTATAAATATGTATTACTGTTTGATATTTGGATGATAAATTGATAGGAATATTTGTTCTTGGCGAGAAACAGTTTGAATTTTTGTTGTTAACAGAGTTTTGTTATTGCATATATTTTTTATGTACAACATGGCTCCTTTTTTTTTTTTAATGAGTTTTCTAGGTTATTCTAAATATTTCATTTATTAGTGATATAAAGATTTTTTTTGTAGTTTGATAACTTATATTTTATTCTTAAATAAAATCAAAAGTTTAAATTGAGTATAAAAGTAGCTTACAATTGATATCTTATGCCAAACAACTTCTAGCTTAAAAGTAGCTTTAAAGTTTAAAAAAAGCTGACTATCCAATCAGCTTCAGCTTTTAATTTCAAAACTCTACTTTCTGGCTTCTCCTTCTGAAGTAGCTTTAAAGCCCAAAAAAAGCTAGGCCAAACGCAACCTTCGTAGCTCCCCAAGGGCGACACTCTTAGTATATCCCCGACACTGAAGCTCTTCTCAACTTCACGGAGACAAAGATCTTGCGGGCCTGTTTTGACCCTGATGATAAATGATTCCTCAGCTGACTCCTGAAGAGGAATTGTACATCTTTGAGCACCTTCGAAACGAGGGGTGTCACGTTCCAATCGAACCTCTGTAGTACCGGGAAAGTTACAATGCAGGTGCGCCAACCCAAAAAAAAGCCCGGGTCAACGTTGTTCCGGTCAACAATCAATAGTGCTACGTGTCGATGCCACAAAATGCCACGATAGCTCGGGGTCGCGTACCGAACAAACGTGTCCCCGACTCGAAAGAGTGCAAAAACCGTTGATCAGTCAACGGTCAACAATGTTACGTGTCGACGCCACATTAGCTCGGGGTCTTGCGCAGAACAAACGCATTTCCGACCCAAACGAGTGCAAAAACCGTTGAAAGTGTCACGTTGGCTCGGGGTCGTGCGCCGAACAAATGCGTTCCCGACCCAAACAAGCGCAAAAACCGTTGACCAGTCAACGATCAACAGTGCCACGTGTTGACACCTCGAAGCGCCGTGCTAGCTCGGGGTCGCGCCGAACAATTGCGCTCCCGACCCAAACGAGCGCAATAATCGTTGACTAGGTCAATGGTCAAGGGGTCAATGGGACACGTGGTACAGTCTGATTGTGCCACGTTAGCTCGGGGGCACGCACCGAGCAAACACATCCCCGATCCTAATGAGCACAAACGGTCAATGGTCAACGACTCGTTTCCGCCATTCGATCTCTATGATTTTCGCGCCATATCTGGATCAACGGTGCTGATTCGATCAACATAATTTCTTTTCCTCTATTTAATTATTAAATTGAGTTAATTATTTAAAAATTTTGAAAAAATAATAAAAAATCAAAAAAGTTAATTAAAATTCTAAAAATGGTTATTAATTTGAAAAAAATATTTTTTAAATTCCAAAAATATAATTTTTAATTTAGAATAATTAATTAATTTTTTAAAAATTAATTATTAAAATTCGAAAATTGAATACAAAATTTGAAAATGATTAAAAATTGGAAAAATTCAGAAAAAAATTGGAAAATAAAAAAAATCCAGAAAATTCTAAAAATATTTCTTGGTATTGTACAAACTTAGAATAGCCCCGTTACACCTCGAGCAAGATTCAAACGTTCCCGAAAACTCTGATAAGTTCTGTGAATCATTCAAAACGGGCGAACTACTCAATGGCTGTGAAACTAAGTCTTCGGGAGTGAGGGGGCTTGTGGTATAGGTAAAAGTAGAACCAAATCGGTACCGTTCAAATCGGGCACGAATCATAAAGTTTTCAGGGGTAAAACGGTAAATTTCACTAGAAACGGATTTATGAAGAAAAATTGGGCATCTTTCAAAGCCGAATAACCCAAAACGGGTCTGTCTTACTGGGTTGTCATAATAACCCAATATAAATGATTCAATATTATTTAAACTTGATTTAAACTCATAATTTTCCATAAGAGACGGTTTAAAACCATCTCTCTTATCATGAGGAGTTTTAACTCAATCTCTCCAACAACTCTTAACTCTTCTTCATGATGAAGAGAGATTCAATTCAATACAAAAACACCGGGAAGTAACAATAAATCATTATCTTAAAACTGACCCCGAAAGCGACTATAAATACCCCCTACCTCCACAGAAATTAGGTAATCAGTATTTCGCCTCTGAAAACTTTCTTTTTTTGAGTTCTGACTTAAAGCGTCGAGGGTCTGTCGCCGGGGTCAACCTCGGTGTTTCAGACTTTTGCAGGTTAATCGGAGCGATCGTCACCATCAAGATCAAATCTAACGGTGCAAACGAGTTAGATTCAGGAGTCAACATTAATCGGAAACAGTCAATATCTGTGAAAGTAAAAAAGGTCTACTTTTTATTCTTTTAAAAGAACTCATATCATCTGTTTGCTCCCACATAGAAATAAGCAGCAACAGATGGCAATGGATCAAACCATTTTCTGAACTTTCAAAATTATTGTAGAAAATAATAGCAAGCTCAAAAGGCATTTTAGTTTTACTTTGACATTAGACCATTTCTTGACCCTTCAAAGTTAATGTAGGCGATAATAACAAGGAAATGAGTATTTTAATCTTAAATGTTTTCAATTCAAAATTAATGTAGACGATAATAACAAGGACTAGTATTGAAGGATGCTTTTGGTTCACATGCAAAATGTGAATTAGAGAATACAATTATAGTTTCAACTATGAAAAGAAATGGTTGTTTAGAATTCCAACATACCAAACCATTGTTCTTTATGAAGGTGCCTTGGAGGCAAAATCATGTCACGGTGCTCTGTGCTTCTGTGTGCTCAAGAACAACCAAAAGGATGAGTCAATTCTCAATGACCGTCCCGTACCATCCTTACCTAATTTCAAGGCTTATTCAATCCTACCACTCTCACCTTGAGTGAAGTTCAAAAGAACCTTGTAAGACCAGCAGTAGTTTGGGGGTTGTGTTTATGAAGATATTTTAGAAGGTTCTTTGATTGGAATAAGGTTGTTGTGGCGTACAACTAATGCTGCCTTCATTTGTGTCAATTTGAAGCTTTCTTCTCTTGTGCTATCTTGTGCAATAAAAGGCTATACCAACAGAAGGTTTAGTGTTGAGATTTGTGGAACCAGTACACATCACAATGGGTTTGAAAAGATCAAGAAGAAGCAACAATAGCAGCAACAATCGACCGTTAAATGAAAGAAGGAACCTGAAATCTGACGAGGGAATAGGTACCCTGGTAAACTAAGGAACGCCAATAGAGCAAGCAGTCGACAGCAAGCTCTCTGTTTGGAAAATACAATTACGGTCGACCGCCAAGAGAACATGTTGCTCTCTATTTGCTCAGGGGCTCTTTGTGGTTGACCGCCACTTCTTCGCAGTCTACCGCGCGGTGCGGTATGATTTTTTGTTCTCCTATATATATGTATGATGTACGTTTATTAGGGTGAAGTGGTTAATATTCCAAGTGAGAAAGAGAAATCTAGCAGCCGTTCTTGATATTGTTCTCTTCATTATTCTAGCGGAAATCGCAGGAGTGTCTCTGTGCGGGGAAGTAGCCATTGCATTGGGTGAACTTCGAAAAAAATCTTGTGTGCTTGGTTGATTTGTTTGTTATCGTCTCTTTGATTAGTTTCTTTTCTTTCCATATCAAATTGAGTTATTCCGCAATTAAACTCAACATTTAGATCTAACAATTATAGAAAGTTGTATGTTTAGCAAAAAGCAAGTACCAAAGGTTTTATGTTATTATTGGGTTATTCGATAGATCAAACATGGTTAATATAAAATATAATATTGCAATTTCTTTTCTCATCCTTATCTTAATCATAGAAATATCTAAATCATAGCAATAGAAAGTTTCACGTGAAGTCTTTATGTTTTAATTTGTATCTTCTTGATCTTTTAGATATACCAATTATAAAAAGCTATATGTTTGAGCACAAATCAATTATTGAAAGTTGTATAATGATGTTATCACTTATCAGGTTATTCAATAGATCAAACATGAGGTACAAAAAATATGTATGATCCATTATTTTTTTCCTGCGTAACTAGTTCATCCACTCTCTCACTTTAATTGGTTGTAACAACTTTGGGATTTACAGTTAAACAACTACTTTTGGATAATTTTCAGCTTGTACAAGTGTCTGGAAGTGATAGTCTACCACAATTAATCTTTATTCACTTGGTTTAAAAATTAATTTGTTTTCCTCAAACCAACACATCAATACATTTTACTTTGTTGTAAACTTTAATGTTGTGCACATCTGGCCATCAAACTGAATTATAAGATTAGATGGGATCGAAGTGTTGATCGCGTTCGATCATTAACCTTATGAACTTGAAATATTCTTAAGAATCAAGATGGATTAAGTTTGGTTCAGTTAAGCATACATTCACATTGTGAAGGCTGCTGTCAAATCACATAACCCACACACAGGCCGCTACAACCAATTCTCAAATGGAAGTGTACTGTTTTCTAAATTTAAATATCTCTAAAATGGCCTACAGGTCAATAATAAATGTGGGTATTCTGAAAAACCGAACCCTTCAACAACAATCTTTCAATTCTACTTTTGCTTGCTAGATGTTAGAGAACAAATAGTTACGGATCTCAAGTCAAGTCATGCATCATGGGCCTGACTCGTCAATAAAACTTCCCAACGAGGTTCACTTAGTATGAACTGCGTTATTTGGTAACAACCAAATGAAGGGGCAGATCTTCTAAGGAGTCGATGAGTGCCAAATGATTATAGCCACCGCAATCCTAAGTCCTTTGGCTTGCAAACTTCATACATTGACCTGACGGAAAACTCTCCATGTCTTTCCCATTTCCTAGTGCATGTGTCCTTCGCAACGGGATCAACAACACCTTTTGGATTTAGGAGAGTTATGAGTTCTAGCAAAAGCATGACTTTGGTCTATCAAGGTCTTCCCTTAATATGAATATTGCACGTAGTTCGAAATTAGAGCGTTTTCGTCTCGACCTACCTGTTTTTGCAGCGGTAGAGATTCAAAAAGTTTTTCTTAGCCTAAACATCTTTCCAAAATCTAGTCGCATATCCGGGTCCAACCTAACGAGTAGGATTGGAACTCCTCCTTAAGTTTGGTAATTCCATTCCAAATATTGAAGGTATTGCGTCGACATTGTGCCCCATCAAACTTGCATTTCCTTCATTCTCTGTATATGAACCAATGATTGGCCTCAATCGAGTTAGTCCTCTCGATTTTCCACAATCTCTTGCATAGGAAGGTTTTGTTCATATTTTTAAGATTAGCAATTTCAAGTCCTTTAAAGTCTTATGACAACAAACCCAATCACAGTTACAATAAAAAGGGGTAGTTTTTTATCGTCATCAACAGTTCCTTCCCATAATAAGTTCCTATGGATCTTGTAAATTCTTGCAATTACCCACATTGGAAATTTATATGTTGATACAAGATACGTAGGTAGGTTGGAAAAACAAAATTCATCAAGGTGATTATTCCACCCAATGTCGAAGTGTTTATTTTACAGCCCGCTTGTCTTTTCTCGAACCTCTCAATTGAAGGAGTATGTTTTGTTCTCTTAAGTTTTGTTTGGTCTCGAAGGTACCCCCAGGTATTTAATTGGGGAAATGCCTTACTGACTTTGCAATCCAAACACTTCTGCAAGAAGGCAACCAACCGGTTTTCCCACTTTGATTTTTCCAAACAACAATGTATCATCGACATATTGGAGGATTGGAGGAGATTGTTTGATGCATTGTTGGACTACTCTGTGAGACCATGAGCCACCAGTGAAAACTTATCGGGGAGAGGCGATTCCCTTGCCTCATACTTCTCTTGCACACTATTAGGTTACCAAGCGTACCATTAAAAACACCGGAAGATTTTCCTTCTGGTATATATGTAATAATTCAACTGTACAACTTGCCTACAGAATCTATAAACTTTTAGACCTCCACAATGCTATCTCACTCTACCATATGGGAGGCATTTTCAATGTCTAGTTAAGCAAGAAATCATCCTCCATTGACTTGTCACATCTCAAAATTGTTTCGTCGGGCATGACCATGCTGTTAAGGATCTATCTACCTCTAATAAAATCACTTTGGGCAGGTGGACTAGGACTAGAAAGTCCACGTTAGTGGCAAGCTTATTGGTGAGGACTTTAGTGATGATTTTGAAAGATTTGTATTATAAATTAATGGGTCTAAGGTGGTAGATCATGATCACCCCTTCTGCTTTGAGAATCAAAGTCATAGAAGCAAATTCAGACGATCAATCTCAAATATCCCTTTGAATCTTCTCTAGTTGCCTCACTATAAGGTGGGGTAGGGAAAGATTGGAAAGCCACATGGGCTAAACATCTTATGTTGTCCCTACTCTTCAATGGAATCACCTATCCTTCCTCGGACAGTGACTAATTCCTTTAAGCCAGCAACTTAGGGCGACTCTGAAAGTTCTTTATGACTTGCACGGATTACGTCCCACTTGATCTAGAATATATCCAAAATGTGCATCAGTGTGGTGTCTAACCTCAGGAGAGGTTGGAACCGTAGATGTCCTGAATGTTCTAATCGTAAATGAGCTTTAACCGTCTTCTATAGTTGGCAATTTTGTGAGCTCCTTCAAGCATCCATTGATCTCGGGAATGCTATCCTTGGTAGTCCTATTCCATCTCAAACATCAAATCCAAGTTCGGCTTAGCATCAAATAAGTATGCGAGCTCTTCAATGTTGAGGTCCTTCTCCTCCTCTAAGATCTCAAAGGTTTGAATGTGAGTGCACATGGCCTCTTTGTCCCATTTGAAGTTTCCAAATTTCTTTTTGGATCCATCTAGGCGTCCGGATTTGTAGATTCCGTATGGCCATTGCGTCAGCAATGACCATCTCGCTATTCCAAGATTGGGCAGCCATTATGGCCAGTCCATCCTTGCGAAGTCAGGCCTTCTGCAGAACACCTTTTTTTGAAAAGAATCTTTGGTTAATGGTTACTAATGGAAGGAGAAGAAACATGATCAGAGGTGTATCTAAAAGGCGATTTACCCAAAGGAAACAAGAAGCTTTTGTGAAGAAAGTTTTGAAACAAGTCAATATGGATGATGAGTGTCAAGTGGCTAGTCTATTTGGTCCACAATTCAAGCTGTCAAGGACACAAACTTGTGTCCAGTGAGGTTAATATGGTGGAAATGTATGGCCAAATGACCCACAAGATAGCAAAAACGATTTAAAAGAAAAAAAAATCAAGACACAATAAACACAACCAACTATACGCAAATACTCAAGAATTTTTCTTGAGGTTCATCTTGTCTAACGACTACATCCCTGGCAGAGCCTGTGATTTCCACTAAAAAATATGAAGAAATAATGTTTAGAATCTCTCAAGAACTCACATATTAGGTATAGGGTTTTCTCACTTGTTTATCTCTTAAAAGACGATAGCGAGACTGTTTTAGAATACCTTAATTTCGTTCACAACACAAATACATACAAGGTAAATAAAGAATAGATCTCAGCCGTAGATGTAAAGTTGATTCAACGGTCGACTGGTCGACCTCAACTCATATAGAGGTTTGGGGAACATCTTCTATACTATATGGTCAACTGTCAGGGTCCTCCCTGACAGTCGACTATTATGTAGTCAAGGGAGCTCAGAGTGCCCTTGGAGGTCGACTGTCCTCTATGACAGTTAACGTCTCTGTCTACTTTCTGCCCGGCTGCTGCTTCACTCTTCTTTTAAGACCTTAACGTGTATCAGATTCACAAATCTCAACTGGCAAAGCATGCAGTTGTATTTTTAGCGTTGGTAGTCTTACGTATTCAACTGTATGCACGAGGCCATCTATCGCACTCGCACAGGTACACTGCTAGATCATCAGGTTGGCATTGGACAAGAAGTTAAGAAGAATTTTTGGGTTGAAAAATCTGCCTGACATGCTCAGACATAGTAATGGATTACAAGAAGCATCAGTTATGTTATACCACTTCATACTGTCTCAATGTTATTGTTGAAGGAGCTCACATAAGCACTGGCTTTGAGAAAATATCAAGCACATCCGTGGAACATGCAGCTCCATGTATTGTCTCATAGTGGGAGATTGATTGGAATTGTGGATCCAATGCACGTGAGGAAGGAGAAAATCTTCAGGAACTCAAGGCACGAAGCAACAAGACAAATTGAAGAGATAATGAAGGCTGAAATTGGCTCGACCGTACAGTTCCAAACGGTTTGATTTGGTGATCTGAATTGGTTTTGGGTGCAATTTCTTGTGGGTGTTTAAGTAGTGCGAAGGTTGGGAATAACCAAGAGTTATTTTATTGTTAGCGGTACTTCTGAGAAAGATAATCTTTGGAGTGTTTCAAAGAGAGAAAAGTTTACCTTTTAGAGAGAGAAATCATTGTAAGCTTATTATCTTCAATTGTTCAAGTGGATATTCCTCCGTACAGGGCAGCAAATTGGGAATTCTCCGTGTGCCAGTTTAATTCCAGTTTTTTACCCATAGCATTATTTCAAATTCAATAAATTTGATAGTCATTCACTCGGCCGACCTTGAAAAGATTGCATGCATTTGCATACTTTGTTGTCTCCATCTTTCTGATTTGTTTTGTGTATGCATCTCATGCTTCAATTTCTGTAACAGATAATAACCTTAATATTTTATGCAAAAAATTGCACTGGAGCCATGGGCGGGTTACATCTATGCTTTGACTTTGAAGCTGAGATGGTTTTGAAACTTTACTAATATTCCTGCTCTTCAAAGGAACTCTGGAGTTGCAACAAATCATGGAACTTGTCCTTCTACAATTTGACCAAATGTAATTGTGTAGTAGTCATTGTATTGATTTTTTGGGTATTTATCAAATAATCTTTCATAAAGATAGGAACACATTTTCTACTTTACCTATTTATATATGTCTGCGGAACATTTATTTCAACGGGAAGGCATTTACTGTCTGCAATTTTTTCCAAAAAAAAAGAAAGATCTGATTTATCTTAAAATTTTAATTCAATCCCTCTGCACTTGTAAAATTATGAATACTCATGCATGGGTAAGTGTGCGTCTATTTTATATTTCTCCAAATATTATGTCTCGCTGTTTCTTCTTTTCCTCAGATTCTCATTGGATCATCTGATTGGGAGGACTACTCTTTAGGCAAGGAAGGAGTACAACGGTACAGGATCAATAACCTTCCAAATAGCAGTTCGTGCCCTGGTCTCTATGAGCTTGGCTTAGCTTCGGATCCTACTAATGGACACAAATCTCGCAAGCAAGATTCGGAAAAAATCATAGTTGTTTATCTTGGCCAAACAAGTAATGTTAGAACAAGGCTTCAACGATATGGTCGGGTTGGAGCTCATTTGGACTGTGGAAGATTGGTCTCATCTGTGAACGAAAATGATTGCCCTGGACTATTCAAAGAAATCTTCTCAATAGGCTACTCTATCATGTTCAGATGGGCTCCAGTAAGTATATACTTTCTTTCATTAGATTCTTTTCTCTTAAAGATTGATATCTTTGTTTTGTTTAGTGTGAAAGGACATGGTTTAGACCTAGTCACACCCTAATATCACCCAAGACATTGCTCAGTGGTTTAAAGATCAATATCATATTTGTTTGAGTAATACTTTTTCTGTATTGATTATAGAAACCCCATAAAAATCGTATTATTGGATGGTTAACTGTGACATGAGCAATTGTGCAGGTCTGTGATCTTAGAGTAGCAGAGGGATAGTCCTCTCAGCTAAAGCCCAAAGTATTTTTAACTTAAATGGATTGCATGGAATATATTACTGTTGATTATTCTCATATTTTCAAAGATATTTTATGAGTAGTTGATAGATATACACCTGACTATTAAAATTAAGTTATTAATTGAGAATTAATCATCGTTTTTTTATATGATAATTTGATCGGTCCCACCTAACACTGATTGGTGTAGTCAGTTTCAACCATGGTATCAAGTCCCAGCCAATACCTGGATGCACTACCTGGATGCACTGTAGTTACCTACTGAAATTTTGATAGTCAGGCCATTACCCTAGGAAAGCGACTTTTGGTAGTTAGGCCATTACCCTAGGAAGGCGAGCAAACTATGGTTGCAACTTCATTCGTTAAGTTGTACTTTCTTGACCTTGGTCACATGAGCGAGTTGTTACTCATGCCTATACTGTATCTCCTAGCATTGCATCTGAGGAGCATGTGAAATGAGATGGTTACAGATGTTGGTTTATAGCTAAAGATCCCTTTCCTACTCTTAAATCCTTGTGCTCTTCATTCGTAAAACATTTTTTGTTAACTTTGGTTTTCAGAAAAACAAATTGTGTTATTTCTCTAGGAATTTGACTATTTATGTATATAACAATCCCCTTGTGAACTTGGATAGATGATAGACAAGAAAAAGGCTGAGAAGACAGAGGCTGAACTTCTTGGTGTCTTTGATTACGCATGGAACAAGTGTGCAAATGGCTCCTTACGTCGTGACGAAATCCTCTCTAAATTACATTCTAAACCCGCCAGCCCAATCAAGACCATTCTTAAAAAGCTCCAACCTTGGAAGCATCCATCACTTGGTAGGGGAATTGGAATCAACATTGATTCCAATGTGGCACATAATGATGAGAAAGGTCTCTATCTTCCCCAAGTTCTCAAATTCGGTAAGTCCCAGCTCCGCTTCATTTATGGAAGCAATGGTCTGGATGAAGATCGAGAAATATGTGGAGTTGCCACAGGAAATGGATCTGTTTGTAAGAACATGCACTTACCAGGGAGAAAAAGGTGCAAAGAACACAAGGGAAAGAAAATTATTGGGACTGGTCCAGTTTTAAAGAACTCACTTCTGTGTGGTGTACCCTTAGAAGATGGTTCTCTTTGTGCCGAGTTACCAGCTTATGGAAGAAAGAGATGTGAGATACACAAAGGCCAAAAGGTAACTAAACCCGGAACCAAGATTAAGCCTCATGTCAGGTTGTTGGATCAATTTGAAGACATCTTTTGGGAATGCCAGTCACAACTAGAGCATGAAGAGGATACCAGTGAAGAAGATGGCAATATTTGTGGAGTGGTCAGTGGTGGTCATGTTTGTAAAAGGAAACCGATTTTTGGTAGAAAACGTTGCAATGAACATAAGGGACAAAGAATTGCAGTGAAGCTTTCAGCAATGAGCAAAGAAAATTCGGAGAAGAAAGGTAAGTCATTTGTATGTGGTGTAGGTTTAGGAGATGGCTCAGTATGTAAAAGAACCCCAGTTGTTGGGAGGAAGAGGTGTGAGTTACACAAAGGTAGGAGGATCAGTTAGTCTTTACCCTCCTAATTACAGACAATTTCTTAGGTTGTTTGTATAAGATTTGAGAAATGATGTTAGATTATTTGTTCTAGGAGTGAGCCATTGTTGTATTTTTAAATATGACTATTTATTTAATAAAAGATGATGATATTGTGTTCTTCCAGTACATAGTAGTATGTTTTGTGTATACTGTCAACTAGTACTTTAAAGGTATCAAATACATTTACTTGAACACCTTTGAGCCATCGTCAATAATCTTGGTAGTTGGTACTGGGAGTCGAAGAAATTATTGATATCGACATCCATAATTCATCTTTTTTGTGCAGCCGCTAATCTCCCAAAGATTTTTTTCTTATTGCATTCACTGAGGGAAAGCTCAGAACTTGGAAGGTGATTTCAGAGGAAGGGCAAAGAAATAAAATGACAGTTTTCTTTGGCCTTTTCTTTTTAATGGGAAACAATTTTCAATGGCTTGAAAGAATGGATCCTGCTCACCCTCTATTAAATCATAAATTCTATCGATCTATAGATACATCAGTTACGGACTTAAACATTAACAATGTCTGGCTCTGGCATGGAGTTCCTGCGAGCCGTAGTTTAGAAACCGGCCTAATAAAAAATATATATATATATGTATCTCTCGCTCTCACGCACACATATATATAAGCAATGCTTCATTGCAACCCACTGAAGCCATCGGAATAACGGCTTATGTATATAACCTAAGTTGTTGTTTTGGAACGACGATTTTAGTGGTTTGCATACCCGTTTATACGGGACCCGTTTGCAATGGAGCATTGTATATATATGAGCAATGCTCAGTTGCATAGACCCGTTGCAAACTCCTCTTTGGGCCGTTGGATCAGATAGGTCAAGATCCAATGATCATGACCGATCCTGCCCATCAGCCCCATCTCCCACTTAGTGGTGAGGGGTAATTTAAGTATTTCAACACAAATAACTCTTCGTCTTATTCACTCTCTCACTCTCTTTCTCCCGCAGTTAACGAACTTGTAATTTTTTTTGGGCAAAATTTAACTTAGGCCGTTGTTGGAAACAACGGCTTAAGGCTAAGCAAAATTAAAAAATCTTGCTCTCTGACTTGAATTTGTCTCAAACAACGACTTCTTATAACCTAGGTCGTTGTTGGAAACAACGACTTAAGGCTACAAAAATTTTGAGCCAATTGAAGCCGTTGTTTCCAAACGACGATTTTTTATAACCTAGGTCGTTGTTCGAAACAGAGACTTAAGGCTGAGCAAATTTTTGTGACAAATTGAAGTCGTTGTTTCAACGACTTTCTATAACCTATGTCACTGTTCGAAACAGAGGCCTAAGGCAAAAACTTGTCTTTGATTTTTTATTTTTGATTTTTGATTTGATATTTTTTCTCTTTTTTTTTTGGGTGTTGGGGGGAGGGAGGGGTGGGGGGATTGTTTATGAAGAGGGTGAAGAAATATATTTTTGTATGTTTTGAATTTTCAAAATGTGATGATATCTTAATTTATTAATTTTAAGTTAACTCTCTATTCACTGTACTTATCTTCACGTATCGCAGTCTCCAGTAACATGTGCTAGAGTTACTTAAGCTCTTGTCGCAATAAATCGGAGCCTTTCGGTTAAAGAATTAAATGGGAGATTTGACCCTACAGTAAGCAAGCCTAACCCAAACCCTACCCGCTAATCTTAACCCTATCTTTACCTCTAACAATCTATAACGTAGGTCGTTTTTTATTTTTTTGCTAATTAATGGAGATGTAAAGGAGATTTTTTTGAATTTGAATCTACATTAAATCTCCTTTAATTTTTTTTTTGGAATTGTGAGATGTAAAAATCTCCATTGCAAACGGGTCGTTGTTTTCAATGTAAAATTTTCTTTGGAATTGTGAGATTTTTTTGGCAAAATTTTAACTTAGGCCATTGTTGAAAACAACGGCTTAAGGCTAAGCAAAATTTGAGCCAAAAATCATTGCTCTCTGACTTGAATTTGTCTTAAACAACGACTTCTTATAACCTAGGTCGTTGTTGGAAACAACGACTTAAGGGTAAAAAAAATTTGAGCCAATTGAAGCTGTTGTTTCCAAACAACGACTTTTTATAACCTAAGTCGTTGAGGCTTAAGGCTAAGAAAAATTGTGTGACAAATTAAAGCCGTTGTTTCAAACAACGACTTCCTATAACCAAAGTCGTTGTTCGAAACAGAGGCTTAAGGCAAAAACTTGGCTTTGATTTTCGATTTTCGATTTGATTTCGCCCCCCCCCCCCCCCCCCCCCCCCCCCCCCCCCCCCCCCCCTTTTTTGGTGTTGGGGGAGGGAGGGGGAGGGATTGTTTATGAAGATGGTGAAGAAATATATTTTTGTATGTTTTATATTTTCAAAATGTCATGATATCTTAATTTATCAATTTTAAGTTAAGTCTCTCTTTACTGTACTTATCTTCGTGTGTTCGTGTGTCACAGTCTCCAAAAACAGGTACAAGAGTGACTCAAGTTGTTGTCACCAATAAATCAGAGTCTTTCGGTTAAATAAGTCAATTGGAGGCTTGACTCTACAATAAGCAAGCCTAACCCAAACCCTACCCTAACCTTAACCCTAACCTTACCCTCCAACCCTAACCCTACCTTTACCTTTAACAATCTATATGCTAGGTCGTTTTTTTATTTTTTTTCTCATTAATGGAGATTTAAAGGAGATGTAATGGAGATTTTTTTGGAATTGAATCTCTATTAAATCTCCTTTAAAATTTTTGGAATTGTGAGATGTAAAAAACTTAACAAATTACATCTCTATTAAATCTCCATTAATGAGCAAAAAAATTGAAAAAATAACATAGGTTATAGATTGTTAGAGGTAAAGGTAGGGTTAGGGTTAGGGTTGGGGTAAGGTTTGGGATAGGCTTGCTTATTGTAGGGTCAAGTCTCCGATTGAATTCTTTTACCGAAAGACACTGATTTATTTGTGACAACATCTTAAGTAACTCTAGTACATGTTATTGGAGATTGCGATACGCGAAGATAAATACAGTGAAGAGATAGTTAACTTAAAATGGATAAATTAAGATATAATCACATTTTGAAAATATAAAACATACAAAAATATATTTCTTCACCATCTTCATAAACAATGCCCAACCCCCCCCCCCCCCCCCCCAACACACACACACACACACCCACCCACCCAAAAAGTGAGGAAAAGTCCAATAAAAATTAAAAATTAAAAAATAAAAAATTAAAAAATTAAAAATAAAAGACAAGTTTTTGCCTTAGGCCTCTCTTTTGAACAGCGACTTAGGTTATATGAAGTCGTCGTTTGAAACAACGGCTTCAATTTGTTGCAAAATTTTGCTTAGCCTTAAGCCTCTATTTCGAACAGCAACCTAAGTTATATAAAGTCGTTGTTTGGAAACAACGACTTCAATTGGCTCATTTTTTTTGTAGCCTTAAGTCGTTGTTTCCAACAACGACCTAGGTTATAAGAAGTCGTTGTTTGAGACAAATTCAAGTAAAAGAGCAAGAGTTTTTGGCTCAAATTTTTCTTAGCCTTAAGCCGTTGTTTCCAACAACGGCCTAAGTTAAATTTTGCCAAAAAAAATTACAAGTTTGTCAGCTGCAGGAGAAAGAGTGTGAGAGAGTGAATAAGATGAAGAGTTATTTGTGTTGAAATACCTAAATTACCCCTGAGCACTTAAGTGGGAGATGGGGCTGATGGGCGGGATCGGTCATGGCCGTTGGATCTTGATCGATCTGATCCAACGACCCAAAGAGGAGTTTGCAATGGGTCTGTGCAAACAAACCCATTTGCAACGGAGTATATATATAGGAGTTTTCTATAAAAAACATAAGAGGGCAAAACTATAAATTTTAATATACCTAGGGGGGTTTTGAAAATTTTTTGGGGGGCTTGGGCCTCCCCGAGCCGCCATTAAGCTCCGCCCCTATACATCTTAATGTATTTCATATCAAAACAATCAATGAGGGTGATATAAAATATTTATACATCACTTCTGAAATTTCATGTCAGAAGCATGTAAAGGAAAAACGTCATGCATATTCATTGGGACTATACCTTGCAACCATAAGGGCGATAAAGTCAAATATCGTGATGAATCAGAAGTTCAATGACACATAGATTTTTATGCATTGGCATGACCATCATGGCAAGCCGGGGTCAACAATATTGTGTCGAATAATGAAAAATTCTAATGGGCATCCATTAAAGAATCAGGAAATTCCCTGAACAAGTGATTGTTTTTGCAAAGCTTACATAAAACTAATTGTAAGACCATCCCCAATAAAAGTTATCAGTGAATCACCAATATTTTTACACCATATCCAAGGGGATATATATGGACCTATTCATCCACCATGTGGGCCATTTAGATATGTTATGGTCTTGTTGGACGCATCATCCAGATAGTCACATGTTTCCTTTCTTTCAACTCATTCAAATGCTTTTACTAAGTTACTTGCACAAACAAAAAAATTGATGGCACAATTTCTTGATTATCCAATTAAGACAATTCATCTTGATAATGTCGACGAATTTACATCCCCAAAATTTGATGATTACTGCATGTCTATTGGAATCGATATTAAGCATCCAGTTGTATATACGCATACCCAAAACGGGTTGGCAGAGTCAATTATTAAACGTTTACAACTGATTGCTCGACCCTTACTTTTAAGATCAAAATCCAGTTGTAACTTCTACTTGGAGACATGTCATATTACGTGCAACAACATTGATTCGTATTCGACCAATTGCTTTTCATCAATATTCACCACTGCAACTTGTTTTTTCCAGCCCAAAATTTCTCATTTGAAGGTTTTTGTTTGTGTTGTTTATGTCCCGGTTTCTCCACCCCAAAGAACTAAAATGGGGCCTCAAAGACGTTTTGGAATTTATAATGGAGATTATTCTCTATCTATAATTAGATATTTAGAACCCTTGACGAGTGATATGTTTACGACACACTTTGCAGATTGCCATTTTGATGAGATAATTTTTTTGCCGTTAGGGGGAGAAAAACACCGCTTCCTGAACGCGTGAAATTACATGGAGTGCATCGTCATTTTCTCATCTTGATCAACATACAAATCATGGTGAACACGAAGTTGGAAAAATAATTCACTTGCAAAGAATTACAAATCAACTGCTAGATGCATTTAGTGATGCACAGAAGGTAAGAAAATCTCATATTCCAACAATAAATGCTCCGGCACGAATTGATGTTCCTAAAAGAGAACATGATAGTTTATAAAAAATAAGCCAGAAGCGTGGACATCCTATTAGTGCAAAAGATAAAAACCCTTGAAAGAACAGGGAACTAGACGACCAAAAAGAAAATGTCCAAAAGCAAGACAATACTTTAAAAAATACAGCGACTGATGAATCCAAAGTTGACAAGGAGAAAGCCCTTGAAGAGGCACATATTGAAGAAAAGTACAAGGAAAAGTTGGAATGTAAAAAATATCAATGTTGATCATGTTTTTGCACATACTATAGCTTTAGATATTGCGAAAGATATTGAGGATCCACATCCAATAACTGTTGAAGAATGTCGACATCGAAATGATTACCCAAAATGGAAACAAGCAGTTTAAGTTGAACTAAATGCCTTGGAAAACTGTAAAGTATTTGGGCCAGTAGCCCGAACACCAAAAGGCGTGAAACCTGTTGGTTACAGATGGGTATTTGAAAGGAAACGTAATGATAACAATGAGGTTGTAAGGTATAAAGCAAGGCTAGTAGCCCAAGGTTTCTCACAAAGACCTGAAATTGATTTTGATGAAACATATTCGCTGTGATAGTTGCAATCACTTTACTTTTCTTAATAAGTTTAACAGCCACTGAAATATGCGACTTATAGACGTTGTCACTGCATATTTATATTGGTCACTTGACAGTGATCTTTATATGAAAATTCCTGAAGGATTTGAAGTGCCTGAAGGAAATAATCAAAAATCTCATGAGTTGTATTCTATCAAGTTACAAAGATCTTTGTATGGATTAAGACAATATGAACGAATGGTATAATCGTTCAAGTGAATATCCCTTACAAGAAGAATTTATAAATAATCTATTTTGTCCATGTATTCTCATTAAAAGAGCTGGAAATGGATTTGCCATTATTGATATATATGTAAATGATTTAAATCTTTTTTGGAACTCTTGAAGAGTTTACAAACACAAAAATATATTCAATGAAAGAGTTTGAAATGAAAAACCTTGGGAAGGCAAAATTTTGTCTCGGCCTGCAGATCGAACATTCACTAAACGAAATTTTTATCCATCAACCAACACATACGAAAAAGGTTCTCAAAATTTTTTATATGGATAAAGCTTATCCATTGAGTAGACTTTTGGTTGTCCGGTCACTTGATGTGAAGAAAGATCTCTTTCGCCCACAAGAAAATAATGAAGAACTACTTTGCCTTGAAGTACCATATTTAAGTGCAATCTAATGTATCATGCAAATAGTACACTGCCTGACATAACATTTTCTGTCAATTTATTAACAAGGTATAGTTCTGTGCCTACTCGTAGACAATGGAATGTGATCAAACATGTTGCGTTATCTTCGTGGAACAAGTATTATTGGCCTATTCTATTCAAATGTGTCGTCGCCACAAATAGTTGGCTATGATGATGTTGGTTATCTTTCTGATCCACACAAGGGCAGATTACAAACATGATATGTATTCACTTGTGGTGGTACTGGTGTATAATGAAAATCAGTCAAACAAACACTAACGACTACCTCTTCAAACTATTCATAATTTCTAGCTTTACATGAGGCAAGCCATGAATGCATGAGGTTAAGGTTCATGATACAACATATTTGAGAAACATGTGGATTCTTTTATCAAGAACATGCCAACAATGATGTATGAAGATAATGCTGCTTATATTGCACAACTCCAAAATGGTTATATCAAAGGTGACATGACCAAACATATTTCACCAAAATTTTTCTATACACACGAGCTTCAGAAGAATGATGACATAGATGTTCAGAAGATACAATCAAGCAACAACTGCATAGATTTATTCACTAAAGCACTACCGACTAGAATGTTTTGAAAGATGCCTGCATGCCCACAATATTGGAATGTGTCAGCTTAAAGATATTTTGCTAGCAACAGGGGGAGCGTGTCATCAATAATACATTCAAATTGTACACTTTTTTTCTTCGTCCAAGTTTTTGTCCCACTAGGTTTTTCTTTGCAATATTTTAATGAGGCAGTGTCGCACGCTCGCCATTATGATAGTGTACTCTTTTTCCCTTTGACAAAGGTTTTATCCCATTAGTTTTTTCTTGTCAAGGTTTTTAACGAGGTATGTGTGTGTCATGTATGGTGGACATCCAAGAGGGAGTGTTGTAAATATTTATTTATTAGTGGATAACCATCATTCATGAGTTTGTAACTCCCCATCACCCATGATTTGTAACTCCCCATTACTTTGTAAGCTTATAAATAGAATACTTGTGAATATGAATTGATGATTGAGTAATAACTATCTTATTTATCCTCTCTATAGTTCTTCCAATTTATAATATATTTCTTTCGATTTCACAACACTTTCTTTATTCTTTTGTAACCTTTCAGGTTTTACTTTTTATTTCTATTTATATATATCTATTTCTATTATAAAAGCAAAAATAAATCTGTCCAGAGCAGATATGGATCGTGCATCTTATAATCCTAGATGAAATCTCAGCCATCAAAATCCTAGATGATTAAGATCTTGATCGGGCGGCTGAAAATTCTCCCGCCCTCTCACTTATTAAGATGGGGGTATTATGGAAAGTTCACTCATTCCCTTCTCTTTCAATCTCCTTCTCTCTCTCATTTCGCTCTCCTTCAAACCCCAAATCCCCGCTTCGAAACCTGCTGAAACCCTAGCTCCAAAACCCATCTACAAAATTGTCAACAACAGAGAGCACAAACCACCAAACCATTCTCATTGCACCCCCTACATTGCACATTCCTCCCATCCCCATCGACATACAACTTCCTTTCCCATTACACTTGTAACAAACCCTGAACCTCATCCCATATTAACAGAGTAATCATAAAGAATTAAGCACCATCCCAAGCATTATAATGATACATGTCCTTAAATATTATTAAAACTATATCTATAAAAACTAGAAATATGCATAATTGATGTCCCCATATAGCTAATATTGATGTGTTATATTTGCACCCAACAAGGTAAAATCAAGTGAACTTCACTACAATAACATCACCTTCACTTCCTTACTAGAAATGTCTACACTGGGAATCCGCAATGGTACAGAGTTGTGATTAATTCGTATGTTTTTTAAGTTTCACATATGACTACGTATGTTGTACTAAGAATATTATCAGTGTCAAAATTATATAAGGGGTTGTTTGGAAGAGTGAAAAAAATGGAGATTATGAGGTTTTGAGTGTTGGGTTTGTATGTCTTGCATACACATGTCCGATGAAGAAGACGAAGAAGCATTGAGATGGATCGAAGCGAGGCATCGAAGAAGAAGGAAAACAATTAGCATAAGCAAACAGGTGGAGCTATGGTCGACCGCAACTGGGGTCGGTTGACCGCTTCGACTACATAGGGTTCCCGAGAGGGGAATGGTCGACCGACTGTTGTGTACGGTCGACCGACCGTGGCGCTGATGAGTTATTTGGGTCGGGTCTTGGAGATTTGTGAGAAGCCCAACTTCGTCTTCAAGTTAGATCGTACGGCTCCCAATGCAGGGTTATCTCTTCAGTAGTAATCAGATGGTCAATGTATTAAGTGTATCAAACTAGGGTTTCTCTAAATCTATAAATACAATGTAAATGGCTCCTAGAACGATATAATTCTATTGAGTGCCGAATAGAAGAAGAGAGTACTTCCTCTGAGAGTGTGAGAAGAGTTTGTCCATTGTAAGCAGCAACCAAGTTCCAGTTAGTCTTGAGAGAGGGGCGTGGTGAGAATAATATTCTTGTATCTTCTCTAGTTGAAATAACATCTTGGTTATTCCTCCTCATGATTAAGGCGAAAGCCCCAATCGGAACAATTTTTGTGTGCTTTGTGTGATTGGTGCGATTTAGTTTGCTTGGTGGTTTGTTTTGATTGTGTTGAAGACTCAAAAAGATCCTTAGTTTTCCTAACAAGTGGTACCAGAGCAATCAGGTTCATGGGTTTATTCGAGTTTCTTGGAGGAGATGGCAGATAAAAAAAAGAAGATCAAGCAGTTTGACAGTAAGATTAACTTCAATCTATGGAAGGTGGACATGTATGATGTTTTGGTTCAGAAGGACTTGCACCATGCCCTAAAAGTGTAACACCTTCAAATTTTAAATAATGTTTTTGAGATTTATAAATGAATTAAAATAATTTTTAGTGATTTAATAAATATTGTTCTAAAATTTATCTTTTTACACGTGCAAAAGACGTGCAAATATTTTCTTGGGAAACTCAAAGTCAGAAATTATTTTGGAAAAACCTAATATTTATTAGTAGATATTATTTATGAATTTTCTGAATTTTTCTGATATTTATTTGGCATATTTGCAAATATTGCAAAAAGAGGGGCCTTTGTGTAAAATTACCACTTGGAGTAAAACTCTAGATTTTCGGTTTTATGGACTGGACATGATGGCTAGCTAACTCAGAGGTAAAGAGTTTAAATTTTGTTCTAATAGATTTGGTTTATTTCACAAATTTGTTAAAGAAGGGTCTTTTTGCAAAATTGCCACTTGGAGGCAAAAAGTTACAAAATTTATTTTTGCTGATTAGATATGGATGCCGACCAGATCTGGAGAGATACTTTTGATTTTTAATCCCAATTAAGTTGGTTAATCTAATTTCCTAGTATAAAGATCTATATATGTAAAGATATATTCTAAAGGAATATTTTGCAAAATCTTCTCAAAACCCTAATACTCCAGAATTTCGGCTATATTAAGAACACTACAACTGTCCCCCTCCTCTGTAAAAACAAAAGATTATTTTACTATTGGTTTTCATGGAGTTTCCAAGCGAGGATCTTGGATTTTGCAGAAGGACTTTTCTTATTCCTTATTATTTTTGGTTGATTCTTCATTAAGGTGAGTGACATATGTTTGATTTCTTGTTATTTTATGCATGTTATATATGATGATTTGTCTAGTAGAATGCATGTTAGATAATTATATGATGATATGATGAATTTAATGATGGATGAATGATTAAAAGTAGATTTCTATGAACGATATGAATAAAACCTCTATATGGATGACTTAAGAGTGTTAAGAACCTAATAAAAATCATGGGGATGCTGTTTCTTTCTTATTCTTACTGATTTGATGAAATATACAATGAGATTATAATGTAGGATGCACAAATTGAATAAAGATGGCTTCTTTACTGAGCATGTTTGTATGTATATACTGTTTGATGTTTGGATGAAGGATAACTTGATTAAAATATGTTGTAGATGCTAGTAATCAAGGGGTAAACTAATATAATTAGTTTGTGTATGTGTATAACAAGTCGATGAGGGAATTTAGAATCAAAAGATCAAGTCTTCATGTGTTAAATTGTTTTTTTTGAGTTTCGGGTTTGATGCTTGTAGGCCAAAATTGAATTTTGAAGTTTTGTAAAGTTTTCGATTGGATCTTGGCCTATGATGATACTGAGATGGAATTGAACCCTATACTCCTTATAAACAGCAAATTATTGATGCTTTAACTGATGCCCACACCCTTATATACACATACATAAACACTTTTACTGATGTTGAAGAATTTTAATGAAAAATTACTCTTCTGTGATTTTGATGAGAAATTGATTTGATTTATAAACTCCAGTATATTCAACAAGTTGTATTTGATCATCTTAGAGTTTTGAATTTTACTAATTCATGTTTTAAAAATGTTAATCAATGTATCAGTCGAAATGTGCACAACTTTTCAAAATGGGCTGAGTGGTAGCTAACGGTCGACCGACCATATTTTGAACTAAAAGTGGCAGCTGACTGTCATTTGAAAAATTGGATTTTTTGGCTTGTGCGGTCGACCGTCATTATTGCGAACTATTTTTGACAGTCGACTGACACCTACTGTTCTTGCTGTTTTGTTGAGTTTTCTTACTGATTTCTTGAACGATTATTTCTGCGAACTTATGGATTATTGATCTACTGTTTTAGATATAGTTTTTGCTACAGATTACTATATTTTATAGAGAGTTATACTTTGATTATAGTAGAGTTTAACTTGCATTTCTATGACTTTAAGAAGTGATATATATATGGATTTCAAGATATTGATGTTTTGTGATTTTCCTAGACTTAAAAATATGAAACTCAGTTATTTAATGGATTTAAAATCTTATTTCATCTGAAAATTTGTGGGTATTCATATGGATTTGGATTTGTTTGGTTTTAAAGAAGTTTTCTTACCATGGATTTTAATGAAAGATTTGTGTTGATAGTTGAGTTGTGAGTCTCTAGAGGGTGAGCGGGACCCTAGTAAACCGGCGGTTAAGATTTTGTGGTTTGGCCAGTTGGGCCTTGTTGTTGATCAGTTTGAGTTAAGTCCGGTAGGGTGCATCAACTATAAGGGAATTGTAATTAATTAATTAAACTTAATAAGATAAGGACAGACACTAGATGGTTATGATGAAATGAGTGCAAACATGAGTTATGGACCTTAGTATGATCTGCGGTGTGAGATAATCCCCCGAAATATCGAGGTGTGAGTGAAATAGTCTCCGGAATTATCTGCGGTGTGTGACTGATCTCCGGAATTATCGGGGTCGAGGCGATGCTTATGGGGTATTCGTGTGATGATGTGCCATAGCTTGCGGTGTGGGGGTATTCTCGAAGATTCTCAGGTGTGAGTGAAATAGTCTCCGGAATTATCTGTAGATAGGAATTGACCTTCGGAATTATCGGGGCATGGGCTAGATACTCACAGTTTATCTAAATCTCATAGTATTCATCGTAGTAGGATTAGCTGCATAACGAGGGATTTAACCCTACAGAGTGGAGAACGATAAGGGCTTGCACTGGACCTATGTGTTGTGGGACGCATAGAATCCGACAAGTATGCATTAGAGAGTCATCATACTGCATTTGTATTTTCTTGATTGGTATTATGCACGGTGTTCTATTTTTCCTACACTTGACACTTAGCCTAGTTTCACTTAATGTTTTAAGCCTTATTTATCGTCATTACATATTTCATTTGTTACTACTGTGGGAATGTCTTGATCATGAATTTATTCTTTATGTTTCATTTAAATTGTATTTCCTTTTAATGTCACTCACACCGTTATGGCCAACCCCTGTAGTTTTGGGGGTTAGGGTTATCTCTAGCCTCATGTTTTACAGGTAGGTACCATTAGCTTGGGATTGGATGCATGTGGTAGAATGATAATATGGCTTATGTAAATTGTAAAAGAATGTATTGTAAAGGAAAGAAATGTAATTCAAGGTGTTTAGTTTTCCGCTGTGCTATGTAAAGAATTGATGTAATAAAAGTTGAAAAATATTTTGTGTTTTGGCTATGTTTACTATTACATTGAGGTAGATACTGGGAATTGTGCCACGTATTTCTGAGATATTAGATTGGAAATTCACGACGCTACAAGAAGAGAAGAAGCCAACCGATATGATGCAGGAGAACTGTGATGAGATTTGTTTGAAGGCCTTGAGTTTAATCCGGTTGCAATTAGCGGACGAAGTCAAGTGTAATATTCTTGAGAAGAAAAGTGCAACGAGTCTATGGGCAAGACTCAAATCTGACTACTCGGAATCGTCGTTGTTAGATCGGATGTATTGGAAGAGGAAGCTGCTTAGGTTTTCAATGAAGGAAGGTACCCATCTTCAAAATCACATTATGGAGTTCAATAAGGCAATATCTAAACTGAAAGCGATTAATGCTGATGATCTTAGCAAAGAGGATAAAGTTTTCAACTTGATATATTCACTGCCAACTTCTTATGATCACTTGATAACTACTGTGCTACACGGGAAGTCATCCAAGGAGACACTTACAGAAGTCCGGGTGATTAAGGGTCTGAAGGAATATGAACTAAGAAAGGAGACTCATAAAAGAGGGTCTATTTCTGCAGGGTGCTTTGCGGTGGATGGTGCACTACAAGAAAAACCCTTTTCTGCAACGCCAAATGTCGTTGCTAAAACTCGTTTGTCGTTGCGAAAAATATTTTTGGCAACGACATTTGTCGTTGCAAGGTCGTTGCGCGTCCGGGCGTCGCTAAAGATTTTGACTACGACTTGTTGTCGTTGCCAAACATAGATTGTTTCGCAACGACATTGCCGTTGCAATATATGTTGTCGTTGCCATACCTAATTCCTCCCGTGCTATGGTATAAAATCAATCGCAACAACCTTTGTCGTTGCCAAACATACTTCATATATTTGGCAACGACTCCTGTCGTTGCTAAAGATACTTCATATAACATCAATCGCAACAACCTTTGTCGTTGCCAAACATACTTCGTATATTTGGCAACGACTAATGTCATTGCCAAAGATACTTCATAAAAAATCAATCGCAACAACATTTGTCGTTGCCAAACATACTTCATATATTTGGCAACGACTCATGTCGTTGCTAAAGATATATTTTTCGCAATGAAAAATATTTATAAGTTAAGAAGTAAACTTTATGATTGTATTGCTAGATAATACGCGTATATTATCCGGGCCTGCCTAGTCATCCGGAGCATCACATTGCTAAGCAACAAATGACTGGTTTTGGTGGTGTGGTCAGTAAACCGGAGCATCACATTGCTCTCTTATTGCTTAACACTCATAAAAGATAACTGAACTTATTCAAGTAAAAGCATCATACCTCTACATTGACCTAAATGATAACTTGAGTTATCCTAACTAACTCTATTCGAAAAAGGGGCGGCCTAAACAGCAACAGATGAGCATGTCGACCTAATTTTGGTTCAGTTGAACCAAAGACAGATTAAAAATGGAATCTAACAAGGATATGATTATCTAACACAAAACATCTACTGAACTAATTGTGTCAACAAGGATGTGTCAACAAGGATATGATTCTCTGATACAAACTTGTACTGATCCAGTTGTGTTGAACACTATTTGCAGTGAAAAAACTAGCTCTTTCAAACTCCTTTTGCTTATATAAAGTCCAGAAAAAGAAACATCTGCTTCATCTTCATTTAAATAATAGAATTTTCTTAATGCAATGTAATAAAGAGAAGAGTAATATGCTTTGCTAATGAAGCCGAACCTGAGAAACAGGTTCTTTAAATCCCCCCAGTGCTGTAAACTGAGCATTCATTGCCCTTCTAAAAGCATCTGTTTGGTTTACCATGTTGGTAATTACCGCCTGAACCAAACCCTGGTGAGATGGAAGTAACTGAGAATGGATAAGATCCGGCGGGAAACCCACTGGAGGTGGACCAACAAACATCTGCGAAAATATGGAATAATTTCAACTTACTATCAATTAATAATATTTAAGTGCAACAAAACATCAGCCATCTGTTAAAGATAACATTCATTACCATTACGTATTTATGTTCTTTTGACAACTGATTAAAAGCTTTTTGAAAGAAGGAAAGTCATCACTTACATCTTTAGAAAGAAGCCCTTCTATGTTCATATCTATACTTGGATTAACGGTGGCAAGTTTCATGGAGAGAAACTGTTGATAAAAGGGAAAAAAAAGAAAAAGAATTAGAACACTTGCTAAATGTCAAATTAGAATTTATACTAATTATACCAGACATACAGTTACACACCTCAACTTGTCTTTGCAAGGATTGAACATAGTTGATAATTTCATCGAGCATGACTGCTTTTCCAGTGACCTGCCATTCATCACAAATTATCAGAATTACAGAAAAAAATAATAATAAATTATACACTAAATCACTATAAATTTTCCGAAAGCTTTTCAATAACTATAGCCAAAGAGCACAATCTAATCATAATTCATAACCTAATCAGTTGAGATAAACATAATACAAGGAGAATTTTTTTTTTGCAAAAGCCAACACAGACTTCTTGGCAACTCAATTAGTGATGTATATAACAAAAGTAAGATTTCTTGGTCATTTAAACCTCAAAACTATAAAAAGGATGTGAATGCATAAAAGACTGAACAATATTCATTGAAATTTTAATCCTTATCAAAGTTTAAGCCATTCAAGTTTTGAAACAAGCTAGGCACCAGTAAACTCACACTATGGTAGAGTAGTTCTACTGAAATACAGGTTTACTGTGAATCTTTTAACTTCAAATGTATTAATTTCTTTTACAAATGACCTGCCTAGCAATGTGATACAACAAATGACCTGCCTAGACATAATATAATCTTTTACCCTTTTGAGATTATACATTGAATGTATTAATTTCTTTTCCATAATGTTTGCAATCAGAACTAAATAATTTCAGAGGGAGTTATCGTCCCCTAATTAAGCCTTTTGCATATGCACCCAAGGAATGGTATAGATGAATTAAGACATGATTTAATATACTAACTCAATGCTGAACTCATATATAACTATTTAACATCAGTAAAGTAAGATTCAAGATATCACTTGCATATAAGATTAACAATTAGAAACTCAATACTGAATATTGCAAATGAGTAGAACTTTGACGTAGGCATCCTTAATATACCATATCTCGAGCTAATTAACAATAAAGAAATCAATTAATTCCAAAAACTACCCATTGATATTGAAGAACATAGCAGTATTACTACAACAGAAGGCAACCAAAATGAAAAGAGCATATGCAGGAGAAGAGAAGAATAACGATCCTGATTCAATGGTATTTGCACCAGCATGAGTTTAATCTATTCGTCGTTAAGTAACAGTTCTTACTAATTTGAATGTAATAATGTGTCTGAATACAAAGTGATGGTTCAAATAAGTTGATCGTTTCCCCTCTGTTACTAGTACAACAACAACGAAAGCACAAAGTGTCGGATGGGATTCTAGGAGAGTATAGCAAGACAAAGACAAGGACCAAACGAGAAGCTTTTGCTGTTGATTTTGTGTCATTTTTTTGGCTCTGAAGGAATTGAGCTTTGTCCCTGAGTTCTTGCAATGCTCGCATTGTTTCCACCTCGAATCAACCTGCACTATTTGCTCATCATTTCCAGACAACAGGTTTAGCTTTTA
Source organism: Hemerocallis citrina (assembly GCA_017893485.1). NCBI lineage: Eukaryota > Viridiplantae > Streptophyta > Magnoliopsida > Asparagales > Asphodelaceae > Hemerocallis > Hemerocallis citrina. The sequence goes on from CM030367.1 coordinate 99,078,856, forward strand.
TGTTTGCGATCATTATATAAATTGGGGAGTGATGTTGATTGTATCAAAAGGAATTTACCTAATGTACTCTGAAGGCAAATCTCAAGTTCTTCAAGTCCTTTAAAGAACCTTTGACTGTTTTTAGGAAAATCACTACACACAAATAAATAATCAGAACAATAACAATTGTACAGATAGCAAAACTTAAAAGGTGTGAAAAATTATACCTTAGGATGAATTCCTTTAAAGACCCTGTGACTTGCTCTGCCAGACTGCCAGTGGTTGAGTCGGTTACCTACAACTCTTCCATCACAACCTACCAAAGAACAGTACTTACTAGTACCCATCTGAGTATTGTAGGAGTAACTTTCACATTAAAATAAATCTTACTCCATCGCCACCCATTCTCCTAGTTGTGGATGCAGTATAATATGCTCCATTAGGGCCACCATAAGTCACACTTCAGAAACATAATCAACCTCATCAACACTTAAAACCAACGAAGCTAAATAAAGCTCAGCTAGGATTAATTCATCACAAGTCACTCCTACAAATCATTATATAAATGATTCGTAGTATGCAACTTCAGAAACATAATCCATCTCATCATCACTTAAAACCATAGTTAGAAAAACAAAGCTCAGTTAGGTTTAATTCATCACAAGTTGTGACTAATATATAAACCATCAGTTTTGCCTTAAAAATCTCTCACCATGTTGTGACCAGTATACCAACCATTGGTAATAACTTAAAAAATCGCCAGTATCAACCATCAGAATCTCTGAAACAAAATGAAATCAGCAACATTGTGGACCCATCTTTGTGCAACAAGATGAAACAAGATGAAACAAGATGAAATCTCAGAAACAAGGTGAAAAAACACTCAAAACATGAACTGCCAACTGAGGATACTATTCTCAGAGAAAAGGAAACAAAAATTTGAATCAAAATGATTCAAGCCAAAAAGCATCATTCCTCCCATCTTTTTGCACAAATAAGGATTCACATATCCTGATGTGCCATCATAATACAAATTGCAGAATCAGAGAACAAAGTAGAATCATCTTAATACAAGTGCAATTCATCTGTGCAAAACTGATGCATCATAATACATGAGAAGATGGTGGTTTGTTTGTTCCAGCTTGATTTTTTCCGAAACACTTTTCAGATAAACTGATACCCCCCCACTAGTAATGAGCAAAAAAGCTCCAATCTTCCCTTCTAAATGACACAAATAAGGATTGAAACAAAAAAGCATCATAATACAACTCGCAGCATCAGAGAACAAAGTAGAATCATCCGAATACAAGTGCAATTCATCTGTGCAAAACTGATGCATCATAATACATGAGAAGATGGTGGTTTGTTTGTTCCCGCTTGATTTTTTCGGTAACACTTTTCAGATAAACTGATACCCCCCCACTAGTAATGAGCAAAAAAGCTCCAATCTTCCCTTCTAAATGACACAAATAAGGATTGAAACAAAAAAGCATCATAATACAACTTGCAGCATCAGAGAACAAAGTAGAATCATCCGAATACAAGTGCAATTCATCTGTGCAAAACTGATGCATCATAATACATGAGAAGATGGTGGTTTGTTTGTTCCAGCTTGATTTTTTCGGAAACACTTTTCAGATAAACTGATACCCCCCCACTAGTAATGAGCAAAAAAGCTCCAATCTTCCCTTCTAAATGACACAAATAAGGATTCAAACAAAAAAGCATCATAATACAACTTGCAGCATCAGAGAACAAAGTAGAATCATCCGAATACAAGTGCAATTCATCTGTGCAAAACTGATGCATCATAATATCTGAAAACATGCTGGTCTTTTTGTACCAGGTTTTTGTTTTTTTTTTCCAGAAGTAATAACCTGAGCTGCCTCTTTCACATGCTTTCTCTTCAGACTTATATTAAATTAAAGTGTATATTACCAATGTGTTGTATCTTTATTTATCAAGAAATTATTGTGCATTAGATTATGATTTCAGAAGTAAAGTTCAAAGAAGGAGCATCCAAAAAATGCATCTCATCTCAGTATGCAGCCACCATTTAAGACAAGTGTGTAGTAGTATTTGTAATGATCAACGCTTCAAGACAATAGAATATGTCTCCAGAAACAAAGTAGAAACCATGAGCAGCCAAAGATAAACCATGAGCAGCCACAGGCAAAGTTGAAACCATTTAAGATTTGTATTTATCAAGGATTTACTGAGGTGAAATGCGAAACCAAAACAAAATTGAAACCATAAGTAGTGAAAATGCATGAAGCTGTATACAGAAACAAAGTAGAACCATGCTCAGTTCCAAAATTTGTGGCATGAAACAAAGTAGAAACAAAATTTGTGCCTGAAACAAAGTACCTGAAACAAATTTTGAACCTGAAACAATGTACAGACATCTGTATATATCAAGCATTGCTGGCAATGCATATCAAGGTGTGAAGCATGAAAGTGTTGGTATCATCATAACCATTTCTCAGAAAAGGATAACCGGGTAAGTGCTCAAAGCCTGAGCACCCAAGTAAAAACCAACTGACCAACCATTAAAACTCTTCCAGATTATGGTATGGTATTTCTATGTCTATAACTCAAAGCAATATAGATCAAACCTGATTCATGACATCTCAAATTCAGGTGAATATGTGCTCCAGGAGTTTCTAAGTGTAGTATGATGCATCTAAGTGGTTGATCATCACAGCCATAATATCCAAAGGATAACCAAAAGCATGACTTAAAGCTTAAGGAATATTAATGATAATATCGAAATGATAAACCAGAGCTGGCGTTTGTCCCACCAGAACTTCTGTTTGGAAACACTATAAAAAACAAAATCAGGGCTACAACGACATCATCTTCGTACGGTTTAAAAAACAAATTCAAGGCTAGTCCAAGGCTGCAAACTCTAAATTCATCACGTAAATAAATGATTCATAGTGTGCAACTTCAAAACATAATCCATCTCATCATCACTGAAAATCAAGGAGGATAAATAAAGCTCAGTTAGGATTAATTCATCACAAGTCACTCCGACAAAGCATTATATAAATGATACTCATAGTGTGCAACTTCAGAAAGTTAATCCATCTCATCATTACTCAAAACCAAAGAGGATAAATAAAGCTCAGTTAGGATTAATTCATCACAAGTCGCTCCTACAAAGCATTATATAAATGATACTCATAGTGTGCAACTTCAGAAAGTTAATCCATCTCATCATCACTCAAAACTAAAGAGGATAAATAAAGCTCAGTTAGGATTAATTCATCACAAGTCGCTCCTACAAAGCATTATATAAATGATACTCATAGTGTGCAACTTCAGAAAGTTAATCCATCTCATCATCACTCAAAACCAAAGAGGATAAATAAAGCTCAGTTAGGATTAATTCATCACCAGTCGCTCCTACAAAGCATTATATAAATGATACTCATAGTGTGCAACTTCAGAAAGTTAATCCATCTCATCATCACTCAAAACCAAAGAGGAAAAATAAAGCTCAAATAGGATTAATCCATCACAAGTCACTCCTACAAATCATTCAATAAATGATTCATAGTGTGCAACCTCAGAAACAAAATCCTTCTCATCATAACTCAAAACCTACGAGGGAGAATAATGTGCAACACCTGTACAACAATGAAGTGGTTGGTAAAGACAACATCTCAAAAAAATGAATAAAAAGCTGAAAGGAAGATATGCATGCTGATTATTTATAATAATAATATTGAAATGATACCAAAAAATCCAAATGAGATCAATGTCTCGCATTCCAGCTACGAAACAATTCGAGAAATGCATATGCTGAAAATGCAAACATTCAAATTACATTACTGTATAGCATTCCACATTGCCAGGGCGATTTCATCTCTTTTGCTATTCATATGTCTCAATTGGGAAGATGATAAATCCAAATCTTGCGATGTGGATGCTGCATCTTCGTTGTGTTGGTGATGTAGTATTGGTTCGCCACCGAGTTCCACTAAAAATGCATCGTTCCGTGAGTGCAGGCATATAAAATTATGAAGTGCACAACAGGCTGTGACCATCAGAACTTGTCTGGTATAATAATAGTTTGGCATGTTCTCGAAGATGGTAAACATCTTCTTGAATACACCGAACGTTCTCTCAATCACATTCCTTAACCTAGCATGTTGTTTGTTAAATAGTTGTCTAGGTTGGGTTGGTGCATGGTTGGCCCCTTGAAAGTCCTGTAAATGGTATGGCTCACCACGGTACGACGCCAAAAAACCGGGCATATTGGTATAACCACAATCTACTAAGTAGTATCTCTCGTTCGGTGGGATTGGCAACAGTTTTTGTGCTAATGCAGTATGCATTACACGGGAGTCGTTCGCACTACCTTCCCATCCCGCGTAAACAAATGGGAACATCATGTCAAAATCACATGCTGCCAATACATTTTGACTTACAATACCCTTTCGAGAGCGACAAACGTTGCTTCGGCTAGCGGAAACTGTAGCTTTTATTAACGTCCCATCAGCAGCACCAATAGCTCCCTGCAGATTAATAATTCGAATAATAGATATCACAAATCCAGAATTGGAAAAAAATTTAATCATACATGATGCAATCAGGGTGACGTATTACCTGAAACCACGGGTAAAAGTCCTCTGATCCCCAGATTCTCTGATGTACGTATGTATAATCAGGAGGTTTGATAAGGGATGGTGCTGCTCTTGCCAGACCGTTCAGTACAATATTAAAGTGCTTTTGGATTGTTTGAGTTGAGTGGTTAAACGTAGTACGGGCTAATCGCATTCTTGCACTATGACCGACAATAAACAGGAAAATAGCCACGCTTTCCTCGAAAGTAACTCGCTTTTGACTTGAAGACTCCGCTGTTTCCTCGCAGAAGTTCCTTTCTCGCAGGAAAGCACACAAGGTCATAAAACAATCTTGGTTCATACGGAATATATCATGAAAGTCGGCCTGGGAACCCGCTAACATATTTTCCAAATATTCACGTCCCGTTTGCTTTTTATTAGTGGGCCTTGTACGGTCCTCTTCTTCCTCTTCTTCCTCTTCTTCACATAAATAGTCAGCTAACAAGACTGCAGTCATCACCTCTTCAACATCGTCACTACTGGATGAAGAAGTATCCATAACAGAGGATGCACCAGCAGTAGTAACTCACTATAAAGAAGAAGATAGAAATCATTTTGGGAGATGCCCATATCAAGTGCACACACTATTAATAATAGGACTGTATGTAACGAGATTTACGGAATCACAAAACAGCATATTAAGAGATGGTAGGATTCCACAAACCTGTGCAATTGAATAAAGATAACAAGGTATACTACTACTAGCAAATCTATTCCAGGAATTAAATTTAAATTATAACATTAGAAATTAAACTTAAATTATATAAGCAATTTGTTCATCCTAAAAGCCGTCATATTACAATCAACCTCAAACAAATATGAAAATAATCTTAAGAAAAGTTCTACAACATGATTTGTTCAACCCATTACGCTGAATGGGATTACTACAGGGTGGCCCAATAACGCACCGCCGACTCCTGCCGGTCTCGAGACATACGGAGGAAACCATGAGCAAAGTTAGGATTTTGAAACAGGTAGGTTGAAGCTTTTACGGCTACAATTGGATCAAGCCCTGTCATCGATTCAATTATATCTTGGCATTGATCCTGTTCGGCCAAAGCAGGGTTAATCGAGGGAGCACTTTCCACTTCATTTATATTCTTGTACCTCCCTTTTTTTGCCTCTTGAGTTTGCTTAGCTGCATCAAGATATTCCGACATCTTTGACAACATTGATTCGCGGCCACTTGATGCAGTAGATTTTCTTTTGCGTGAACCGGACCCCGTACCCATTGGGACATCATCAGACTCATCAATCACATTTACGTGTAATTGTTGGGGGTGGCCAAACTGATAGTTCATCTGCCGCGCCTCCACATCCTCGAACCCCCCTTGTGTGGAGGCCCTTGCCACATTGCCCTGGGCTACAGATTCCTCGAATATTTTGGTCAATGCATCATAATGTGGCAACCCCTTATTTTGGTATTTTTCTGCAGCAGGATGCATCTATTCACAGAATATGTTGTTACTATGCAAGTATTAGATAAATGATTAAGTATAATAAAAAGGATTCACAACCAACAAATCAAAGTTTGAGATTATATATATTAACCTGAATATATTGTTTCCAAACCGGAGCCTCACAAGTAACGGTTTGGTTGGCTTCATCCCAACCGAAATCACTCTGTTTCCTCATTTTGTGAAACACCCCCCATTCTGATTTAAGTCGTCCATATTTCGACCTCAGTTGTTTCACCGAGAATGAACGCCCAGTGTTAGAATTCATTGTTTGCTCAAAATTAGACCAGGTTTTACCATCGAATGTGGTGCTTTTTAACAAACCATTGTCAACTGCCCCCTCCATAAGGTTGATAAAATAAGCTGTAATACCGGAAGTCCACAGCCCATAATCTTCCTCCACTGCCTTCCCCTTTCCCCTACCCGCATTACTCATCTAGTATGAACAAACATCAAAAAAAAAAAAAAATTTGCCACATTCCTTCAATTAGTTTAATAGCTGATCGGGTAACCCTAGTTTGCAAGTAGCAACCGATTACACCCTAAAAAATCTCAACAGTGAATTCGGCTAGTTTGTGTGCAGTGTGCACCTTGATCCGAACTAATTTCCGGTACCAAATGCAATTAAAAAGCACAGTAAATTGGTAAAGAAAACCAACCAAATAAATAGTACAATCGCTGTCTTCATACCTTTGATTGGATTTGGAGAAGGAAGAAATTGTCAGCACAGGATTCAACCTTGCGTAGTGCTTTGCTTCTCCATGCCCTTCGATCCCTAGCTTGTCTCCGATAGGCAGCACGGGTGGTGCAAACCATTAACCCCCTACCAAAACCCCTCAACCCCTCACCAAGTCGACCGCAAAAACCAGTCAGATAGCGAAGTCGCCGGCGGCGCGCTCACAAGTTTCCGTTCGATTTCACAGTGGAATCGTTCGGGAAATCGTGGATTTGGGGTGAGGGGGGGGCGGGGGGAAGAGAGATCAGATCTGGGATCTTCAAAGGAGGGGGGAGACAATGGAGTCGACGAGCTCCCTGGGTGAGTAGAGAGAGAGAGCATCTGAGTGAGAAGAGAGGAGAGATGGGTTGGGGAGACACTGTTTTGAAGAGAGGAGGAAAGGTAGAAGACGGGTACGAATGGAGAACCAGATCTGGAACTTGAGGAGAGAGAGAGAGAGAGGTCGTGAAAGAGAGAAGAACCAGATCTGGAACTTGAGGAGAGAGAGAGAGAGGTCGTGAAAGAGAGAGCACGTGAGATAGGTTGAGAATTTGGAGAATACAAGGGATATCGATATTCTGAATTGAGTTTTCAGAATAGGGTATAAACAAACGCCTTTTCAGAATATTACATTCTGAATATGGCACTCAAACAGAGTCGGGTTTGGGTTTTGAAAGAGATCGGGAGAGAAGATGGAGCAGTAAGGGAGAATAGGGTTGAGAAAGAAAGCAATTGCACGTGTAATACACGTTCCCATTAAGTTATTTAATCTCATTTTATATCGTGGCTTTTATAATAGAAATATATTTTTGGCAACAATATTGTCGTTGCAGTAGATATAAGAAAATATACGCAACGACATTTGTCGTTTCCAATTTACACACAATCTGGCGCAACGACATTTATCGTTTCCAATCTACACACAATCTGGCGGGGATGTGTGAAGGCCCGGAAAAATTTTGTTTTATTTTTAGCAACGACTTTCGCGTTGCCGTAACTAATTTTCACAACGACTAAAACGTCGTTGCCAAAACCTCGTTGCGAAAAAGGGGTTTTCTTGTAGTGGTGATACTTCAATTGGAAGGAATGCGACACACAAGGGTAAGATTCGTTGCCACTATTGTAGAAGAGTTGGGCATTACATGAGAGACTATCATAAGTGGTTGAGTCAGAAGATTGCTACTAAAGAAGGGGAACAAGCCCATATAGTTAGCGCAACCGAGTCATGTAATAATGATGACCTTTGTCTTCTTGTTTCAAATTCTTCAAATGTGGATTCAAGTTGGTATCTTGATTTGGGAAGTTTTTCTCATATTTGCTCCGAGAGGGAGATATTTTCAACTTACAAGTCGTCAACGGGCCGTAGTGTGAGAACGGGGAGTGGTGAGATGTGTGAAGTAGTAGGTGAGAGAATCGTTGAACTAGAGATGGCAGATGGTAAAAGGTTCTGTCACACCCCGCTTCCCAAAAATACGGAACACAAGCGCGTGACATTGGCCCAGCGAATGACTTTCGTCATCCATAAGCTGTTATTGTTCAACTCAACAATATAACAAGATAAATACGACCATGCATGCATAAAAGAACAATCACATGAATAACAATACGTGGTGTAATATACTAAAATTTCATTTTTATAAAAATATTGTTTTTCACATGTTGTGCACGTGCAAATTTCATGTGTATATTATTTATTTATTTTATATGTAAGACCTCATTTTAGTATGAGCAATTATTTCCTTTATTTTTTCTAAAAGCCTAAAACACTATTTATTTGTTTTAGCCCACTTTAATTAATTATTAATTTGTTGTCTTGGCCCACAAGCCTAAGCCCACTAATTGTGAAGCCCACTAATTTAATAAATAAATTAAATGGTCACACTTGTCATGTAGAGACAAATGGTGAACATTTTGATTAATTAAATTGTACAAACTTCTAAATAGGGGTACTAGGTGGCACGTGCGATGCAAGTAGTGTGCAATGCACACTATTATGGTGGCCGGTTTGTGCTTGGGTGATGGGAGAGTGGTTTTGTGTGCATGGGTAGTTTATTTGTGTGTGGGTGGTTGCTACAACTTCCTCTCCTATCCTAACCCTCCATTCTACAACTATCCAACAAATCCTAGCCCTCCAATCCACTCTAAAAATAGTATAAATACCCCCCCTTCATACTTGTATTCTACACTAAAGCAAATATTAAAAAGAGACATTATATAGGAGATATATACATATTAGTGTGTGAGTGTGAGTGTATGTGTGTACACCCCCATTGGAGGCCAGCCATCCCTACATTGGTGCTCTCGATTTTGGCAAGGAGCAAGGAGAAGAGTTCGTGCATTGCAATCTAGGAGAAGAAGGCACTCGCTCGCAATCTAGGAGGCTCTAGGAAATTTTCTTAATTGGTTTTCATCAAAAAGTGGGTGTTTCTCATGACTTCTAGACTAAAAAATCATGCTAGAAAATGAAATTGAATTATTATTATAAGCTACTAGTTGAAATGGAATACATGCTTGTCTAATTAGAAGAAGATTGTTAATTAGCAAATGTGTGTTGATTGATTACTAGAGTTATTGCCTATGAGTAAAAGTGTATGTTTTTCATTGTTATGAACATTAGAATGCATGTTGATTGCGTTAAATTACCATTATGTGACATTCGCTAGTAAGAAATTGAACCATGCTTGTTGATTAAAAATGCCAAAGTGGAATAGTGTGTTAAAATTGAATTGATAGAATTGTTTGTTAATAGATGTAATGAATTTCCCTATTGTGATATTTATCATGTGGAAGATTTGAATAAATGAAAAAGAATGTCTTTTTTGCATACGAATAATTAAATGTATCATGTGTAGATTAATTAATAAAAAAAAAGAAGTGGAAGTATTTACTCACTTATAAAGTTAATTTTTTGTGCTCAAAAAATATTTTAGTTATCAATGTAAGAAAACATCATTGTATTGAATTTTGTGCAAAAAAAATCAGCTTTGATTATGAACAATTATGTAATAGTTTTCAAATGTCGAAATAGTGTTCATAATATGCAATCTAAGGCTAAATACATGTTTTAAAAGAGGGGAAAATAGCTTTAAATATACTGGTTATGGTTAAAATAAATGTAGGTTTATTCTGGACATAATTGTTTTCAAAAGAGGAGAAAAAGTGACAAATTCGTTTTGAAAATTTTGAAATTTAGTTTTGAACAGAGAGTAGAGTCAAAACCTATGTCATTTATTATCAAATCGATATGTTCACTTAGACCAACTGGTCGAAAGATATTTGGGTCGCTATAGTATCGGAGGTCCCGGGTTCGATACTGCGGCTCTGTTTTATTTTTTTGGTAAAAAAATCCAAATCGCCGAGAACAGAAACATAAGGCTTTTAATCCCTAATTAAATTGCTTTGCGGCTGTGGCGCTTTGGTCTTGTGCGCAGTCTGCCTCACTGCTGGTCGCTGGTTCGAATTTTGGTGGGTTTGGAGTTTAGAAAAAATATTTTAAGGGATTTTTGAAATAAAAATGGACTTTTAAAATAGAATAAAAACTAGGAAATTATGGATTAAATTCTGAAAAATTATTGGAACTTATTAGGAAATATTTATACAACTTTTGGTGAAGTGTGAATAAGAAATTAGAGTTTTGCAAGAAATGACTCATTTTTTAAATTAAATTATTTTTTAAACAAAAGAAAATAAACGAAAATTTTTGGGTATAAAAGATGAATTTTGAAAAGTTGTAACTCGTATGATTACATGGAATTATAATAGAAAAATGTGTTTGTAGTAAGATTTGATTTGTGAATAATAGATGTGTGGAACACACAAATTATTGGTGATTATTAATTGAAATTAACCCTTGCATATGGATTGCACGTGAAATTGAATTATTGATTGTGATGAATTATGAAAGATATGAATACTAGAATACTATGCTTTTGGAAATATGAATTATGATTAGTCATGAAAAGATCTTATGAGTATGACATTGTAATTATGAGTTAAAATTGAGAATTAGAGTATAGCCAAGCCTTATACCGGCAATGAAAGAAATGAGAAAATGATATTTTGAAATGAGAAGACCAAGGTTGGGTCATGTGAAATTAAATGAATAAGACTGGTATAGTGGAAGTGCTACATTCTAAGAGATTGATTTTATTCATGATTCAATTAAACTAAGAATTAGATACATAGTGAAGATGTGATGAAAGTAAGAGAAAAACATTGAGTATGAGGGCCATTGGATTGGCAGCGTGAAAGTATTCACAGAATGTCCCATGATGAGTCATGATAGGGCGTGGATATTGCTCCAGAGTACCGTCCCGGTGGCGACGCTCGTGGGGTGTTTGACGACTGTGGGTGGTGTCATGTCTATGGTAGGAGCTGAATTACCACAGGATTCCTTCATGATGAGTCATGTGTCAGTGCGTTGGGATTCCCTCCAGGGCGCCTAGACATGAGTTCGTAGGTCAGAAAACATCTAGGATACTTACCGTAGTTACAGTAGTAGATTAAGTCATGGTCAGGGATTGAACCGTACAAGATGAAGAACGATTAAGGGCTTGCCCTCGGACCTATGTAGTATGGGCTGCATAGACTCTGAACAAGTGCGCATTAGTGTCATATAATATAAGTAATTGCATTAAGGATTAAGTGCACATTCACAACACGACATCAATAGGATAGTCCCTTTAGTTCTGTTTGTGACAAGTTTGTGGTTTGTTAAGAAATGAGAATCATTATACTATTTCCGGCATAGAGAGGATGGCCGTGTATAATATTTCATCAGTTGAATGAACTGACGCGCCCACAATTTTATATGCAGGGTAAAGATGCTTGACAATTGAAGTATACATATTGCGCAGGATTGATTTAAATGTTGTTTCATGTAAATTGATTGTAATATTGCTTTCGCTGTGATAATGTACAAATGTAATATAACTCTGATGAAAGAAAAGTTAGAAAAGTTTTTATTTCCTTGTAAAATTGTACGAAAGAAGTGTAAAGATCCTGTGGAACTTGAATTCAGTTGTATTTTGGAATTCGGGGTGTTACAGAGTGGTATCAGAGCATGCTTCTAAGTAGTACAAATTTATAAGGAACGACACCCTGGAAGTGGACATTAGAGTGTGTGTTGAGTCTAGATATTTAAATGTAAGTTACTTACATTTGTGTTGCTCAATGGGTTATGCTTCTTCCTCTCTATCTTTAAGATGGTGGACCACTTCGACCCAGCTGGAGATGACAATTGGCATATTATTGAGGAAGATTACTATCCCGGGCAAGCTGATTCAGATGAGGAAGATCCCGAAGAAGTGGAAGAGGAATGGCCTGAGTCCCGAGAGATCACTCCACCTTCGGATTCATCTGATGATTCTTCTGATGAAGAGGAACCAGTTCCGGGAAATCTCATTGTGTCTCTTCAGAGGCAGGTTGAGACTCTGCGGGAGAGAGTCGGGCTATTGGAGGCTCAGTTGGCGAAGCGCAAAGATGATTTTGCAGTTCTCAGTCATCATGTTTGGGAACTCGAGAAGAGGAAAAACATGACCGATGTACTGAAGGAGAAAGTTGAGGAATTACGAGGAGAGCTTCGTGAAGCCAAGAGGAACCGTAGGAGTTAGACCGTTGTATCATCTACTGCTTTCATTTTGATGTCAGGAATGTTTTAAATTCGAATGTATAAAGTTTGAAATTCAATGAAATGGGAATGTTGACTTAAAAGTTCATGTTTTATACTTCGAATTTAATAGATCTTTTGCATCAGAATATGGCTGGAAGATGAGCTCGTAATGGTGAAGGTCTGGACTTGGAAACGGAGCTAGCGAGGGTCTATCAGACACTCAATGCCGTTGCCATGAATTAGAATCAGGGAAGGGTGCCTGCGAATCAGTACCCGAAGCAATCAAACTCGTGGAATCATTTAAACGGATAAAACCACCTGTGTTTGAGGGGAAGTCAGACCCTGACACTGCTGAAAGTTGGATCCGACAGGTAGAGACTATCTTCGAAGTCTTGGAGACCCCGGAAGGCAGCAAAGTGAAGTTGGCGACTCTACAATTCGAGAAGGATGCGGCTGTGTGGTGGCAGTCGATGAAGCAAACTATAGGAGGCTTGGTTCTTGGTAGGGAGGATGTTTAGGAAAGTTTTCTGTTATCTTTTTTTCCCATAAATTAGTGAACTGTTATATGACGAGTGTATGTTATGTAACAGGAGAACTTATTTTGAACGGAAAGAAAGCTGTTGTTTTGTTCGATACTGGGTCCTCTCATACTTTTGTACCACCTAAATTTGCTAAAGTTCTGGGAGTCGAATCGAAGATATTTTCACGCAAGGTTTTAGCAGTAGCTACTCCGTCAGGGGAGACTCTAACCACTGATCGGTACTATGCTGATTGCGAGATCGTGATTGGAAATAGAATTTTCGGGATCGATCTGATCGAGCTGAATGTTTTGGGAGTCGATGTTATCATTGACATTGATTGGATGTCGGTGTACAGTGCAGACAACGAGTGCAAGACCAAGACAGTAACAGTGAAGGTTCCAGGTGGACCTAAACTCTTTTTCCAAGGGAAGAAGAGATGTTTAGATTTGGATGCTGCTATCAGCCAGAAGAGAGGGATTCCTGCGGAGGTGCAGCAGATCCTGTGGTTCGGGATTATCTGACTGTGTTCTTGGAAGATTTTTCTGAGTTAACCCCCGCACCGTGATGTGGAGTTCAGCATCACTATTCAGCCAGGGAGTGCACCTATTTTCAAGGCACCGTATAGGATGGCGCCTGTGGAGCAGGATGAGATCAAATGGCAGATTGAGAAACTGTTGGAGAATGGCTTTATTCAACCGAGTGCGTCGCCTTGGGGAGCGTCAGTGCTTTTGGTAAAGAAGAATGATGTTTCGATGAGAATGTGCATCGATTACCGAGAGCTAAATAAGGTCACTGTTCAGAATAAATATCCGATTCCACGAATTTATGAATTGTTTGATCGTCTACAAGGAGCAGCTGTTTTCTCCAAAATAGATATTTGATCGGGATATCATCAAGTTCGAGTGAAAGCTGAAGACGTGCATAAGACTGCGTTCAGAACTTGACACGGGCATTACGAATTCTTAGTTATGTCGTTTAAAGTGACGAATGCACCTGCAATCTTCATGGACATGATGAACAGAGTTTTGAGGTCGTGCATTGATTCTTTTGTCGTAGTGTTTATTGAAGATATTCTTGTGTCCAAGTTGGAGAAAGAGCACACGGAGCATCTGGCAGCAGTTTTGAGGAAGCTTCAGGAGCAGGAGTTGTACGCCAAGTTGTCCAAGTGTGATTTCTGGAAATCTGATGTGGCATTCCTAGGTCACATCCTTTCTAAGGAGGGAGTGGCAGCTGATCTTCAGAAGATAGAGGCAGTGAGAGATTAGGCAAGGCCTACTACAGTGAAGGAAATCAGGAGTTTCCTTGGGTTAACTGGATATTACAGGAGGTTTATCTAGAGCTACGCTCAGATAGCCGTGCCACTCACTGGTCTGACAAATAAGTATGTGAACTTCAAGTGGACCGAACAGTGCGAGGCAAGCTTTCAGGAGTTGAAATAGAGGCTGACTACTGCACCCATTTTGGTTTTGCGTAGGGCAAGCGATGCTTCACATCGTGGGCTTGGTTGTGTCTTAATGCAAGAAGGAAAAGTAATCACTTATGGATCTAGGCAACTAAGACCGCATGAGAAGAATTACCCGACTCATGATCTGGAGTTGGCTGTGATTATCTTCGCCTTAAAGCAATGGAGGCATTATGTGTATGGTGAGAAGATGAACATGTACACAGACCATAAAAGCTTGAAGTACATCTATCAGCAGAAGGATCTGAACTTGAGGCAAAGGAGATGGTTGGAGGTACTTGAGGACATTCGTCCGAATATTAAGTATCACCATGGGAAGGCTAATGTTGTTGCTGATGCACTTAGCCGCAAGAGCAGTCTGGCGAGTTTGATTACGACTCAAAGGCAGCTGGCAGAGGAGTTGGATCGGGCTGGTATTGAAGTCGTTCTACAGGGCTTAGGATCATCTTTAGCTCAGTTGAGGCTTTCAACCGACACTGAATGAAAGGATTATTGCAAGTCAGAAGGAAGATGCAGAGATTCAGAAGATGAAAGAGCAGGTTGGTGCTGGCAAGTTGCCCGGATTTCAAATCAGAGATGAAGTGTTGTGGTTTGGTGAGAGGCTGTGTGTTCCGGATCAGTCAGACTTGAAAGAAAGTATTCTTTAGGAGGCACATGTTACTCTTTTGTCTGTACATCCCGGGAGTACCAAGATGTACAAGGACATTAAACAGCATTTCTGGTGGTCATGTTTGAAGCGGGATGTGGCTGAATTTGTGTCGATGTATGAGATTTGTCAATAAGTCAAAGCCGAGAATCAGAAACCCGGAGGTCTATTGCAACCGTTACCTATTCCGGAATGGAAGTGGGATAACATCAATATGGATTTCATCACAGGTTTGCCTAAGAGTCCTAAAGGCAATGATGCGATTTGGGTCATAGTCAATCGACTAACCAAGTCCGCTCACTTCTTGGTGATGAAACTCACTGCTTCGATGGACAAGTTGGCTGAGCTATATGTTGGTGAGATCGTCAGGCTTTATGGTGTTCTGCTAACCATTGTGTCTGATCGAGATATGCGGTTTACTTCGCATTTCTGGAAAAGTCTTCAGACAGCTTTGGGTACTAAGACAGATTTCAGCACTGTTTTTCATCCCCAGACCGATGGGCAGACCGAGAGAGCCAACCGTATTCTTGAGGACATGCTTCGGTGCTGTGTGCTATACTTTGGAGGCAGTTGGAAAAAGGCATTTACCTTTGGTGGAGTTTGCCTACAATATTTTTCAGCTAGCATTGGGATGGCACCGTACGAAGCTCTGTATGGCAGGAAGTGCCGGACGCCTGTCTGTTGGTTCGAATTTGGGGAGTGTTAGATGTTTGGGCCTGAGATTGTGCAGCAGACATCTGAAAAGATTGATCTGATCAGGAAGAGGTTGGTGAAAGCTCAGAGTAGGCAGAAGAGCTATGCATATAACCGGAGAAGGAACCTTGAGTTTGAGGTTGGTGACTTTGTCTTTCTGAAGGTATCGCCCAGCGAAGGTGTGATCGTTTCGACAAGGGTGGAAAGTTAGCCCCGAGGTTCATAGGCCCGTATAAGATATTGAAAAGGATCGGGAAAACTACTTACCGGCTTGAGTTACCGGAAGAGTTGTCTCAGGTGCATAATGTCTTTCATGTGTCTATGCTGAGAGGCTACATTTCAGATCCAAGTCATCATTTGCCCGAAGTGCCAGAGGGTTTGCAGTTGGATCTGAGTTACATTGAGCTCCCAGTTGAGATTTTTGATCGTCGGGAGAAAGTCTTGAGGAATAAGACGATACCGATGGTCAAGGTAGTCTGGAGAAACCAGTTGGTTGAAGAGGCTACTTGGGAATCTGAGGAGAGGATGATGAAGGATCATCCTGAGCTCTTTGCTTGATTGTATTTTTTTATTGTGTTCTGTTTTCTCACTCTTTAATTGTAGTTCCGGGAACAGAACTATTCTAAGAAGGGAGTGTTGTAATATCCTAAAATTTTATTTTTATAAAAATATTGTTTTTCATGTGTTGTGCACGTGCAAATTTCATGTGTATATTATTTATTTATTTATTTTATATATAAGACCTCATTTTAGTATGAGTAATTATTTCCTTTATTTTTTCTAAAAGCCTATTTCTAACGCCTATTTCTAAAGCCTAAAACACTTTTTATTTGTTTTAGCCCACTTTAATTAATTATTAATTTGTTGTCTTGGCCCACAAGCCTAAGCCCACTAATTGTGAAGCCCACCAATTTAATAAATAAATTAAATGGTCACACTTGTCATGTAGAGACAAATGGTGAACATTTTGATTAATTAAATTGTACAAACTTCTAAATAGGGGTACTAGGTGGCACGTGCGATGCACGTAGTGTGCAATGCACACTATTATGGTGGCCGGTTTGTGCTTGGGTGATGGGAGAGTGGGTTTGTGTGCATGGGTAGTTTATTTGTGTGTGGGTGGTTGCTACAACTTCCTTTCCTATCCTAACCCTCCATTCTACAACTATCCAACAAATCCTAGCCCTCCAATCTACTCTAAAAATAGTATAAATACCCCCCCTTCATACTTGTATTCTACACTAAAGCAAATATTAAAAGGAGACATTATATAGAAGATATATACATATTAGTGTGTGAGTGTGAGTGTATGTGTGTACACCCCCATTGGAGGCCGGCCATCCCTACATTGGTGCTCTTGGTTTTGGCAAGGAGCAAGGTGAAGAGTTCGTGCATTGCAATCTAGGAGGAGAAGGCACTCGCTCGCAATCTAGGAGGCTCTAGGGGATTTTCTTAATTGGTTTTCATCAAAAAGTGGGTGTTTCTCATGACTTCTAGACTAGAAAATCATGCTAGAAAATGAAATTGATTTATTATTATAAGTTACTAGTTGAAATGGAATACATGCTTGTCTAATTAGAAGAAGATTGTTAATTAGCAAATGTGTGTTGATTGATTACTAGAGTTATTGCCTATGAGTAAAAGTGTATGTTTTTCATTGTTATGAACATTAGAATGCATGTTGATTGCGTTAAATTACCATTATGTGACATTCGCTAGTAAGAAATTGAACCATGCTTGTTGATTAAAAATGCCAAAGTGGAATAGTGTGTTAAAATTGAATTGATAGAATTGTTTGTTAATAGATGTAATGAATTTCCCTATTGTGATATTTATCATGTGGAAGATTTGAATAAATGAAAAAGAATGTCTTTTTTGCATACGAATAATTAAATGTATCATGTGTAGATTAATTAATAAAAAAAAAGAAGTGGAAGTATTTACTCACTTATAAAGTTAATTTTTTGTGCTCAAAAAATATTTTAGTTATCAATGTAAGCAAACATCATTGTATTGAATTTTGTGCAAAAAAAATCATCTTTGATTATGAACAATTATGTAATAGTTTTCAAATGTCGAAATAGTGTTCATAATATGCAATCTAAGGCTAAATACATGTTTTAAAAGAGGGGGAAATAGCTTTAAATATACTGGTTATGGTTAAAATAAATGTAGGTTTATTCTGGAATTATTGTTTTCAAAAGAGGAGAAAAAGAGACAAATTTGTTTTGAAAATTTTGAAATTTAGTTTTGAACAGAGAGTAGAGTCAAAACCTATGTCATTTATTATCAAATTGATATGTTCACTTAGACCAACTGGTCGGAAGATATTTGGGTTGCTATAGTATCGGAGGACTCGGGTTCGATACTGCGGATCTGTTTTATTTTTTAGGTAAAAAATCCAAATCGTCGAGAACAGAAACATAGGTCTTTTAATCCCTAATTAAATTGCCTTGCGGCTGTGGCGCTTTGCTCTTGTGTGCTGTCTGCCTCACCGCTGGTCGCTGGTTTGAATCTTGGTGGGTTTGGAGTTTAGAACAAATATTTTTTGGGATTTTTGAAATAAAAATGGACTTTTAAAATAGAATAAAAATCAGGCAATTATGGATTAAATTCTGAAAAATTATTGTAACTTATTAGGAAATATTTATACAACTTTTGGTGAAGTGTGAATAAGAAATTGGAGTTTTGCAAGAAATGACTCATTTTTGAAATTAAATTATTTTTTTAAACAAAGGAAAATAAACGAAAATTTTTGGGTATAAAAGATGAATTTTGAAAAGTTGTAACTCGTATGATTAAATGGAATTATAAAAGAAAAATGTGTTTGTAGTAAGATTTGATTTGTGAATAATAGATGTGTGGAACACACAAATTATTGGTGATTATTAATTGAAATTGACCCTTGCATATGGATTGCACGTGAAATTGAATTATTGATTGTGATGAATTATGAAAGATATGAATACTTGAATACTATGCTTTTGGAAATATGAATTATGATTAGTCATGAAAAGATCTCATGAGTATGACATTGTAATTATGAGTTGAAATTGAAAATTACAGTATAGTCAAGCCTTATACCGACAATGAAAGGAAAAGAGAAAATGATATTTTGAAATGAGAAGACCAAGGTTGGGTCATGTGAAATTAAACGAATAAGACCGGTATAGTGGAAGTGCTACATGTTGGGTTTTCGGGGCAAAAATGCAGCGGATTAAAACAATAAAATCGAAACCCAATCGCAGGATCCATGCAAAACAAGACGTTTAATTCGTAGTTATGAACGTTTACCTTAAAACGAAGCTTTAACAGTTGAGAAAAGGATGACTAATGGAGGTCCAAGCTTCTTGGATCACCACGCATCCCGCTGACGCGATCTACGCTCTATCGGTATCCACACGAACACTTGGTATTTGAAGGAGCGATGTACTAGCATCCGAAAAACAAATTCTCTCTATCTCCATCTTCTTCTCTCAAACGGCTAGGGTTTTTTCTCTGAGCCTCAAAAAACAATTTGAGAGTTTAAGATCTTTATATAGAGAGACAAATCTGTTTTTCTAAAGCCCAATCCTATTGGGCTTTTATTAAAATTAGAATTCTTAATTAAATAAATAATTAAGTCAAACTTAATTAATATTCTAATATAATTCTAATTCTAATCATTAGCAAATTTGAAATTATATTTAATTAATTAATTAAGTCCCACTTAATTAATATCATAAATAAATTCGAATTACTATTTAATTTAAATTCATAATTTAAATCAAATCTCCTTCAAGCGTTCTTGTGTGTGACCCTTTAGGTTATTATTACGTTGGAAATAATTTTAATATCCAATAATAAAATTATAAACAATGAGCGGCATCTAGTAATACATCATTGCTACCCAAGTAATAATAATAATTGGTGATCCAATAAAACCTTTCGTGATTAATGTTTCCGTGTAATATAATCCCTTTAACCATATATTATAGATTAAACTCGAGGCATGTTCTCAGTCATCCTCTTCAACATTTAATCCGGGTTTCCTTGATCAATGAGTAGACTATTAAAACAAATCATTATTTGAGCATGGCCATGCATTTCATAGTCTCACTCAATCAAGAGGCCAATAATATCTCTCCTAATTATAGGAGGGTTAAATCCCTTATCTATCATTCATATTTCTCATACGACTCATAATATACCCGATGTCCACTTTTATCATCACCCGGTCAAAGGTAACTTTTAATGTAGTCAAAGTATATTAATCCTCGTATAGAAATATAATGATCTTAAGTCAGAGGATCATTACACCATTATCACTGTGAGTCTTTCTTATGACTTTATTTAAACATGAAGAATCTCACTGTGGGTCTATCCAGTCCCTTGTAGAATCTTACATGCACCTATGTTCTTGACTTTAGTATCACTATACCTATGACCAATGAGATGTGGTCATCAGTCAACAAACATACTAATCTTTATGCATTATTATTGTCCCATAATGACAATGCTTGATTAGGGATATTTAGGAATATAAACACTATTCATATAATCTCATTTTTAAGTCACATACTTAAAGATATAGAATACGTATTATATATTCCAAGGACATTTATTACTCTAACATTTTTATCGCAGTAAATTAAGACATAATAAATTAACATATAATAATCAATAGAACACAATCATTAATTAACAAAAGTATTTCCTAGAAGCACAATCACATTGTCTCTAGGGCACTAACACTAACAATCTCCCACTTGCACTAGAGCCAATCATTCATGTATCTAATACCCATGGAACTAGTGTGACCTTCGTGCTTCTGCTGCGACAAAGCCTTAGTCTTATGGGTCCGCAACGTTATCTTAAGTATGCACTTTACATATGTATGTATTCTGACTTAAACCGATTAATCTTTTAGATCTATCTCTATAGATCCTGATCCCTAAGACATATGTATCATCGCCAAAGTCTTTTATCGAGAAACTATTTCCCAACCAAATCTTCACAACCTGTAGATTAGGAATGTCATTCCCTATTAATAATATGTCATCTACATATAATACTAGGAATGACACATGGCTCCCACTAACCCTTCGTAAACACACGACACATTTTCATTTTACATGAAGCCAAACTCTTTGACTGTTTCATCAAAACGAATGTTCCATCTCCTCGAGGCCGGCTATAATCCATAAATGGACCATCGCTTCTCATAGACCATTCTAGCAAACTTTGGATCGACTTGACATCCATTTGCCAGATTTCATAGTCATAGTAAGTTGCTATCGCAAGCAAAATCCTGATGGATTTGACCATAGCCACCGGTGAGAAAGTTTCATCATAGTCACTACTATGAATCTGCTTGAAACTTTTCGCCACTAGTCTTGCTTTGTAGGTCTGTACATTACAATCCACGTCAGTTTTCTTCAAGAAACCCACTTGCACCCTATGGGTTTTACCCCTTCGGGTGGTCCAACCAAAGTCCATACTTTGATTTTCATACATGGAATCCATCTCAGATTTCATGGCCTCCAGCCATCTCTCAAAATCTGGACTATTCATAGCATCTTTGTAGGTGAGAGGCTCATCATCATCTATGATCATCACATCGCCAATTTGAGTCAGAAGAAATCCACGATATCTCTCTGGCTCATAGCGAATCCTACTAGATCTACGAATAACCTGTGTTTCTTGAGCAGTGTTGTTATCAACATCTTGAGTCACACTCTGCTCATGTTCCAACTCTTGTTCAACATTATTCTGTGGTTCTCGATCCTCATCGAGATCTATTGTCCTCCCACTATTTTTCTTAGAAAGTAAATCTCTCTTTAGAAACATAGCCATTCAAGCAACAAACACTTTGTTCTCCGAAGGTTTATAGAATTAATACCCTTTTTGTTTCCATTGGGTATCCCACAAAATCTGATTTTGGTCCTAGCTTGTCAGAGATCATACGTTTCACAAACGCTTCATATCCCCAAATTTTCATAAATGACACGCTGTGACGTTTCTCAGTTCATATCTCATATATGGTGTCTTTTGAACTGATTTAGAAGGAACTCGGTTTAGTGTTTCTGCAGCCGTCTCTAGGGGCATAACCCCAGAAACTAATTGGAAGATCCCCTAGACTCATCATCAATCGCACCATGTCCAACAAAATGCGATTTCTCCTCTCAGACACACCATGTCTTTGTGGTGTTCCAGGAGGAGTGAGTTGTGATACTATACCACACGCTTTTAAGAAATTTTAAGCTTAGGTATTCTCCTCTACGATCAGATCGTAGAGTTTATACTTTCGCCTATTTGTTTTTCTTCTTCAATCTCTTACTCTTTGAATTTTTCAAACGATTCGGATTTGTTCTTCAAAAGATACACATATCCGTATCTACTAAAATCATCAGTAAAGGTTAAAATTAGTAAAAGCCACCTCTTGCCAACATACGCATTGGACCACATACATCACTATGTATCAATTCCAATTGTTTGGTGGCCCTCTCACCTTATCCGGTAAAAGGAGTTTTAGTCATTTTACCAATGAGACATAGTTCACATTCTTCGTATGATTCAAAATCAAACTTATCCAAGTATCCATCCTAATGTAACTTGGAAATGCGATTCTCATTTATATGGCCTAAATGACAGTGCCAGAGGTATGTTTGATTTGAGTCATTTATCTTTAGACGTTTATTATTTACATTATAGATAGGAGTATCAAAATCAAGAACATATAAACCATTAAACAAACGTGCAACCTCATAGGTAACATTATTTAATGAAAAGGAACAACAATTGTTCTGAATCAAAAAGGAAAAACCAATCTTGTCCAAACAAGAAACCAAAATAATGTCTCTGCAAATTGCAGGCACGTAAAATAGTTCTCAAGTTCTGAAATAAGCCCCATGGGCATCGATAAATAATAAGTCCCTACAGCTAAAGCAGCAACCTTTGCTCCATTGCTAACATGTAGGTCGACTTCTCCTAACGCCAAAGTTCTACTCCTTCGCCGTTTATGCACATTTATACAAATGTGAGAACCACATCCAGTATCTAATACCCATGATGTAGAAGTAGACAAATTTGACTTCTATAATATAAATACCTGAAGCAGAAATCTGAACAGCTTTCAGTTTCTTCAGATCCTCCAAATAAGTTTGACAGTTTCTCTTCCAATGACCCGGCTTCTTGCAATAGTGACAATCACCCTTTGCCTTTGCCTTTGCAACACCTCCAGTAGGCTTCTAAGCCTTAACAGCGGGTTCTGGATTAGCAGGCTTAGATCCAATCTTGTTCTTGCCTTTCCATTTACCCTTTCCTTTGGCATTCCCTTTGTTGACCATTATTATGGGAGCAGGGGATGCCTTCTGAATGTTGGTCTCAGTAGTTTTCAACATAGCCAACAATTCGGTAGGTGTCTTGTCTATCTCATTCATATTGTAATTCATTACAAATTGAGCATAGTCGCTGTTCAAAGATTGCAAGATTAGATCTATCTGAGCTTCCGGACTGATGGCGGAACCCAGAGTAGCAAGGTACTCCATTTATCCATCATCTTTAGAACATGCGGTGCAACTGGATCACGATCACCCTATTTACATGCATACAAGGCTTTACTTGTATCGAACCTCTCTTAACGAGCCTGTCCTTCAAACATACGTTTAAGGTGCTCTATCATTATATGAGCATCCATATGCTCATGCTGTTTCTGAAGCTCAAGACTCATAGTCGCAAGCATAAGACAAGTGACATCCGTGTCATCATCGATATGTTTCTGATAAACATTACGTTGATCAACCGATGCACCTACAGGGAGAGGTCCAGGGCGAGGAAATGACATAGAGCTTTCACTCTTACCTGAGGAGTATCCTCAAATTCCTTTGCCAATCGAGGAAGTTTGTTCCTGTTAACTTGTCCTTCTCAAGGACAGATCGTACAAAGAAGTTATTTGAGTTGTTTGCCATTAGAATATCTATAATGTAAAATGCATAAAAGAATTAGTCTACGAAATTATTAGTTTATGTTCAAATGATTATTCATATATATTCATAATATATATCTCCCACTATTTTGATCAAATTAATAGCCCTTACTATTAATTCGGAAAGCATTTATTATATATCTTTCTAGTGAGCCAAGATCCATATTTCATCATGTCTTGAGTCAGCATTGGCTGAAACTCCCAAAACACAACTATTTAGGTAGACAACATTTGTCAATTATATCACGTATATAACTCTTGGATAGTTTGGTGAACAACCATTGCTCTAATTTATCTAATAAATTTTTCGCCAAACTCTATGCTTCTAAGTTCATAATCTTATTGTGACGACTTAGTTAAGTTAGGCCCAATGAATCAACATAACGAGTATCACATTTACTCTTTCGCACCTCACCACGATTAAAAGGAGCACTCTGCTTTGGCAAACCCACCCCTTATGATCTAGGCCTTGATGAGTGTTATTCATTGGAAAGCATCTTGTTTAACTTAATATTTATTAAGGGATTTACTTATAAACGATCATGATCCCATCATAAAGAGATTCTCAATTTTTCCTTGAATCAAATATTTCAAATCAAAATTCGTTGAATGAATGATTTCCAGATCAGAGGTTAACGCACAGACGGCATTATTGGCACCCCTTTTCTTACAGATTCGTAATCGGTTGTTGACAAAATCATTCAGTCGTTGAATAATGAAAATTCATATTTAATTATCGTGTTTCATAAACACAAAAATCTCATGATCGTTTGTTTAATGTTCATCTTAAATCGTTATAGATTTTATCTTGTTTAAGCATGAATGGGGTGTCGTATCTAATACATTCATCTTAATCTAATTAAGCATGCATCATTATCTCTACACATACATTGTATCACATACATTCATACATATGTAAAGTGCATAAAGTAAACGTGTTTGGTTATGGCCCATCCTATATGATCTTTCCAAGCTAATAGAAAAATCAAGGTCAATCTATGGGTGGTTTAAAATACTACACTATTACATGTCTTTATCTTCTTCATCTTCATCTTGTATCTCCTTCTTTGGAATGCTCATTAGTTTGCCTCCTTGCCTCCATGTCTTCATTGATCATTACATTGAATAATGGAAAAAAAAAAATGTTCTTATGAACTTACAAGAGGAACTCGAGTTACATTCGAGAATATAAATTACAAGAAATTGAAGACGACATGCAAGTCGTATTTAGAAACCAAACCATAAATCAAAACCACTAACCTATGGGTCTTAAGGCCATAACCATACACCATGCTCATATAAAAATTAAGAATATCTCATATTTCATTATGTCATCATACCACATCATATTTGTCATGATCCAATCACAAAAATTAAATAGGGTAAAATCAGAAAATTGCAATCAAAATTCTGAAAACAGTAAATCGCAGTTTTCAGGTTCTAAACGGCGTCAAACGCCTTATATCCGCGTCGGTGACAAAGTCAGTATTGCTCAGTGACCCGATTCCAGTCAGAAAACATATTTTATTTGCGAAAATCGGACACTGGACATAGATTTCACCAAATCTGCTCATCTTTGTAGAAACCGTATCGTATACAATCTACGCGATAAGAACAAATATATAATATTCAAATAATATCATATATTATCTTATCATGTTATACCATATCATATTTCATCATGATCCAATCATAAAAATCATATAAGGCATAATTCAGAAAATTGAAATTAAATCTGAAAACATAGAATTGCATATTTCAGGCCCTAAACGGCGTCAAACGCCTTACAGACGAGTCGGTGATAGCTTAAGCTATCAGTTTTGTTCAGACGCTCGTTTTCCTTTCCGAAAAGGTACTCATTTGCAAAAATCGGACACTAGAAATCGATTTCAGCAAATCTGCAGCAGCCGTTTCAGAATCTATATCGAATACGATTCTCGTAATTAGAACAAACATAAATCATATACATATCAGTATACATACAGATTATAAGATCATCATATGATCATTCCAATCATCATTAACTTACAGTTTATGCATATATATCAAAACTGTAACAAATAAACGAATTAAAACGTTTTCGCAAGTGGCTCTGATACCATTGCTAGGTTTTCGGGGCAAAAATGCAGCGGATTAAAACAATAAAATCGAAACCCAATCACAGGATCCATGCAAAACAACACGTTTAATTCGTAGTTATGAACGTTTACCTTAAAACGAAGCTTTAACAGTTGAGAAAAGGATGACTAATGGAGGTCCAAGCTTCTTGAATCACCACGCATCCCGCTGACGCGATCTACGCTCTATCGGTATCCACACGAACACTTGGTATTTGAAGGAGCGATGTACTAGCATCCGAAAAACAAATTCTCTCTATCTCCATCTTCTTCTCTCAAACGGCTAGGGTTTTTTCTCTTAGCCTCAAAAAACAATTTGAGAGTTTAAGATCTTTATATAGAGAGACAAATCTGTTTTTCTAAAGCCCAATCCTATTGGGCTTTTATTAAAATTAGAATTCTTAATTAAATAAATAATTAAGTCAAACTTAATTAATATTCTAATATAATTCTAATTCTAATCATTAGCAAATTTGAAATTATATTTAATTAATTAATTAAGTCCCACTTAATTAATATCATAAATAAATTCGAATTACTATTTAATTTAAATTCATAATTTAAATCAAATCTCCTTCAAGCGTTCTTGTGTGTGACCCTTTAGGTTATTATTACGTTGGAAATAATTTTAATATCCAATAATAAAATTATAAACAATGAGCGGCATCTAGTAATACATCATTGCTACCCAAGTAATAATAATAATTGGTGATCCAATAAAACCTTTCGTGATTAATGTTTCCGTGTAATATAATCCCTTTAACCATATATTATAGATTAAACTCGAGGCATGTTCTCAGTCATCCTCTTCAACATTTAATCCGGGTTTCCTTGATCAATGAGTAGACTATTAAAACAAATCATTATTTGAGTATGGCCATGCATTTCATAGTCTCACTCAATCAAGAGGCCAATAATATCTCTCCTAATTATAGGAGGGTTAAATCCTTTATCTATCATTCATATTTCTCATACGACTCATAATATACCCGATGTCCACTTTTATCATCACCCGGTCAAAGGTAACTTTTAATGTAGTCAAAGTATATTAATCCTCGTATAGAAATATAATGATCTCAAGTCAGAGGATCATTACACCATTATCACTGTGAGTCTTTCTTATGACTTTATTTAAACATGAAGAATCTCACTGTGGGTCTATCCAGTGCCATGTAGAATCTTACATGCACCTATGTTCTTGACTTTAGTATCACTATACCTATGACCAATGAGATGTGGTCATCAGTCAACAAACATACTAATCTTTATGCATTATTATTGTCCCATAATGACAATGCTTGATTAGGGATATTTAGGAATATAAACACTATTCATATAATCTCATTTTTAAGTCACATACTTAAAGATATAGAATACGTATTATATATTCCAAGGACATTTATTACTCTAACATTTTTATCGCAGTAAATTAAGACATAATAAATTAACATATAATAATCAATAGAACACAATCATTAATTAACAAAAGTATTTCCTAGAAGCACAATCACATTGTCTCTAGGGCACTAACACTAACACTACATTCTAAGAGATTGATTTTATTCATGATTCAATTAAACTAAGGATTAGATACATAGTGAAGATGTGATGAAAGTAAGAAAAAAATATTGAGTATGAGAGCCATTGGATTGGCGGCATGAAAGTATTCACAGGATGTCCCATGATGAGTCATGATAGGGCGTGGATACTGCTCCAGAGTACCGTCCCAGTGGCGACACTCGTCAGGTGTTTGGCGACTGCGGGTGGTGTCATGTCTATGGTAGGAGCTGAATTACCACAGGAATCCTGCATGATGAGTCATGTGTCAGTGCGTTGGGATTCCCTCCAGGGCGCCTAGACATGAGTTCGTAGGTCAGAAAACATCTAGGATACTTACCGTAGTTACAGTAGTAAATTAAGTCATGGCGAGGGATTGAACCCTACAAGATGAAGAACGATTAAGGGCTTGCCCTCAGACCTATGTAGTATTGGCTGCATAGACTCTGAACAAGTGCGCATTAATGTCATATAATATAAGTAATTGCATTAAGGATTAAGTGCACATTCACAACATGACATCAATAGGATAGTCCCTTTAGTTCTGTTTGTGACAAGTTTGTGGTTTGCTAAGAAATGAGAATCGTTACACTGTTTCCGGCATAGAGAGGATGGCCGTGTATAATATTTCGTCAGTTGAATGAACTAAAGCGCCCACAGTTTTATATGCAGGGTAAAGATGCTTGACAATTGAAGTATACATACTGCGCAGGATTGATTTAAATGTTGTTTCATGTAAATTGATTGTAATATTGCTTCCGCTGTGATAATGTACAAATGTAATATAACTCTGATGAAAGAAAAGTTAGAAAAGTTTTTATTTCCATGTAAAATTGTACGAAAAAAGTGTAAAGATCCTGTGGAACTCGAATTCAGTTGTATTTTGGAATTCGGGGTGTTACACTTGGAATAAAACATGAAATAACCGAATGCGATAATCCAACGTCTGGAACAAAATAACAATCTTTGGGTTAAAAGCCCATAATACAATGTTTAATAAAACTCAATACAAGGAGTCCAATAAAATAAGATCAATGTAGAAACCAATAAATCCTCAGAAAGACTGTTCTCCAAGTCCTGCAGGTAACTCTCCTTGATCACTTGTGAATACCTCATCTAAAAAGATGAGAAAAATTGTCTTTAGAGCAAGTCATGGACAACAAGTAGAGAAAGCAATGAACAATGGAAATACGGTATAACAACGAATTCAATAAAACAATAGGAATCAATAACAATGGACGATAGCAATAATCAGTATCAATGGTAACAATGCGATGGGTATAACAATAAATGATATTTCCATATTCGATGTCAACACTCATTGGTCGATGTCTGTATCAGTAATGATGTTCAATATCAATAGCAATGACGATATTCAACATGCAGTGTCAATATTGTGTTAATTCTTAAGTCTATTAGTTTTTAGCCTAACTAATGCTTGTACTACTCCATCCCATACCACATGTTTGATGCATATAATCAATGTCATTTAGACTCTAGTGATAGACTCTATAGTTCATGTACTCGGCACGATAATACTAAATAATAATGATAGCAACTCCGTTGCACGTTAAATGATAAACACTAGTTGGCACGATAAACACTACACGATGAATTAGGATATTGTGGTCAGTAATCCAACAATCAAATCAATCGATAAACACTAGCCGACACAATATTTTGGGAAAACACGGGCCCCCTCTCCCGAGTACAATCTCTATATTGTCCACTACTTAAGTCAACCCTTAAACCTCGGCTGGTTAAATATTTTGTCGATACAATCAATACATTATGCAATTTAGAGAAATTCAATAAACGATGGTATCAATAGAGGTAACAATAGAACAATTAATTAGAATGAGGCAATTAGAATGGTGACAATAGTATATTAGGATCATGCAGTGCAATTTATACACTTCAATCCATTCAATATAACGATATATATATACAATTATATTAAGAAAATATGGAAATACAATTCTGGACAGCAATATATTACTGTACCAAAATCAAGTTTTCCGCTGCTACAGAAATCCAAAACTGGATCCGTCAGAAGTTCTAGAAAGTAGACTCCTGCCTGGTTTCAACGCATATTTAAAATACGAAATCTGATAACAATAGAAAGGTTAATTACATCGTTCTTTACAGATTACACGTCCTGACCGAAAATCAAGATCAAGTTGTTATATTTGTAAAATCAGTAAAAACCCAATTTTAAATTCAACAAAAATATTTGTCAAGCCTCTAATCATGTTGACTAACAATATGGAAATTATCAAGGCAATATTCTAACATTAACTTAGCTTTTTAATAACTTAAACATGAATGAATACATGAATCTGGAATTCTGGAAGTAAAAGGCAGCAGTAGTAAAAACACCATAACTCTTGCAATAAAGCACGGAATTCAAAATTTTTGATGTTCTGGAAATTAGAAACACAGGGCTACAATTTTCGTTTACAAAGCTATAATTTTTTATGTCAGATACTAGGCCAAAAAGCTCTCAAAAATTCAAGGCAGACAGTGAAAATCTAGGTTCAACATATTTCACGAAATATAAGCGATCTAAACGTGATGAACTTCAACTCGATAGCTAACAAATCTTATATTCAGCGTGGTAAACACAATAACAAGGTAAGCACAATGAAGAATACATCCATACATTTGTTTAACATCAACGAGGCATCAATCAATCATTCAAGCACAATAACCTAATGATCAATTCTACAATAGTTTATTTGTATGGTGTCATGCATGAATAACTTCTATTATCAATACTATGTGAATACATGAAAGATTTGATATTTTAGAGTCAATAATGGCACAAAGTCAAGAATATCTTGGGTTAGTTTGTGTAAACCTTCAATATACTCGACGGAAGATAAACAATATAACAATACGATAATAATTCATGATCTACTTGCGCAGTTTCCATAAAAACCTTGAATTTGACATAATATGTAATCAAGAGGGAAGTGACTTGCCTTAATTGGATTAGTTATGAGCGAACGAATGAAAAAGCGGCGGGAACATGTGCAACTCACGTACAACGCACACACCAAAGCACGTGCAGACTCGTACAAAGAACCCATAGCCAACAGCAGACGCAACAGTCAACAGCAATCAACCGAATCAGCTGAGGCAGCAGCGGATCAACCCAATACCAGTAACAACTACAGCGACATGCGGTGCGCTGACTGACAAGGGTGGTGATGGCGGTGCACTGGAGAAGCAGAGGTGGGGTGATGGTCGATGGCAGCGAGGGGTCATGGGCGTTGAGGATGAGGGTGAAGATGGGGGGTGGAAGAGGATGATCGGAGGTTGAGCGACGAGGGCAGTGGGTCGAGGGGGAGGAAGATGGGGATGGATGTCGAAGGTGGCACTGGGTTGCTGTGGTGAGGGTGGTTGCGGCGACAGGGCGATGGTGGAGGTAGCAGCGGCATGCGATCGTGTGCAGGCGAAGGTGAAGACTGAGGGTGGATGGGTTTGGGAACAGGGAAGAAGAGAGAGACGGGAATAGGATTAGGCGGCTGTGATTAGGGTTAGATTAAGAATGATAATTAGGGTTAGGGGATAGGTTAGTAATATAGAGTATTAGAGGGTAATGGGTTATTGGGTGGCGGGTTTGGGAATTATTAGATTATAAAGAATTAGAATTACGGTTTTATTAATAGGTTAAATACGGATCAATATTATTGGCTTGGAGACAAATATGGATCAAATAATAAGATAATTATCAATCCAACAAGAATAAGATAATCATGAAAATAGTCTAACAAGGAGAAAAGAAAATTCATGAAATTTAAATTCGAGTTGGGAAAAAAATAAGATTCGAATAATTAAACGAGGATCAATGATAGTCATGAACAATATTAGGACCAAAATTATTCGAGACGATAAATGAAAGATAGAACATAATTCGAATTAATTTTTTTTACAATGAATCAAAAAAAGAAAATATGAAAACGGGAGTTACAGGTTCACACTAGAAGAGGTCATGCATATTCCTTTGATACAGTAGAATCTGATATCCTTGGGGACTCTTAATGCTCATGGCTGTAGGTACACAGCTCGAGATGGAGTTTTGATAGTTTGGGATAGTTGTCGTAAGTTAATGAAGGGTAAGAGGGGAATTGGACAGGGTCAGCACAAACTTTATCAGCTTTGTGGGAGCAGAAAAATTCGGCCGAGTGTATGGAAGCCCATTGTTCCTAAAGCATCATCTAGTAAGCCATCACTAGAATTACCGAATCGAGACTACAACGTTCGAATACCGTTGGAGGATGGAGATAGCCTAGAAGTAGGTGGAGTTCGTATGAAGGGTGGCACCTCCATGATTACATTTACAGGGGTGTGCCCATGAGGGGTATAGAGCTGGAGGAAAACAAGTGGAGATTTGTTCAACTAGCAGGAGAAGCTATAGAAACGTGTTGTTTACAAAGCGGAAAAGAAAGGTCTAGAAGAGTTTTAAATCACACAAGTGTGGATTCTTGAGTATGCAATCCAAGGTGGAGATTGTTGGGTTTGTATGTCTTGCATACACTTATCCGATGAAGAAGACGATGGAGCATTGCGATGGATTGAAGCGAGGCATCAAAGAAGAAGGAAAACAGTCAGCATATGTAAACAGGTGGAGTTGCGGTCGACCACAACTGGGGTCAGTCGACCGCTGTGACTGCACAATGTTCCTGAGAGGGGAACGGTCGACCGACTGTTGTGTACGGTTGACTGACCGCTGCTCTTGGAGATTCGTGAGAAACCCAACTTCGTCTTCAAGTCAGATTGTACAGCTCCCAATACAGGGTTATCTCTTCAGTAATAATCGGATGGTTAATGTATTAAGTGTATCAAACGAGGATTTCTCTAGATCTATAAATACAATGTAAATGGCTCATATAATGATATGATTCTATTGAGTGCCGAATAGAAGCAGAGGGTACTTCATCTAAGAGGGTGAGAGAGTTTCTCCATTGTAAGTAGCAACAAAGTTCTAGTTAGGCTTGAGAGAGGGTCGTGGTGAGAATTGTTGTAACCCCCATTCCCGATAATAAGTATTTTCCGTGTACTTTCTATAATTTGATTTTTTTTTTAAATTTATTTTGTGCTAATTTCTGTTTGGATCTTTTATTAAAGTATTTTCTAAACAAAAATTTTATTCATTTCGAATAACGGGGTATTTTGATCTTATTTTCTATTTCCTATTGATCGGCTATTTATTTTGAGCCTAAAACAAATATATTATTATTATTGAATTATTTTAATAATTATTTTTAAACCCGAATACTATTTTATTATATAATTTTATAATTTTTATGATTATGGCTATTAACTGTTATTTCTTGATTATTCAATTAAAATTTATTTATCGAATTATTTTATTTTCGTACTTAACCTAATTTTCTTGGCGAATTCCAATGTATTTTCCAGCCGAACTTATATTTTAATTCATTTGTATTATTTATTTATTTATTTGGATTAAAATTTTCATTCATGAAATCTCCGTTCTTTTTTTCGAGCCATTCTTGTTGATTCTATTATATTTTATTTAATTGTGGGTATTTTATTTGAACCCTATTTATTTTGACCTATCTCTTAATTGAACCCTAAGACCAAATTTCAT
Source organism: Hemerocallis citrina (assembly GCA_017893485.1). Lineage (NCBI taxonomy): Eukaryota > Viridiplantae > Streptophyta > Magnoliopsida > Asparagales > Asphodelaceae > Hemerocallis > Hemerocallis citrina. Next base: position 99,111,831 of record CM030367.1, read on the forward strand.
TTGTTCTTGAACCAAAACTGCTTTTATTGGACCCTAATTCACCAAACCAGTACCATATTTATACCCTATAAATACAATCCTAATGCAAACCCTAATTTTGGCACACAAATCGAAACCTTAGCCGTCTAATCTCTCTCCTATTCTCTCTCCTCCCGTTCTCTCTCTCCTGGCTGGAGTTTTTCCCACCAAAAATCACCCCAACCCTATCGGTCGTCTTCTCCGGCCAGCTCCGACCACCCCCTTGCTCCGGCAACCTCCCTACTGTTGCAACACCTCCGGCGACCCTCTCCTAGCGCCGCCAGCCAAACCCCCAGTCTCCTTTCTTCTCTCTCCTCGACATTAGCCGATGCCAGAGCACCCAAAACCTAACACCCTTAGCCCCCAAACCCCCTGTCTCTCTTCTTCTCTCTCCTCGACATTAGCCAACACCAGAGCACCCAAAACCTAACACCCTTAGCCCTTCCCTCCTCTGTCCGATCGCCAACCGGATCCACCAGCGCGCTGCCACTGCCTTGTGGCGTCGCCCCTCTGGTCGCCAGCGCCGCCTCCCCCGACCAACACCCTCTCCCGCTGTTGCTGCTGCAGTCTCTTTGTGTGCTATGTTGTTGGGTTATTTGGTTATTGCACGTATATTGCATGTGTTATTATTTGCTAGTTCGTGGGTTTGTTGCTTCGGGATTCTTATCCCGTTATTCTTGGTATTCATTTTCACCGTCTAACAGGCAAGTCACCATCCTCTTGAATTGCTAATTGTATCAAATTCAAGTCTCATTGAAACTCTTGCAAGTAGATCCCTATTATCGCATTATACTTTGTTTATCTCTTTCGTTGGGTTTATTGTGGGTTTACAAGAGCTTACCCCAATACTCTTGACATCGTGCCAATTTGACTCCAAAAATATTGAATCTTGTATACATCATATAGTATGGATAATAGGGTTACATATATAGTCACGATACAAATAAACTATTGTAGAGACAATTGATAGGTTATATGTTGTTTGATTGATTGATGATTGATTGATGATAAATTGATGTATGAGCGTGTTCTAATTTTATTTATCATATTTTGACCCCCATCATGCTGATTACACAGTCTATTGACTAAAGAATCGATACCCATATAGTCTAATTAATTTATTTCCAAGAAAAACTACACAAATCCTGTATATTGCTTGTTGACCTGAATGTTAACTACTATTTTCGAACCAGTAAACAATCTTAAAATGAAATACTTTATGAATACGAATTGTAACCTTATCTTTCTAGTTTCCAGAACATCTTGAATTTTTTAATTCCGAGTTTTGTAGCAAAAGTTATGCCCGTTTTACTACAGCTGTGTTTTTTACTTTCAGATTTTCAAATTCTCGTACCCTTCATGTTTAAACAGTAAAAATGTTGATCAAATGATAAAATTTTGCTATGAAAATTTCCAGATTGTTTCTTAACATGTTTAGGAATCTAATAAGTATTTCAATGAATTTAATATTGAGCTTTTGCTGATTATAAAATTAAAACAATAAGATGTCGAATATTCTGCCTGAACATAAAAGCTGTAAAGAACCATGTGTTTGACCTAGCTACTGTTATCGGATTTTGAACTTTAAATATGAGTCGGAACCGTGTGGAAGTCTAGTTTCCAGATTTTCTGACGGATTCAACTTTCAATTTCTAAGTCAGCGGAAAACTGTATATTTGTGCAGACTATGCTTGCTGTCCAGAATTTTATATGTCAATTTTTAATATATTAATTAATCCTACATAGTAATATTGCATGAATTGATGTATGTATGTTGCATTGCATGATCCTAATGAGTTATTGTCACCATTCTAATCGTCCTATCCATGTTATCATCCTATTGTTTTCCTATTGTTACCATCGTCCATTAAATGTCTAGATTGCATATTGTATTGTTGCATTAATAAAATAATTAATAAGCCAGAGTTTAAGGAAATGACTTGAGTAGTGAACAATATAGTAACTGTGTCGCTCAGTGTTTATCAATTGATTGTGGAGCGCAGACTACGGCACCCAAATCTTTCGTGTCATGAACTCGTGAACTCGTGAACTCGTGAATCAGTGTATCAGTGTATCATTATAATGAATTGTGCAGCAATATTGTATCATATCAGTAATTACCATACCGACACATGATCTATAGAATTCACCACTCAGTCTAAACGAAATTGATTGTATGCATCGAACTTGTAGTATGCGATACAGTAGTACATGCATTAGTTAGGATTAAAATGATAATAGACTTAAGGGTTTGTATCACATCGACATTGCATATTGTTCATCATTGTTCCTAGTTGTAGCCAATATTGTCTAAGTGTTATTGATATTACCCGTTGTTTACTGTTACCAAATATTGAACCATTGTTACACCGTTGCATCGATTACCATGTTATTGATTATTACTATCGTGCCATGTTATTGACTCCTATTGATCCATTGATTCTTTGTTATACCGTTATTCCATTGTTCCCTGCTTTCTCTACTTACTGTCCATGACTTGCTTTAATGACAATTTTTCTCATCTTTTTAGATAAAGTGTTTACAGGTATTAATGAAGAATTGCACGATGGATTGGGAGAACAACATTGGTGAAAGAATTGATAGCATCACCGCTTAATAAATTATTGCTTTGTCATGAAGACTTAATTATTAGACTATTGTTATTTCATTGTATTGAGACTTATTACTATTGTGTTTGGGATTTATTATTGTATTGGGCTTATGTCCCGGCTTTTTATTATTGTTTCCAGACATTGGATTATTGTACTTGGATATTATATATTGCTTCTTTTCATGTATTTTGTTCATGAGATTATTATTATTGCTTGCGCAATTGTTCTGCATTGATTATATTGTTGAGTTGATCGGATAAACAGCTTATGGGTGATGTTAGTAATTCGCTGGGCCAATGTCATGTACTCATATTCCGTATTTTTGGGAAGCGGGGAGTGACAATTGTAATATTCTTGTATTTTCTCTAGTTGAAATAACATCTCGGTTCTTCCTCCCCGGATTAAGGCGAAAGCCCTAACCGAGACAATTCTTGCGTGCTTTGTGTGATTGGTGCGATCTAGTTTGCTTGGTGGTTTGTTTTGATTGTGTCGAAGACTCAACAAGATCCTTAGTTTTCCTAACATTGAGGCATACTTCCAAATGAAAAAGGAGTTATATCTAGCTTGAATCGAAGTCAGACCCATCACCAACACAAAAGTAAACAGATACATGCATAGAAGATTAGAAGGGATATGTATATAGTTAGACAACAACTTTATGACTCCAACATGCATGGTGCCAGAAGTGCCCACATTCATATATCTAAACATTTCAGTATCAAACTCTTCTCATCCACTGCGAACACACAAAATGAAGCTTATAGGTTATGACCAACAAAGTATTACTTATAGTAGAAATTTACAATAACAACAACAACAACAAAGCATTTTTCCCAACTAGTTGGGGTTGGCTACATGAATCCTGGTTTTCCATTCTGCTCGGTTCAGCGCAATATATTCTGTAAGGTCACAAACTATCATATATTTTTTCACCGTTTCCACCCAAGTTAGTTTAGATCTTCCTCTACCCCTAACTCTACCCTCAATACTTATCAAATCACCCTTTCTAACGGGGGCACTACTAGGTCTACGTGTAACATGTCCAAACAACATAAAGCGATTCTCTCTTAACTTATCTTAGATTGGAGCTACCTTTAGCATGTCTCGTACATGCTCGTTTCTAATTCTATCATTGTTTTACCACACATCCATTTTAGCATACTTATCTCTGCCACACTCATTCTTTGGACATGTTATTTCTTTGTTGCCCAACACTCTGCTCCATACATCATTGTTGGTCTAATAGCCGTCCTATAAAAATTTTTCTTCAACTTCAAAGGTATATGTTTGTCACACAAAATACCACTGACACTTCTCCACTTAAGCCACCCTACTTGGATCCTATGTATAATATCTTCGCAAATCTCCCAATCTCTTTGTATAATCAAGCCTAAATATCGGAAACGGTCTCTCTTAGGTATCTCTTGGCCATTAAGCTTCACTACTTCCTCAGTTGTGTTCCGAATATCACTAATATTACACTCCATATACTATATTTTAGTTCTGCTTATCTTAATGCCTCTAGCTTATAAAGTTTCTCTCCACAATTCTAATTTAGCATTGACTTCTGCTCTAGTCTCGTTCACTAATATGTTTTTATCGGCAAAAAATATAAACCAAGGCACATCATCTTGTATTCCTTACGTCAATTCATCCATAACCAAAGTAAAGAGGTAGGGGCTTAAAGCCGAACCTTGGTGTAAACCTACTGTAATAGAAAAATTGCTGGTCTTTCCTATAGTTGTTCTAATTGTGGTCGTTTCCTCTTCATACATATCCTTAATTACCTCAATGTACCAAATAGTTACTCTTTTATTATTTAACACCCACCATACTATGTCTCTAGGGAATTTATCATATGCTTTTTCTAGATCTATAAAAACCATATGTAAATCTTTCTTATTCTCCCTATATTTTTTCATAAGTCTCCCAGTACATAAATTGCTTCCATTGTTGACCCCCCAGCATAAACCCAAACTGATTCTCAAACACTATAGTTTCTAGTCTCTGTCTATGTTTGATCACTCTCTCCCAAATTTTTATCGTATGACTCATTAATTTAATTCCTCGGTAGTTTAAGCAACTTTGTATATCTCCTTTATTTATATATATAGGCACTACAATACTTTTTCTCCATTCATCGGATATCTTTTTAGTCCTCAAAATTTTATTAAATAATTTTGTTAGTCAACTCACTCCTATACCCCCAAGACATTTCCAAACTTCAATGGGTATATAATCCGGTACTAAAGCTTTTCCTATTTTCATCCTTCCTCGAGCATTTCGAACCTCCGAGGTCCTAATTCTACAGAAAAACTCTCCCTCGAGTTCTCTATATTTAAGTTGCCCACAATATTTTTATTTAATAACTTCTCAAAGTAATTTTTCCATCTTTCCTTAATTTCCTCATCTTTTACTAAGATTCTTGAATCTTCGCTCTTAATACACCTAATTGTATCCAGATCTTTTATTTTTCTATCCCTTTGTTTAGCAAGCTTATAAATGTTATTTTCTCCTTCTTTGTTTCTAATTTTGTGTGTAAATTATCATAAGCTTTTTCTTTTGCATCTCTTATTGCTTTCTTAACTTCGTTTCTAACGGTCTTCTATCTCTCAAAATCTTTTATTTTGCCATATTTTGAAGGTTGCTCTTTTTTCTTTCACAAATTTGGAGTTCTTCTTGCCACCACCATGTTTCTTTATTTAGCAATCTTCTACCTTTAGATTCTCCAAGTACTTCCTTTGAAATTTCTCTTATGTACGTAGCCATTTTAGTCCACATCATATTTGTCTCCCCATCCCAATTTTATGATGCTCCTTTAAGGACTTTATCTCTAAAAACTTCTAGTTTATCTCCCTTCAAGTTCCACCACCTAATTTTTGGGTTCCTAGTCTCCTTCCTTGCACATATGTGTTTCCCAATCTTAACATCCAATACCATTAATCTATGTTGTAAGGTTAAACACTCTCCCGGTATAACTTGTATAACTTTACAATATTTACATGTCAAGTGATCTACCTTTCTAGTGAAGAAAAAAATCAATCAGACTCTTTTTTGCCTCATTTTTAAAGGTTATCAATTGTTTCTCCCTCTTCCTAAAATAAGTATTTGCTAGTATAAGATCATATGAAATCGCAAAATCTAATAAGGTCTCTCCACCATCGTTCTTATTTCCAAATCCATGTCCTCCATGTACCATCTCATATCCCATGTTATCTTCTCCTACATGTCCATTGAAATTCCCTCTTATAAATAGTTTCTCGCCTAAGGGTACTCTTCGAATTATCTCATCCATATCTTTCCAAAATTTATTTTTTTGTGCATCTAATCCTACTTGGGGTGCATAAGTATTAATGATATTAATTACGTTTTCCCCTAATACAAGCTTAATTTTTATTATTCTATCCCATTTCCTATTAACACCTACTACATCTCTTTTGAATTTCTTATCTACTAAAATTCCTACTCCATTTCTATTTCTAATTTTAGCGGTATAATATAATTTAAAACCATCTATCTTTTTAGCTTTCTCCCTACCCACTTTGTTTTTTGTAAACAAGCTATATTAATATTCCTTCTAATCATGGTATCTACTAGTTTTATGCATTTTCCTATCAATGTTCCTATATTCCATGTCGTAAACCTAAGCCTATTTTTCTGGATTAGCTTCTTTACCCACACACGTCCAGATTAGTACAGGAACCCTTGCCCATTTTTCACTGCACCGGACGCCGGTTCGATGCCCCTTGCACATTTTTCGAAGTACTCGGAGGCTGGCACAGCACATCGCTTCCAGGGAATACCCTCATATTTGCGCATATATTATTAGGATTCGTGTTCATAAGATTTGACAAAATTTTATGTTGGCTGTCAACTGCCTAACGCAACCCCCCTCACCCGATATGTGGCCGGATTCTTGGCTTGAGATAGGCAATGACGAAGTTACTTATAGTAGAAATTTACGCATCAAAATATTTAAATAAGGAATCAAATGTCGAAGATTTCATATTATTTAAAGAAATAGGATAATTAAAGCCACCGATAAATGTGTACACCTAGATTATAATTTATGGTAATGTACTGCAATGTATATTGAAAAGGTCCTCTAATTCTATTATCATCATAATAGTTGAATGATTATTCATTGTAAGTACTTACTTGGTTGTATCATATGTGCATGCACCGTGGCCGAGGAGAGTGGTTACTGCCCGTGATATTACAACTTTTTAAGTTCTATAAATTTGTGGATAACCGTTTTTTAACATTAATTTTAATTTTTTGTTCTCTCTCTTTTTTTCCTTTTAAAAAAATGAAAGTTAATTAAAGTTTTTTGATTTATTATTTAAATGCTTGAAGAATAGATAATTTTTGTTGTTATCATGTGTGAAAATGCTGGTGGAAGGGTTATAATTCATCATATATTGTAGTTATATTAAATTAAATTTCATTTGTGAAGTGAATAGTTATCATGGAACAAAAGTAGCTCGAACTGAGTAGTATCTTAGTCTTGATGAATTTCATGTGTTGAAGAAATTAGGTTGGTATCTAGAATGGCTTTTAGAGCAATTTCCAAAGGGAGGAAACACCTCTTTGTTCGATTGAGTAGCCCCATTCAGCCGTCTTCTACTTTTTCAAGTTGCACATGGAAGAATTGCTCAAGATTAATATGCAAAGCTTCAGGATTCTGCTAATTCCCAGTGTAAAGTGTTTGGATGTCAGTTTTGAAATCCAAAAGGGGCTTGTACCTTTCATTCAAAGGATTTCTTAACTACCAAACTTCTTTTTCGGGGACCAGAGATTTTTCTCCTTTGGGAGTAAGATGGTTGTCACAATCCTCTCGGACTGCATCAACATCGACAACTTCAACGAATCAATGAGAAATAGGTCATCAGAAAGAGCATAAAGAATACTGGAACCTAAAACATAAGGAGGCTTCACCTAGAGGACTGCGATCAGGTAGTTGAAGGTCTGAAGAGTGCAAAAGCTAAAGCAAAATCCAACCAGCAACAAGAATCTCAGAAAGCTTCACAATAAATTGTATGTAGGTTTTGGGCTAAGCTTCTTGCCTGCATTGAGAGCAATAGCTTCCATGATCAGGTAAACCATCTCTACTGTTAAGGTTTCACTGGTGGTTTTGTTGTTTTATAATTGGACTATTTTACAATTTTAATCATTAAGTGTTCCACTTGCAATGTTTGGAAAGGATGTTAGTTAACAACCCTTTCCCATTTTTTTAGCTTAGTTGCAACCATTTACTTGCACGACTTGCATGAAATGCAGCTACAACTGCAATGGAGAAACAACACCTAATTAGAGGTTAGGAGTTAGGACCATGTCAATCCTTTTATGCAAGGCACTGTATTGGATCTTAAAGCAGGGTGGATCGGGCTTTAAAGTTGCCCACTGGAAGAATGAGTTTGTATCTATTTTGCAACACTATTGGCTTGGTCTGAAATTGTTGTGGACGGATGTAAGGATTTCTTCAAGACTATTGCTTAAACTTGCAGGTGGGAAAAGTCTTTCTAGAAAGGAACAACAATAGCTGACTTGCACTACTTATCCAAGCTGGTCCCTGTCGCAATTTTTATCATAGTCCGTTCATGAAGTTTTTACTCAAGGTGTTTTCGAACTTGCTCCCATCAACTGTTCAGGAGAAGACGAAAGAACAGGTACAAGTGTAATACTAAATGTAATACTGGTAGTTTTGCTCTGTAAACTGAATCGTTTGATACACTACTTGTATATTGGGGTGTTTCAAGCAACTAAAATCATTCTCAATAAATATAAATGATGATAGCTCATTCATCTTTTATTTTGTTAGTCAATGAGGTATATAACATTTGGTATAATTCTTCTGATAATATTTAATTTTGATCGCTAAACTTAAACTACTAGCCATATGCACAAAGCAACGTGCACTTGGTGGAAGGAAAATTTCAACTATATATATATATATAATAAAGAAAGCTATCAAGTGGCTCACCTTCAATCCCCCAAAATCAAAGACCCAGATCTAACCTCACAAAATACATTCCCCCCCCTAAAAGTTTCTCCCCGAAACTCAAATTCAAATCCCCCCACCCTAAACAACTCCTTTATTTATTTAATTTTCTCTTTCTCTCTCTCCCTTATTCAAAAAATTAAGAAAATAAAAATTTTAAAAATTAAAAAATTAAAAAAAAATCAAAACTTTAAAACTAAAAAATTAAAAATTTAAAAACGTCAAAAATAATTCAAAAAAATAAAAAAATAATAAAAAATTATAAAAATTATAAAAAAAAATTTAAAATAATTATTTTTTTAAAAAATAGAATTTTAAAAATTTTTTAAAATTAAAATTTAAAAATTTAAAAAAAAATTAAAATTTAAAATTAAAAATTTAAAATTTTTAAAATTTTAAATTTTTTATAAAAATAAATTTTAAAAATTAACAAAATAAAAAAAATAATGTAAAAAAAAAATTTTTTTTATAAAATTTAAAAAATATTTGAAAAAATTTGAAATTTCAAAAAAATTAAAATAAAAAAAAATTAGAATGTAAAAAACATTAAAAATTTTTACATTTAAATTTTTTTAAAAAATTTGTACATTTTAAAAAATTTTAAATTTTAAAAAAAATTGGAAAAATTTTTTTAAAAAATTTAAAATTTCAAAAAAAAATAAAAAATTTAAAATTTAAAATTTTGAAAATTCAAAAAATTTTGAAAATTTAAAAATCTCAAAGCAAATCCAAATCCAAATCCAATATCGAACCCCAATCAAGAGGTTGTCACCGATATCTGATCCGATGCTGAATCTGTATCGGTGACTCCCCTCCACCAAATCGAGCGCGAATATCAAGCGACTCCGTATCGGCGACTCCCCTCCATCGAATCGAGAGCCTTTATATGCGATGCAGCGACTCTAATTTCATCTCATTAACCGAATTCTCATTCTAATTTTTAATTTTGTGTGTGTAGGGGATTACTCAGTTTTTTGCTGATTCGAATTTTGTGTGTGCATGAGATCTAAGTTCAGAGAGGTATGATTGTTTTATTTTTGGGTTATTTTTTTTTAATTTGGTGATTTATTTGATGATTTTTTTATTGGTTTTGATTTAAGGTGTACGCAAGTGAGAGATTGATTATTTGGTGGCCTCAATTTGGGCTTCCAAACCATAGCAGGATAAGTAAACTGACCAACAACCTAAAATAACTTGGCAAATATGCACATTAATTTCTTTACTACAAGAGAAAATACTATCGTGAAGTATTCCCTTCACTGGTTAAACCATGGATAACATAACATATAAGAACTTTTAGTATATGTATGGATGATGCTGTTTATTTCTGGGAGACGTGTGGATGCACCAGGTGTGAGTTCGGACTCAATTTGTATTGAAGGAGATTACCGCTCGTCTGCCGATCTTCGGTTGACCTTCTGGGGCCTGCGATGGTCTCGGAAAGATGGTGAAGGCTGGGCTCGGATCGGAAGGGTCGGATCCGAGGTCTTGTGTACCTGCAGACGGTCCTGAAACACCGGGGTTTATCCCGGCGGCGGACCCTCCGACGCTCTAGTCAGTCTCTGTGAGAGAGTAGCAATAACTAGGTATATTTAAGTGGCAAAAGATTCATTACCTCCAAAGGTGGGTGTGGGTCTAGTATTTATAGAGAATCCCAACCGGGTTTGGTTCCACTTGGGGGCTGGGTCTGGATCCGAAAGCACATGGGCCTGACGTGGCAGAAGGCCCAGGGGGTTTAGGGCGGACGTGGCGATACCAGGAGCGGTATAGGGCTGACGTGGCGAAACCAGGAGCGGTATAGGGCTGACGTGGCGAAACCCTTGGCGGTATTTGGAGCTGACGCAGCCCATCGTTAGCCTCCTGTGCCTCTGGGGGGAATCGGAGGACCTAGGCTGCGCCAGGTCATCCTTCTGCCCCGCCAGAGAGGGGGGACGGCCCGTAGGACTGCCCCGGATCGGGCTCCGAGGGCTACTGAGGCTCGTCGGTACGAGGAGGCCTGTACTGTGAGGGCAAACCGGAGGTTCGGCGCCGACCCTGAAGTGGTTCGGGGCCGAGCTAGATAGCTATTTTTACCTTTCTGAGTGGAAATTGTATTGGGCCCTGGTTGGGCCTCAGGCCATTTTTACATTGTCACACAAGCCCCCCACTCCTGCAGGGGGTGTGGGAGCTAGCCGTGGAGGAGTGTTTATGGTTGTAGAAAAAATGGGAGGGCGAATCACAGGGCCTTCCTGGTGGTGCTGTCCTGAGGCTTTGACCGGACCTCGAGTTTGTCGAGGGTTTATGTGTCGACAAGGGTGATGGCGAGCCGTTGTTTCTTCCTGAGAAGAGTACCCGGGTGCCAGACCGGACCTCGAGCTGGCGAGGGATTATGGGCCGGTAAGGGTGAAGGCGAGCCGTTGTTTCTTCCTGAGAAGAGTACCCAGGGGTCAGACCGAACCTCGAGGTGAGGGGGAATTATGGGCTGGTAAGGGTGATGGCCAGCCGGTGGATCTTCCGAAGAAGAGTACCCAGGTGCCAGACCGGACCTCGAGCTGGCGAGGGATTACGGGTCGGTGAGGGTGAAGGCGAGCCGTTGTTTCTTCCTGAGAAGAGTACCCCGGTGCCAGACCGAACCTCGAGATGAGGGGGAATTATGGGTCGGTAAGGGTGATGGCCAGCCGGTGGATCTTCCGAAGAAGAGTACCCAGGTGCCGGACCGGACCTCGAGCTGGCGAGGGATTACGGGTCGGTGAGGGTGAAGGCGAGCCGTTGTTTCTTCCTGAGAAGAGTACCCTGGTGCCAGACCGAACCTCGAGATGAGGGGGAATTATGGGCCGGTAAGGGTGATGGCCAGCCGGTGGATCTTCCGAAGAAGAGTACCCAGGTGCCAGACCGGACCTCGAGCTGGCGAGGGATTACGGGTCGGTGAGGGTGAAGGCGAGCCGTTGTTTCTTCCTGAGAAGAGTACCCTGGTGCCAGACCGAACCTCGAGATGAAGGGGAATTATGGGCTGGTAAGGGTGATGGCCAGCCGGTGGATCTTCCGAAGAAGAGTACCCAGGTGCCAGACCGGACCTCGAGCTGGCGAGGGATTATGGGTCGGTGAGGGTGAAGGTGAGCCGTTGTTTCTTCCTGAGAAGAGTACCCTGGTGCCAGACCGGACCTCGAGATGAGGGGGAGTTATGGGCTGGTAAGGGTGATGGCCAGCCCGTGGATCCTCCGAAGAGGGGTGCCCTGGTGCCAGACCGGCCTCGAGCTGGTGAGGGGATCATAGGTCGGGCCGTTAGGGGGCGAACCGTTGTGCCTTGGGGTTGTTTGAGTAGGGTAGTCCGTTGTTTTCGCGGAGCATTTGGGGGCGCCCTGGGATCTGTGCAAGATTCCCATTTCCTAGGTGCGTTAATGGCGCCGCCTAATAAATGTGTGGCGCATGGTCTTCCGTCGTTTGGTTTTTCCCATATCATAAAGGCCGGCCCCTGGGGGAGGCTATAAGTACCCCCCTCCCTCTTTCTCGTTGTGGTTCAGATCAAAGCAAAGGTGGTCTGCTTGGCCCTTAAAGGTGTCTGCCTCGGCGGACGCCTGTTTTTTGATAATTCTTACCCCCGGTTTTGTCGGAGAGGTAGTTTCTTTGTCGCCCGATCTTCTCTTGGATCTGATGGCCCTGATGTGGCAGCCAGATCCAGGGGGGATCCGGGCGAGAGGGATAACGATCGAACTTCGAAGGGTGAGCAGTCTGCAACTGTGGAGGTTCTATCCTTCCGAGAGGGATGAAGGGCGTTCCGGGCCGGTTGTTTGCAACTGCGAAGGTTCCGTTGCTGGAGTAGGCTGGACCTTTGCAGTTGCATCAACTGGCTCGGAATGGAGCACTTCTTTCGGCCTTCGGGTGTTGATCTGCTTTTGACCGGGGTGCTTGCCGAGGGGGGCGTCTTGAAGCTTTGGGCCCCGGGTAGATGAGTAGTTCTCCGATTGGAGGCTGACTATTCTGTGTCCCGATAGGGCTCCAGGTTGAGGCAGTTTCTGTCTCACCCGGGAACAGTTCGGGTCTTCGGCCGATGACGCTGTAAGCCCCGAGCTGATCGCGGGTGAAAGGGGAACCGACCCAGTCTCGGAGCCCGGGGCGTCTGTCTGAGGACGGCGCCTTAAATCTTAAAAATAAAAATGTTCCCTCCTCCGAATACTTCTTCCGCGCTGGCCTCCTTGACTGGCTGTCAGCCTGTCAATGGATGATGTCAGCGTTGCACGTTTTGAGGATGTGGCGCGAATTCTTAGGCGGCAGTTGCATGTTAGATAGGTGAACAGTACTCGCGGGAATCGAGGAGTCGCTTCTATCTCCTATAAATAGTCCCCCCTCTCCCCTATTTGTCCACTCCTTTCTTTTTCAAAAATAAAATTTTTCAACACTTCAGCGCTCATCTTCGCGTCTTGCTGTACCAGACTTGCCCATCCGAAGTAACCCCAGGTGAGTTAGCAAGTCTACTTAGTCTAGGCATAGATGGACAGGGCTCAGTCCGGCTCATCAGCATCGACGTCTAGGGGGGAGGTGGGGCCTATCTCTGACTCGACGTCCTGGGAGGAGCCCGTACTCGAGGAGGAGTCAGTGTACGTTGACGAGTCTTCTGACACGGTTTCGTGGGAGGAACCGGTGGTTGAGGAGGCGGCACATGGTGCGAGGCGGTTGCGCTCTCGTCGTCCCTTCGTGGTGGAGAGCAGTGAGTCGGAGGAAGCGACTGATGGTTCGGACGACGTCCGTGTTTTGGAGTCGGCTACCGAGGGTGAGAGAGGCGAGGGCGGCATTGTAAGGAGATCCACGGTTCCGGGGGCAGGCCCGAGTTCCATGCTGACTGGTCGGGGGCCCTTATTCACTCCCTCGTCGGAGCGATCCGAGAAGAGGAAGAAGGCTCCGAGGAAGGTAGGGTTGGGGACTTGTGGCTCGAGCCAGGGGATAGGTTCGCCCGCGCAGCCGAAGCATTTCCGTCAATATCCTGACGACCTGTCTAATCAGGAGCTCTTTGGTGTGCAGGCCTCTTCGCCGAGTCGGACGAGAGTGTTGATGGACGCGATTCTGACCGCCTTGGATGGCGGGGATTTGGAGGTCTTGCAGCTGGCGTACCACATAGGTCCTAGTTACGAATTGATGCTGCCGAGCTCTACTCTTCGCCCAACCGATCCCCTGTCTGCTTGGTATTGTGTCTTCCCCGTGGACGCGTTTATTTCTGGACTGAGGCTGCCGGTCCATCCGTTTGTTCGGGAAGTGTTGAACTGGGCCTCCTTGGCGCCGATGCAGTATGGGCCGAACTCTTGGGAGCAGATAATCAGCTTTGTACTGATGTGCGAGGAACAACGGGTACCCTTGCGCTTGAACGTGTTCCGAGCGACGCTGACGTTTTGTTCGGCAGCCGAGGGGGTTTACTACATCTCCCCCCGGAGCAGGAGGAAGGTTGTTCATAGCCACCCTGACTCTATCAAGGACTGGAGGAAAAAGTATCTGGTGATCCGGAGTGAGGAGCCCTGGGACATTCCGACTCGATGGAACTACTCCAAGCCGAGTTATCCTGCGCCGGGGCAGGGGGATCTGACGGTCGAGGAGTGGGGGTTTGTCGAGCATCTTCGTTTGTCCCCTAGTATTAATTGGACGAAGGTGACGGAGGTTCGCCTGGCGAGCGTTGGACTGAGCCCCGCCGTTCTCCGTATGTAGTTGTTTCTTTTCCCTCGATCCTTTCGTACATTCTTGCTCATTGCTCTTAATGGTTTTTTCTGCAGATATGGATGAGGCATCGATCCAAGCAAGGCGGCTCGCCATGAAGAAGGAAAATGCCGAGAAGAAGAAGGCGGAGGCGGCGAAGAGGCCGAGGGAGCTGCCCCTTGTTATCTCGGAGGTACCGCTTGAGCCGAGGGCTAAGAGGACTCGTTCGGAGACGGGCAAGGGGGGTGCCCCTTTGAGGGGTAAGGGCCCGGCGAGGGCATCCGATCTTGACAAGGGGAAAGGTCCCTTGGTAGGGGTCGAGGAGGAGGACCCGGTGGTGGAGTTGTTGCGGCAGCGGTGGGCGCCGGACTGGTCGGTTCGGATGAGCGACTGTCTGACCGAGGAAGCCCAGGCCGTAGAGGTGGTGGAGAAGCTGGCAACGCCTCGTGATCGCCAGATGATGGAGAACGAGCCCGTGGAGGTGGCATTCACGCGCCTGGCGCAGGCCACCGTGTCGGTAAGCTTGTCGACCTCCTCCTTTCCGTTTGGTCTTGCCTCAGGAGTTTTCTTCTTATCCGCTTCTTTCGGCCGCAGGCTTGTATGCAGGGAGCTAATGTGAAGAATCTCTACGAAGCGTCCCTGTTACAAGAGCGTGCTCGGGCGGACAAGAGCGGACGAGAGACGAAGGAGATGCGGATCGAGCTCGAGGGTTCGCGTCAGAGGGAGCAGCAGATGAAGCTGGAGCTCGAGGCCAAGGACACCGAGTGGGAGAAGAGGGTGGCCTCCTTGAAGAGGAAGTTTGCCAAGGAGAAGGGGGAGTTGATAGCCGCGTTCGCCAATGAGAGGAAAGAGCTGACGGATGCGGGCCAGCGGATGGTGATAGCCGCCCAGGATGAGTGCTACGCGAAGGCGCTCAGTCACGTGAGGCATTTCTATCCGACCCTCGATCTGTCGAACTTCGAGTACGACATGGAGATTGATGGGACCCCGAAGGTCCCTGCCGGAGAGGGGCTCGTTGACAACCCGGCCGTTGATCGTTCTGTGAACCCGATTGATGCCGAGGAGGGAAATCGAGTTGTATAGTTTTGTCTTTCTTTCTTCTTTCCTCCTTTCGATTGTATTAGCCTCCCGCGGACTGGCCCCCACCTTTTCGTGTTTATATAAAAAAATAATTCGGACTTGTCAAGGGTTTCGACGCCGGTCGTTTCCGGATCTCCCCGCTTATGTGCTTCGAGTTGGCTCACTTCGTAGGTTGCGGCTTCCCTTCCCGAGGTGGGCCCCCGTCGTTCCGACGTGGCGTGCCGCTCGAGACGAGGGGAGTATTTCTGTAACGGCCTTTGCCCCGGTTGACAGTATACAAAGTGATGAAGGGGATGTGGCTCGGCCTTATTGTTTCACGAGGAATTGGAGTGGGGCGAGGTGACGCCTTGGGGGCCGACCCCCTAACCGGGTATTAGGTCGGGTCTGCCGAGGCGTTTGGAGTACGATGCAACGAGATTTCCTCAGTATAAGATAGGGGGGGCCGCTAAAAACGGTCCTATACAAAGGAAAGCTTTACAAAAGGTTTACTTCTAGTTAAGTTAAAGTCTAGGCTTGCTCTTTGCAGGAGTTCACTGGGTGCTAGGCGTCAAGGGGGAACCTCTCTGGTTCGACGGTAGGTCCGGGGGTAGGGTTGTCCTTCTCAGGTTAGAGCATGACGGCGTTGGGGGGGAACATTGCTCCTCCGTCGATGGTCATGCAGTACGACCGCGTTGCTTCTTGGCTGCTTCGGACGGCGCCGACCCCGTGTGGGGTGGAAGATTCGAGCTCCGAATGGTAGGCCGAAGGCATCATTTGGAGGGAGCATAATCTGGATCGGCCGAGTATGGCGTTGTTAGCTGTCTTGGCGTTGTGACAATCCCTTCTAGCTCGATAGGGATGTCGTAAAACCCATGTTAGGTGTATCCGGCCGGTTGGAGCTTGCCTCTAGGTAACTTCAGTTTCTCGAAGGCTTTGAGGGAAAGAATGTTCGCCGAGCTGCCGTAGTCGACAAGGATCTGGCGAACTTCACACTTAGCCATGCGGAGGCTAATGACGAGGGCGTCACAGTGGGGGAGGCGAACGCCTTCGAGGTCCTCCCCTGGGAAGGAGACTGGCGCGGTTTGTAGCTCGGGAGAGGGATCGTCTTGGACAGTATTCATCCCTCGGAGGAAGGCTTTTCGGAAAGTATTTGATTCTCCTCCTATTAGCCCTCCATGGGCTCAATGTAAGATAAATGGTGTGTCCGCGGCTCCCTCGGACTCGGGATCCCGACCCGGTATGCGGCTCGGAGGGGGGTTCGGGGGCGAGTGTATCTCGCTCCTAGTATCTCGTCGACCCCGCGGGACTTCTCGGGTGAATTCTCGGAGGTATCCTCTGGAGATGAGTTCCTCAATCTCGTCTTTCAGGGCCCGGCATTGATCTGTGTCGTGTCCATGGTCTTGGTGGAAGCGGCAGTAGAAGCACTGATCTCGGTTCTTGCCGTTGTTAGGTCGGGGAGGTAGTCGAACAATGCCTTTGTCTTCGATTTCTAGGAGGATGGCGGATATGTTGTGCGTCAAGGGAGTGTATCTCTCGAAGCGGTGGACCGGCGGGACCTTCTTCATGGCCCCCGGGTCCCTTGGAGCTTTCTTCGATGGTTCGACTTCTTCGGTCTTCCGTTTTCCCTTCCCGGTGTCATCCCTGGTATCTTCGGGGTTAAGGGCCTCTTCTGCCCTAATGTATTTCTCGACCCTACCGAGGAGGTCGGGGAAGTCGACGGGGGGTTTCTTCGCCAGAGAAGCCTTCAGCTGTCCGTGACGGACGTTGTGACGGAATGCCGCTGAAGCGACGCCCGGGTCGAGGGAGGAGACCGACCTTGCCTCAGCGGTAAATCTCCGGACGAACACTCTGAGTGATTCCCCCTCTATCTGCTTGAGCCCAAGTAATGAGGCGCTGGTCCTTTCGGCCTTCCGGCTAGTGACAAAATGGGCAAGAAAATTGCCCTCGAGTTGGTCGAAGGAGTAAATGGAGCCGGGGGCGAGTTTCGAGAACCACTCGCGAGCTGGACCCCGAAGGGTGGCAGGGAAGGCTCGGCAGAGCAGGGGATCCGAGGCGCTGTGAATCATCATGAGGGTTTTGAAACCCTCCATGTGATCAGCAGGATCTCCCTCGCCATCGTAGGTCTCGAATTGAGGGGGTCAGAAATTCCGGGGTATTTCCGCTTGGAGGATGGGGGCGGAGAAGGGTGGACGGACAGGTCTGTACCCCTGAGCCATTCTTTGGCCGTCGTCTCCTATGTGATCGAGGCGGTCCTCCATTTCTTGTAGGCATCTTAGGAGTACGTCATCGTCTTCCGGCTGGATCGTTGAAGGGCGGGACGCGCTGGCTTCGGCGTCCGACCCCGTTTGGGAATGGAGGGTTTCTTCCCTGGGGGCCCGTCGGAGGGCTCCCAGCATTTCTCTTCGGAAGTCTTGGAATTCCTTATGAGTGACGGGGGCTCCTTCGGCCCGGTTTGGCCGGTCCGAGGGTTGTCTTCCGACTCGGCTGAGCGCGGGTCTGCGCACCTCGGGCGGCGGCCTCGGGCGGTTCGGGACCGGGTTGGAAGCGGCCCTTCCCCTGCTGCGGGTAATCTTGCGGTTGAGGATTATTCCCCGGATGTCGGGCTGGGCTGGCCGGCCGACGCTCCTTTGGGACTCCCGAGAGGGAGCCTTGTGTTTCGACGTGCGTGGCCTGGCTTTATCGGTGGGTGGGGGCGAGTCCCGTTGGTTGACGGAGGAAGCAGCCCCCTTGCCTTTGGAGGCCATGAGGGTTCGGCTGTCGAGGTCTTCTGAGGGTCTGGATCGGCTTCTGGAGCAGCTGTTTCCCACAGACGGCGCCAACCTGATGCTGTTTATTTCTGGGAGACGTGTGGATGCACCAGGTGTGAGTTCGGACTCAATTTGTATTGAAGGAGATTACCGCTCGTCTGCCGATCTTCGGTTGACCTTCTGGGGCCTGCGATGGTCTCGGAAAGATGGTGAAGGCTGGGCTCGGATCGGAAGGGTCGGATCCGAGGTCTTGTGTACCTGCAGACGGTCCTGAAACACCGGGGTTTATCCCGGCGGCGGACCCTCCGACGCTCTAGTCAGTCTCTGTGAGAGAGTAGCAATAACTAGGTATATTTAAGTGGCAAAAGATTCATTACCTCCAAAGGTGGCTGTGGGTCTAGTATTTATAGAGAATCCCAACCGGGTTTGGTTCCACTTGGGGGCCGGGTCTGGATCCGAAAGCCCATGGGCCTGACGTGGCAGAAGGCCCAGGGGGTTTAGGGCGGACGTGGCGATACCAGGAGCGGTATAGGGCTGACGTGGCGAAACCAGGAGCGGTATAGGGCTGACGTGGCGAAACCCTTGGCGGTATTTGGAGCTGACGCGGCCCATCGTTAGCCTCCTGTGCCTCTGGGGGGAATCGGAGGACCTAGGCTGCGCCAGGTCATCCTTTTGTCCCGCCAGAGAGGGGGGACGGCCCGTGGGACTGCCCCGGATCGGGCTCCGAGGGCTACTGAGGCTCGTCGGTACGAGGAGGCCAGTACTGTGAGGGCAAACCGGAGGTTCGGCGCCGACCCTGAAGTGGTTCGGGGCCGAGCTAGATAGCTATTTTTACCTTTCTGAGTGGGAATTGTATTGGGCCCTGGTTGGGCCTCAGGCCATTTTTACACTGTCACAATGGATATATAGGATTGTGGTGAATATAGTTTACAAGTGAATGGTGCAAACTCTCCACTCAATAAAGACAGCTAAAGTAAATTTGTTATTTATCCATTTTGATTTTTTTTTATAAAGGTGCAATGAGGAGATAAGATGGAGATAAAATAAATGATTAGCTTGGTTTAGAGTTTTGAGAACTTCATGTATTTCATTTTGGTTGAAATAATAATAAGAGGTATTTCAATTGCAAACTGAGTCTCAAACAAACAAATGTTTAGATTATTGGTATTGTAGATAACTTCACACCTGCACTTGCGTTACTATTGTATTTAGACATGCTCATAGTGGTTATGGGATTAGAGTAAGCTTTATAAAACTTATATGATAATGTCCCATAACTATTTCAAGCATCTAAAAGTGATGCTAAAGTTAAAAAAAACTTTATGCAGTGTTTCTAACAAACTATATGCATTCCAGGTAAGTTCAAGTTAATGATCAAGAAAGCGATGATTGAGCTTAAAGGAAGATATACTACTTTCTCATATAATATGTTTGCTACTTCAATTAATTTGCTGGACCTCCAAAACTATTTTATATAATTAAATCAGGTGCACCGTTTCGAAGATATGTCGTAGGCACGTATCAACGGGAGAACCTAGTATATAATAAAACACAAAGAAAGCTATCAAGTGACTCTCTTTCAATTCTCCAAAATCAAAGGCCCAGATCTAACATCACAAAACACATTCTCACCCCCCCCCCCCAAAAAAAAGTTTCCCCTCCCTCCAAAACTCAAATTCAAATCCCCCCCAAAACAACTCCTTTACTTATTTAATTCTCCCCCCCCCCCCTCTCTCTCTATATATATATATGGAAGTCTTCCATTGTGCACTCGCCCTTCCCGCCTTCGTATCGACGATCCATTGAAGTGTTACAAAATTGTATGACTGAAAATTATTGTTTTTATAGTCACATGATGGATGGGGCAAATGAATTTCAAATGATTTGATTTTACATATTTAGACTAATTTAGATGTGTAGATCAATGTGAACGGTTCAGATCGTCGATATGAAGGCGGGAAAACGAGTGCACACAGAGGGGTGATGTACAATGGAAGATTTTCCTCTCTCTCTCTCTCTCTCTTTCTATATATATATATATATATATATATATATATATATATATATATATATATATATATATATATATATATGTATGTATATATGGGTAGAAGGGATATGAGCAACTTGCTTATTTAGTAAATGAGCAATTGATTATGTGGCATGTGATACATTGGACAACTAACCCTTTTAAGAATTTTTCAATCACATGCATGCCACATCATCAATTGCTTATTTACTAAATGAGCAAGTTGCTCATACCCCTTTTTCCATATATATATATATATATATATATATATATATATATATATATATATATATATATATACACACACACAGTTATGGAAACATGAATTTTTATTTACAACTAATTATTGTCATACTATTCAAACTTAAGCTACATAATTGTTGATTTACTGTTTACAAGACATTTCATATGTTGTCTCGTTCTGAAGACGTGCCTATGGGCAAATCTAGTATATAGAAAATTGAGATATATTGTATTGGCCTATTAGTCCAAAATAAATCGTACAGCCCAACAAACCCAAACCGGCCTTGGGCCTACTTGATTGGGCCGAATTAGGGTCCACACCTCCCTATATATATTCCTCGTATTTCTCATTAGCCGCCTCCTTAAAACCCGAAAATTCCCGAGCGCCCACTTGAACCCTAGACCTCCGCCTCATTCCAATCTCATTCCAATCTCGATCCGATGGCGTAAGCTGCTACACCCTATTCTTCTGTACAATCGATTGAATATGTTTTATTTGAGTTTCATTTTGTACAAAATATATGAAAAGAATTTAATTTGGTAATTTGGAAAGTATGTGGTGAATTCAATTGGGTATTTGATCAGTTTTTGAATTATACTTCATTATCTGATGTTGGATAGTGAGGTTTATATCAAGAAGTGGTAGTTGAAATGCTTAATCTGTTGTTCAAGTTTGAACATCATGTGAGAAATTTCCATGGAGGATTGGATTAGATTGAGGTACCAATGAGAAGCCTTGTTGTTTTTTATATTTATACTTGCAAAACAATATCTTAGAAGTTGGATGGAAGAAAATTTACTATATGATGTTGTATTTTCAACATGGCAATTTGAAACACTCTGCTTAGTGATAATATCAGATACTTGTCTTTTTTAGGTTTCTGCATATAGATATACTAGATTTGCCCGTGGGCACATGCCTACGGCACGTATTCGGAACGATACAAAACACGAAAAGCCATGTAAACAATAAAACAATAATTATGTAGCTCAAGTTTGAATAATATGACAATAATTAGTTATAATTAAAAGTATATGTTTCCATTAGTATATGTTGAAAAATAATTATAAATGGGGTATAAAATCTAACTTCTTGGAACTTGTAAGTGTGGAAAATAATGAAATTTAATTGTTGAAGAGATATTTGCTTTTAAAAATTCTGAAATTTTACAAAACCGAAATCTTAAAATCAAAATTTCTAAGTAAATAAAGAAAAAATGGGAGAGAGAGATAGAGAGAGAGAAAGAGAGAAATATGAAAAAGTAAAGAGAGGAGAGAGAGATAGTAATAAAGTAATTAGTTTTTTAGGGGAAAAAATTTGGTTTTGGGGTTTGAAATTTTGGAGAAAAAATGTGTTTTGTGAGGTTTGATATGGGCCTTTGATTTTGGGGGATTGATTATGAGCCACTTGATAGCTTTCTTTGTAATTTATTATATAGATAAATGTTTGTGCTACTGTAATGGGTCATCCACAATTGTGGACCTGATTGATATTGTTCACAGATGTCCTTTATTTGGTGCAGTTCTTGATACTCTGTATCTCTCCAAATATTTAGTTTGATTTAGCGCCTTGGTTGAAATTTTGTAACGGAGATCATTGTAGTTATTACTATATTGAAGCTGATCTTCAATAAATATATAATTCTATATGGAGGTCTAGAAAGATATGACAATTTTAGGTCTTGCCGTTGATAATATGTCTGTTGCTTTTTTCTTAGTGTCAAATTCTTTGCTATGGAATCTTGGATAAGGGATCATTGGCATCATTTAAAATCTTCTACGAAAGAAAATGGAGAAAATAATTAATTTGCAAGAAAGAATTGGCTCCACAAATTTTCTAATAAAATGTGGAGTTAAATGTTTCATAGGTTTTGTGACTGTGTGTAATGAGCTTGTATCTTATTAATTAAATTCTACTCAACTTAACTTCATTCAGTTTATCTCAGCTGGAAATTTGTTTTACTAATTTCCTTTCCAGTTAGGCAATCAAATCAATATGTGAACTTGCAATATTTTATCTGTTGCATGCTAACAACAATTGCTGTTATATTTCTCAGTGACGAGGTTGCTGTTGAAACCCCTGCTGCTGTCCTTGGTGAGTCCATGGATATCTTTACTGCTCTTCAGCTCGTGTTGAAGAAGTCACTGGCACATGATGGGCTTGTTCGTGGACTTCATGAAGCTGCAAAGGCAATCGAGAAGCATGCAGCTCAGCTTTGTGTGCTCGCTGAAGATTGTGACCAGCCTGATTATGTCAAGCTGGTGAAGGCACTTTGCAGTGACCACAATGTTAAGCTGGTGACTGTTCCAAGTGCTAAGACTCTTGGCGAGTGGGCAGGGGTTAGTTTATAGTAAACTGCTACTCTTGTTATTATTTTGTACGAGTGTTCAGTTTAAATTTATTAATTACAGTAATTTTTTTTGGTATCTATCTATCTTTGTTTATTTGTAGAATGCTGTTAGATAATCAATTTAGAGAATTAAAATATGCTTAAATACAAATTGTTCATCTTTTGGTCATCACATTTCTTGTTAACATATGGATTAGTTGTTATCTCTTCTGGAAATATATAAATGCCTTGTGAGCATTAACTTCAAAAGTAGAACAAATTCAGTTGCCTACAGAATTTCTAATTTAGTTCGTAAAATAAATTGTATTGTATCAATAGCATTTTAAGTTATTCCAATTGTCATAATAGAAGGCACATTAAAACTCCTTCATTGTATTTGTTATTGTACTTTACTTTCCTTTAGTGTAGTTTTAGACCCTTCCATGTTATTCTCAACTTGTAAACCACCACCAATGGCCATGCTATTTGCTTGCTATCAATTCGTCTGCGCCCGCTTGTACATGATTAGTTATCTGTGATTTGATTAGTGACTACATTATGGTGGTTTTTTGAAATTTGCAATTTAACAAATTCACAGTGGCTTAAAGAACATGCATGTTCAAAATAAATTATCCTTGTAGACAAGCATATAATGTTTGATTCTATCATAAAGATGAATGTCAAAATCATTTGGTCCAGTTCATTGTATGTTTGTTTTTCTACAGCAATCTTATCTCCACCTTCATGATTCCTTGTCTTTTTCTTTGTTCATTCTTGTTGAGCTATCTTGTCAGTTAAGGAAGCTAGTATCATATTTCCTTCTTTAGTCCTAATTTACGTTTGTAAGGCATTGACTTAGTTCATGAAGCTCCTGTGTAATTCCTATTATTTCTTATTTGCACTATAACTTGGCTTTGTAATATTCAGTCTTGCAACTCGATCTTCTCATTCTCTCTATTGAAGCTGTCTATTGTCTTCTTGTGGATGTGCTATTTCTCATTGCATCTTACTGTCTTGAGCATATTGTTACTTTTACACCTTCCCACGTTATTAACTACCCAACATTTTAAACCACAGCACAGTTACATCAGCTGTCTTATAAATTTCTCTCTACCAACTTCAAGCTGTTCAATAGTTAATATAATATGCCATAAAAGCACTTTCCATTGCAGCCATCCTGCTTTTACTCTGATCAATGCCCCGAGGGAAAATGAAAATCATTTTCATATTGCTTGACCATTGTTGTGAAATATGCAAAATCAAAAGAGAAATATTGATCTTAAATGAACATGAGCTGTTCGCTGTTGTTTTAGCTGTCAAACTTGTGTTTGTTAGTGTTATTATTTATCATCGTCACCCGTGTTTCTGTTTCTTGGGGGATAGAAAGGTCCTAGAACTTGTCTGTTTTTGTGGTACTACCCCACATCATATGTTCCCTTTTGGCAAGCATTTTTTGTTTTAAATATGGAACCTACATGCTTTCAAGAGAATTGCAATTTAATCGCAGAGGTGTTCGTTTGTTTTTTTTGTTGTCTTTTGTTCTTTCTTCCTGGTAAGTTTTGGGTTGAACTATCTCTATTAAGACCTCTCTAGAAATCAATTTGGATTAGAACTAGAACTGTTTCTTTGCTGGGATAAAAAGTTGCAGAATATGTTCTCTTTTGGCAAGCCATGTAATCATATCTATCCTTAATTCGAATGTAAATCCACAGAAAACATTGCTTTCCCACTGATTTGTTGGTTTGCTGCAGCTGTGCAAGATTGATTCAGAGGGAAAAGCAAGGAAGGTTGTGGGATGCTCTTGCCTTGTTGTTAAGGTCAGTGTATTAATTTTATTTTTGACTAGATTGCCATTACAATAGGTAGCTGTACCCATTTTCAATGCAACATATCGCATAACGGACTGTAATTTTTTTAAATACTATGCAAGAATAGGAAGCATCACATCATATATGTGTTTGATGTAACATAGAATTGTCTCTGTAAAACAGCCGATACTTACTCTGCATGAAAAACTCAATGCCTCTTTTATTTTTCCAGGACTACGGTGAAGAATCTGAGGGACTCAATGTTGTCCAGGAGCATTTGAAGTCCCAGTAGAATTGTCTTCTATTGTATTTGTAGCAATTGGCCGGTTGCTTTTATGAAGTTTTTGAGTTTTTTTAGCACTGCTTTAATCAATTCTTAAAGCTAGTTTTTTAGGTTTTTGAACCTATATGAAATTTATTGCGGCT
Source organism: Hemerocallis citrina (assembly GCA_017893485.1). NCBI lineage: Eukaryota > Viridiplantae > Streptophyta > Magnoliopsida > Asparagales > Asphodelaceae > Hemerocallis > Hemerocallis citrina. Next base: position 99,136,762 of record CM030367.1, read on the forward strand.
TTATTAAACTATTTTCTGCAAGATGATTTTTTTTGATAACGGGGATAGAGCCATAAGACTCCAGCCCAATATATCTATTTTCTGCAAGATGATGAATGCTTAGTAGTGTGGAACTTTGAAAGATTTAGTCGTGCATTTGTGTTGACGTTTTCCCACAACAGCAGCCTCGAAATTGTTAGTTCCAGCTTTTTGTAACATGCTGACATTGTTTAATTTCAGTCTAGAATTCCATTATATCAATTTGAGAGTTGAAGTATTGTTCTAAGCCTGTACTGTCGACTTTGCCTCCCCATTAAGGTAGAGGTAAAAGTAACTGCTTTTACCCCGTGCTCCTCTAAGGGTGCATTTGGCCTAGCTTTTTTTGGGTTTTAAAGCTACTTCAGAAGGAGAAGGCAAAAAATAGAGCTTTGAAATTAAAAACTGAAGCTGTTTGGATAGTCAGCTTTTTTTTAACTTTAAAGCTATTTTTAAGCTAGAAGTTGTTTGGCATAAAATATCAATTGTAAGCTACTTTTATACTTAATTTAAGTTTGATTTTATTTAAGATTCAAATATAAGTTATCCAATTACAAAAAAAAAATCTTTATATTTTCTGAAGTTACTTTAAAATTATTATTTTCTAATGTAAAATCAATATGAAGCACGGTTGTCAATATTAAGTGACTTTAATATAGTGGCACCATCATTTGTAACAGTAACGCTATGACCCCTGCTAGTAGACTGCAATATTTTATCCTACATTATACAATAGGTTTGATCAGGTTAGAATGATCGACAAATTGGATTGGTGCAGCATTTTTTTTTGGAATGGGGTTACGTACCATTCCTTTTGGCCCAAGAGTAGTCTTAACTAAACCACAGTACCAACATGTGTCACTTGCACAGAAATTAGTATGGATTAATTAGAATCAATAACAAATGGTTATAAAATATACACATTATATCAAAACTCAACGAGTACTGTATTTGAGCTGGCAAATTGGTTCATTATGTGGTTCCATAATGTCATTTTAATAAGATCAATGAAAATAGCAAATCTTTTGTTGTTAGGGTTTGATATGTGGGAATGGTCAAAAAAAGAGAAAAGGTAATATAAAAAAAAAAAAAAAGGAGAAGTCAGAAGTTGCTTTTGAGGGCTTTTTTTTAGCTCTTTTTCTTCATTAAAAATGAACTACTTTTCTTTGTGTAGAGCTTTTCAGAATATGCGTTTGGATCAACTTCTCATTCTAAAGGAGAAGAGAAGCTAATTTTAAGCTGGGCCAAACGCTACCTAAAGATATCGTTTCCTCTGTGGTTGTTACAGTTACTTTCAGAATTGTCGTAATTGGTGCCTTTCCCCACCTAAATTTTTTGGTTCTTTTAGTCCATGCTTGCTCACCTTTTTTCCCCAGAACGAGAAATTATCTAGGTGGCCCAATTCCTTGCTCGCATCTCTAATCATCTCCAATCACCTTTGCTATTTTACCGGCAAAATTGTAAATGGCAAAATGAGGGTTTTGCTATTGTGTTACTATAATTTGGCAAAAAAGGCAAAAAACGAAAAAAAAAAAAATTTTAAGGATGGAACACATCCATCTAATTTTTTTATTATAAATGTTTAAAATGATTTAATTAGGGATTAAATGATAATTAGTTATTAAAAAATTATTAAATTAATGATTGTTCAATTAATGAAGGTCTTAAACTTTGATTAAGTAGGTTAATTTGGGGATTTAGTGGGCTTTGGTGGGACGGGACATGTCCCGTCCAAGAAATTTCCAAGAAATTTCGGTCCGACGCCTGTTTCTTTTTTCTTTCTTTTTTTGAAGAACATGTTGTTCTGTTCGATCGTCAAAACAATAAAAAAAATTATAAAATTATTGGATGAAACATGTTTTGTCCGACGCGTTTAAATTTTTTATTCTTTTTAAATAGAGACGGAACATCTACGGAACATAATGTTCCGTCTGATATATTTGGTAATTGCCATATTTGTTTTTCAAATTTGGTAACGCAAAGTTATTCGTTTGGTAAAATTTGATAAAATTGCAAATGATTGCAGATATCGTTTGCAATTTTTTTTTGCTAAAATTTGCCAATATAGCAAAGGATTGGAGATGATCTAATAAGTATGCTAACCGTTAGACCTAAGTTGTACTTGCAGCATGTTGGAAACACTTGTAGAATGTCGATTGTGTTAGCTAGTACTACATGTTGGAAATACTTGTGGAATGTCGATTGTGTTAGCTAGTACTAATGCCTTAATCTAATGATATGTAATTTGTGTACTTGAAACTTATCTATACTACTAAAAAGTGCAAAACAGGAAAAGATAAGTCAAAAAGATGTATTGGGTTCGAGATGAGGTTACATTGTAATTATTATTATTATTATTATTATTATTATTATTATATATCTTAAGCTAATAGGCCTACTTCCTCTTTCCTTTCTTCTTTTTGAAATGGAGAAAGGAGAGCAAAAGTACAAATTCACACTTGTAATACGTGCACACTACATCTTTAACTTACACCAAAAAAAAAAATTCACACACAAAGAAACCATCCATCTTCCCAGTTCCCCTACCCCCACCCCAGAAAAAAACTTCCCGTCGACGTCCGCCCTTTACAACCCCGCAGCAGTTCGCCGTTCGCCTTTCACACCTCCACCGCCGTACGGCGATCGCAGGTCCACTCCACCACCGTACGTCGCTTGCCTCTGCCATCGTTGGTCGTTCGCAAATTCAGAAGAGAGAGCAGAGTAGAGCAAGAAGACCCAGTTGTTGTTGTTCACACCATTGATGACTACTCCGTCTTCTTCAAAGAGTAATATAGTGGAAATGTGTGGATTGGGATTGGATTTGCAAATTGCAAGCATGGTGTTTGTTGTAATGCCACTATGAAGGTAGGAGATCACTGGGTATGTTTTTTCCCCCGAGATTTGTTATGTTTTGAATATGGACGGATGGATGTAAAATAACAGGCCCTACCACTCTTTGGTGAGGCCCAAGGCCCAGGTTTAAAAACAAATTTAAATTGATATTATTATATTATATTATATTATATTTTAAACTAATAGACCTACCTCCTCTCTCCTTTCTCCATTTCAAAATGGAAAAATGAGAGCAAAAGTAGGAAATCACACATACCTTAACACGTGCACACCATACTTTTTTATTTAACAAAACAAATACAAAAACAAAAAAAAATAATCCTTCCTCTCCCAACTCCCCCTCCCCCAAAATCCCGCTAACCCTCCTCCCCCAAATTTAGCAGTCGTCGTTCGTCAACCCACCCAAATCCTCGCCATCGACGCTCGCTGGCCTGCCATGGGTTATGACATCATCGGTAAGAATTCTCCTATGAGAAATTCGGGTTTTTGATTTTTTTAATTTGTTTTGTAATATTGTATTCATGAAACCCTAATTCACCACTTGCTTTTACTGTTCATTTCTAATTATGGCGTTTCAATTCTTGAAATTTCGGAATCTAAACCCTAATTATGGATTCAAAAATAAAGATTGGTTATTTTCAGACCATATCCTAACTAATCTTCTGTTCTTGTTTCTTTGTTTCTTCAGATCCAAATAAATTAGATTTTAGAGGCCATGGTAGAAATTGGGATTTCAGAAGGCGAAAAAATGAAGAAAAGAATAAATTGTGGGAAAGTAAGTGGTAATGTAAGTGTTTATTATATGTTTATTTTTGTTTATTCACTGATTTACACTACTCTCTCCAATGTGTACTCCCAGAGATTATAGAAATTGTAGTTATGCCTGATGTCATGCTGTCGTTGCAATTGGTCCAGAGGTAGGTTACCTGAAGATCAACTTTTATTCTTCAATTTGATGGTAATTGTGTTCCATCATAATTATTTCTCATGAAAAATTACTTTTGTTAAGTTCTTGAGATTTTCATTTATTTTTAGCAATCTCTCATAATTATTTTAGCAATCTTTATTCAATTAGAATTGTTGTTTCAGTTTTATATCATTTTTCGGGTAATATTTAATTTGTTTGTGTTTGAGTATTTTCTGCTTTTTTATGATAGTATGGTCAAGTTTTGAGATTTGGGATCAGATGCAAACCTAATAATGTAGGGTTTCACTTTAGAAGAAGGGGGAACGTCAACTATGAGATTGAAACGAACTGACTTGCATATGAGGGCTTTTTCTTCTAATTGTTATCTGTTTTCATTTGGACTTTTGCATTCTAAGTAATATTATCATTAAATTTTCAATTACAAAGATTGATGGATTGTAGATGATGGTAAAAAGCATGAAAGTTGAATAGTTTGGTCCATTTTATCATTATTGTATTTTATTATTTTTTGTAACCCCTGTTTTCATTAATACATATTTTCAAAGTATTTTTTCGTATTTAAATTCTCAGTATCTTATAATTATTTATCCCTAATTGATTTTATTATTTAAACTATTTTTAGCCCAATTGTTTAATTGTTTATTTCTAAGCCAAAGTTTACATTATTGATTTTATTAATTATTAATGTGAGCCCAAATTGTATTAGGATTTTATTATTATTATTCTGAAATTAAATTGTTTATTCTAAAGCCCAAATTCGTATTTGATTTTATTAATTTAAATCTGAGCCCAACAAACTAATTGTTTATTTAAATACTTTGAGCCCAATTATTAAAGCCCACTAGCCCAGAACCCATTACTCATATTGTACAGATTTGCCCTACACATCTACCCGTATACAATATTTTCCTCTTCCCACTTTTCTGTCCCGTACTCCAACTTCTCACTCCTCAAATCCCATACTCTCCCACAACTTAATAACTACCCCCACTACTTCATTACTTATATTGCTATTATATTAACTCCCCCGTTCTCTCTCCCACTCTATCTCTTCCTCTCTGTTTCTTTTTACCCAAACAGAGAACCAAACAAAACCAAATAAACAAACCCATCTCCTCTCTCCTTCTTTCTTCTCCCGCTCCTCTCCTCTGTCTCCAACAAAAACCAGAGAACCCACAACTCCATTTCCATCGCTCCATCTTCTCTCACTCAACCCACTGTCGCCCCACCGTCATCAACTCCTCCCCCATCATGCTCATCGCCTGCGCCTGTGCACCACCCCGACGCCCGAAGCCATTTCCCGCTCACCTTCTCCTCCGCTTTGCTCCGCCTGTCTTCTTCGCTCGCCTCCTCCAGAACCCAGTGCCGCCGCCCGACCTCGTCACACCCCTCGTCGACGCATTGCCGAAGTCAGAACTCCATTCCTCCACTACCTTGCTCACCGCAGCATCGACAATCCAGTGCCGTCGCTCCCCGAAATCCCCATCCTCTTATTCTGTCGACCTCGCCTGCCGTCCTCCGCTCGAGCACCCCGCCAATTGCTGCCACAGACTGAACCTCCACCCCCGTCGTCTTCAATCTTGAGAACGCCGAGCGCCTCTCGACCCCCCTCGACTGCGCCAGACATCTGCCGCTTTCTCCATCCAGTCGCGCGCCCACTCTCTCCCGCTATCGCGCGCGCTCTCTTTCTCTCTCTTCCTCTCTCTGTTGAAAAAGGTGGAGAAGGAGACAGTTTGGATTGTGCTGTTTGGATTGTTGCTGTTGATTTTGTTATATTGGTGTTTGGGTTACTGAGTTATTGTGTGGTGTGTAGTTGTTGGGTGTTGTGTTGATGTTGGGTATTTGTGGAGTAGGAGATTGAGTTGAAATGTTTGCTGAGATGGAGAAGTAAAGTTGGTGTTAGTGTTTGAAGTTGTTATTGGAGTGGAGTGTTTGCTGTCTTGGAATTTGTGAAGGAATTGACTGCTTTGTGGAGTTGCTGTTTGGAGTTTTGCTGACTTGGAGCCATTGAAAGGAGTTGTTGCTGTTTGCTATTTGGAGTTGCTGATTTGGCGTGGCTGCCACACATCTCGCACGTGATCTACTGCCCGGGATACTAATCTCGTTATTCTATCTTTAATTTCATCGTCATCAAATAACAGGCAAGTATCTCTTGTACAATTTTATTTGTTCTAGTACAAGCCCTCGTAAAAATACCGCAAGTATATTATTTTTGACTCCAATTCGCATTCATAAGTCGAATTGATACCCGTTCCTATACCTAATCCGTCGATCCTGTATTCATATGTGATCGTGAATACTTCGTTATCCTAAGCATGACACGAACACAAATAAATACAAACATATGGACTTTTAGGGATTTTACAGGTTAGCGTGAATAATTATTTTCCACATGATAGTGGTTTGAATGTTGTTTTACTGTTTTCTTAAATCTTGTTAAAGTTTTATATATGTAATCAGTTACCTCGTACTTGCAAAAATTATTTATATGACTCTAAAATACTATGGACCCATATATGTAATAATGAGTTAGACCCAAATATGACATTAAAACTATATGTTTGCATTTCATGACTTAAGAACATATTTCATGCACAATTCCTAGATGTTTACTATACATAACTTGACATCGTTCTCATTACATTATGATTGTGTTAACAAATTAATAAAAGTAATAGGCCGGGGTTTAAGGGAAAGATTTAAGTAGTGGGCAATATAGAAGAGCGTACTCGAACGGGAACTGGTGGTTTCCCGACGCAAGTTGCAACTTACAAGTTGCAAGATTGCAAATTACAGGTTTACATGTTTCACGTTACAAGTTTACACTCTACATGTTTCACGTTACAAGTTTGCACGCATCTCGATACAATATTGAATGTACATGTTTTTCCCGAGTACGTGACCTATAAAACCCACCACTAAATCTAAACAAAACTGATTGCAAGTAGCAACCATGTAGTAAAAAGATGGATGCATGAAGTGCTACCTAGATAGAATTAAACATTAGACATAAGATTAACACGTGCACTTGCATGATCCAATTACATGTTACATGTTCATGTTGATTCGATACTTGTTTACTTATTTTATATGCCACTTGTTTCATAATGCCTTGTTCATATCATGTTTACATATTGCATTTCCCTTACTCCTGATTCCTTGCTCTTTCCTATTTTTCTTTTGTTTTTTTTTTGTTCCTGTTTCCCTTAGCTTGTACCCCCTTGCGGCCCGTAACTTGTATTAACGGGTCTTCTCGTTTTCCTTTCCTTTTCTGTTGTTATAATTTGCACGTATCTCGATACAATATTGAATGTACATGTTTTTCCCGAGTACGTGACCTATAAAACCCACCACTAAATCTAAACAAAACTGATTGCAAGTAGCAACCATGTAGTAAAAAGATGGATGCATGAAGTGCTACCTAGATAGAATTAAACATTAGACATAAGATTAACACGTGCACTTGCATGATCCAAATACATGTTACATGTTCATGTTGATTCGATACTTGTTTACTTATTTACTTGTTTTATATGCCACTTGTTTCATAATGCCTTGTTCATATCATGTTTACATATTGCATTTCCCTTACTCCTGATTCCTTGCTCTTTCCTATTTTTCTTTTGTTTTATTTTTGTTCCTGTTTCCCTTAGCTTGTACCCCCTTGCGGCCCGTAACTTGTATTAACGGGTCTTCTCGTTTCCCTTTCCTTTTCTGTTGTTATAATATACTTGCAGGCCCAAATGGAGAGTTACCAGAAGGTGTCGCTGACCAAGTATTCTAGTTTATCATTATCATGTTATCTTTAGTTGTATTTTATTTCTTGCAACTATTTATTGTAATCTGGGCTTGTTTGACCCGTAACTATTATATTTCCCAGTTGCTGGTTATTTTTATGGACTATATCATGAACTTTTATTATTACATTGTGATTTACATGCCTGCGTGGATTGTTTTATCATCTTGTTGTTGAGTTTACTTGTACAGCTTATGAATGGTGTGTTCGCACTATTCGCTGGGCCTTAGTCTCTTGCCCGTATTCCCATGTTTTGGGAAGCGGAGCGTGACAGGGTTTTTAGTGGTATCAGAGCCAGGTTTGGGCTAATGTGTTAGTTGACTAATACATTAGACAGACTTGACTCAATCAGGTTAACTCAACAACATGTACACCACGTTGATCACATGGATAATGAAATAACCAACATATAAATTGGATACTAACCGTTCAATTTTATTGCAGACCATGGCTAGAAAAGGTGCTTCTACTTCTCGTGCTGGAGATGAGCAGCCCGAGGAGCCCACCATTGTCCAAATCATGGAGATGCTTAGAAGATGTGCTTCTTCTTCCAGCCAACCGGAAGAGCCCACTATGGCTCAAGTAATGTAAATGCAATGTGAGCAGAACGAGCTGATGATGCAGCAGATGATGCAAATGCAACGAGAGCACAGTGACTTGATGAGGGTGGCTTTGGGAGCTGCCAATCGAGAGCCTGCTGTACCTGTGCCTGCAGTGTTGCCACCAGGACCTGGCAATGTAGCGGATTTCATGACGCTACATCCAGATAAATTCGCAGGTACGGAAGGTCCACTGGAAGCCGAACAATGGCTCATTAGGACAGAACAGCTGTTGATTGCGGCAAGGATAGCAAATGTTGACCGAGTGGATGTCGTGAGCATCCAGCTCGTTGATCTTGCCCACATCTGGTGGCGAGCTGAAGTAGAAAGGCTAGAGCGCCCCATCGCTTAGGACATCTTCAGAGAGAGCTTTCTCACAAAGTTCTTTCCTGATGTGACGAAGAATGAAATGGAGCGGCAATTTGTCACACTCACACAGGGGAGTCGGACCGTAGATGAGTATGCTGCGGAATTCACCCGACTGAGCCGTTTTGCCACTTCCATGGTGGCAAATGATTGGGATAAGGGCCGCCGTTTCATGCAGGGCTTGGACCTCAATATTCAGGATCGTCTAGCTGCCTTACGGCTCCGATACTATGCAGATATCTTGGATGCTGCCAGAAACCAGGAATAGGCAAGTACGAGAAAGCGTGCTATGCAACGTTCTGTCCCGAACCCCATTGCTGCTAGATCCGTTGGTGGACCAATTCGGAGGACAGCCCCTGCCGCTGCAAGTTCAATGCCTTACCCACCTGCTGCTCCGAGGAGGGATGTGATATGTGACTATTGCCAGAAAGCCGGTCACATACTTAAAGACTGTCGGATTGTGAATTGCCAATGCTTCGCTTGTGGATCTCGTGACCATATACTCTGGGATTGTCCACAGGCAAGAAATGGTACAGTCGGTGGAGGGCCGATCCAGCAGAGAGCACCAATTCGAGGACCACCGCCCCCACCACAGCGGCAAAATTATGGTTAGAGGCCCGCAGCACCTGGGAGAGGGCAAGCTTACAACTTGATTGCAGAAGAAGTAGAGGCAGCTGAAGTTATTATCGAAGGTATGTTGCAGTTAGTTATTTTGTCATCATCCTGTCATTTCTTTCCTTGCATTGCTTATTTCTGCATACCCTCTTGTACATGTACATTTTTTATTATACTCTTAGACTCAACCTTAGTATTATCTAAGCACACTCATTTCCTTTCATTATTTCCTGCGTCTCCATCTTTTGGGTGTTACGTTTGCCCCGTCCTATATACCGCTTACGCAAATTTCGAGGACGGAATTTTGTTGTAAGGTGTGTAGGATTTGTAACCCCTGTTTTCATTAATACGTATTTTCAAAGTATTTTTTTTTATTTAAATTCTCAGTATCTTATAATTATTTATCCCTAATTGATTTTATTATTTAAACTATTTTTAGCCCAATTGTTTAATTGTTTATTTCTAAGCCAAAGTTTACATTATTGATTTTATTAATTATTAATGTGAGCCCAAGTTGTATTTTGATTTTATTATTATTATTCTGAAATTAAATTGTTTATTCTAAAGCCCAAATTCGTATTTGATTTTATTAATTTAAATCTGAGCCCAAAATCTAGCCCAACAAACTAATTGTTTATTTAAATATTTTGAGCCCAATTATTAAAGCCCATTAGCCCAGAACCCATTACTCATATTGTACAGATTTGCCCTACACATCTACCCGTATACAATATTTTCCTCTTCCCACTTTTCTGTCCCGTACTCCAACTTCCCACTCCTCAAATCCCGTACTCTCCCACAACTTAATAACTACCCCCACTACTTCATTACTTATATTGCTATTATATTAACTCCCCCGTTCTCTCTCCCACTCTATCTCTTCCTCTCTGTTTCTTTTTACCCAAACAGAGAACCAAACAAAACCAAATAAACAAACCCATCTCCTCTCTCCTTCTTTCTTCTCCCGCTCCTCTCCTCTGTCTCCAACAAAAACCAGAGAACCCACAACTCCATTTCCATCGCTCCATCTTCTCTCACTCAACCCACTGTCGCCCCACCGTCATCAACTCCTCCCCCATCGTGCTCATCGCCTGCGCCTGTGCACCACCCCGATGCCCGAAGCCATTTCCCGCTCACCTTCTCCTCCGCTTTGCTCCGCCTGTCTTCTTCGCTCGCCTCCTCCAGAACCCAGTGCCGCCGCCCCACCTCGTCACACCCCTCGTCGACGCATTGCCGAAGTCAGAACTCCATTCCTCCACTACCTTGCTCATCGCAGCATCGACAATCCAGTGCCGTTGCTCCCCGAAATCGCCATCCTCTTATTCTGTCGACCTCGCCTGCCGTCCTCCGCTCGAGCACCCCGCCAATTGCCGCCACAGATTGAACCTCCACCCCGTCGTCTTCAATCTTGAGAACCCTGAGCGCCTCTCGACCCCCCTCGGCTGCGCCAGACATCTGCCGCTTTCTCCATCCAGTCGCGCGCCCACTCTCTCCCGCTATCGCTCTCTCTCTCTCTCTCTCTCTCTCTCTCTCTCTTTCTCTCTCTTCCTCTCACTGTTGAAAAAGGTGGAGAAGGAGACAGTTTCGATTGTGCTGTTTGGATTGTTGCTGTTGATTTTGTTATATTGGTGTTTGGGTTACTGAGTTATAGTGTGGTGTGTAGTTTTTGGGTGTTGTGTTGTGTTGATGTTGGGTGTTTGTGGAGTAGGAGATTGAGTTGAAATGTTTGCTGAGATGGAGAAGTAAAGTTGGTGTTAGTGTTTAAAGTTGTTATTGGAGTGGAGTGTTTGTTGTCTTGGAATTTGTGAAGGAATTGACTGCTTTATGGAGTTGCTGTTTGGAGTTTTGCTGACTTGGAGCCATTGAAAGGAGTTGTTGCTGTTTGCTATTTGGAGTTGCTGATTTGGCGTGGCTGCCACACATCTCGCACGTGATCTACTGCCCGGGATACTAATCTCGTTATTCTATCTTTAATTTCATCGTCATCAAATAACAGGCAAGTATCTCTTGTACAATTTTATTTGTTCTAGTACAAGCCCTCGTAAAAATACCGCAAGTATATTATTTTTGACTCTAATTCGCATTCATAAGTCGAATTGATACCCGTTCCTATACCTAATCCGTCGATCCTGTATTCATATGTGATCGTGAATACTTCGTTATCCTAAGCATGACACGAACACAAATAAATACAAACATATGGACTTTTAGGGATTTTACAGGTTAGCGTGAATAATTATTTTCCACATGATCGTGGTTTGAATGTTGTTTTACTGTTTTCTTAAATCTTGTTAAAGTTTTATTTATGTAATCAGTTACCTCGTACTTGCAAAAATTATTTATATGACTCTAAAATACTATGGACCCATATATGTAATAATGAGTTAGACCCAAATATGACATTAAAACTATATGTTTGCATTTCATGACTTAAGAACATATTTCATGCACAATTCCTAGATGTTTACTATCCATAACTTGACATCGTTCTCATTGCATTATGATTGTGTTAACAAATTAATAAAATTAATAAGCCGGGGTTTAAGGAAAAGATTTAAGTAGTGGGCAATATAGAAGAGCGTACTCAAACGGGAACTGGTGGTTTCCCGACGCAAGTTGCAACTTACAAGTTGCAAGATTGCAAATTACAGGTTTACATGTTTCACGTTACAAGTTTACACTCTACATGTTTCACGTTACAAGTTTGCACGTATCTCGATACAATATTGAATGTACATGTTTTTCCCGAGTACGTGACCTATAAAACCCACCACTAAATCTAAACAAAACTGATTGCAAGTAGCAACCATGTAGTAAAAAGATGGATGCATGAAGTGCTACCTAGATAGAATTAAACATTAGACATAAGATTAACACGTGCACTTGCATGATCCAATTACATGTTACATGTTCATGTTGATTCGATACTTGTTTACTTATTTACTTGTTTTATATGCCACTTATTTCTTAATGCCTTGTTCATACCATGTTTACATATTGCATTTTCCTTACTCCTGATTCCATGCTCTTCCTATTTTTCTTTTGTTTTATTTTTGTTCCTGTTTCCCTTAGCTTGTACCCCCTTGCGGTCCGTAACTTGTATTAACGGGTCTTCTCGTTTCCCTTTCATTTTCTGTTGTTATAATATACTTGCAGGCCCAAATGGAGAGTTACCAGAATGTGTCGCTGACCAAGTGTTCTAGTTTATCATTATCATGTTATCTTTAGTTGTATTTTATTTCTTGCAACTATTTATTGTAATTCGGGCTTGTTTGACCCGTAACTATTATATTTCCCAGTTGTTGGTTATTTTTATGGACTATATCATGAACTTTCATTATTACATTGTGATTTACATGCCTGCGTGGATTGTTTTATCATCTTGTTGTTGAGTTTACTTGTACAGCTTATGAATGGTGTGTTCGCACCATTCGCTGGGCCTTAGTCTCGCGCCCGTATTCCCGTGTTTTGGGAAGCGGAACGTGACATTTTTATTTTCTTAGGGTAAAAGTGAACAAATGAGTGAATATATAAGAAAGCTAAGGACTTGCATCAAATGGTTAATGAAATGAGAAGATGAAAATTTGATGAAATAAGAGAAGCTTCGGAATATGCTGGAATCGGAAGTGAAACAACATGCAAATAGTGGTATCTTTTCTATATCTTTTGTTTTGTTTGAAAATTTTTGGTGAATTGTTGTATTGTATGTGTGTCTTATAGTTTGATCATTTTATTAACACACAACTAAGGAGTAATATAGAACAGTTGGAGGCAAATATTGAGGAACTTCGCAGACAATATGAGTATTTGCAAGCAAACTTTAAAACAGAGCAATCTGACAAGATGTAAGTCTCTTTCTTAGCATCTCTAAATTTCGGTAATTATTCGATTATTTTTTAAATTAATTTCTTTTAATTAAATAAAAATATAGAATGATGTTGGTTGGTTTGAAAGTGTGAATTAATTAATTTGTAGATTTGTCATCTTTTTATTATATTATGATTGAAATAACTAAGAGGCATTTCTAAATTTTTAAGTAATATATAATTTTATGAGTCCCTCAAAATTATTTTAGTCTGTACAATTTGAACAGGATAACACTAGTTTTTAGTAAAAAAAAAAAATAGGTCTCACGTTAAAATGATATGCTAAATACTTTGGAGGGTGTTAGGTATCCCTTCCTTTCTCAACCCATCCACATGCTATTGCAATATCAAAACAGGGCCTAACCATTGCTCTTAGCATTCTAAAAGTGATATATAACTCACAGGATACACATCTAAATAACAACAATAGAGATTTTCATGCATGGAATATTTACCACAGATTAATGCTACAAAACATATATATATATATTTGTAGCATTAATGAATGATCCATTAAGAAACTTTCTTAGGTGAAAAAATAAGAAACAATCTTATTAACTATTAGATCTAAGTGGCCATTGATTAATGACTTTAGTTAAAATACTAATAACTTAAAAAAAAACCGTTTTTTTTTTTATTTCATTCGGTTCAATGTATATCCCTTCAACTAAAAAAAAACCTGGGTTTTTCTTTTCTTTTCTCTGCGAAAAGTGCCATCTTTCTTTCTCTTTCCAATCTGCAGATCCAGTCTTCATTCGCCATGACCTTCTTTGCCGCCATCTGCCGCGCCTCATCCACTACCGCCTCATTCTCCTGCACAGTGGAGACAACGAAAAGGTTGAAGGAAATTGGATTGGATCACATAGGAGTTCATGTTATGATGTCAAATGTGTATGCTTGTAAGTGGGAGGATGTGATGAAAGTGAGGAAAGAGATGGAGGCAAAGCAAGCGAAGAAGGTCCAATGGTGTAGATTAGTCGAGGTTGATGGTGTTTCTTAGGAGTTTGTGGTTGGAGATAGGTCACATGAGAAGATGAAAGATGTTATTTCGGCTTTGAAAGTGATGGATGAGCAGATGAAGACAACAATGAGGCCATTGTAGGGTTGGCATCTGGGTCGACTGAGCCGGGTCGGGTCGGACTCGTCCGGGTTGAAGCATAACTTGGGCGGGTTCGGGTCGGGTCAGGGTGGCAAACGGGTCGGGCCGGGCCGGGTTTGAAATGGGAAAGTCAACCCGGTCAACCCGCGAACCCATTAGGGTCGAACCCGTCTTGAGTCGGGTCGCAGGTTGGCCCGTTTTTTTTTTTTTAACCACTTCACTTCACTTAAAAAAATTTACAACAAGTTTAACTTGTATAAAAGTGAAAAATGCATATATTATTGATTATTTATTTCAACTATTACATCTTTTTACAAGTTTTTTACATACAAATTACAAATACAAGTCCCCCCCCCCCCCCCCCCCCCCCCCCCCTTTAACCTAAAAAATAAAATAAAATTGTACAACAAGTATAAGAGATTAAGAGTTAAACAAAATTGTATATATTTATTCATTTCAACTTCTATGAAATTTGTACAACTTTTTACACACAAATACTGTTAAAAAAATATACAAATTCTTTTAATTACATGTTTAAGAGGACAATCTATAGTTCAGGATAGCCTAAAGATAGATTGCAAAAAGGGTATTGGACTACTGTCGTGCACCTCTACTTGACCTAAACCTATGATCTCTAAATTTCCTAATCTTGTTGTTGGACTTCAGGGGAGTTACTTTCACTTGTTGATGTGGATGCTGCTTTTCCTTGAGTCATGTCTTCAGCCTTCATTAAATCTTCAGTGCACACGAACATCTTCAAGCGATTCCTGTAATCTGTTAGAATTCGACCACTTGAAGAAAAAACACTTTCGGAAGCAACTGTGGAAATAGGAGGAATTAGTAGATATCTAGCCATATATGAAAGAATAGGAAAAAGATTTTCATGTTCTTTCCACCATTGTAACACTTCAATTTTAGTACTAGAACTCTCACTATCTTCTTGATAATTCCAATTTAATTCATTAGGTGCATTAGTCCTATGTTTTTTTAATTGAATAGGTGCAAGTAAATTAAAAGTGACATCTTCTAATGTACTCTTACCCTTACCTCTAGAAGTAGAAGAAGAAAAAGTAACTATACTAGTTGTATTACTAGATGCAAAAATTCTATCATAATAATCATACAAGTTATTCAATGTCAATTCAAAGCTAGCTAAAAGTGTGTCGCAATCAATTTCAAATTCATCTCTAAGTAAAGTAAAATACATTTCAATCAAACTCCTCGTACCCGCGAATTTGATACGAGGATCCACAATAGTAGCAATGCCATACAACATAGGAGGGGGATTAAAATACTTTAAAAATTTGTATAAGCGGGAACAACAATATGACCAATGTGTTCGTCCGAAATCATTTCTTGAAAAGTTTGCATCTTAGTAATGATTGAAATAAAAATACTATTAGAAGTAGAATCATAAGATGTAGAAAACTTCAAAATTGCGGTTTTAAACAGTTCCAAAAATCGTAATAAAGATTCGGCAAAATACCATGATTTGGGAGTTATCTGAAAATTTTTCATGTTTTTTGCAAGACAAATTTTTTTTATAATATCTTTGTATTGAGTAACAACATTTAGTAAATCGAAAATAGAGTTCCATTAGTGTTTAACATCTTTAGGAAATTTTCTAAATTGTATTCCCCTAGCTTTACACCATACTTTAAATTCTTGAAGCATAAGACAACTCAAAGCAATAGCATGTACCCAATTTCTAATTGCAATTATATATGGATCGGCTACTTTCAATGCATCTTGTACACATAAATTTAAAATATGACACACACATCTAACATGAAATATTTCCTTACATGAAGGAGCTAATTGTGTTCTAATGTACTAATCGAAGCATTGTTGTTAGATGCATTTTTAATACTAATAGTAAAATTTTTATCACGAATATAATATAAATAAAAAACTTTTAAAATACGTGTTGCAATAACTAGTCCACTATGGAGAAATGGCAAAGCCACAAGTGAGATGATTTTCTTTTGAATTATCCAATCACTATCTATCCAATGACAAGTTGATTCCATCATCGGAATATCGTTACAACCTTTCTAATAATCGGAAGTTAATGATACTCTACAAGTTAAAGAATACAAGACTGCAATTAAATCGTCTCTCATTTCGTTGTAAAGTTTAAAATAATCGGATTTTAGTGTGTTTCTACGAATTCTTCCAAAATGTGGATTTAGTGCATTTTGGTTAAAAGACTCAATATTCCTACTCTCGGAATAGGAAAAAGGTACCTCATCTTTAATAACTAATCGGGCCATTTTCCGACGAACAAGTTCGGAATCATAGGATTGACTATCTGTTTGTCCGGTTCTAGGGTTGATTTTTTGTTGGCCATGTTGGTCTTGTACGAAATCTTTGTGTACATTTAAAATGTGTCGTTTAATTGTATCTGTTCCCTCATCCTTCTTCCATTTGTAACTCTTTCCACAATGTTTACAAATCTTATGTCCTACACCTGGATTATTCTCATCGGGGATATAGTTATAAAATCTATGTCAATCACTTATTTCTCCCCTAGTATTTCTACTACTAGTGGATTCAGTTTGCTGTGATTGTGTGTCAACATCATGCATTTTTTCTTCTATTTCGTGTGTAGGGATATTGTGAGTTCCTACCATACGATTATGTGTAAATTCAGGTTCAATTTGTGGGACTATTGGAGGCCGACATGAAGTATCGGTAGAATCTTGTCCACTTTAGCTATGGCCGCTACCTCGTGATCTAGACATGGTAATAATGTATGTGAAAAAAAAGATTTCGAGTATTTTACTAGTGTAAGTGAAATAATAGAAAAAAATCTATGAGGTATATGTTAAAAAATAAAATCTAAAAAACAATAGGAGGTTTGAGAGAGAGAAAAACGAAAAACCAGCAAACAAATGTGATACAAAAAATTAAAACTACAACAAAATTCAAGACAATAGGAGGGTTTGAAATTTTGATACCGTACTTTGCTGGATAATCGAATATACAAATGAGAAAGAAAATAAAAGTAGAGAGTAGTCGGTAATCCGGTAGTCGTTGAAATTTGAAAGAGAGAGAAAGAGCTTCTTTGTTGGAAGAGTTGAAGTAGACGTAGTTGAGAGTTGAATCAAAACAATTCGATACGATCAAACATTGTTACTTCTTTGTTGCTTGTTAATTTGTTGAAAAACTTGATTGAATTGAGTAGTAGTAGTAGAGAGAGTAAGAGAGTAAGGTGTGGAAAGTTTTAGATTACATTAAAGGGGTATTTATAGGAAAAATTAAATATTAAAAAAAAAAAAAAAACAGCAGCAGCCAACGGCTCTCGGGACCGTTTGATCCGCGCGGGTCGAACATTTGACCCGTTCAGGTCAAACGGATCCAAATCCGCGGGTCGACCCGTGGGTTGGCGGGCGGGTTTGACTCGGTCAACTGGTCGAGCGAGCCGGGTCCAACAGGTTTGATTTTCGAATTTACGACCCGGGTCGACTCGGGTAGACCCGCGGGTTAAACCCGTACCCGAACAGCATTGTAGCTGGCCGGGTTCGTGTGTGCGGGTCAACTTGAACCGGTTGCCATCCTTATGCCATTGTACATTAGGGTTTGCTTAGTTGGTTTTTAATTTAGGATTGTTTGTTTAGCTTTCAAAATTTGATGGATCCAGGTAATGTTCTTAGTTTTTAAAATCTGAACATATTTGTCGCTTACCATATGTTTGACTAAATGCCTATGTAGATCATGTGTTTGACATTACTCTTTATTTAGGCAGGTGCTGTGGTGGGAATACTTCACCATTCCAAACTAACATACTTGGTACCTTTTTTTTTTTTTTCCTGCTCAATGGTCAGAGCATCTGTATTCGTTGAATGTAAAAATATGGATATATGGATAAATAAAAATAGGAATTGAACTTTTGCTGCAGTCGTTTAAAGCTATTTTTTAGCTTTCTATCTTAAAATAATAAGCGACGGCACATGATGTGCCGTCGGAGGAAAAAAAAACAATAAATTTTGTGGGACGGCACTCGAAGTGCCGTCCGAACACAAAAATAAAAAATTAATAATAATAATTGGAGCGACGGCACATGAAGTGCCGTCGGAGAAAAGAAAAAAAAAAATCCACCCGAAAGGAGGGACGGCACATCATGATGTGCCGTCCAACACCTTTGTGATTTTTTTTGGCCATTCATCCAGCATTTAAGGATTTATTAATGCTTTCTTTAGACCATATTATGTGCCAGGAATTTATTAAGGATTTATTAAAGCATTTAAGGATTTATTAAGGATTTATTTTAAATTTTTTTTAAAAAAAAAAAACCAAGGGACGGCACATCATGTGCCGTCCGAGAAATAAGAAAGGCGTGGGACGGCGCTTCGAGTGCCGTCCGAGGAGAATTTGTTTTTCGGTTTTTTAAAATTATTTTTGACGCTTTTTAATTGTGATAATTAATTAATTTTCCAAGGGACGGCTATTGAAGTGCTGTCCGACGAAAAAAATATTAATTTTTTTTGTGGGACGGCACTTTGAGTGCCGTCGCTCAAATATCGATAATTCCTCTATCCATTCTCAAATATAGCACGCGACTGTAGCAAAATATCGATAATATGGATATTTAGCAAACGAGTGCAGCGCTTTTTTTAGCCAAATATCCATATTATCGATATTTAGCAAACGACTACAGATGCTCTCAGAATGTCACTTCCGGGAACTTCCTTTCCATGGTTTGCTTTAGGCCTGAGACTGTGAAGTGTGATTTTTCGTACAAGCTCAGAGTGAGGACCCGAGCAGAGAATCAGGATGCTTAATTTGAAGATGAAGGCTTCGGTTGTGTATGGAGGAATGGGACGGGGTCTATCCTTCAGGGCTTCTGCTTATTTCCAATCCTCTGATCATTGATATAAATGTTTCTTAAGGAATGTGCAGTAGTCAGACATTGCATTATGCTTAAGTTGTTTTTCGAGTTCTATTATGAATTTAAGTTTGGTTTATATTACTACTAATATCCATGTTATATATAGCTCAGTGATGCTTATGGTAGTTGGTTTGTGTTCTCCAGCATTTTGATTCTGATACTGTTTAATTGAGAGGTGGTTGTTTTATTGTTTATATGAAACACAATAATCAAGAATCTTTCTTTTTTTTAAAGGGTAAAATGGCGAAAAACACCTTTGATCTATCAGCCAATAGCCTTTAACCCCGTAAACTATTGGTCAATATGGTAAACCCCCAGAACTACAAATTGCGGTCAAATTCAGTACGGAAAACCTAAAAGGAGGTGTGAAATGACCAAATTGCCCTTATATTAATAAACTATTAAAAAAAAGAAAAAAACCCCAAAATTTCTTCTCTTTCTCTCCCAAAATCCTTTAAAAAAAATCCAAATTCAATCCCAAATCCAAATCCAAATCCCCTCACTCTCCCAAATCAAAATCACAAACCAAAATCATCATCATCATCATCATCACCCCCAGCCGTTGAACCCACCGTTGACCTCTACCCGACCCCACTGTCACTTCCTCCAACCCCGCTGCCGCCGCCTCCTTCGGATCCGAAATCCCTCCGACACCTTCGTTAAGATCTGGAAAAAAAAAAACACGCCAACAATAGCAAGAACAAAATCAGGAGACGATGATGATGATGAGGATGATGATAATGATGATGGGTTTGTATCTGATTTTGAGGAACATAATCAGGAACAAAATCAAGAAGAAAATAAATATTGGATTTTAGATTTGGATTTTGGATTTGGATTTTGGCAGATGAATTTTTTTTAGTGTTGATTATGGTTTTGGTTCGATTTGGATTTGGATTTGGATTTTGATTTTGATTTTGATTTGCGTGAAAATTTTTGGTTTTTTGGTTTTTATATGGGTTTTTTTTCCCGATTTTTTGGAGGAGAAAAAACAGTGAAAAATAAGGGCAATTTGGTCATTTCACTAGGGTTGGCATTCGGGTCGACCGAGTCGGCTCAGGTCCAACCCGCCTGGGTTGAAGGTTGACATGGGCGGGTTCAGGTCGGGTCGGAGGGTTAACCGGGTCGGGTTCGAAATTGGAAATTTCGACTCGGTCGACCCGCGAACCCATTCGGGTCGAACTCGTTTCGGGTTGGGCCGGGTAGCGGGTTGTCCCGGTTTGAATTTTTTTTTTTGGAATTTTTTTTGGATTTTTTACTACTTCACTTAAAAAAAATTATAACAAGTAAAGCTGTATAAAAGTGAAAATATATATATATTATTGATTATTCATTTCTTTGTTGTTTGCTTCTTTGTTGAAAAAACTTGATTTAATTGAGATTGAATTGAGTAATAGTAGACTAGTAGTAGAAAGAGTAAGAGAGTAAGGTGTGTAAATTTTTAGATTAAATTAAGGGGGGTATTTATAGAAGAAATACAAAAAAAATAATAAAAAACAGACAAAAAAACTCGTGGGTCGAACGTTTGACGGTCTAAACCCGCGGGTCGACCCGCGGGTTGGCGGGCAGGTTTGAATCGGTCAACGGGTTGGGCAGGCCGGGTCGAGCGGGTTGAGTTCGCGATTTTTCCGACCCGGGTCGACCCGGGTCAACCCGGGGGTTCGACCTGGACCCGAACGTCATTATAGCGAGCCGGTTTCGTGTGGGCTGGTCGTGGATCAGCCCGGCCCGGTTGCCATCCCTACTTTTCACACCCATTTAGGGTTTCCGTATAGGATTTGACCGCAAGTTGTAGTTAAGGGGGTTTACCATATTGGCAAATAGTTTAGGGGTTAAAGACTTTTGGTTAATAGATCATGAGTGTTTTTCGCTATTTACCTAAAAAAAAATTAACGGGAATGAATTAATTAGATGATCTACAAAGTTATTTCCCTTTTTGTTTTTGCATTTAATGTGATTCCCAAAATTTGAGAATTTTTCTTTAGTATATGAAATACTCGAGTGTTCGAGTGTTAGGAATGGTGAAGTATTCCCACCATTGCATCTGCTTAATACAAAGGAATGTCAAACACATGTTGTACATACACATTTCATCAACCACTAATGTACTCTATTAGGCATTTAGTCAAACATGTGGCAAGCGACAAATATGTTCAGATATTGAAAAGTAAGAACATTACCTGGATCCAACAAAATTTGAAAGCTAAACAAACTCGGAGAATGAAATCCCAAATTGAAAATCAACTAAGAAGACCCCTAATGTACAATGGTCTCAATTGTTGTCTTCATATGCGTATCCATCACTTTCAAAGTTGAAACAATCTCTTTCATCTTCTCATGCGACCTATCTCCAACCACAAATTCCTAAGAAACACCATCAACATCGACTAATTTACACCCTTGCTTTGCCTCCATCTCTCTTCCCCACTTTCATCACATCCTCCCACTTATAAGCCTCTACATACACATTTGACATTATAACATGAACTCCTATGTGATCCAATCCAATTTGCTCCAACCTTTTCGTTGTCTCCATTGTGCACTGTGCAGGAGAAGGAGGCGGCGGTGGATGAGGTGCGGTAGATGGTGGCAAAGAAGGCCATGGCGAATGAAGACTGGATCTGCAGATTGGAAAGAGAAAGAAAGATAGCACTTTTGTCATAGAAAAGAAAATAAAAAACCAGGGTTTTTTTTAGTTGAAGGAATATAAATTGAACCGAATGAAATTTTTAAAAAAATCGATTTTTTTTAAAGTTTAAAGTTATTAGTATTTTAACTAGAGCCATTGATCATGGGCCAATTAGATCTAATAGTTAATAAGACTGTTTCTCATTTTCTCATCTAAAAATATTTCTCATTAGAACACTCCTTGTATATATATGGAAAGGGAACTCAGTTTGGTGGTTGTTTATGCTTCATGTTTGAATTTATTGGCATCCTTTGCAAGCATCTTTTGGTTTTTCTTAAGTACTCAAATTGTAATGAACTCTCGAAATAATATATTTTAAGAAGATGGTCCCGAGTTGTGATTAGATAAAACTACACTTTCACAAATATTAGAGGCATTGATGAAGGTAATAGCAAGAATTTTGCATACCGCTACTATGAGTTGAGTTACTTAGCAAAACAACAAGTTGAGATTGGATTAGCTTCCGATGAAGGCTACATGTTCATGCGTGATAACATGATCAAGTGTATTGAAGGATTTATTCCTATGCAACCTCAAGTTAGTGGTTGCCGAAGGGAGTGAAACAAGACCTTATGGTAAGGACTTCGTATTGTTTCATGTTTCTGTTGAAGAGCCAAGCCCATGCAAAACTAAGGGAAGACAAAGTGGAAATAGGTTGAAGCCAATGCGAGAGAAAGTGAGAGCAAAACCAAGAAAATGCAATTGTTGCGCTTTGCGAGGGCAAGGCCACGATGCGAGAACTTGCCCAAAGAAACTTGATAGGTATAATATGACTAAGTCTCTCAACTTTCATATATTTTAAAATTTAAATACTGAGCTTGACTAATTTCATCTTTATTGTTCATTTATTTAGTGCACAAAAGGTGGATTCCTCTACTGAACAAAGTTTCGATGACACTGCCGATGCAATGAACTGAGGGGAGTATTCTAGTTGTTGTGAAATCATGCTCTCTGTTAGTATGAAAATCATGCTCTAAAGTCTTTTTTTTCTTTTACTTTGTGGAGGGGAAGCAACAAATGAAGGGGTAGCAACAAATGAAGCACTTGGTATTGTTGTGAAGGGGAAGCAGCAATTCAAGCAACAACAACAGTTCAAGCAGAAGCAACAAATTGAGCATATGAAAGACTTGTATATGAACAACAGTAGTATATTGAGAGATTTTATATGAATAGCAGCAGTGTATGAGCATATGAATTTTTGGCTGCATAAATGACCCATTTTGATGTTCTTTTATACCCATAAGAGATGGATTTTGATAGATATATATTATTTGATCATTATCAGAGATGCTTGACTATTAAACCCTCTTGTTCTTCAACTTTATTACTGTTCTTTATAGTGATCATCAAGTTTGAATGTGATTCACTGTCATCAGGGATGAAATACAATCTCATCTCATTATTCACTTATCAGTGCCTTGGCCGTCTTGATTAGAAGCATTGTTCATAGACTCATTTCAGATATTATGTTACATTTTTTAGTATTAGCCGATTTATGAAACAATGCTTTAAAGTTTGATATGTCAAATATCAGTATTGTGTGCCAGTGTATCATTTATCGGTCATAGCAGTAGTAGAAGCATCAATAGAGGCAGAATTTCAATATGTTATGACCAGCATATATTCAATATTTGAAACTATGCTTCAAAGTTTGATGTACCTTATGGGAAAAAACAAGAACAATCTAATGTAAACAGAGCCAAACAATTTATTCAACAAAATAATCTTACTTCATTACTTTTCTTTTCCATACGGTTTATAGACACCTTAAAACAAACAGACAAGCACCGTAAAGCCATCCATCACGTAAAGTTGGGTGATTGGCTGATCGCTTAGTTGAATTAATTTTGCCAACACCTCTTCATCTATGCTACTTCCGAACAATGCCATGGGGATCGATACATATATATTTTCAAAATAATTTCTACAATTTGTACGGGCAAAAGCAAGAACAATCTCATGTAAACAAAGCCAAACAATTTATTCATCAAAATAAGCTTACTTCATTACTTTTCTTTTACACACGGTTTAAAGACACCTTAAAACAAACAGACAAGCACCGTAAAACCATCCATCTCATACAGATCGCTTAGTTAGATTAATTTTGCCAACACCTCTTCATCTATACTACTGCCGAACAATGCCATGGGGATCGATACATATATTTTCAAAATAATTTATACAATTTTCCCAAACAATCACTACAAACAAGCATCAAAACAATCAGCAAATGCTGCCTGGAGGAGCTGCTACTACTACTGCTTTTGCTGCTTCTCAACTCCTTGTACTGCTGCTGCTTCTCAACTCATTCTACTTGCTGCTACTTCTCCTACTAACCCAAACAAAATTAAAAAGCATAAGATGAATGTATGATTTATTCAACTAACCCAAACAAAATTTAAAAAATTAAAAATAATAGTAGGCTAAGAATACACTATTCACACTGGACCTGTACTGGGGTGCCATGCCAACTAGTTCAAAAGCATAAATAATCACAAAGTAACTGAACAACATATATAAGAAACTCAACCAAACTGAAGAGCAAGTATCAAATTTCATAACTGAAAAGACTCAGCCATTCAACTTAGAGCAGCACCAAACAAATATCAAAGTAACTGAACAACAAATGTCAGTTACTCAGCCATTAAAACCAACAACAAATATCTGCTACAATATCTTGCCACAATATTTTTATCGTGCTACAATATTTTTCAGATCATAAGGTGTGTCATCACTGCCTACACCAACACAAAAAAATATAGAAAGACCAAACCCCCAAAATGTATAAAAGAGAATCAAATACTTCCCTGAATCAAATTAGTACCCCTTCTTCGTAAGTGAGAGAACGGGAGAACGGAGAGCCGACCAATTTCGATCATGATCATGATTGAAATTAGAGGGATGAGTGAGCTAGGGTTTCGATTTGGGGGGAATATCACCATGGATGAAGTGGAGCGTCGAAATCGAAGAGTAAGAGAGATTAGGGAGAGATCGTCGAGTTAGGGTTTCGATTTGGAGCTTGGGTGGTCGGATTTGGTTGGCTTGAATTTAGGGTTTCGATTAGGAGAGATTTGAGAGCGGGGAGAGAGTGTTGATTCTTGATTTTGATGACTACAACACAATGCAAAGTTGTGCTATCACTTCTTGCAGGGTGTATCAAGATCTATACCATAGTGCAATACACAAAGGCAACGTTATTCCAATGAAGCTTTCAAAGTTGATCCATTCCACAAAGAACTTAGTTCAAGCCACATTGATCAAGCAAGATTCAAGATATAAAGACAATGGCTCAAGCTCAAGTCAAAGACTCAAGTTCAAGACAAGACTAGTGCTTCAAGTTATTTTATATTAAAGTGTCTTGTAACAATTGTTGTAACCTTTGAGTCTTAGAAATATTGTAATAGCCTTGTCACACACACACTCACACATATCTTTTAATATGTGAGTGTTTTTATAAAAGTTAAAAGGTCGAAGTAAGCTTGAATAAGATCAGCTGTTGAGTACCAGTCGACCATTCTTCAGAACCAGTAGACTGTCTTAGTACGAAACTGTTTGAAATCATACAAGCTCTAACCAGTCGACTCATCATGGCAACCCAGTCGACTGTTCATGACATTTCGACAGTTTTCTGATTTCAAAACTTATTTTTCAAATTCAAAACAAATTCTATCCGTTTTAATTCAGTTTTAGGAACTGTTCTTCAATGTTCCTATGATTCATCTCTATAAATAGAGCATAGGAATGACCATGAAAAGGTTCCAAGCATTCTCTCAAGTTTTAAAGTTTTTGTTTTTAAAGAGAACAAGTTTTCTACGAAGCAATCATAATCTCTAAGTCTTGGTTCTCTGAAAATCAGTCTAGTATAACATTGAATTTATTTTAAACTGATTTCAAAAGTTAACCTATTAGCCACCACACAAAAAATCACAATCACAAACAAGGCTATAGGTTGTTGTAATTCTTTTGTTGTTGTTTGTTCACTCTCGGGTTGTGAGAGTGGTCATTTCGGTTGGAGAGTAGGGCTCTAGGTTGTAGAGTCAGGTTTTCACTCTAGGTTGTAGAGTGGGTGTGCTCTCTCTAGTGGCGAGAGAGCTACGGGTTTGGTAAGGTTGTTGTTGAACGCCGTAGGGTATTCTTGTATTTTCTTCAAGAATAATGAAAAATCTGAAGTGAGTTTCTTGGGAACTGAATGTAGGTCGGGAGGACCGAATCAGGATATATCGCTGTGTACTCTGTGATTGACTCTCTCTGTAGTTGTATTTTCTTCACTTGCATTTCAATTTTTCTGTGTTTTATTCGAAAACTTGTCTGGCAAGTCGACTGAGTCTTCTCTATAAGTCCACTGATCAGACTTGTATAAAATACTCTTCGAACACTTGTCTGGTAAGTCGACTGAGTTTCCGCTATAAGTCGACTGATCAGACTTGTATAAAATACTCTTCTTATCTGATGCCCCTATCGACTGTGCTCTCTTTTTAAGTCGACTGTATAGAACGAAAAGTTCATTTATTTTAAATTAATTTTTATACAACACTATTCACCCCCCCCCTCTAGTGTTATTTTTCCTTGTCTACAGGATCCAACAGAGAGAAGATAGGATTATGAGAGTTTTAAGAGTGGGGAGGGGGAGGGGAAATGACTATTGTACCCCTTGTGCAAATGGGCTAGAGTGGGAGAAAGGAGAGCCATTTGATTTCCATCACGATCATGATCAAAATCGAACGACTAATCTCGAGTGCACACAAGAGTGCGCAAATGGGGAGTGCGCAACTGATCCCTACTCTCTCTCTCTCTCTCTCTCTCTCTCTCTCTCTCTCTCTCTCTCTCTCTATATATATATATATATATATATATATATATATATATATATATATATATATATATATATATATATATATAGTCCCCTTTCGTTGTGCACTAGACCTCCGTGTGCACTTGTGTGCACTCGACCTTCCCGCCTTCGAATTAACGATCTGAGCCGTTCACATTGATCTACACATCTAAATTAGTCTAAATGTATAAATATAAATTATATTATATTCATTTGTCCATCCATTGAAGTGTTACAAAATTGCACGACTAAAAATCGTTGTTTTTTATAGTCACATGCTGGATAGGAAAATGAATTTTAAATGATTTTATTTTACATATTTAGACTGATTTTGATGTGTAGATCAATGTGAACGGTTCGAATCGTCAATACGAAGGCGGAAAGGCCGATTTATCAAAAAAAAAAACGAAGGCGGAAAGGCTGAGTGCACACGGCAGCCTTGTAACACCCCGCAAAATTGAGTTATGACAATTTTGCCCACGGGTGTTACACACGTGTATTTTGTACTGTTACGGATAATATCCGTTGCATATTTTAATATAAATATTCTCTACGCGTTTCGTATTTGATTCTTATATATATATATATATATATATATATATATATATATATATATAATCTCTCGAATTCGATCATGTATTTGAATTTAAATTTTTACTCAAATATTTAATATTCTGTTTTTACATGCATTGCACGTGTTTTCAATACACGTCATGATTACGTATGTTCCACACATGCAATGTTTCTACGTATTTTAACTATTTATTTTTATAACTTTTTTGAATTTGCTTTATAAATTGAAATTCATTTTTCTCATATTTTGACTCAAATATATTTATACGTGCGATGCACGTGTTTTCTATGTACATATTGATTACATTATTGTATATGTATAAAATTAATGAAATGTATTTTTTGTATGTTGTATTTCGATTATTTATAAACATTTTTCTGTTGATCAAATTTATTTTGTATTTGAATATTTATTTTACGTGTGACACATGTGTTTGCAGTACACATGTTGGTTATATTCTCTTTCAAAATAAAATTTATGAAGTGTGTGCGTGTGTTTATTTTTATTTATATATGAAAACTCTAATTATAATTAAATTAAACTAGTTTTATTAAATACATATTACAACATATAACATATGCGTTTGATTTAAATAAAAATTCTTGATAATTTGTGTGCACACACGTAGCACGCACGCGCACATGCTTTCTCACCCTTGGATGGTTGCCGGGAGTGCTTGAGAGAGTGGGGGTGTGAGTAGGAGTTAGTGGGTAGTTAATTGTGTTAGTGGGTAATTAGTTAAATCCTATTAATTAATCTTGTAAAACACCCCACCCTTAACTACTCATGAACACACAACAAACAAAACAAAAAAATGAGAACAAGTTGGCCTTGCTGTTGGCATTTCGGGAGTGAGGAAATTTTTGGAGTGGAGGATTTTTGGGGCTTTTGCTAGGAGTTTCTACCACTAGGGAATTCTACTTTTGAGGTGGATGTCTCTTTAATTTCTAATTTAGTTATTTTGATGCATGAAATTGTTAGCTAATTGCTTTGTGTAATTTAGAATGTGATTGGTGAATTAGATTGAGTATGCATGCATGCTAGATTAAATAGACTAGATGAATAGATGAAGATACAATATAGAAATTGATTTGTCATGCTTCTAAATGTGCATAATATTTCTTGTGTGTTAATATCATGTGTGTTTGCTCATATATGTTAATTAATGAATGTTGGTTCATAATATATTTTTCTACACCATGATTAAATTGTATATGTAAAATTGAGAATGCATAGCAATTTGTAAAATTGAGAAATTTATGTTAGAATTGCATGTAGATTTGCAAGTGGATTGGGGGGTATGGGTATTTTTTCCTAACCTTTTAATAATTGGTAGGGCATTCATGCTAATTTTATGAAGTTAAAATAAATTGTAGTCTAACTTGAATTAATGAGGAACAAGAATGTAGAGATTAAAGATTGCACTATCTAAATTAATTTGAATAATTTCCAAGTTAAATTATAGGGATTTTTCATTCTGAAAATTTTAGAGGTGATGTGTATAGCAATGATCATGAAAATATTTAAAAAAGAAGAAAACTTGAAGTTATATGATTAGATTAAAAATAATTGAGAAAAAGAGAGTTAGTATAAAATGAACCTAATAGAGATTAGATCACTTAGTGATGTTGGACTTCTTGGTTGGCGCGTGTGGGCTCTTGCGCCGCTGGGTTGCGTGCGGGTTCGAGGCGGGGGGGGGGGGGGGGGGGGGGGGGGGTTAATCTGTTTTCTTTTTGTTTATTTATTAATAAATTTGGTTTTTATTAAAGGATTTTAAAGTATGGATTATTGGAAAGTTTTAGAAATAAGTTAAACATAAAGTTGAGATGTTTTGGGATAAAATAAATAGTAATTTAGTTGGATAAGAGACATTTTATTATTATTTTGATTAGAGTTGTACTATTAGATTTAAAAAAAGGAATTAAAGAGAATAATTGAAATTGGGTTGATTATAAAGATTTAGTTTTATTTGGAAAATAAATAAATGGTGATATATGTTTGAAATTAGGAAATAAATTTGAGTATTTGAACTAGAATTGTATTATGAGAATTGATATGCGAACTAAGGAGAAAATTTGGGGATTGAGTTGAATATAAAATTAAGTTTGGAATTGGATAAATACCAATTTACATTTTGATTAAGAAGAAAATTTTGATTATTTGACTAGAGGTATTTTAAAAGTTTTATCCTTTGGATTAAACTCGATCTAGAGTTAATTTGAGTTGTTAAAGAGTAAAATTTGAAAGTTGAACATCATATTATTTTGAAAGAAGGAGTTTATTGAAAGTAATTGGTAAAGGTTATCAATCTACAACTTCATTGCAGTTCTATTAAAAGAGACTAGTAGTTTACACGTGCGATGCACGTCTTAATAAATATATTTTTTTAAGAGTAAAAATTCAGACATAGTCTGGATTTGATCTAAAACCTCATTACAATAGTTATGCACATGTGTTGCACGGGTTGGTAGATGGACAAATTACACTAAGACCTCTCATTATAGTAGTAGAGATGGAGAAACTATCCATTATTACAGAAATTGATGAATAAGATTATGAAACTAGTTGATCGAATAAATGGGGTTGTGTGAGCAAGGGAATAACTGATTATACGAATGAATGAGACTTTAAAATGTAGAGGGTATGAATAACCTAGGATATCGTGCACATAAAATGTGTAGATTCTAGAGGCTAAGTGAGACCCAAATTACCGACAAAGGGTTGAAATTGATTATTGAAATTTGAGAAGTGGCCAATATGTGCCATCATTCTCGGTATATTGTTTAAGTCCAGTAGGAGGGTAAGCTAGCTCTAGGTGGTATTATTATTCATGTTTAAATTTAAGGATAGGCACTAGAAGAAGATGTGATGAAACTTAGGCAAAT
Source organism: Hemerocallis citrina (assembly GCA_017893485.1). NCBI lineage: Eukaryota > Viridiplantae > Streptophyta > Magnoliopsida > Asparagales > Asphodelaceae > Hemerocallis > Hemerocallis citrina. The sequence continues at coordinate 99,166,769 of CM030367.1, forward strand.
GTAAGTGTGACGCTTCTATATAGTCTGACGGTGAATTCCTGGAATATAGACCCAGTCAGACGGTGGATTACTGGACTGTGGTTGCTTGCAGGGTGAGACGAGCCTCAATTAAATCCCGGACTACGATTGATCTGACGGTGGATTCCAGGATCATGAGTAATCGGGCGGATAGGAGGCAGATCACCAATATATATGTATATACCAGGGCTAGAGCGGTACTTGCGGGATGTTCGCATGACGAGAATTTTCGTTTAGTCTGACGGTGGACTCCAGGACTGGAGTCCGTACTCATAAAATGTCTAAACCTTGCTTTTGTTACCGTAGTAGAATTTTCATAACGAGGGATTGAACCCTATAATGTGGAGTACGTAAGGGCTTGCCATCGGACCTATGTAGTATGGGATGCATAGAATCCGAACAGGTATGCATTAGTGTCATCGTAGTGTAAATGTCTGCATTAGGCATTAAGTTCATATTATACACTGACACAACTAGGATAGTCACTTTTCCTGTTTGCATTCAAGTTTGTGTTTGGTAAATTAAAGAATTGATGTATTATAGCATTGCGTCAGTTGTATGCAACTGACGTGCCCACAGTTTTTGAGATGCAGGATTGCACTTGGCATAGGCTTGAAGTCACTATGATGAGTTGTTTCAAGATTGAAGAATTTTCATTATTGTAGATTGTATTGTATTCATTTAATTCCGCTACGCTATTGTAAAGAATATGTTGTAAATATTTTTTTAAAATTCCTTGTAAATTTGTACGAATTTGAAGAAAAAGATCATGTATTTGCTGCGAATTACCTGTGTTTGGTATTCAGGGTGTTACAGGCCTAGTGCACAACGGAAGGGGACTCTCTTTCTATATATATATAAACTGTCTCTGGTTTAGAGAATATATATATATTTATTTTCTCAGTGTCTTCTAAACCAGAGCCAGTTAGAACACTGATATACATTCAGGCGTTCATTTGTTGTAGTCGACACTGATATAAACGCCCCTACAAATATCATATTTATATATTTGTCTCCTTTGATATCGTAGTTGCATGAACACCCCTTACAATGTAAGGTTCACTTCATTTTTAGGGTAATGCTACACCTACTACTAAATCTATGATTTTTCTCTTTACTATCTTAGGTGGCACACTATTATTAGATGTTTTTACCACCCACTCTATAATAATTCTCACTAACAGTGTACCACCTAAGGTAGTTAAGAGAAAAATAGTAGATTTGCTAGCAGGTATAATATTACCCTTATTGAATGTTTCTACCATCTGCTCTCAAAGTTTTTTTACCTTAATTACAAATATACTAAGTACACACAGTGTAGTTGGTAAGGTTTCTTGCACTTAAGTGAGAGGTGTTCGATTCTGGGCTTCAAACAGAATAAATTTGAAAATTTTCTTGTATTTTGGTTATGATAACACCTTGTCTTATATTATCTCACACAAAAAAAACACCATGTCATATAAAAAATATAAATAAGGGAATATTATTACATCACCTGTTGAAGAAAACAAAATCAGGACAATGCTAATGGTACTACTCTTTTTTACTTACTTTAATACTACTACGCTAGTAGAAATCGAGCCAATAACATACTATTGTAAAAGGTTTTTACACGATGCTTTCAATTCACAAGTCTAGTGGTACTAAAGTAGAAAACAAAAATAGTACATTTAGCATTTTTTTACTAAAATAATCATAGGGATAAAAATGAGAAGAACTATAACATTTCTACAAATGCAAGATGGTGGGGACAAATATAGAAATACTTTATTTGTTGGGAAAAGGTATGCAAGAAGACAAAAGGAGAGAAAACTCATTAATATAATCAAATTGCAATCCAGAAAGTTAGCAGATTAACACAGGACCAGAGTGGTAAAGAGCGATGGGACTTGGAGTGTGCTCCTCCAAGGTCCTGGGTTCGAACCCTATGGTAAACACCTCTGGAGTGTGGCCAGTGGCCGTGGGCTATAGATGGGCCTGCGCAAAACCTAGCCACGGGACTGGGATTAGTCTGTCTGTCCCAAAGAGGGGGATAGGTCTGTCTGGCCCATAGAGGGGGGCAGGATACCCAGTTAAATCAAAAAAAAAAAAAAAAAAAAAAAAAAAAAAAAAAACACAGGACCAGAGTCACCAGACAATAGGGCTGCAAACAAACCGAGCTACTCGGCTTGAGCCCGGTTAAAGATCGGTCAAAGCTCGACTCGAGACGAGCTCGAGCTCGAAATCGAGCTCGATAGCTTAACGAGCCAAACTGGAGCTCGGACTTTTTGTGATTATTAGGCTAAGCTTGCGAGCTACTTGGCTCAAACTCGGTCAAAACTTGGCTCGAAACGAGCTTGGATTGCTTAATGAGCCGAACTCGAGCTTCAAGATATTCGGCTCGATTCGGCTCGTTTGCAGCCCTACCAGACAGACAAACCTCATATGATATTTGCTTCATTTCTAAACCATAAACAAATCATTAGCAAATAGCAATTGACATGCAACCAATCATGCACTAAGATAGGATGATCCGAAATTAGGCACTTTCTTAGATTTATTTTTCCCAAAAGCTTGTCTTTTTGTAACCATTCACACACTCATTGGAGCCTCACTCACGCCACCGACTAGAATTTTGAGAAGAAGAGAATAAAGATCTTTTCCATATAACTTTGGATTTGCATGTGGGTAGATACTCATAGATTTTGGCCCCATCCCATGTGAGATCCCAACTTGCCCTGTTGGTACGGACGCATGGTCACATGGCAGGCACACCTGAGGGCATTTTCTTCCCTTGCATAAAAATAGCCACATACCTTGAGGAATGGGTCCAAATACCATGTTCTTTATCATAATTATCTTAGAGTTGTAGATCAACCAAAACAAAAACCTAAATGAGAACAAGATTTTTAGGAAGATGTATGTCAGATTCATTCGGTGGTGTCGGCATGTAACTAATTTACACGTGCGATGCATGTTTAAATAAATATTTTTTTTAATGTAAAAGTTCTGACATAGTATGACTTCGAACTTTAGACCTCCTTTAAATTCGTTACACATGAATGATGTACGAGCTTTTTTACAAAGTTAGGATTTGTTTAACTACAATCCCAACTAACCTATTAAAATAGTATTAGTATAATGTACGTACGAAAGTATAATTATTAAATTAAATGAACATATATCGAAATAATTTTTTTTTTATATTTGAATGTTTTGATATGGGTGACACATGCGGTACACGTATATATTGTTGAATTTAGTTTGAATGTGTATTGCACTCATTTGTTTAGTTATAAAGTTAGGGTTTGTTTGGTTACAAATCCAACTATCCCATTAAAATAATACTAGTAATTTGTACGTGCGATGCACGTCTAAAAAAAATAAAGTCATCAAATTAAATGAATATATATTGAATAAGAAAAAAAATAGTTTATATTTGAATGTTTTGATTTGGGCTACATGTGCGGTGCACATATATATTTGTTGGATATAGTTTGGACGTGTATTATATGTGTTTATATAGTTACAAAGTTAGGGTTTGTTTGTAACAAACCCCAACTCTCCCATTAAAATAGTATATATATATACACTAGATTTGCCCGTGGGCACGTGCCTACGACACGTCTTCGGAACGATACAAAACACGAAAATCCCTGTAAACAGAAACAACAATTATGTAGCTCAAGTTTGAATAGTATGGCAATAATTAGTTGTAAATAAAAGTCCATGTTTCCATTAGTATATGTTGAAAAATAATTATAAATGGGGGTGTAAAATATAACTTCTTAGAACTATAAGTGTGAAAAATGATGAAATTTAACTGTTGGAGAGATATTTTCAATTTTCAATATAATATGTGCAATAAAAAAAACATAAAAATTCTTAAAATTTGAATTTTTAAGTAAATAAAGAAAGAATGGGAGAGAGAGAAAGAGATAAATACGAAAAAGTGAAGAGAGAAGAGAGAGATAGTAATAAAGTAATGAGTTTTTTATTTTTTGGGGGGGAAATTTGGTTTTGGGGTTTGAAATTTTTTTTTGGGGGAGGGTGGGTGGTGTTAGGTCTGGGCCTTTAATTTTAGGGGGATTGAAGGCGTTTAATTTTAGGGGGATTGAAGGCGAGCCACTTGATAGTTTTCTTTGTGTTTTATTATATATTAGATTTGACCGTGGGCACGTGCCTACGACACTTCTTCGGAACGATACAGCATATGAAAGTCTTGTAAACAGTAAAACAACAATTATGTAGCTCAAATTTGAATAGTAAAACAATAATTAGTTGTAAATAAAAGTTCATGTTTCCATTAGTATATGTTGAAAAATAATTATAAATGGGGGTGTAAAATCCAACTTCTTAGAACTTTGAGTGTGGAAAATGATAAAATTTAACTGTTGATGAGATATTTGCTATTTTCAATGTAACATGAGCAATAAAAAAATGTATAAAAAATCTAAAAATTTACAAACCTGAAATCTGAAAATATAAATTTCTGAGTAAATAGAGAGAGAGAAATACATAAATAAATAAAGGAGTTGTTTTGGGGGATTTGAATTTGAGTTTTTGGGAAAAACTTTTGGGCAGGAAAATATGTTTTGTGAGGTTAGATCTGGACCATTGATTTCAATCCTATTAAATGAGAGCCACTTGATAGCGTTCTTTGTGTTTTATTATATATACATAGGTTAGATCTGGACCATTGATTTTAATCCTATTAAATGAGAGCCACTTGATAGCGTTCTTTGTTTTTTATTATATATATATATATATATATATATATAGGGCTATCTTCTCGTTGCAAACGCAAATGACGTGCAAACGCGTGCACACCACTTAACCCGTCATTAGGGATGATAGGTTAAGTGGTGTGCATGCGTTTGCACGACATTTGCGTTTGCAACGGAAGATAGCCTATATATATATATATATATATATATATATATATATATATATATAGGGAAGTCTTCCGTCGTGCACCATAGGCGGTGCACACGGTGTATGCACTCAGCCTTCCCGCCTTCGTATGGACGATCTGAACCGTTCACATTGATTTACCATCTAAATTAGTCTAAATATGTAAAATCAAATCATTTGAAATTTACACGAGTGCACACGGAAGGGTGGTGCACAAGGGAAGATTTTCCTTTATATATATATATATATATATATATATATATATATATATATATATATATATATATATATATATATATATAATCTTTAATAATTAGAGGGGGTCTTTGTTTCTATGTAATTTAGCTGCATGTATCTATAATTGAATACCGCATTTAATTTAATTTGTTAAAATTGTTGTTTTGGTGACTATGGTAAGTAAGACCGATAAACTGATTAAAGTTTGATGGGATGGCTCTCTAGACAAGGAGTTTAAGACGAAAAAAATCAGGTGTTTGCACCAATTATTTACATTTGACAATTATGGAAAGTTCTTAGAGCATCCACAGTCGTTCGATGTAAAAATGACAAAATGTATATTTTGGCGATCCATTTTGACGAAACGCTGCAGTCGTCGAATGACAAAAAATGCATAAATTTGTTAAAAAAGAAACAGTTTCGTCTGTCATTAAAAAATAATTTATATAAGCTGAAACTTAGAGAATATTAATAAAAAATATGGGATGTGTTACCGCAGATTTCGGTGTGGGGGTAAACAGATAGAATTTGTGAGTCCGAGAAAAACCTGAACAGCTGATTCAAACCTTCTTGCTCCTGCCGCAACCTACAAGGAAGTGCGAGACACCGGGGTTGATTCCGGCGACGCACCATCCGACGCTCTTGTCAGTAACCAGTGGGGATTAAAGAAAGAGCTTAAAGTGGTGAAAAAGTGATTAACCTGGTCACAGTGGCAGAGGGGAGGTATTTATAGTCGCCAGGAGAGTGATTAGAGGCCTGGTTCCCTGTGTAACTGTTAGGAGAAAAATCCTCTCAGTCTGTTTAGGAAACTAACCCCTTGATTCCCGGTGAGAGCAAATCAGGCCCGTTGACTTGGTCAAATCAGTGGCCCTAATTTGTCTCTTGTTGGTCTGGGCTCGCTTCGGGTCGGGACCCGTACCCAATTGGAGCGGGTCCATTTGTGGGTTATTGGATCTGTGAAAAGGAGACCCAGTGCCCGCTTTGGATCCGCTTGTATGTGAAATTACCGTTTTACCCCTGAGCTTCAAGATTCGTGCCCAATCTGGACGGTTCCGATTTAACCCCATTTTTAGCCATATCACGAGCCCCCCACTCCTAAAGACTGAGTGTGATCAGCCTTTGAGGAGTAGTTTGACTGTTTTGGTGGCTAGTGGAGTTGTATCGGAGTCCCAATGGAGGGATTTGAATCTCAAAGGGGGTAGTGAGGTAATTTTTTGATGCCATGTGCTGTTCCCTAGCCATATCGAGTATTTGACGGCTTTTATCTATTTTTTCGGATTATTTATTTAATTTTGCGATGTGTCCACTAGTCGTTCGGGGACCTTAACAGTGCTTTCTAGGCAATAATTGTTCGTTCGGGGGCTCAAAAATATACCCCCAAATTTCTAATTATTTTCCAGAATTTTTAGTTAATTTCCCCAAATTTTTAGCAATTTTTCCGCAATTTTTAAATAAATAAAACGATTTAAATAAATAAAAATGATTTTAAATACTGATTTATGACGTGGATCGATCCGGGCCGTTGATCATAGACGGGCGCGAATTTTTGAGAGATCCAGCGGTTATAGTAGCTCGGTGTCTTTTTTCTCCGTTTGCGAGCTCGGAAAGGCACTTGCTCGGCCGCCGACCGAAGACAGGGGGTCTCGGCATGTCGAGCGACATGGCACAATCTGAGCCATTGGATGATGACGCGCATCTCAAGACGGGCACATTTCTCAAGAAAATGCTATCTTGCCGCCTAGTGTCTTCGGCGAGATCTGGGCAGTCTGATCGAGATCAGGCGCGAAAGTTGAGGAGAAAGTGAGTTTTCTCCGTTTGCGAGCTCGGAAAGGCACTTGCTCGGCAGCCGACCGAAGACAGGGGGCCTCGGCGAGTCGAGCGACGTGGCACAGTCTGAGCCATTGGATGACGACGCGCATCTCAAGACGGGCACATTTCTCAAGAAAACGCTATCTTGTCGCCTAGTGTCTTCGGCAAGATCTGGGCCGTCTGATCGAGATCATGCGCGAAAGTTGAGGAGAAAGTGAGTTTTCTCCGTTTGCGAGCTCGGAAAGGCACTTGCTCGGTAGCCGACCGAAGATAGGGGGTCTCGGCGGGTCGAGCGACGTGGCGCAATCTTTCTCGAGACGATCCTGTTCCCAAGGGCATTAATGGTGCTTCGGGGTTCGCGCGGCGTTCCACTTTCCCAAGGTCATTAAGGATAACTCCTTCAATTAATGCATGGCGTTTCAACTTCCGAGGGTCATAATGGCTAGACCTTGGAGGGGAGCTTATAAGTACTCCATTCCCTTTGTCATTTCAACCGCAACAATGTAGAGTTTCAAACCTCGGAAGTATTAGCCTTGGGTAACTTATCTTTCGAGGTCCGAGGCGGTTGTTGCTCTTTTGCCTTTTTCTTCTCCCGTTCCGGACGTCCCCAAAGTGGATGTCAGGAGCAGGGGGGAGCGAGGCAGTAGTGGTGACGACCATAGTCTGGACCCGAGGGATGAGTTACTTCGGAAGGACGGGTGGTCGCCCTGTTGCCTTGTTCTTCTCTCGTTCCTCACGGCTCGAAAGGGTATGTCAGGAGCGGGGGAGGATAAGGCAGTAGAGGTGACGACCGTAGTCCGGACCCGAGGGGCGAGTTACTTAGGAAGGACGGGTGGCCGTTCTTCCACCGTGGTCTTCTCCTGACTCTGGCTGCTCCAACGTGGGTGTTAGGGTCGGGGGAGATCATGGTGGAAGAGGTGATGATCCATGTCCGAAGCCGAGGGGTGAGCTACATCGGAAGGACGGGTGGTCGTTCTTCCACCAAGGTCTTCTGCTTTCTCTGGTTGCCCCACAGTGGGTGTCAGGGTCAGCGGAGATCATGGTGGAAGAGGTGATGATCCATGTCCGAATCCGAGGGGTGAGCTACATTGGAAGGACGGGTGGTCACCCTTCCACCATGATCATCACCCAATTTTGACTGGCCCGATTCGGGTGTCAAGATCGGGGGTGATCCTGGTAGAAGGGGTGATGACCGGAGTCCGGATTTGTGGGACGAGCCTCGGCTGGACGGGTGGTCGTTCTCCTACCGTGATCTTCTCCCGATTCTGACGGCCTCGGCGTGGGTGTTAGAATCGGAGGGTCACGGTAGGAGAGGTGATGACCCAAGTCCGGTCCGAGGGGAGGGTTTGCTTCGGGACGACGGGTGGTTGTTCTTCCGCCCAAATCTTCTCCTGACTCTGAAGGCCTGGGTGGAGGTGTCAGGGTCAAGGGAGGTTTGGGCCGAAGGATAGATCATCGAGATCCAGAGCCGAGGGACGACCTGTCTCGGTAGGACGGGTGGTCGTTCTTCCACCATGATCTTCACCCGATTCTGAGGGCCCCATCGTGGGTGTCAGGGTCGGGGAAGATCATGGTAGAAGAGGTGATGACCCTAGTCCGGAACCAAGGGACTGCAGCAGCTTCGGAGTGATGGGCCTCTTCCCATCTCCGTCTTCCTTCCGGGCCGACGGCTTCCGATGGTTGTCGGCTCGAAGGGGTTAGAGATGGGGGGTGTGCCGATCCGTTTTTGACCGGGCCCCGTGGGTTGGCGGAATACCGACCGAAACATGGGGCCTGGGGGGCCCGCCGAAGGCGGTGCCTTAAAACTTTAAATAAAATTTTTTCTGGTTACTTCAGACAGAGGTGGGGTACGGAGGAAGTGTAGGCCATCCGAGCGACTTGATGCAATTTGTACCGTTGGATGGCGTTGTTCATCTCGAGACGGGCACATTTCTCGAGAAAACACTATCTTGTCGTCTAGTGTTCTCGGCGAGATCTGGGCCGTCTGATTGAGATTTTACGCGAAGTTTGAGGGGAAAGGGAGTTTTCTCCGTTTGCCAGCTCGGATAGGTACTTGCTCGGTAGCCGACCGGTCTCTTTGCTGGCGTGGTCGGATGGCATATGGTTCGGCTCCCGGTCTCGATATACCGAGCTAGTTGCCTTGGCAAAGAAGATAGCTATGCTGGGCCTTCGCGACGTTTTGAGAGCGGCCAAGAGTCGCACCTTTTCGTTTGGAAGTCCAAGGGACGTTCCTTTTTACTATAAATCTTCACCCCCTCCTCAGACCAAGTCTCACTTTTTACTTTTACTCTCTCTCTTCAGCTCTTACTTTTCGCTTTCGAAGCTTTTGGCTCCTTGGTGGTGGTGCTAGCTGACGCGGCGAGGCGTTTATTGTTTCCGGCGAACTTTCCGACCGTACCTATCACTTCAAGGTCAGTCTCTCTTCCTTCTCTCTTAGAAAATGGTTAAGATCACGTCCCCGAATGAGACCCCCACCTCGGAGCTAGCAGTAGGCCGAGGGGATAAAGGGAAGGGGGTAGCGGAGCCGAGCGATCAGAACGTCATTGGTCCGGATAGAGAGGGCGAAGTGGCCGAGCTGCCTAAGGAGGTCGCGGCGGTGTCCCAGATGGGTAAAGCCGTGGTCACAATTGTGGAAACGCCGAAGACAGCGGGAGCGTTCGGTCGGCAACCCATTGCTCTGTCGAGAGTAGGGGGTGTACGGGACTATGCCGAGGACACATTGGAGAGGGTGACCCAAGGCACGGCTAAGTTGGTGGAGGAGAATGAGCCGAGAGAGCTGTCCGAGGTGGACCATACCATCTCGTCTCTTACCGAGGCTGACCTTCACCTGATCCGAGAGGGTTTCCGGATCCCTACCGACTACGGACTGCTGCTCCCCGGGCCGGGCTTCCGAGCCAATACAAAGTCTTCGTTAGACGTGTGCGTCTTTTCGGTCGACTCCCTTATTGCCGGGCTCCGTTTTTCCCTCCACCCGTTCGTTGTTGATGTCTTGACGTGGTACGGTTTGAGCCCCGCCCAGCTGATGCCGAACACATGGAGGCACGTCATGGCGTTCGTCCTCCGATGCCAAGAGGTCGGTGCCAAGCCGAGTATGTTCCTCTTTCGGAGCCTCTACCGACCTTGTCAGCCAAGGCGAGACGAACAAAGGTTCTATCTTTCGCCCCGAACGGGCGTGAAGCTGATCGAGAATCCGGACCCGATCAAACATTGGAAGGAGAAGTACTTCCTCATCCGAGCTCCTGCGCCGTGGGTGATACCGACGGTTTGGGCGAAGGATGGTCTGCCCAAGCGGACCAAGAAGGAGGCGGCGCTGAGTGATGAGGAGGCGGAGGTCCAGAAGAAGCTCCTCGCCCTGCCAGCGCTAAGCTGGAAAGAAATTACCGAGGGGGATCTGTTCCGAGGGGGTCTCAGTCCGATCGACCCTAGTATGCTTCTGGTATTTATACTCTTTGCTTAGAGTTCGTGAAAATTTTTCCAAGTTTTTTCATCCGGCTTGTGCAGAGACGATGAAGCTGGATTACAAAGCTCTGATGGCAAAGGGCAGATCGGAGCAGGAGGCGAAGAAGAAGAGGCCTTCGGCGGGGCCTCAGGACAGCCGAGCCTCGAAGAAGCCTTCGGTGGCGAAGGTTGCCGACCAGCCGAAGGTCATGGTCCTCGAGCAGGGGGACGTCATGGTCCTCGACCCTCCTACCTCGGGCGCGCCCACGCCGACCCCGAAGGGGGACGCTCCCGGTTCGTCAAGCGGTGCGTTCGGTGTGAAGGAGGTCTTGTCCCTCCAAGTTCCGTCCCTCACTGCCGAGGCGGAGAAGATCCTGTCCGAGCATCATAAGCAGATGTTCGTCCCCGACTGGCAGGTGATGAACGTCGACGGCTTCTTGGGCGATGGCAACATCTGCATGGAGGCGGTGAGGCACCTGCCGACCCCAAAGGACCGAGCGACCCTGAAGGCCGGGCTAGCAGGGGATGCCGTGATGCAGATTGCTCGGAATACTATGTCGGTAAGTAGGCCGAGCTCTCCGTCATCAAAATTTCTTTCTTAGAATTTTTCTAAGTCCTTGGGCTCGGGTTTTAATGTGCCGTTCTTTTTCAGACCCTCTGCCACTTCAATTTCCTGCTCGAGGAGTTTGCGAGCAAGGAGCAGGAGAATGAACGGGAGAGGGCAGAGCGTGTTAAGGCCACGCAGCTGCTTGATGCCGAGCAGCTCCTCTCGGCGAAGAGGGCTGCCGAAGTGGCGGGGTTGGAGAAGCAGCTGGCCGACGCCATTCAGCTGTCGAAGGACACGGCGGCCAAGCTTGAGGCGTCGGAGAAGGAGGCAGCCGAGCTGAAGGAGGAGCTGGCCAATGCTCGGTCGGAAGCGGAGAGGGCTCGGAAGAGGGCCGAGAAGATCATGGCCAAACACCAGAAGAAGGTGAAGAAGGTGAAGAAGGCCGTGTAGGAGGAGGCCGCGCAGCATATGCTCCAGAACATGGAGGATGCTTACGGTCGAGCCTTGCTCCACGTGGCCGCCAAGAACCCTGGCTTCGACACGTCCTCCTACCGTTTTTATGACCCCGTGGAAGGGGAGGAGGAGGTTCCCGAGGGGCTGCTCGACCCCGAGGGAGAAACGGAGGGTGTCGAAGTCCCAGGGGTGACCGAGGCCGAGGGCGAGGAGGAGGACGACTCCGAGGAGGAGAGCGGGAGCGAAGGTGAAGGCAAGGGCGATGGCGAGGGCAAGACCGGGGGGTTGACGGACCCGAGCGGCAAAAAGGTCGACCCCTGACTCGGTTGTCTCTCTTTTTCTTTTTGTTTTGTTTCTTTTTGTAAGCCTAACTGCGGACTGGCCACCGCTTTTGTAAAACTTTCTCCTCGGTTTTGAATGAAAATGTTGTGTTTGGCCAAAATTTATCCAAGTGTTGAGTCTCGGATTTTGTGTTTGATTTGGCGTAGAATTCTCCAAGTGTTGGGTTTCGGATTTATCTCTGATTTTCAGGTAAGGTTCGGTCCGGTTACGGAGGTTGCACACCTTCGTAAGGAGCTGGCCAGAACGAAGGGTGAGCTCTCGAATAGCCGACAGAATCGGTTTCTCATGCTCTTGAAGCTAGAGGAGACGAAGGCAGCTGTGCGGAGGTATTGTCGCGAGCTGTGGCAACTGCGGAAGTACCCCCAAGCCCCTTGTCCCGAAGGCGAGGTCGAGCGGCTCCGTAGAGAGCTCACTGCCGCCGAGCAGAAGAATGGCGAGCTTTTGGCCGAGGTCCAACACATGGAATTAGCGGAGAAAGAACGTTCGGCAGCGGAAGAGAAGCTATCCTCCGAGCTAGAGAAGGCGTCGACCGAGCGTAAGAGGTTGTTGGCCGAGGTCGACAGGCTTAGGAGGATTACCATAGATAGGGGGATCGAGGCCACCCATTACCGACGGCTTGCTACCGATAGTGCCAACGCCTCGGGCTCGTCGAGGCTCCCTCGACCGAAGAAGTTGGCAAAGGACAATGCTTTGAGGGATAGAATCATCGAACTGGAGGAGGAGGTCGCGTCGCTCAAGCCCCTGCCCGAGAGAGCCAACGTCCGGAGCACATCGTGTACCCGCGAAGAGAGCGAGAGAGGGATTACATTTTACGAACTTGCGACACGCTTGCCCACGACTAGGCAGAATCCAGCTGACGCTCAGAGCAGTGCGGCCGTCTCGTCGAGCAGAGCCTCGGTCGGCGCCGCAGTTAGAGCCAGCAGCGAAGGGGGGTCGCGCTTCGTTGGTTTAGGATCGAGCTCGGAGGGCAGGCCTCGTCGTCCTCGCGTTTTCCTAAACCGAAGCGTTCCCCTTCCGAAGAGGCCCTAATCACATCGTTTTTCATTTTCGTTGGTTGTTGTAAAATTCTGTTGTTGGAACTGTCTCGTTGTATGTAGAATTAATATGTCTGAATATGAATCCGGATTTGTGATTTGGAAAATTTTAAGTGTTGGGCCCCGGCGAAGTTTTGAAGTCTTGCTATTTGTTTTTCCCTTTTTTCAGCTCGAGGCGGCCGACCCATATGCTGATCTCCACGGTTCGGGTGATGACTCTGAATCCGAGGCCACTTCTGGGACGGCGGCTCTGAGTCCTAGGAGCGTCGAGCTGGAGTTATGCCGAGTTGAGAGTGAGCGGGCCCACCTTTTGTCCGTCCTCGACCTACGGGAAGCCGAGATCCAACGCCTGGAGAATAGGATCGTCGAGTTGAGCCCTGCAGGAGGGGACGAAGATTCGCAAACCATTTTCAGCAACGCTCTTCGGGTACAACCAGTCAAAGATTATAGGTTCGACACTTGCAAACTGTGGCAGCGCTCTTCGCAAACCACTTTCAGCAACTTTCAGCAACGCTCTTCGCAAGTGTATTCGGCACAACCAGTCAAAGATTATAGCCGAGCAGGACGATTTCCTCTCAGAGGTTCGACACTTGCAAACTGTGGCAGCGAAGCTCCGGAAGGATGCAGGGGAGCCATCAGCCGAGGAGGACGGACAGGCGACCGAACAGTCTAGTGAAGATATTTCCATATGAGGGCCAAGTGTAGTGGGTCGGCGAAGTGTATTTTGTTCGCAAACACTTTGTAACCATGGAAAAGATGTGCTTTGTATTATGGCCTGGTTGTTTAATAAAATATCTTTCGTTGCTCTGCATATTTATCTTGCTTATAACTGTGTTGGTCGCGTCGAGATCCTTGAACCGAGCGTGTTAGTTCCGTCGGCGAGAGTGTTGAATCGAACGGGCGCCTATGAGTACAGTATTTCGTCGTTTAGCGACTCTGACAAGGTACGGCGCGAATCCCTAGGCGGCTCAGTCCCCAAGAAAATGCTATCTTGTCGTTTAACGTAGGTGGCAAGATCTGAGCCGTTGAACGTAGGCACGAATCTCGAGGCGGCTCAGTCCCCAAGAAAACGCTATCTTGTCGTTTAGCGTCGGTGGCAAGATCTGGGCCGTCTGATTGAGATCATGCACGAAAGTTGAGGAGAAAGTAAGTTTTCTCCGTTTGCGAGCTCGTGAAGGCACTTGCTCGGTAGCCGACCGAAGGCGTAGGGCTTCGGGCTTCGGCTGACAGGCAAGATTGCTCGGATTATATGGCCGAACGTAGCTTCGACGTCCCTCCACTGACGGAGCTGAGGGGTGGACCACTCCCAGTCAGCCGCGAAGCAAGCTTGGGGGGATTGGGAGCTAAGTGTTGGACTCCGGGACCATTGTCGTAGTTCGACGGTTGTGGGAGCCATTCCGAACGGCGATCTACCCCTGGCTCGTCCGGAGGCGAGCCGAGGGGGTAAAGTCGAGCCGAGTGTTGGACTCCGAGCCATCGGTGTAGTTCAACGGTTGTGGGAGCAGTTCCGAACGGTGATCTACCCCTGGCTCGTCCGGAGGCGAGCCGAGGAGGTAGAGTCGAGCCGAGTGTTGGACTCCGAACCATCGGTGTAGTTCAACGGTTGTGGGAGCAGTTTCGAACGGCGATCTACCCCTGGCTCGTCCGGAGGCAAGCCGAGGAGGTAAAGTCGAGCCGAGTGTTGGACTCCGAATCATCGGTGTAGTTCAACAGTTGTGGGAGCAGTTCCGAACGGCGATCTACCCCTGGCTCGTCCGGAGGCGAGCCGAGGAGGTAAAGTCGAGCCGAGTGTTGGACTCCGAACCATCGGTGTAGTTCAACGGTTGTGGGAGCAGTTCCGAACGACGGCCTACCCCTGGTTCGTCCGGGGACGAGCCAAGGAGGTGAAGTCGAGCTGGACGTGGACTCCGAACCATTGGTTGAAATCAAAATTAAAAAAGCAGATGATAAGAGGGGAGAGAAACGTGCGAATTCATAAACATGAAAGAGCCTTCTTCATTGATAATCGACGGCGAACCGTTTTACATAGTACAATTTATGAAAATAGGTTACAAGTCAGAGGACTGGAACGGCTCGATATCCTATGATACTTAGAGTGGCGCCGGAGCGCTTTCTTGGTATTTTAGGAGGTGGTCGGCATTCCAGGTCCTCGGAAACTCTCTGCCCTCTAGATCTTCAAGACGATATGCTCCGGGCCGAACTACCCTTGTGATCCTGTACGGCCCTTCCCAGTTCGGAGCCAGCTTGCTCTTCTGATTGGGGAAGGATATGGCCAATTTTCTCAAGACTAAGTCTCCTTGCTTAAGGTTGGCGGGTCGGACCTTTTTGTTGTATGCCAGTTCAACCCTTCTTCGGTAACTCTGCTGCCGAATCGCCGCTCTTTCCCTCAGTTCATCTACCAGGTCTAATTCTGCTTTGAAGTCCCTGGCATTCTGTTCTTCGTCATAGGCTGTGAGCCGAGGGGAAGGTATTCCGACCTCGAGAGGTATCACGGCCTCGGACCCATAGGTGAGGTTGAAAGGGGACTCGCCTGTGGGGGTCCGCTTGCTCGTGCGGTAGTTCCATAGGACGTTGGGGAGTTGGTCGACCCACAAGCCTTTGGAACTTTTGTCCAGCCTTTTCTTGATGCCTGCGAGGATCTGCTGATTAGCATTTTCTGCTTGTCCGTTCGACTGGGGGTGGGAGACGGATGAGAAGCGCTGCTGAATGGCAAGGTCGTCGCACAGAGCTCGGAATGCTGCGCCAGTGAATTGAGTCCCGTTGTCCGTCACAAGTACATGGGGGATGCCGAACCTGCAGATGATGCTCTTCCAGAAGAACTGTACCACCTTGTTCTCGATTATAGTGGCGAGGGGCTCGGCCTCGACCCACTTCGAGAAGTAGTCGATGGCTACGACCAAGAATTTGAACTGACCCGGAGCTGGAGGGAAAGGCCCTAGTAAGTCCATCCCCCACATGGCGAAGGGGATAGGACTTGATAGGCAGGCGAGGTTGGCTTGAGGGAGGCGACGGATGCTGGAGTGTCTCTGGCAAGAGTTACATTGCCGAACGTGTCGCTCGGCGTCTTGAAGGAGGGTCGGCCAGAAGTATCCATAATTCAAAGCTTTTCGGGCCAAGGACCTGTACCCTGAATGTGCCCCGCCGATGCCTTCGTGGAGCTCTTGAAGGGCATATTCGGCCTGTTCTGGAGAGAGGCACCTTAGGTATGGTCGGCCGTCTACTTGGGAGAAGGAGCGTTTGTATAAGATACCCTCGATCAAGACATACCGCTCGGCCCGGGTTCTGACTCGGCGCGCCTCTTTGGGGTCTTCGGGTAGGAGCCCGTCCCTTAAGAACTCCACTAAAGGCTTCATCCAATTATCTTGTAACATGACCGGCAACGATTCCGCCGAGCCAGGTGTCTCGTCTTCGATGCTCGGCTTAGAGAGGACTTCGATCAGTACGGTCTGTTCGAGACCTTGCAGGGAGGACGAGGCCAATTTGGAGAGGGCATCGGCCTGTGAGTTCTCTTCATGAGGGACCCGCTGGATGAGCGCCTCCTCGAACCGGCTCATGAGGGCTCGGACCTTAGCGAGGTATTTTGCCATCCGCTCGTCTCGGGCCTCATACTCGCCCAAGACTTGGTTCACGACGAGCTGGGAATCGCTGTGGATTCGGAGGTGCTGCGCCCCAGCACTTCGTGCAAGTCCGAGACCAGCAATGAGTGCCTCGTACTCTGCCTCATTGTTCGAGGCCTTGAAGTTCATACGGATCGCGTATTGGAGGACGAATTCGTCAGGGTTGTTCAGGATGATGCCGGCGCCGCTTCCTTCGTTACAGGAGGATCCGTCCACGAAGACTGTCCAAATGGGGTGTCCATTCGGGACGTGGCCGACCTCAGGGATAGTGGACTCTACGATGAAGTCGGCGAGGGCCTGTGCCTTAATTGCCGTCCGAGGCTGGTAAGAGATGTCATGCTGACTCAGCTCTATGGACCACTTTATCAGCCGACCTGAGGTCTCAGGCTTGTGGAGGATCTGCTTTAGGGGTTGGTCGGTGAGGACAACGACCGAGTGGGATTGAAAGTACGGCCGAAGCTTCCTTGCTGCCATGACCAGGGCGTAGGCCATCTTCTCTATCCTCGGATAGCGGAGCTCGGCATCCCGAAGCACCTTGCTCACATAGTAGATAGGCCTTTGGGCCCGGTCCTCCTCTCTCACCAAGACAGCACTTAGTGTCTGCTCGGAAGCAACCAAGTAGATGAAGAGAGTCTCGCCCAGGACCAGTTTGCTGAGCAGAGGGGGGTTCACCAGGTAGGCTTTCAGTTGGTCGAACGATTCCTGTTGCGGTTGGCCCCATTCAAAACCCTTAGCCCCCCTGAGTGCTTTGAAGAAGGGGAGACACTTTTCCCCCGACTTGGAGAGGAACCGACCGATAGCGGCGAGCCGACCAGTAAGCTTCTGCACCTCCTTGATGTTCCGAGGCGGGGCCATGTCTAATATGGCTTTGATCTTCTCGGGATTAGCTTCGATTCCCCGTTGGCTTACCATGAAGCCGAGGAATTTTCCCGAAGAAACCCCGAACGCACACTTGTTCGGGTTCAGCCGCATGCTGTGCCTCCTCAACACGCCGAAGGCCTCCTGGAGGTCGGCTACGTGATCAGTGCCTCGGACGCTTTTGACGAGCATGTCGTCAACGTACACCTCCATATTCCGACCTATCTGGCTCTGGAAGACCTTGTTGACGAGGCGCTGATATGTGGCGCCCGCATTCTTCAACCCGAACGGCATGACCCGATAGCAGTAGAGGCCCTGGTCGGTGATGAAGGAGGTCTTCGGAATGTCCAGAGGGAACATTCGAATCTGATTGTAGCCCGAGAATGCGTCCATGAAGCTGAGGAGCTCATGGCCCGAGGTGGCATCAATAAGAGTGTCGATGTTCAGAGAGGGAATGGGTCCTTCGGACACGCCTTATTGAGGTCGGTGAAGTCGATGCATATTCTCCAAGAGCCGTTGGACTTCTTGACCATTACAACATTGGAGAGCCACTCGGGGTAGTTTACCTCCTGTATGAACTTAGCCTTCAAAAGCTTATCCACCTCTTCCTTGATGGCCTGCTGTCGCTCGGGAGCAAACTTTCGTCTCTTCTGCTGAACCGGTTTGCACCCCGGTTCGACACTTAGGCGGTGGACGAGCAACTCCTCGGAAATGCCGGGCATGTCCGCGGCCGACCATGCAAACGGATCACGGTTATCCCGGATGCACTTAGTCAGGTCGGAGCACAGCGCGGTCGGCAAGGACTTGCTGATGAGGAACTTTCGGCTTGGGTCCTCGTTTGAGAAGTTCACTTCTTCTAACTCGTCCGCCGGCTCGGACGTTGGCCGAACTTTTGGCTCGGGGATTTCTAGTGTCTCGAGCGAGAGCACTGGTCCCCCGGTGGAAGTCATGTAGCACTTCCGGGCTGTCTCTTGGCTTCCCCTGACTTCCCCTACTCCTGACCGAGTGGGGAACTTCATTTTGAGATGGTATGCTGAGGGGACAGCCTCCAGGGCGGCTAGGCCGGGTCAGCCCAGAATGACATTATACGCCGCCGGGACGTCGACGACCAAGAAGTCCATCGGCTTGGTCCGGGTAGTAGGGGTGCTTCCAGCAGTTACGTCTAGGGTTATCACCCCCTCGACAGTTACTGGGACCCCCGTGAACCCGTGGAGTGTATAACCGGCCGGCTTGAGACGGTCCTGGGACAGCTGCAGGCCTCAGAAGGCCGAGAGGAAGAGGATATTGACCGAACTCCCATTGTCTACCAAGATCCTCTGCACCTTGAAATTGGCCATGCGGAGGTCGATGACGAGGGCGTCGCAGTGGGGGGTTCGGACCCTTTCGAGGTCTTCATCGGAGAAAGACACAGGGACGCCGAGACCTTTGGGTGGAGGGGCGCTGTGAACCGAGTTAACCTCTCGGATGAAGGCCTTCCGAGAGGAATTAGAGGAGCCCCCCATGGGGCCTCCGTGGATCAGGTGCAGAACCCGTTCTTCCTCGAACTCGGGTGTTTCCTCGCGTCGCTCGGAGCGCTTGTTAGCCCCCCGAGGCGGAGGAGTGTTGCGGTCCGCCCGATCGTTAGCCTTCACGAATTTGGTCAACTGCCCCCTCCGGATGAGGGCTTCTATCTCATCTCTCAATGCCCGGCAGTCATTCGTGTCGTGGCCGTGGTCCCGGTGGTAACGACACCACTTATCTTTGTTTCTCCTCTTTGCCGGGGTGTTCATCCTCGGAGCTGGAGGGATGACTCCCTCCTTCTCCACTTCCATTAGGATGGTGGAGACGTTGGTGGTGAGGGGAGTGAACTTCTCGAACCTGGGGGGAGGACGGCGCTGACCGCCGTTGTCCTTCTGCGCTTTCTTGGACCCCCCTTCCTCCGTCGCCTTCCTCTTCGACCCGGAGGAGGACCCCCCGAAGTTCGGGAGGGATTCAACCTCCTCTGCTCGGATATACTTCTCACACCTCAGAAGGAGGTCGGCGAAGTTTTGCGGGGGCTTCTTGGCGAGGGACGATCGGAGGTTGGCATTGAGGACGTTTGACTGGAACGCCACGGTCGCCACTGACTGGTCTAAGGAGGCGATAGACCTGACCTCTGCGGTGAATCTCTTCACATAGTCCCACAGCTTCTCTTCCCTTTCCTGCCGCAAGTTCAGTAGGGAGAGGCTTGTCTTCTCAGCTCGCCTGCTACTCACGAAGTGAGTTATGAACAGTGTTTCAAACTGCTCGAACGAGAAGATGGAAGAGGGAGCAAGTCTGGAATACCATTCCCGGGCCGAACCCCTGAGGGTGGCGGGGAAGGTCCTGCAGAGCACGGCGTCGGAAGCTTGATGGATCAGCATCAGGGTCTTGAAGCTTTCGACATGATCAACTGGGTCAGATTCCCCTGAGTACGTTTCAAACTGCGGAGGTTTGAAACCCCTCGGTATGTGGGCCTCCATGATCGACCGAGAGAAAGGGGGTCTGCTGGGATGGACTGTTCCGACTCGGGACTCCTCCTCTCTGTCCATGCGACCAATGCGCCTCTCCACCTCATGGAGACGGCGGATGAGGGCGTCGTCCCTCCGCTGGTAATCATACGACCCCCCGGACTCTTCTTCATAGGAAGGGGAGCGCGGACTGCGGCGCCGGTATTCCTGGGATCGGCGAGGACTGTAGTGCTGCTGCTGGCGGCTGGGAGCCGGGGAAGGACTTCGGGTTCGGCGACGAGGACTGGGATCCCTTGGGGGTGTTGGAGCCCTCGGGGCATTTTGGATGTTCTGCCGAAGGTTGAGAGCTTGTAGCACGGTGTCTTGGAATTGTAGGAACTCGGCACGGGTGATGGGTGCGTCATTGTTCCTGCAATGATGCCGGTCCGCGGGGGACTGTGGCCTCCTCCTTCGGCGCTCGGGCGATGCCGCTCGGCCCCTTCGGTCCGGAGACCGTCCACCGTCTTGGCGGTGAGGCGGACGCTCACCACGATGCTGGCGGGAGGCTCCCTCTCGGGCCCGCCTCTCGAGGTGGGTGCGAAGGTCCTCATCTTTCTGGCGGTTCAGCATCGTGTGGCGGAGGTCGGGGTGATGAGAAGCCATTGAGTCCGAAGACCCATTATGGACCGAGACATGGTCCGGGTTAAGGGGCTGCTTCTGCTTCCGACCGTTATGGCCGGAAGGGCCATTGTTGGGTTGCTGCTTGGGAAGAGGAGGTTGGCCCTGCTGGGCCGGCCGAGGAAGATCGGGCTGAGGAATAGGATTGAAAGGGGCTTCCTCCGTAGGGTCAGCGGGATTAGCCCCACGGTTTGACCCTCTAGATCTGACCTTCTTTGGAGGCATGGTTGGAGAGGACGACAGAGAAGGGGCTGAGGCTGTTCGTGTGGTTTGTTTCCCACAGACGGCGCCAATCTGTTACCGCTGATTTCGGTGTGGGGGTAAACAGATAGAATTTGTGAGTCCGAGAAAAACCTGAACAGCTGATTCAAGCCTTCTTGCTCCTGCCGCAACCTGCAAGGAAGTGCGAGACACCGGGGTTGATTCCGGCGACGCACCCTCCGACGCTCTTGTCAGTAACCAGTGGGGATTAAAGAAAGAGCTTAAAGTGGTGAAAAAGTGATTAACCTGGTCACAGTGGCAGAGGGGAGGTATTTATAGTCGCCAGGGGAGTGATTAGAGGCCTGGTTCCCTGTGTAACTGTTAGGAGAAAAATCCTCTCAGTCTGTTTAGGAAACTAACCCCTTGATTCCCGGTGAGAGCAAATCAGGCCCGTTGACTTGGTCAAATCAGTGGCCCTGATTTGTCTCTTGTTGGTCTGGGCTCGCTTCGGGTCGGGACCCGTACCCAATTGGAGCGGGTCCATTTGTGGGTTATTGGATCTGTGAAAAGGAGACCCAGTGCCCGCTTTGGATCCGCTTGTATGTGAAATTACCGTTTTACCCCTGAGCTTCAAGATTTGTGCCCAATCTGGACGGTTCCGATTTAACCCCATTTTTAGCCATATCAGGATGTTTCGTCCCAAAGAAAAAAAATTGCAAAATAACCGGACGAATGTTTCGTCCGGGTTTTAAGGAAGTTTTTTTTTTGCAAAAAAAAATTGCAATTTTTTTTTAAAAAATTGTTTGTAAAAAATATTTGCAAAAATAATTTAAAAATTTGCAAAAACAATTTAGAAATTTACAAAATTAATTTTAAAAAAAATTTGATTGGGACGAAAGATTCGGACGAAACATCACATGGGACGAAACATCATGTTTCATCCGATTAATTAAAAATGTAATTAAATAATCCAGAAGAAACATTTTCGTCAGCTAAAATATGCATTTTGCTATTTCGAATGCTATTTTTCCCTTGCTATTGTAGCCGAATTTCCAAAAAATGGTAAAATAGCTTATGACTGTGTGCGCTACAGTACACAAAAAAATAGAAAAAATGGCAAACAAGCAAATGACTGTGGATGCTCTTAGGATATTTGAAATTGAGGTTCTTTATCACTTGCTTGGGGTTTAAGTTAAGTACTTCATATAATTTAGGTTTGAGGGCTTGTGCTCTCATAAAACTTTGACATGGGTAAATTAACCTCTTGTCGCCAAATTTTATGATAAATAATTGTAACTCTCATAAGAATTCTGATGATGAATCTACCACAATTTTTAGTGCTAATAGCGGAAATACACCACAAACAATAGAAACTACCAAGATCTAGATGAACCAAGAACAAAGCACCACAGTATATTCAAGATCTCACAAGAACACAATCAATATGCAAAGATAACCAATACTTCTTATTTCCCAAGAAATACAAAGATTACAAAGAGATTACAACTCTCGATCTCTCTCTCCCTTACCTTTGAAACACTCGACACAATTACCTCCTGAAGTTGAACAATGATAACGGCTCACCAAATCTCTCTTTTTTTCTTTCTCTAAAGCCTAGAGTCTACAGCCATATGTATAGCCCTTAAGTAAACCCTAAAAGATAAACACAAATCCACCTTATCGGTCCTAAATCCCGTCAACCCAAATAACACACAGCGCCATTGTCGGTCGACCACACCCCCAGATCGGTCGACCGCAACGTGTAATGTCCACATCCGAGACATGAACGGTCGACTGCACAGTCGACCGTCCCCTTCTCTGTTGAACCCTGTACACTTGAAGATACCTAGCAGTCTGGTTGTGGTCGGGTGGTCAGTTGACCGCACCCCAGGATAGTCGACCACAACTCTCCAACCAGCATATCTTCTACTTGCTGTTGTCTTCTCTTGCTGTATTCGTCTCCTCCTCTTCTTCTCCAACTTCAAGTACTCCGTTCCTAAGTGTATTTGAGGCCACAATCCTAACAATCTCCTACTTGGACCAACTACACAATGCTTCAAAGTTATTGTGATATTTAAATCGCATTATCTCTATCAATCTCCCACTTTCATGGAAGACTCAAGTAATCTCCACTCTCATGAAGAACACCTTCGCCACTCCACCATGTGGAGTGCGCCAACCACCCCTCATAGCCTCATGAAGGATGTGCTGCACCAATCGCATAGAGCACGAATACCCGAGAAACAACCTCCCGTGTCGGATTCTGTGTTACAAGACTCTCCAACTCGCAGAATCTTCATCAACACCGGACATGGTTCAAAGCCTCTCAATGCACCCTCTGCACTAGAAGTCCCCGTGGATGACACCTCCACAAAATCCGCAGACTATTCAATCCTTACAGTCTCATTTCGGTTACCCTTATCGACATCACCCCACATATCGATACTAGTGCTCTCTACCTCACAAGAGCGACTTGAAGTTTCGACTGCCATATCGTAAAGTACCCTCCCCACAGCAACGTATTTCCCTTTAGGATCATTTTCGTGGCCAGCAATTCCCACTAAATTAGTAACATCCCCTCCACAACTGAAAGAACTCGGTTGCACCTCACACAACCTACTACTCGATTCCGGCTGAGAGTCAACTACATGATAAACGCCCCTCACGGCTCTAACCAAATATAACGTTCCCCCACGCTTCCATTTTGCAATCACCCTTGAACCTACAACTATATACCACTCCCCACTACCAATCGTAGTAGACAACCCCTCTTTGTTTAGCCTTCCAATCGAGATAAGATTTTCCTTCAAGTCTGGAACATGCAAGACAACACTTTGATCATCATTGGCTTTCACGCAAACAGTACCAACCCCTACAGGACACCGGTGACCATTTCCCACGACCACATCTCCAAAAGAACCCTCCTCGTAGTCATCAAACACTTTTCTCCTCGGAGTCCAATAAAAAGAAGCTCCTGAATCAATACACCAACCTTGAGTGCCCAACTCCCGAGCTGATAGACATAACTCTTCAACAAGCCCCACTTGAGCTTCCTTTGGGATATCTCTCTTCGGTTTCTCCTGCTTCTTCTTCATATAAGTCTTGCAACTACGCATCATGTGGCCCTCCTTGTGACAATACCAGCACTCAGGCCCATGTCCTCCGTAGCTGTCATCAAACCCACTCTCAGATGAACTACTCTGATCATTTCTTCTTCGACTGCTCTTAGATCTCCCACGTTTCCTCTCAACAAACATTGCAGAATCTCTAGAAGATGATGATAGATATCCCCGTTTCTCACCCTTTTCATCTCTACGTTCAGAATGCTACTCACCACATCCTGTAGAGTTATTAAATCTGTCATAGTGCCTGTAATAGTCTATTTCACTGTACCATAACTATCGGGTAAAGTAGATAGAAGTAACAATGAATGCCCCCTCTCTGAAAACTTCAAACCTGCAGCTTCCATCTAGTTATAAACCTTACAGTAATTGTTCACATGTTCTGCTACTGAACCCCCTTTCTTCAACTTCATATTAACCAATTTCTTCAGATTAAAAATTTGATTAGATGCCGACGGTTTCTCATACATATCCGTGAGAATCTCCATAGCCTCTTTTGTGGTCTTTGTCTTTGAGATATGAAATAATGCCTTCTTTTTCAGCCTCAACTGAATCTGCCCTAGCACCTTCTGATCCAAACGATTTCAATCCGCCAAGTCCCTTGCATCCTTATCTCCACCTTCCGGCTTCTCATCAAACAATGGACCATCAAGATCTTTCTGACGAAGATACGCTATCATCTGAATCTTTCACATCGCGAAGTCACTCTCATCGAACCTCTCGATCTTCGAATTGCTATCGGCCATCTCGAATCTAGTGCTTTGATATCACTCGTTGAAGAATCTACCACAACTTGTAATGCTAATAGTAGAAATACACCACAAGCAACATAAACTACTAAGACCTAGATGAACCAAGAACAAGCCACCATAATATATGGAAGATCTCACAAGAACACAATCAATATGCAGAGGTAACCAATACTTCTTATTCCCCAAGAAATACAAAGATTACAAAGAGATTACAACTCTCGATCTCTGTCCTTCTTTTGAAACACTCGGCACAATCTCCTTCTGAAGTTGAATAATGATAACGGCTCACCGAATCTCTCTTATTTTTTCTCTCTAAACCCTAGAGTCTACAACCATATATAACCCTCAAGTAAATCCTAAACGATAAACACGAATCCATCTTATTGGGCCTAAATCCTATTAGCCCAAATAACACACAGCACCGCTGTCGGTCGACCGCACCCCCAGGTCGGTCAACTGCAATGTGTAAAGTCCATACCAGAGATATTATCGGTCAACTGCACAGTCGACCGTCCCCTTCTCTGTTGAACCATGTACACTCGAAGATACCAAGCAACCTAACTATGGTCGGGTGGTCGGTCGACCGCACCACAGGACAGTCAACCATAACTCTCCAGCCTGCACATCTTCTACTTGATGTTTTCTTCTCTTGCTGTCTTCTTCTCTTGCTGTCTTCTTCTCCAACTTCAATTACTCCAAACCTAAATGTATTTGAGGCCATAATCCTAACAAATTCACTAATGTTTTATTTGATCCTTGTGTCTTTCAATGGTTTTCTACTGCAGATTTCTAAGTTTTGGGGCATTTAAATCGAATGAGAATTCATCATTAAGCCACTTACCAAACAAGACAATTTAGAAAGAAAGATTTCCTTGCGCATTCTTTTTTTTTTGGCATATACGATGTGGGCCCCTTGCATCCATATATGATTTAGTTGTAAAACATGTTTTCAGAAATTACTAAAGGGGACATCACTTATTGGAGTCTACAATCTAAACAAATTTAACCATCGAACGATCTCTTTATTTTTTATCAATGTAGGGGACTATTATTCGAGCCACAATTCCAAAAATCCCCACCTCGACTCAAATCCGAAGCTTAAACCTTGGAGAATTCTCAATCTATATTTGGTTTGCGGATTGAAGTATTCCTACGAATGAAATATTTTCTGGGATATGATGGGGGGGAGTGAGTAATCCCAGGAATACAATATTATTGTGTTTGGTATATTACACTATATTTTTATGAGTACTCCAATCTCATATATTAATTTTACGAAGATATCATACTAATGATGAATAAGCAAAGTGAGAAAAAGTGGGAAAGGCAGTTATGGAGGTGACATCAATGGTGGTTGTTGTGGTGCTAGCTACCGTGGTAGCGGTAGTGGTGGTGGTAATCGTGGTAGTGATGATGGTGACAATGGTGGTGGCGGTGGTAGTGGCGGCAGTGGCAGTAGTGGTGTTGGTGACAATGGTTATGACGGCGGCGACAATCAGGGTAGCGATGATAATAGCGGTGGTGGTAGTGTAAGCGATGGTGGTGGCGGTAATAGTGGTGGTGGTAGTGGTGGAAATAATGGCGGCGGAGGCGAAGAGTAGTGGTGGATGTAGACATAAGTAATGGGGATGAAAAAGTGTTTTGTAATTTTATTTTCATGGAAAATGAGAAATCCCACTTGTTTTAGGGAGAAGGAAATTCAGGAATTTTATTTCTGACGAAATAGAGTTTTCCTTCTCGAAATATACCTACATTGTGTCAAATAATGGAATGCAGGGGGCAATGAGAGTATTCCCCTCTCTAATCCATGTGAACATGTTCTCAGAGCCAATTCTTTGACTTGACTTGACTTTGCTTCTGCCACTTTGACTTAGGGCATTTATGCCCTCTATCAATCACCTTATTAACACATCAAGCATATGCCTCCGACTACTTTTTGCTTAAAATATATTTCTTTCATCAATCACCTTATTGACATGATAAGACCCCCATAACTCTTTATAGATTTTACAAAGCTTTAGTCATTATTGACTTGACACGATAGTTCGATTTAACATTACTCAGCCCAAGAATTGTTCATCATGGGCTCTGAAAAGAATTTCTCCTTTTTCTTAGGCGAACACTCACCCTAATCATCTGCAATGTTTGAAGGTAGGTGTTAACATATATAGTAGCTATTAAACATATGGAGTATTTTCTCCTCTCTTATCTCTTCTATTATATGCTCTTCATATTCTAAGCTTTCCATCTTTGTGTTTTCTTATTCCTCAAGTCTTTTCATCTATTTGGATCCTCTACTTTTGTATTTAAAGTTAACCATGCTTGAAGTCAGTTACAACGATATTTTTATTTCTATTCTCCTTGCAAATCAAACATATGAGTAAACATGCACTTTCTTGTCTCCTGAAGTTTAGTTTTTGTACCTGTTTAACACATGGAAAAAAATTGATTTTGGTATGGTGTAGATGACGTGGCCCAATCAGGGCCGTCGGATCTCCTCAGACTTCGCTCATCCTAGATCATCAGGTCAACGGGTCCAACAGGCCTTCTGCCACTTCAGGCCCACAGACAAACGGGTCTGACCCAGCCCATCAGGGTCAGGCACCCATTTTTTCCTGCCTATAAATACCAGACCCCCTTCTCACTTTCAAAGGTAATGAATCTTTTCCCACTTGAACTCTACCTGCTCAGTCTCTTCTCCAGTGACTGACTAGATCGTCGGAGGGCCTGTCGCCAGGATTTCTCCTGGTGTTTCTAGGCATTTGGCAGGTACCCCGACCGTCCAAGCTCCAGCATCTCTTCCGAGCCAACCTTAAGAAGCCGACCCGAGCTGTGGTCGAGATCCATCACTTTCACTTCACAAATTACAAGAACTCACACCTGTTGCTCCCCCCACTGAAAACAAGCAGCACCAGGTTGGCACCGTCTTTGGGAAGCGACTGACTCGGTTTTAAGCTCGGATCTCTCTTGAAGCCGAGCTCACCCATGGCTCCCAAAGCCAGAAGAGCCTTCACCACTGGATGCCATCCAAACCTTCCCCCCTCTCATAGCAATGTGAACACTCAGGGATCTACTCGACCACTAGCCAATGGTACGATGGGACCGGGTCCGAGCGCCTCATGCTCGGTCGCCAGGGACTTACGGCATACCATCAACTGTCGGCAGCCCATGAGTGACCTCTGTATCTAGCTCAGCCGATCAAGGAGCCGGGCGGTTCCTTCCGACCCAGCTCTGATTCATAGTAATCTCCCGTACAAAGCAAGGAGCACAACATAGCCCCTCCCCCAGGGGTGGTTCACCTCCGCCCGGTCAGGGCGAACAGGCTCCAGTCACGAGAGCCGAGTTCCAGGACTTTAGGCTCGAGATCCTCCGAGCCCTTGGAGGTCACCCGAATTCGAACAGCAAACCTTCGACCCAAGGTGCGAAGAGGGTTGGGGTCCCAAGTCTCACGGTTCGTTCCAACCACCTCGGCAGAACGAAGTCGTCCTCCACCACCTCCAGGAGATGGAGAATTGCTTTGCCCGCATTAGTGAGGGAGGACCACAAACTGACCGGGCACATCAGCCAAGTCGACCCCCGTTCTCCCCCCAAATTCTAGAGCTCAGATTCTCAGGAATTTCAGGCTGCCTCAGTTCGAGACTTACAATGGCAAGAGTGATCCAGCTGATCACATGGAAGGGTTCAAAACCCTCATGATGATTCACAACGCATCGAATCCTCTCCTATGCCATGCCTTCCCTGCCACCTTGTGTGGCCCGGCTCGGGAATGGTTCTAAAAGCTCACCCCCGGATCGGTCTTCTCGTTCGACCAGCTTGAAGCAAACTTTCTTGCTCACTTTGTAATAAATTATTATATATATTATGATATAATTTATTATTATTGTAATAAATTTTTTAATATATAATTATAATAGATTATTATTACATATATATTATTATAATGATTATATGTTATTATATATATGTATATAATTAAATATGTTTATTATAATAAATTATTTCATATTATTATATAATATACAATTATTATAATATATTATTATTTTATATATACTATTTTATGTATACTATTTTATGTATACTATTATTATATTATATTATTATTATATATATTATTATTTCATATATACTATTTTATATATATACTATTATTATATTATATTATTATTATATATACTATTATTATATTATATTATTATTATATATATATTGTATTATATTATTATTTTATATATACTATTTTATATATACTATTATAATAATATATTATTATTATTATATATTACTATTATATATTATTATATATATTATTATGTAATTTATTATTATTATAATAAATTGTTTAATATATAATTTGAATATAATATTATTACATATATATTATTATAATTATTATAATTATTATATATTATTATATATATGTATATTATTAAATATGTTTATAATAATAAAATATTTTATATTATTATATATCAATATGTATGTATATGTATACAACATCTATGTATTAGAGTATATATACTGTATACAGTATATACATACAACCAAACCTATACATATATTATACTCTCATTTTCAAAAAACTATTTTCATAAAAAATTATTACCAAACTGCTTTTACACTCTCAATTTGAGAAAACTGTTTTCAGAAAACTGTTTTCAGAAAACTGTTTTCAAAACAACAAACCAAATGCAACTTACGTGTCTCTGAACCCGATAAGATAAATTCGGAATATCTTCTCAATTTACGTGTGGTTTGTCCTGATTGTTTTTGTAATACCCTGATTTTTCATTTAATGAAAAATTATTTATTTTGCATGTAGTGTGCACGTGCAATATTTTGATTGAATTAAATCTTATAATTATTCTATGAGGTGTATAAATATTTAAATATGTGTTTCAAATTATTTTACACAAAAGCCTTTTTCTTTAAATAAATAGAAAGCCTTATTTTAAAGGCTTTTTTCTTAAAAGCCCAAAATGTAATTTATTTATTTTATTTTAAATAACTATTTGGCCCAAAACTAAAGCCCATAGATTAATCTATTTTTATTTAACTTGTCATGTAGAAGACTATTTTAATACTATTTTATTTTTTATACAAATTAAATGTACAATTTTGGTCCTAGTTGCATGCACGTGCACTACACGTACACGTGCAATGCACACTTCTCCTAGTTGGCCGGTTGCATTCTTTTGGGAGGGAAACCCAAATTTTGAATGGTGATCATGGCATGGTGGTTATGTGGGTGTGGGTAGTTTTTATAACTCCTACTCTAATCTTGGCCTTCCATCCTACAACCAACTAGTTAATCCTAGCCCTCCATTCCATTTGATTTCTAGTATAAATACCCCCTCCCATGGCTAGTTGTTTTGTGCTTAATATCCCTTCCAAATCTATAGTCTAATTAGTAGTAGTTTGTGAGTTAAAAAGATTGAGAGAATTGTGTGGGATTGCTTGCATTTTTCCAAGGAGGAGAGGCCGGCTAGTTCAAGGAGGAAGCATTCGGTTTGCTTTGGTGTTCGTGGAGCTTGTGCGCGCATCATCTAGGAGGAGGTGCATCTCATTTGCAAAGGACTTAGTTGCTGTTGTGTTTGTTTCTCACCATACAAGGTGGGTTTGATTTTCCTTATTTCTAATTAGAAATGATGCTAGTATTATATTGAGAAATGATGCATGAAAAATATTAATAGGAGTACGCTCCTAATTGGAGAATTGACATATAAATGGATTGGAATGTGAATATGCAGTTATATGTGATTTGATTAGTAAGAATCTAAGTTGGTATGGATTAATTATAACCATGAATGTGTAATTGGCTAATAAAGAGATTAGTGGCATTAATTGTTGAGAAATGTTGAAAAGAAATGTTCTGGTAAGTCGACTTAGGACCTTGTAAGTCGACTTATATGCTTATTTAAGTCGACTTGTGCTTTTATAAGTCAACTTCTTGCTTAATTTATTTACTTAAAATCATGGATGTTTTCCCCCTGGACAGTCGACTTACTATAGTATAAGTCGACTGGTACTGATGCATTTTTATAAACTCGAATGTTCCGCTCTTCTAAAAATACATGAGACTTTATAAAGATAATTTGGGAATTGTTGCATGGAATAAAATGTGATTTAAGAATGAAAGGTGTAATTAGAACTATGATTTTGACGTGTGTATTTTTGGGAAAGTATACCCTGCAAAAGAACTGGAAATGAAGAAGATTAGTATAGTAAAGATTGAAGTGACATTATGTGATAGATGTATGAAAACATAAATTATGAATATTCGTTAGTACTTCTCATTGGAGAACAGTGTGATAACCATGAAATGTGAATTATTCTTGTTAAAGAATAGCGTGACAAATTATGATGTGTGATTCCTTAATTTGAGATTTTAAACTGTTCAGTCGACCGAATGTGTGTGGCAGTCGACTGTATAGAACTGGAGAAATTACATAATTGAACTCTGCAGAACAGCCGACTGTGTTGAACGACAGTCGACTGTCCTGTGATTGATAATTGAAATTGGAAACACTGCGGAACAGCCGACTGCCATGTGCAGCAGTCGACTCTTCCGAGTGGTTATGAATAACTGGAATTGACTGAACAAGTCGACTGGAAGAGCTCCAAGTCGACTGTCCAGAGTGTTTAGATATGTCAAAGAACATTATTCTGTCTATTTTGAAGATTGTGAACTTTATGATTGATGTTGATGAACTCTTTTTATTGCTGTATGAATTTATATGAAATGAATCATAGTTTGAATTGAGAAATTTACATGAAATGAGTCATACTTTGAATGAAGAATTACATGAATATAAAAATTAAGAACATGATATGCTGAGGCAATGAAAAATGAATTCATGAGTTGGAAACGCTCAAATTGGAAGTAGTGAATTGGAAATTGAACAAAAGAGTAGCTAAGTCTCTCCCGGCAGTGGAAATGAAATGAAATTGAAAAGAAGACCAAGGTTGGTCATGTGAACATGAAATGAATAAGTCCGGTTTAGTGGAGAGGCTAACTCTAGAGCTTTGATTTTTATTCATGATTCTAATAATTAGTACATAGTGGAGATGTGATGAAAGTAGGAGAAAAACACGAGTGAGGGCCATCGGATTTGCGGCGGAGAGTATTTCATAAGTTCTTCACGATGAGTCATGACATGACATGGATACGGCTCCAGGGTGCCATGGCGGCGGAGAGTATTTCACAGGTTCTTCACGATGCGTCATGACATGACGTGGATACTGCTCCAGGATACCGTCCCGGTGGTGACACTTGTGGGATGTTTGGTGACTGCATGAGGATCGTGTGCCATGAAGAAGGCTGAATTGCCACAGGTTCTTCACGATGAGTCGTGACATGACGTGGGATTCCCCTCCAGGTTTTCTGTACACGTGCTTGCATTCATAGATCATCTAGGATACCTACCGTAGTTACAGTAGTAGATTAAGTCATGGCGAGGGATTGAACCCTACAAAGATGAAGAACGATTAAGAGGCTTGCCCTCGGACCTATGTAGTATGGGATGCATAGAATCCGAACAAGTGTGCATTAGTGTCATGTAACATAAATAATTGCATTAAGGATTAAGTGCACAATCACAACACGACATCAATAGGGTAGCCCCTTTAATTGTAATGTGACAAGTTTGTGTTTGCTAAATATGGAAAATTGAGTTATACTATTTCCGGCATAGAGATGATGGCCGTGTATAATGATCGTCGGTTGAATAAACTGACGTACCCACAGTCTTATATGCAGGTGAATGACATGTTAAAGGTTAAAGAGGAATGGATGCTTAAAGATTAAACCATGTTGTTGTACTTTTATTTAAATGTTGTAAAATTTTACTTCCGCTGTGCAAATGTAAATGTAATACATGATGTAAACTCTGATGTAAAGTGAAAGTTTAAATTTCCTTGTAAAATTGTACTAAAGAAAGTGAAAAGATCCTGTAGAACATCTCGAATTTAGTGTATTTGGGATTCGGGGCGTTACAGTTTTAATAGGACAATTTTGGGAGAAATAATAGTTTTTATAAAATATATTTTTGAGACTCAACAAATGAATATTTTTTGTTTGTATAAGGATATATATATATATCTATATATATGGGGAAAAGGGGTATGAGCAACTTGCTCATTTAGTAAATAAGCAATTGATGATGTGGCATGCATGTGATTGAAAAATCCTTAAAAGGGTTAGTTGTCCAATGAATCACATGCATGCCACATAATCACTTGCTCATCTACTAAATGAACAAGTTGCTTATATCCCTTTTACCATATATATATATATATATATATATATATATATATATATATATATATATATATATATATATATGTATGTATGTATGTATGTATGTATGTGTATTTTGATTAGATTGTATATGATATATATGTACATGAATAATTGTATGTATATGTATATGCATATATTTTTATATATTTGTATGTATACATATTTATTTGGATAGCATTGAATTGGATTTGTATACTTGTATGTATATATGTATATATATAATTGTATAGTTGTATATATGTATATATAATTATATATATAAATTTGTAGGAGTGTATAAGATTCACACCCTAACCTAGTTGATCATCTTGGTTTCATCTTGATGAGATTAAATGGTCCCATTTGTGCCATGAAGGAAGCTATCATGAGACACTTGGAAGGCACATGAAGTTTCTAATATTGTGTTGGCTCAAATCTAACAATTCATTTCTCCCACTCCATCACAACCCTCCACCATAGCAGCCCCCAACCCCCCCCCCCCCCCCCCCCCCCCCCCCTCCATTCTCCATTTTTTTCCATTCTCCAATTCCAAACTTCATTTTGACAATTCTTCTTCTTTCTTCTTCTTTTTGGGTTAGTTCAAAAAAATTTAAAAAAAAGAGAAAGAGAGAGTTTGAGAGGAAGAAAGAGAGATTGTGAGAGAGTAGTAGAGAAGTATTTTAGTTTTTACTTACTTTTGTTTTGTATGGTTTTGCTCATGGAAGCAAGTTAAGGACGAAGAAGAAGGAGGAGCTCTTGAAGGCTAGGAGATTGTTTAATCAAGCTCCATTGGGTAGGCGTTTTTCTAAACTTATTATTATTTTTTTTTTGTTATGATGATGATGTGTAGAATGCAAATAGTATCTTGTTAGCATGTGTGTATGCTTGGAAATTATATCAAAACACAAATTTGTATGCTAGTAGTGCTTATTGTGTAGTTGAGAGGTTAGGAAATTTCTAGTTTGCAAATGGCTTTGAATTTAGCATTAATATTTTTTTTGGCATGCTCTACTATGAATCTTGAGCATGCTCAATTTATTTTCAAATTTTTAGAATCCATTTGATAGCACAACAAAGTGTTTCTTTTCGAAACAGTGAGCAACACAAAAACTGGCTATATCTTGTTTTTAGAATGATGTTTGAAAATTCGTATCTTGGAATTGGTAAGATATCTTGAGTCCAAACTTTTTGTATAGACTCTTGAATGTGTTAACAACCTTAGTTTCAAATATCATATTTTTCAGAATTTATTTTGTATTTCTACAAATTCATTTTTGGTCGAGTGGTCCCTGAGCCAAAACTGGCTCTATTTTGGGTGAAACCTGATGTTCAAATGATTTTAATTATTTTTCAGAGTATAATCTTGCAATGAAACTTTTATGGTAGCCTCTCCTATATGTTTCGTTCATATATCTAAAATTTTAGAACTTATAAACAACTTTTGATGGACTTTTAAAATTTGTTTGTGAAAGAGTACTTGGCTCACTATATGAAAACAGAACTGATTTTCTATTAATTTCAAAAGGGTATAACTCCTTAAGTATTTTGAATCTTCATGAGGTTTTTGGGAATAATGAACTTGTATATGCGTAGTTCATGAATCTTAAGTTTCATAATAATTGGAGGTATGGTTGAATTGATATTAATTTTTGATTACTGCATGTTCAGTTCAGTTCAAATTCTAACTTGTCAGTGAATTTGAGAAATTATGGATTTGTGTGTTGAGAATCTGGAAGAATTATCAACTAAAGATTTGTAGTAGAGAGTATTCCAAAAGGAACTCGAGTTTTTGGTGCGATTGCTCAGGAATTAAGATAGTTGCATTAGCTTTCTAAAAACATTTAGAATCATGCAATTCCAGTTTGTATAGCAAGAGATATGATTTTTCTAAGTTTGGAACAGAATCAGTCCTAATAAAAAGACCTTGTTTTTGTAGAGTAACTCATTTTCTGTGTACACCTGATCAAAAATAGGGGTTTTCCAATGTTTTAATCGATGAGTTTGTGGATGTTATCACCTAGAAAGTTGTAGTAGACACTCCCATCTTTCTATAGAATCCAAGATCGAGTAATTCTGATAAGTGAACAAGTTTTTATTTTATTATCAAGAAGCAACAATTGCATTGAAGAAATGTACAGCTGATAAAATATAGGAATTTTATAGCATCTAGATGGCTGAATCTGAAGGAATGGTTAACTAGAGACTTGTAGTATAGAGTCTTAGCTTTCCAGAATGGGTAAGATCATGCAATTCTAATTTGTATCTTGAAAGTTATGAATTTTCTATGTTCAGGAGTTGTGTATGAGTTGATATAGAATTTGAGAAAACTCTATTGGCATAGTAGTAAACTTATGGATTTATGGAATTGTGTTTGAAATCTGAGAAAATGGTCAACTTAAGAATTGAAGTAAACATTCTTAGCCTTCCAAAAAGTATCAATTCGTGTAATTCTAGTGTGTGGTTTAGAAGTTATGATTTTTCTAATATCAGGACAGATCTAGGCCAATAGGAGTGGAGTGATTATTTTGCTTACTCCAAGTTGCGGATTTGTGAATTAGTAGCATTGCTATACTTAAAATATTTAATTTGATCATGTTTTGAGTATGTTCAAATGTGTGTGATGATTTTTCTTGATTTGAGTGGAGTGGGTGAATTTTCTAGGGTAAGAAATTACCCTACAACTATCAACTCTTAGGACTGGTTTGGAGCGTCTAGGGTAAAGTATTACCCTACGACGATCAATCCATAAGACTAGAATTGATTTATTCTACCTCGAGAACTGGATAATCATCCCTCTTGCACCGATGAATTCTTACCCAAAGGATAATTGATCTCGGACCGGGATACTGGATGCGATCCAAGTCAGAGGTGGTGGCGAATGATGGGATCGGGTCGCCAGTGTTTGAGTTAATTGATCAGGTCAGATCCATTTCTGACCTAGGTATTACTGAAACTATTTTATGATCGGTGTATTAGTACCCTAGATCTGTCAATAAGTCAGGTGTTGATGTTTATGTATGTTTAACTCTATTGTCAGGTGTAAGGCTTTCCTCGGGGCACCGTTGTACTGCTCGCTGAGGGTCACGAGCCGGGAATTTGGTCGAGGACCAACAGGAGTATGGCAGCTGATGAGTATCGACTCGCCTAGTTATTAATTGATAGACCAGTCAGGGATCAATTGTTTAATAAAACACTGTGCATGATTTTAGGTGACAAACGTATTTTCAGTAAACGGTTATTCAATTAAGTTTCTTTACTTTTCGCTTAAAGACCGAGTTGATGTTAGAGGTGATTCCCTATAATTTGACTTGTTCTAAGGGCCAGCACTAGACGGTGATAACCAGGGTTGTCTCTTCCTGTCAACAGGATACGGAGCCGTATCTCGCTCTGTTATTCATGAAGTGTCGTGGTAAGAACGAGAGAGTTCCTTTCGGATAGGGAGATTAGACCCTCGAGGACGTCATGTTTTTATGTTATGTGGACACGAACAGACCATGGGGCTACTGTCCCATGGATCTTCGGTGCCATAGATATGCAGTTGTGTATCTATAAGATCATCACGGCCTTTTGGTGTGATCCAGACCGGATTGGGGCACTAGTGCCAAACAGGGACAACACTATGTTTCACATTAATAACTGTAGGATTCACCAGCCACGTTGTATTTATCAGGAATAGGTTGAGTACAATAGTAGAATGCATTGCATGGCGAGGGTTCGAAACCCTGAAACTAGAGAAGGTGACTTGATCCGGAGCATATGTAGTATGGGATGCATGCGTGTCCAGTCTTGCTGACATTAGATTAAATGCATCTGTTTTCTGTACATTGTACTGTGCATTAGACTTCAGATCATGGCATACACAGACACTAGATAATTAGGATGCACGTTTCCTTTTCCATCAAGACTGATTGTGTTTGAGCAAGTTGGAGATCGCTGCTATTATCAGCATTGCGTCAGTATATGTACTGACGTGCCCACTCAATTAGGTGTTGAAAACCGGATCGCGAATACAGGGGAAACTCAAGATGAGTAGAGCATCCAAGTGGAGGAGCAGTGTACTTACCTACCATTTGAATAGGTGAAGAATAATCAGAGTTGCACAACAGAAGACTCGAGCTACAGGACACTCCTCAGGAAGACGACATAACCGCTCAATGGAGCTTCTAGAAGAACCAGTTGACTACCGTTCTGGATAGCGAGGACCAGTGGTGTTTGTAATTGTTTTAGAATAAGTTGATGTAATTATATTCCTTGTTCGAGAACATGTTAATGTTGTAATGATAATGTAATAGATGATGTAATTTGTATTTCTTGTTCAAGAACAAGATAATATTTGTAATTAATAATGTAATGACTTCATTTGGCAATAAAAAAAGTTTTTAAAATTCTGTGCTATTACTGTGCTGAGATGCAATCGAAGGAAAAGATTCTTATTGTGTCTCGGACTTCGAGGAGCCGGGTCCGGGGTGTTACAATGTTGCCCCATAGAAATCTTTATGGGGGGTGTTGTAGGTTGGCTGCCAAAGTAGGGGCCCAGAGAAGGAAAACAATAGCTGATGCTGCTGCTGTGCCTGCCACGTGGGAGTGGCAGGTGGGGGGCCCAGGAATTTGAGGCAGTAGGCGCTGTCTTGGGTGTGTGCTGACGTGGACGTGGGGCTTGCCTGAGGGGGGTGGCCTGACATCAACACGAGAGAGACAGCGGGTAGGGATTAGATTTGTCCCATATCAGGAGTTTAACAAGATTATAAATAATAAATATAATTGCCTATGATCAAGAATCACCTAATTGGTTAACCACCTTTTGAGAGGCAGCCTGTGGTGGGCAGTTGTACTATAAATAATAAATAAATAAATAAATAAATAAATAAATAAATAAATAAATAAATAAATAAATAAATAAATAAATAAATAAATTCTCTAAGTATTGGGTGGGGCATTACAAATGGTATCAGAGCTGACTTTCGACACCGAATGTGAAAAAAGAGTGGGTGTAGTGTATGCCTGGGAGGGAGCTTAGGTCAGTACGTTGGTAGTTTGACCAAGGACAGTATGCTAGAATTAGCTGAATCAGGGTACTCCATCTACATCGGCTAGATGTATGCCTGAGAGGGAGTTATGGTCAGTGTGCTGGCCCGTAATTAGCTGAATCAGGGTACTCCCGCTCCACATCGGCTAGAAAGGAGATCCTACACTAGGTTGTATGCCCCGTACTCAACGAGAATGCTGATTTCTAAAGGGGGGGGGTATGTAACACCCCATAATTTTGAAGAAATATAATATAGTATTATATATATAATATATTAGAGAATGTGATGCTGCCCCATAGAAATCTCTATGGGGGTGTTGTAGGTTGGCTGCCGAAGTGGGGGCCCACGGAAGGACAACAGAAGCAGATGCTGCTGCTATGCTTACCACGTGGGCGTGGTAGGCGGGGGCCCAGGAGCTTGAGGCAGCAGGGGCTGTCTTGGGTGTGTGCTGATGTGGGTGTGGTGCCCGCCCGAAGGGGGGGGGGTGTGGCTTGACGTCAGCATGAGAGAGCCAGTGGGTATAGATTAGATTTGTCCCATATCGGGAGTTTAACAAGATTAATAAATAATAAATATAATTGCCTATGATCAAGAGTTACCTAATTGGTTAACCACCTTTTGAGAGGCAGCCTGTGGTGGGTAGTTGTACTATAAATAATAAATAAATAAATAAATTTTCTGAGTATTGGGACGGGGCATTACAACCCCGAAGAAGAAGAGCCCAAAGAAGAAGAAGAACCCGAAGAGGAGGAAGACCCAGAAGAAGAAGAGGGAGAACTTCCTGAATCTCGGGAGATCACTCTACCTTCTCCTGATTCCCCAGATGAATTCTCAGATGAAGTGCCGATTCAAGATAAGAAGGACCACCTTATCGCTTCTTTTCGGGAGTAATTGATCATCCATAAGTGGAGAGTAAACCACTTGGAAGCTCATCATGCAGAGGACAAGCAGAACATTGTAGCTCTGAGTCACAGAGTGTTGGAGCTAGAGAAGATTTGTCACAGGACTGCTCGGCATTTCACCAAGCTAGACAACAAAACTCGTTGAGGGAAAGCAAGAATGCCGTCAAAGATGCGAGGAGATGAAGAAGGAAATAGATGAACTACGAGGAGAGCTCAGAGAAGCCAAGAGAAACCGTAGAGTACAGACTATTTTATGTTTGAGTTTTCTTATGTTTATGTATTGGATGTATGGACAAGTTTTATTTCTGAATGTATAAAGTTTACTTTTGGAAATGAATAAATTATGTTGTAGGAAAAGTCTATGTTGTTGCTATTTTGGTTATTAATGAAGTTTTATAACCCAAAAATGGCCGAACGAAGAATTCGAAATGGTGAAGGATCCAGCGGTGAAGGCAACAGGCTTGATCTGGAAACAGAACTGGCCCGGGTGTACCAAACTCTCAACACCTTTGCCGTAAGTGTGAACCGAAACACCAGGGTGGGGCAGGCAGTACAAGTTTTGGAGGCAATCAAATTGGTGGAATCGTTCAAGCGGATGAAGCCACCCGTGTTTGAGGTCCAGGCGGATCCTAATGTAGCAGACGATTGGATCCGCCAGTTAGAAACAATGTTCGAGGCCTTGGAGACTCCAGAGGCTAGCAAGGTGAAGCTGGCCACTATTCAGCTAGAGAAGGATACTGGGGTCTGGTGTCTGTCCATGAAGCAAACCTTGGGAAATGAACCCATTACTTGGGAGGAATTTTTGGAAGAGTTCCGCATCCACTATTTTTCGATGGATGTGCAGTAGAAAAAAGCAATGGAGTTCCTGGGCCTACAGCAGGGGAGTTTGTCAGTTCGGGAGTATGAGACGAAGTTCACTTAGCTTTCGAGGTATGCACCGGAGTTAGTGATCGATGAGGCTAAGAAGGCAGAGAAGTTTGAGCAGGGGCTGAGGCCAAGTCTGAGGTCTCGAATGATACCCCTCGGTATCAAGAAGTTCGATAAGCTGGTACGAAGAGCTGCAGAACAGTACCAGTTGGTGCAGAAGAAGAAGAATAACTGGAGTGCTGGTAAAAGGCCCGCAACCTCCTACAACTTCAAGAGGCAACCCCTAGCGCAAAAGTTCAAGCCGACCGGGGCAAATGCAGTTGCTGTAGTAGGATTGCCAAGTACCTATTTCCTGTATGGAGGGAATGATCACTATAAGGCAGAGTGCCCGAATAGGAGGAAGGGAATAACTTGCTTCAATTGCGGGAAAAAGGGCCATATCAAGCCAGACTGCCCTCAATTCCATCGGGGAGGGCCAAATCAGAAGCAGGCCGACCCAGGGAAGAAACTATACCAGGGGCGAGTGTTCGCTCTGACAGAAGAGGATGCAGAGGATGCTGACAATGTCATCACCGGTATGGGAGCATCTGATAGAGTTTTTTCTGCTGTTATTTCCAGTGTTTGTATTAGAAGAGTGTTATGTACTAAGAGTTTTGTAACAGGGGAACTTCTAATAAATGGAATAAAGGCTATTTTCTTGTTTGATACTAGATCATCTCACACTTTTGTGTCACCTAAATTTGCTAAACGGTTGGGAGTTGAACCAAAACTTTTCCCAGCCAAGTTATTAGCGGTAGCTACTCGGTCAGGAGAAACATTGACTACAGATCGGTACTATGCTGATTGCGACCTCGAGATCGGAGAAAGAGTCTTTGGAATCGATCTCATAGAGTTGTTAGTCTTGGGGGTCGATATAATCATTGGCATAGACTGGATGTCGATCTACAATGCCAGTATCGAATGCAAGAGCAAGGAAGTTATGGTAAAGGCACGAGGATTACCAGCAATAACATTTCAAGGGAAGAGAAAATACAAGGAGTTGGTGTCAGCTCTGACCAAGAAGAAGATTCCTAAGGAAGTTAAGAAGTTCCCTGTAGTCCGGAACTTTCCGACAGTATTCTTGGAAGATCTACTGGGACTACCACCTCATCGGGATGTGGAATTCATCATTTCCATTCAGCTAGGGAATGCACCGATATCCAAGGCACCTTACATAATGATAACAGTGGAACAGGATGAGGTCAAGAAGCAGATTGAAGAGCTGTTAGGAAAGGGTTTTATTAGACCGATTGCATCGCCTTGGGGAGCGCCCGTTCTATTGGTGAAGAAGAAGGATGGATCGATGAGGATGTGCATCGATTACAGGGAGCTTAACAAGTGACTGTCCAGAATAAGTATCTGATTCCGCGGATTGATTATTTATTCGACCGACTTCAAGGAGCAACAGTTTTCTCCAAGATAGATCTTCGGTCGGGTCATCACCAAGTTCGTGTTAAGGAAGAGGATGTGCACAAGACTGTGTTCCGAACTCGACATGGAGATTGTGAGTTCTTGGTTATGCCGTTTGGAGTGAAAAATGCACCGGCTATATTCATAGACAAGATGAACATGGTCCTGCGACCATTCATCGACTCTTTCACCATGGTGTTTATCGACGATATTCTGGGCTACTCCAAGTCAGAGGAAGAACATGCTGGGCATTTAGCAGAGGTACCGAAGAAGCTGCAGAAACAGAAGCTGTATGCCAAATTATCCAATTGTGACTTTTGGAGGTCCGAAGTTGCATTCCTGGGTCATATCCTTTCTAAGGAGGGAGTGACCACTGATCCACATAAGATAGAGGCAGTGAAGGATTAGCTGAGACCAACAACAGTGACGGAGATTAGAAGCTTCTTGGGTTTTAATGGTTACTACCAGAGGTTTATTCAGGGCTATGCTCAGATAGCCGTGCCACTCACGGGACTTACGATGAAGAATGTAAGTTTTAAGTGGACGGAGCAGTGCGAAACAAGTTTTCAAGAGTTGAAGGAGATGTTGACTACCGCTCCGATACTGGCTTTGCCGAGAGCAGGGATTGATTATAATGTCTGCACACCGAGGATTGGGCTGTGTATTGATGCAAGACGGACAAGTTATAGCGTATGGGTCTAGGCAATTGAGACCCCATGAGAAAAATTACCTAACCCATGATATGGAGTTGGCAGCAATTATATTTGCTTTGAAGCAATGAAGGCACTATGTGTATGGAGAGAAGGTCAATATGTACACAGATCACAAGAGCATGAAGTATATTTACCAGCAAAGGGATCTGAATTTGAGGCAAAGGAGGTGGCTAGAGGTGCTAGAGAATATCCGTCCTGAAATAAAGTATCATCCGGGCAAAGCAAATGTGGTGGCAGATGCGCTCAATCGGAATAGAAGCTTGTCTTGTTTGATCACGACTTAGGGGAAATTAGCAGAGGAGCTCCATCGAGGTGGAATTGAAGTTGTGTTGCAAGGACTAGGAGCGTCTTTAGCATAGTTGAGACTTCAGCCTACACTGAGAGAGAAGATTATCGACGGTCGGAAGTCTGATCCAGAGATCTAGAAGTGAAATAGCAGGTCGGCACAGGAAAATTGGTAGAATTTCAAGTGAAGGACGAAGTGCTGTAGTTCGGAGAAAGGTTGTGTGTACCTGGTCAAGCAGAGTTGAAGGAAAAGCATTTTACAGGAAGCACATACCACTCTTTTATCAGTGCATCCAGGGAGTACCAATATGTACAAGGATATCAAGTAGCATTTATGGTGGTGGGGAATGAAGCGGGATGTAGGAGAGTTTGTTGCAAGATGTGCAACTTGTCAACAAATCAAGGCCGAAAGTTAGAAACCCGGAGGATTGTTGCAACCGTTACCCATTCTGGAGTGGAAATGGGATAACATCAGCATGGACTTCATCACAGGGTTACCTAGAAGTCCCAAGGGGAATGACGCAATTTGGGTGATAGTGGATTGACTCACCAAATCTACTCACTTTTTGGCAATAAAGATTACTTGGTCATTGGAGAAGTTGTTGGAATTGTACATCGGGGAGATTGTAAGATTACATGGAATTCCTGTATTGATTGTGTCAGATCGAGATGTGCGGTTCACGTCGCACTTTGGAGAAGTCTTCAAGCAGCTTTGGGGACCAAGACTGACTTCAGTACTGCCTTCCATCCTCAAACCGACAGGAAGACTGAGAGAGTCAATCGGGTGTTGGAAGATATGTGGAGGAGTTGTGTGATGGACTTCGGTGGCAGCTGGGAGAGGCACATATTTTTGGTGGAGTTTGCTTACAAGAAATGCTTTCAGACCAGCATTGGTATGACACCATATGAAGCTTTGTATGGAAGGAAGTGTAGAACACCGGTGTGCTGGTATGAAGTGGGGGAAAGGCAGAATGTATGGGCCAGAAATAGTACATAGGCTTCAGAGAAGATTGAGTTGATCAAGAAAAGGCTAGATGACGCACAGAGCAGACAAAAGAGTTATGTTGACAATCGGAGAAGGGATCTGAAGTTCAAAGAGGGTGACTCTGTTTTTCTGAAAGTATCTCCAACTAAGGGTGTGATTCGATTTGGGAATAGAGGAAAGCTAGCCTCAAGGTACATAGGAACATACAAGATATTGAAGAGGATTGGGAAGACATCTTATCGGTTGGAATTGCTAGAAGAGATAGCCCAAGTACACAATGTCTTTCATGTATCTATGCTATGAGGCTATATTCCTTATCTGAGTCATCACTTACCGGAAGTGCCAAAGGGTCTACAATTAGATCTGAGCTATCAGGAGCGCCCAGTAGAGATTGTGGACCGACGGGAAAAAATTTTGAGGAACAAAACCATACCTATGGTCAAGGTTATGTGGAGAAATCAACTGGTTGAGGAAGCCACATGGGAATCTGAGGAGAGGATGTTGAAGGACCATCCTGAGCTTTTTGACTAAACATTGTAATTTTATTTCTTTTGTTTTTCTCGCTCTTTATGCGTAGTTTCGAGGATGGAACTATTGTACGGAAGGAGTGCTGTAACATCCCAGAATTTTTTTTGATATTTTTGCACGTGCGTTGCACGTAAAATTTCATACATTTTACTTCTAAAATTTCCTAAGAGTCATGCACATTTTCTTCTCATTTTATTTGTCACATTTGTGTTATTTATTTTAATGAAATCCATTAGGCCTAGATCATCTTTTAAAGCCCACAAAAAAATTAATTTAAAAGAGAAGCCCATGATTAATTCTACATCTTAAATACACACTTTATATCCTAGTACACTTGTCATGTAATATCCCGTGTCTTCTTTCATGGAGTCAAAAGCCATACACCTACAATTAATAAATAGAATGAGGTGTGTGCACATTGGGTGCACGTGCACATGTGTGCACAAGGGGGGTTTGGCCGGCCATTCAAAAAGGAGAGGGAAGAGTGGAGGGAGTGTGTGTGAGATTAGGTAGTTATTTGAGTAGTGGGAGTCTGCTCAACCACAAAATACTCCTATAAATACCCCTTCCTATAGTATGAACAACACACAAAAGATCAAAAGAAAACAACAGAGAGAAAAGAAAAGAGAGGAGTTCGGTTTTTGAGTGAAGGCTAGAGGCTTCGGTTTTGCTAGGAGGAGGAGAAGGGCTTGTTGTGTTGGAGCTTTGGAGCAATTTTCTAGGAATTCTAATTGCAATTTTCCATCAAGAAAAGGTGGGTGTCTCATTTGCTTTCTAAATTAGTGTAGAATGCATATGTAGATAGTTTATGGAAGAATTGAAAAATTGGCATGAGTTCTCTAGTTAATTCTGTGTTGCATGTTGTGTTAGTATCTAGAATTTTTAGTAGTAATAAAATGTGGGTAATTTATGCATGCTAATTGAAAGTTTCATCATAAAATTGATAGGTTGTCAAAT
Source organism: Hemerocallis citrina (assembly GCA_017893485.1). Taxonomy (NCBI): domain Eukaryota; kingdom Viridiplantae; phylum Streptophyta; class Magnoliopsida; order Asparagales; family Asphodelaceae; genus Hemerocallis; species Hemerocallis citrina. The sequence goes on from CM030367.1 coordinate 99,211,209, forward strand.
TGAAATTTATTTAAAGCATGTTGTAGTGTTTTTAGGCACATAATAATAAGCCATGATTAGATTGTTTGAATTATGTATATATAAAATTGTTAACTTGTGCATAAGGAATTGTGTGAATATTAGAGGTGGATTATAAAATCAATGAGAATGTGAGAATTGCTAAAAGAAAATGCATTCATGATAGTAGTCAATTTTTCTAATTGAAACATATGAGTACTAGATTTTTTAAAAGTGACTATTCGAGTTAATTTGTGAATAACTTTATACTAATATGGGTAAAATTAAGGGATGAGCATTTCTGGAAGTTTAGAGATGTATTTTAGTAGAATTAATTTGGGAGAAAACAACAGAAATAAAAAATAGTTGAAAGAATTAAAAATGAGATTAAACAGAGTACTGCGTTATAAGAATTTAAACACCTGTAGATCAGGAATGGCGCTTGGCTCTTGTGGCTAGCACAGGCGCCAGTGCGCCTGGCGCTGCCAGGTGTCGCGCTTGGGGTTCTCTGGTCGTGGGTTCGAAACCTGGCGGGGGGGAGGGGGGGGGGGGGGGGGAGGGGCGGGCTGCCTCTTTTAATTTTTTTGGAATTCATCAGTTGACAATTTGGGGGTACAAAAGAACTCAGAGAGTTTTATAACACAAACTGCAAGTGACTCATTGGTTTGAGTTGTGGTTTAGCTTGCGGTTGGCTTTGGGTTCGAATCCTGTTGTACACAGTTTTGGGTTTTATTTTTATTTTGTGGTTTTTCATGTTTTAAAAAATTGGAAAACTTCATATAAATATTATAGAATATTATTGGAACACTTGGGAATTATTTCACATTGTTCTAAAAGATATTTTGGGGATTTAAAAGCCATATTCTTGTATTAGATGAGTTTTTCAAGATTACAAAAAAAGTGTGCCTGATTAAAGATTTTGAGAGTAGATTTATAATAAAATCAAATACATGGTTAGGAGATTAAAAATAAGGAATTTCTAATGATTAATCTCAAAGAGATATTGTATTAAGATGTGGTGATCTAATCTTAAAAAAGGGGGGATTTTTTGTATTAAGAAATATACTTGAAGTATAGATAAACATGGTAAGGATTGTATTAATCAAAAGAACATTGAGAATTATCAAAGTGAATGAGTTTGGTTGATTAACCAAGAAATTGTTATCAAGTGATGTTGTGAGAAGTTGAATACTTCATGATTTATAAACATAAAGAAAGTGATAAAGATGAAATGATGATTAATGAATGAGTCATTTATGTTGGGGTTGGATATAACCTAATTGATCTCTATTATTGAGATGGTTGTTGGAATCTAGAGGCTAGGCAAGACCCTTTGTAACTGGCAATTTATGAATAAAGAATCTTGAGGAGTAGCCAGTAGGGCTAACGTTTCTCATGTGATGATTTAAGTCCGGTGGGATAATCTAACTCTAGGTTGTGATGATTATAATTAAAACTTAAGAATAAGCACTAAAGAAGATATGATAGAAACAACAACGAACATGTCCGGTAAAGAATGTACATCTCCTAGGGGTCCAAGATCAAGGAACACACCTAGTAAATCCATGTATATGGGCTAGAGGCATGCCCGTCTATCATCGAAAAGGCTTGTAAAGAGACTGCATTTCCTAGGAATGTTTGGGATGGACAGAATATGCGCGGTAAATCCACTGGGGTGGGTTATGGGTAGGCCTGGTTCGTAGTTGCGAGAGATCAACTTGCTAGGGTTCGTGGCTGAGGATACGCCTAGTAAATCCACTAAGGTGGGCTAGGGGTAGACTGGTAAGATCCAATATCCTGGGGGTGCAACTCTTTGGTGACTACACGTTGAAGTACATTCATTGGGTTAGGTTGCATGGCGTGGGATGTAAACCCTATAATGAGGAGTACCGTATGGGCTTGCCCTCAGACCTATGTAGTATGAGATGCATAGAATCTGAACAAGTGTGCATTAGTGCATCGTAGTGTAAATCTGCATTAGGCATTTAAGTCATATCATACACTGACATGTTTAGCATAGTCACTTTTTACACTTATTATGCATTCAAGTTTTGTGTTTGCTAAAGTAAGAGAATCGCTGTATTATAGCATTGCATCAGTTGTATGCAACTGACGTGCCCACAGTTTCCTAGTTGCAGGATTGAACTTGGCAGGGACTTGAAGTCACTGTCATGGGTTGTAATATGGTTGAAGAGATTACATTATTACACGTTGTATTGTACATATTCATTTCCGCTGTGTTATTGAAAGAATAATGTTGTAAATGGAAAAGTATAAAATTCCTTGTATTTTTGTACGAATTTGAAGTAAAAGATCCTGTTGTGCTACGAATTATATGTGTCTGGAATTCGGAGCGTTACATACAAAGCCCGCAACCTTAGGATGACCCAGTACTTGACAAGCGCAAAACAGCTCCTCGAGCTCTTCGAGCAGGCGGAGGTCCGATGGATCCCAAGAGTACAAAACTGTCACGCCGACTCCTTGTCCAAACTCGCATCGTCATCCCTCGGAGGATTAGACTGCACCGTTCTAGTTGAGGTCCTCCTCAAAACCAACATCGAAGAACCTAAAGTCCTTTGCCTCACCTCCGACAAGCGAGTCGAGACATGGATGGATCCTATACAAAAATTTCTGACCAACGGCGAGCTACCGCAGGATCGTGTGGCGGTACGGACCACGAGGATCTGGTCCGAAAGGTTCACCTTGATTGGGGACGTGCTTTTCAAGCGCTACTACACCAAGGCTGACGGGAGACCTTATCTCCGCTGTCTACAACTAGATGAAGCTAAGTATGCCCTGGAGGAGCTACACGAAGGGATTGGGTGATGTCACATGAGCAGCAGGTTGCTGGCCCAAAAGGCGCTCAACCACGACTACTACTGGCCGATTATGTTGCTAGACACTCACGACCTTGTAAAAGGGTGCGACACCTACCAATGGTTCTCTCCCATCAGACAATCGCCCCAAGCCGAATTGCAGTCGCTCTCCAGCCCTACCCCCTTCGCCATGTGGAGGATGGACGTGGCCGGCCCCTTTCCACAGCCTACCGGCCAAAGGCGATTCCTCATCGTGGCCGTCGGCTACTTCACCAAGTGGGCCGAGGCAGAACCCCTAGCTACGATAACAGAGCATTAAGCCCAACAATTCTTCTGGAAGCACATCATCTTTCGGTTCAGGATTCCGCGTGTGATAGTCACTGATAACGGAACCCAGTTCGCTGGCAAATTTTTTTGAAAGTTTTGTGATGATCTCGGCATTCAACAACGCTTCTCAACAATCTCTCACCCCAAATCAAACGGCAAAGTAGAAAATGCCAACCGGCAAATCCTTGATGATCTCAAAAAGTGGCTGGACCAATCCCCCAAGGGTCTATGGGTAGAAGAGTTATCAAGCGTCCTCTGGTCACACCCGATTACCAAGAGAATCCCGACAGGCAAGTCCCCGTTCAACCTGGCATACGGGACCGAGGCGGTCATCCCTCTGGAAGTCGGCCTTCTGTCGCCTAGGTACATGGGCTTCGACGAGGAATCAAACTCAAGCGACCTCAGGGTGAACCTGGACCTTATTGACAAAGTCTGAGAAAGATCCACCATCCGGCAGGGCATATATCAGCAGCGAATTGAAAGGCTTTACAACAAGAAATTCCACCCGACCAACATCAAGGAAAGGGACCTCATACTCAGAAAGCTAGCATTCTCCCAGCCCACAACTAGCAAGCTCGCCCCCAATTGGGAAGGCTCGTATAAGGTCTCCTAAGTGGTACGTCCTGGTACTTACGACTTGAAGACTTGGGGGGCAGGATGGTTAAGAGGCCCTAAAATGAGGAGCACCACATCAAGTTTCAAGAAGGAAAGTGAGGGAGAGTTCACTATTGTAATGGGCGCTACGAGCCAATTTTCTTGCAAACAAACAAACATGATATAAAGGCGGGAGATTTTGTTGAAGAAATCAAAGTTTGTGGATTTCTCAGTCGCTCACATCCTTACCGCTCGGCATGGACTTCGACCACCCATGAGGGATTTCTAAATCCCTCAAGTCCTTGGCCCTTGGCTCGGACCTCGGGTACTAACATCCTCGCTGCTCGGCATGGACTTCGACCACCTATAAGGGATTCTTCAATCCCTCACGTCCTCGCTGCTCGGCTTGGATTGCGACCACCTATGAGGAATTTCTCAATCCCTCATGCTCAAGTCCTTGCCCCTCGGCTCGGACCTCGGTTACTAACATCCTCGTCGCTCAGCATGGACTTCGACCACCTACAAGGGATTCTTCAATCCCTCAAGTCCTCACCGCTCGGCATGGACTTCGACCACCCATGAGGGATTTCTCAATCCCTCAAGTCCTTGCCCCTCGGCTCGGACCTCGGGTACTAATGTCCTCGCCGCTCTGCATGGACTTCGACCACCTACAAGGGATTCTTCAATCCCCCACTTCCTCGCCGCTCGGCATGGACTTCGACCAACTACGAGGGATTCTTCAATCCCTCAAGTCCTCGCCCCTCGACATGGACTTCGACCACCAATAAGGGATTTCTCGATAACTGAAGTCCTTGCCCTACGGCTTGAACCTCGGGTACTAACGTCCTCGCCGCTCGGCATGGACTTCGACCACTTACGAGGGATTCTTCAATCCCCCACGTCCTTGCCGCTCAGCTTGGACTTTGATCCCTATGAGGGATTTCTCAATCCCTCATACTCAAGTCCTTGCCCCTCGGCTCGGACCTCAGTTGCTCACGTCATCGCCGCTCGGCATGGACTTCGACCACCCATGAGGGATTTCTCAATCCCTCATGTCCTTGCCCCCCTCGGCTCAGACCTCGGGTACTAACGTCCTCGTCCCCCTGTCATAGACTTCGACCACCTATGAGGGATTATTCAATCCCTCAAGTCCTAGCTCCTCGGCTCGGACATTGTCTACCAACGTCCTCGCCCTCGGCATGGACTTTAACGCACTGCTTACCCAAAGTTTAAGTTTGATTTGTGGCACTCGCCCCTAGCGAGGCCTGAGCCCCGCACACCGAGCTGACCCCCCTTTCACCTGGTGATAACCAAGGGTAGTACAACCTTTATCGTTGCAACCCTAACTTTCAGTAGGGCGGTAGGAGAGCCACAAGTCACAGGTTCCCTCAGACAAGATTTTTGTTTTTGACACTCGCCTTCGGCGACTGCCTCGAGCCTTGCACTCTGAGCTGACCACCCTTTGACCCGCTGGCAACTAGGGATAAAACAACATTCATCGCTGTTACCCCCAATTGTCAGAGGGTGGTAGGAGAGCCGCCAGTGACGAGATATTACAGTGAAGTGAGGAATGAAATGGGGGGGGGGGGGTGAGGATTAAATAGCCCAAAGAAGAGCATTTATGACATGAAAAGTCGAAACGTCTATTGATGGCATTTATGGCCTTGGAAGACGAAACATCCTTTATTATCAGTCATTCAGGAACCCTTGGTCCCCTTCATGTTTCACAAGTCCCCACCCCTCGGCTCGCACTCCTTCATCGTCCCGGACGAGGAAGAATCATCCTCGGAGCTCGGATGTGTGCACGCACCAAAATAACCCATGAAGAGCCGATACAATCATGCTCACTTATTATTATTCCAACCAAAGAAAGTACATCATTACAAGGAGCAACTTTATTACATTATTCACAATCGGCCTAGGGCTCCTGTATCGGAGCCGCAGGGTTGATACAAACAAGTTCAAGGCCAGCCGAGCGAGTTGGGTCCTCCACCGGATCGCCCAGTACCACCAAGGTAGAAACCCCTTCGACCGAGCTCTAGGCGTCACAAGGCCTTGCCAGGCCCAATTCTCGGGGTCGGCAACGAAGCTCCGGCGGAAGGGCGCTTCCAAAAGAGACGGATCGGGATCCGAACATCCCGAGCATTATCTTACACCGTTGTACCTCCAACTCCTTCTCCACAATAACCTCACGAAGAGAAGACTTAGACGATGGCCGCCGAGAGAAAGTGCTAGCCATCGAAAACACAACTTCCGCACTTCCCAAGTCACGGTCGGCTATCAGTTTCTTGAAACGCGCCAGCTCCAAGCTAAGTCTCTTTGACTTATTTATGAAGTATTGGACAGCCAGCTCTCGATCGCGAGCCTCTTTACGACACCGGGCCATAGCGGACTCTAGGGCTAAGACCTTACCCCTAAGCCGACTCATCTCAGCACGACCGGGGTCTACTCCCAAGGTCGCATCTATCTAACAGGAAAATAGAGAAACATCATTCCGAGCTGTATATACTTGGCTAAAAATCACGCCGAAAATTAAGTCAAAAGGTTTGGCCAAAAAACTATTTTCATTAATCAAAAATAAGTTTACAAAAACGCAGTGGCCAGTCCACGTTCGGTGACTACAAAATACGAACAGAAAGAGGTAGAAAATAAAATAACAAATACTAATGCTCGCCAACCTCTTCCTCGGCAGGTAGCTCAACATTGGGGTTGGCTGCCGCTGTGTCATCGTCACCACCACCCCCGGGAGTCAGTGGGTGTTTGGATAACTCCATGTCATAATGAAACTAACTAAGATTCAACTCCAGGTGGTAGTGCTTAACTTTCCGGATTGCCAGGGCGTAAACTTCATCCTGGGCCTCGATGACTTTGACCATGTCGGCCTGCTTAACTTTTCTTACTTGCTTGTCAGCCTCTTTTCTCAACTCGGCCATATGCTTCATGCTGTCATCGGCCTAATTAGCCAGCTTGGCCTGAAGAGCCTGGTTGCAGCCTTCGAGGGCCATCTGCGCTAGCTTAAGGTGCTTCATATCCCTCTCATAGCACTGAGCGTTCCTCAACTCTTTCTTCAGCTCCTGATCATGGAGCTTCATCAACTGAGCACCCTCCAGGTAAGCCTACAGCCGAGGAAATCAGACATGGAAAACTATATAAAGAAAACAAACTATGAAAGGGATGAAACGAAGGTTACCTACAGGCTCGCCATAGCCCACTTCAGGTAGCTGGACTCGATGGTGTCACACTCTCGGGCCTTCCTGTCCCGAGGTAGGGCGAGCTTCTAGACCACCTCGATGGCCACGGGACCCTCTGACAAGGTGTCCCTGACCCTAACGGCCCAGTCCGGGGCCCATGGTTGAAGCCCCGCATCGCCTATGATCTCCTCGGCCGATGGAGCAATGGGGAGGAGGCCACTCTTCACCACTTCGGTAACCCTCTCGCTACTGTTGCTTGGGCCCGACTTGGAGGCCTTCTGCTTTTTCAGTGTTGAGTGGGAAGGTTCCTCCAAAACCCCCTCGGAGGGAACCTTCCCCTACTTCTTTTGCTCAGCCCGTTCGGCCTTCCTCTTCTTCAACAGCGCCCTCCTCTCAATGATCTCCGAGGTGTCCATAACTACAAAAAAAAGAGAAGCTCATGAGACGAGAAAAAACACTTGAAGGAAAATTAGACAAAATACATACTGGAAGGAGTGGGGCTCAGTCCGATCCGAGCCAGATACTTCTCCGTCACATTCGGCCAACCAATGTTGTTTTCCGAACATATCCGCTCAATGTCTGCCCACTCCTCGGTCGTCAAATCTGACTTACAAGGGCCCTTAAGGTTGGGCTTATAAAAACTCCACGTCGTGGGTATCACCCAGGAAGTCAGGCTCCGAACGATAAAATACTTTCCCTTCCACCCTTTAATGGATTCCGGATGCCCGTGTACAACCCTCCTTCCTCGGCGAGGCGAGATGTAGTAGATCCCTTCGTACTCACTAGACGAGCTAATACCCAAAATCGCTCGGAAGTATTTTAACCTCAGGGGAACACCCCTCTCCTCGCAAAGAAGCATGAAGCATGAGCTGCTTCCAAGAGTTGGGCCCGTACTACATCGAACTCAATGACACCCAGTTCAGAACCTTTTGGATAAATGTGTGGATCGGTAATCGCAAACCTGAGCTAAACGCGTCTGCCGCAAACATACAAAAATAGGGTGCCAAGTTATCGGTGGAACGGAGACCGGTGCTGGGGATCAACAATTCGTACTCTTGACCAATGAAGTTGTTGGCTCGGATAACTCTAAGGTCGTCCGCGGCCAGTACAGTCGGCATTTTGTCCATGGAGATTTTTTGTCGACCAGGCAAGGAAGGTTGCGCTACGTATCGTACCAACTCCTCAGCATCGTCCGGGTACATTCTGATGGATCACGACTACAATGTGAAGGGTACATCGAGCCTGACCTCGGGAGCCATCTCGTCCGAGCTGTTCGGTAGGATCCACTTCATTTTCTTCCGTCGGACGGGACGACCCCTCGAGGGAGAGGGCGTCATCCTCGACTCCCTTGTTCCCCTCGACGACTTCAACTCCCTCGTCATCCCCCACTCCCTCAATTAGCTCATCCTCCTCCACACTACCAACAACTCCCTCCTCTTCGCCCTCCACCCTGTGCATGTCCCCTTATGAGTCGCTCGACTCCACTACGAAGGGCCTTCTACTGTAGAGCGGCATGACCTCCTAGACCTTCTCGGTTAATTCCCATGACGTTGAGTCGGAGAGACGCGGGCCTTCATCCCGACCCGCGGTGGTGGAGGACGAACTAGACTGAGCCCTTGACATAATGGAAAAAAACTAACCTATTTCAAATGCCGGAAGTTGTTGAAAAAGTTCGTAGCCGGTGACTGAATAGTGCTACAGAGCAAACTGGGGATCTTTGAGAAATAAGCAAAGGTGAAAAATGAGGAGAGGGTTGGGGGATATATAGTGGACCCAGTGAGTCCTCGATTGGCACAAATCCTGCAACTCCTAGATAGATATCCTCAAACCTGACTTCATCATCACATGTGTCACCATAGGAGTTGTCACGCCCAGCTTCCCAAAAATATGGAATACGAGTACATGACATTGGCCCGGCGAATGAATAACGTCACCCATAAGCTGTTTATTCGACCAACTCAACAATATAATCAATACAGAACAATTGCACAAGCAATAATAATAATCTCATGAACAATAATACTTGAATTGAAGCAATATATAACATCCAAGTACAATAATCCAACATCTGGAAACAATAATAAAAAGCCGGGACATAAGCCCAATACAATAATAAATCCCAAACACAATAGTAATAAGTCTCAATACAATAAAATAACAATAGTCTAATAATTGAGCCTTCATGACAAAGCAATAATTTATTAAGCGGCGATGTTATCAATGCTTTCACCAATGTTATTCTCCCAATCCATCGAGCAATTCTTCATCAACACCTGTAAACACTTCATCTAAAAAAAGGAGAAAAATTGTCCTTAGAGCAAGTCATGGACAGCAAGTAGAGAAAGCAGGGAACAATGGAATAACAGTATAACAATGAATCAATGGATCAATAGGAACAAATAACATGAGACGATAGTAATAATCAATAACATGGTAATCAATGCAACGGTGTAACAATGGTTAATATCAATAACACTTAGATAGTATTGGATACAAATGAGAACAATGATGAACAATATGCAATGTTAGTGATGTGTCAATACTTATGTCTATTACTCATTTTAACCCTAACTAATGCATGTACTACTGTGTCCCATGTGTTCCATACCAAAAGTTCGATGCATACAATCAATTTCGTTTTAGACTTAAGTAGTGAATTCTATAGATCATGTGTCGGTACGGTAATCACTATACGATACAATAATTTTGCACAATTCATTATAATGATACACTGATTCATGAGTTCATGAGTTCACGAGTTCACGTGTTCACGAGTTCACGACATGAAAGATAGGGGTTCCATAGTTAGCGCTCCACAATCAATCGGTAAATACTGGCCGACACAGTCATTATATTATTCACTACTCAAGTCATTCCTTTAAACCCCGGCTTGTTACTATTTTATTAATGCAACAATACAATATGCAATCTAGAGAGATATGAGATGAACGATAATAACAATAGGAAAACAATAGGATGATAACATGAAATACGGTATACTAGATGTCCAAGTAACATGGAATAGGGTATTTTACAAGTATTCGACAAGTATAACACGAATAACACATCAAACACATATATCTCAAGATAGCATGAACATATACATCAAAAGTGGTCAACCCTAGGTTAATTCATGTCATATATGTCGGGAGACAACTATGGTCAAATCATCACCATAAAGACAGTATCAACATGGGGTTTCACGCACGAATTGTCTCTAGAACCCAACTATACTACAAACAGTATTTTGTACTTGTATATACAAAGAAATTTAATACAAGTTACTTGCCTGTTAGATGGTGAAAATGAATACCAAGAATGACGGGAAAAGAATCCTGAAGCAACGAACCCACGAACACACAAATTACGTGTAAACTACGTGCACAAAAGATCAAGCAATCAAAGAGACAGCAAAATCAGGAGAAATCAATAGCAAAGTCAAGAGCAGCAACGTCAATAGTGAAGGCCAGGGGGCTCGTCGGCGGCGAACTTAACTGGCATCGATGGCTGGATGGTGGCGTTGCAGCGGCAGCTGCCCGACGGGAATAGGGAGAACGAGCATCGAGCGGGAGGGGGGGGGGTGAGCTGGCGTCGCTTGGAAATAGAGAGAGGAGAGGTCGGGTGGGGGGTCGCTGCTGTCGAGCGGAAAGGGGGCAGCGGATCGACGGAGGGTGACGGCTCGGGGCGAGCCTGGCAGAGCTCATCGATTTGCTATGTCGACGGGAAGGGAGCAGGGGGTTTCGGCTACTGGCGTCGAAGAGCGAGAAGGAGGAGGGTGAACACGGTGCTTGGGGCTAGGCGGCGTTGGAGGTGAGCTGATCAGAGGGGGCGCCGAAAGTGGAGGTCGACGCCGAAGAGGGGGTCGAGATTGGTTTGGCTGATGGGTTGAGAGAGGAGAGAGAAAGAGGAGAGAGAAATTGTGATGGCTACGAATTGTATTTTGGGTTTTTAGGGTTTGTATTAGAGTTGTATTTATAGGGTACAATTAGGGTACTGGGTTAGAGGTTTAGGGTCCAATAAAAGTGAATTTAGGTCAAGAATAAATGAAATTGGGTTTTAGGGTTCAATAAGAGGTAGATCCAAATCAATAGGGTTCAAATAAAAAAATACCCACAATAAAAAAAAGGATTAACAAGAAAATAATTCATCAAGAAGATCAAAGAATTTCATGAACAAGAATTTAAATCCAAATGAATAAATAAATAATACAAATGAATTGAATATAAACTGGGCTTGAAAATATGTTGGAATTCGCCAAGAAAACTAGGTCTAGTACAATAACAAAATAATTCAGTTGTTGAATTTTAATTAAATAATCAAGAAATGACAATTAATTATTATAATAATTAAATCATACAATAAAATAATATCTGGGTTTAACAATTTACTAAAATGACCCAATATATATATATATATATATATATATATATATATATATATATATATATATATATATATATATTATAATTTGGACTTAAATACAAATAGTTGATCAATAAGATCTAGAAAATAAGATCAAAACACATCATTATTTGAAATGAATAAATTTTCGATTAGAAAAACACTTTAATATAAAATCCAAAATAATTTTAACAAATAATGAATTTATAATATCGAAATACAGAAAATATTTAGAAAATACGTATTTACGGGAATGGAGGTTATAGGAGTGGACCACATACGGCACAATTTCTCCCCAAGACCAATTTCTCCCTAAGTCCAAAATGCTCGAACCTCAGCGTACACATCGGACACGCCAAACACAGAAACAGGGATTTGGCCAGTCAGCAAGGTCATCTAGCTCGACGCTTGGTGTGAATCTCAAGTAGGCACCTAGCTTTTCCAAAAAATTGCCTCACAGCACAAGGCCATCTGGCTCGACGCTCAGCATGGATCTCGAGCAGGCACCTAGATTTTTCAAAAAATTGCCTCACAACACAAGGCCATCTGGCTCGATGCTCGACATGGATCTCGAGCAGGCACCTAGCTTTTCCACAAAATTGCCTCACAGCACAAGGTCATCTGGCTTGACGCTCGGCAGGGACCTCGAGCAGGCACCTAGGTTTTCCACAAAATTGCCTAACAGCACAAGTCCATCTGGCTTGACGCTCGGCATAGACCTCGAGCAGGCACCTAGATTTTTCACAAAATTGCCTCAAAGCACAAGGCCATCTGGCTCGATGCTCGGCATTGATCTCGAGTGGCACCTAGCTTTTCCAAAAAATTGCCTCACCGCACAAGGCCATCTGACTCGACGCACGGCATGGATCTCGAGCAGGCACTTAGCTTTTCCACAAAATTGTCTCACGGTACAAGGCCATCTGGTTGGACACTCGGCATGGATCTCGAGTAGGCACCTAGCTTTCCACAAATTTGCCTCACAGTACAAGGCCATCAGGCTCGACGCTCGGCATGATCTCAAGCAAGCACCTAACTTTTCCACAAAATTGCCTCGTAGCACAAGGCCATCAGGCTTGACGCTCGGCATAGATCTTGAGCAGCACCTAGCTTTTCCAAAAATTTGCCTCACAGCACAAGGCTATCTGGCTCGACGCTCGGCATGGATCTCGAGCAGGCACCTAGCTTTTCCACAAAATTACCTCCCGGCACAAGGCCATCTGGCTTGACGCTCGGCATAGATCTCGAGCAGGGCACCTAACTTTTCCAAAAAACTGCCTCATGGCACAAGGCCATCTGGCTCGACGCTCAGCATGGATCTCGAGTAGGCACCTGGCTTTTCCACAAAATTGACTCACAGAACAAGGCCATCTGGCTCGATATTCAGCATGGGTCTCGAGCACAGATACATCTTGTTCTCATAAAATGCCTCAATCGAGGTGCTCGGCGCGGACCCCAAACTCGGAGCTCAGCGTGAAACTCGAGCATCGATGCTATTGTGCAATCTAGATACCTAAATACATAGATAAAACTAGACACAAATTATAAAACCTCGCAAGTGCACGAATCGTTTGACAAAGCGTAGCAATAGCAAGGGTCGATCCCACAGAGATTGTAGACTTTAACTTACTAATCAATAAAAAGACTAAGAATCATAAAGGGTTGGTTTAAAAGTCTAAAAGAAATAAAAAGATTTAAACTAAATTAAGAAGTGTTGAATCACAGATATTTATGAAGTAGTTGGGTTTAGATCTCCACCAATAGTCAGTAATGCTCAGTTACCTTCTAAACTCACTTCTAATTACTCATGCTTGTTCTCTTTAAGGGCATGGTATCTACTCCTTAAAGTAATGTTTCCCTAAGCTAAGAATTAGGCATGGTATCTACTCTAATTCGTTTCTTTCCTTAAGTGTTTAGCATGGTATCTACTAAGTTGCACTTAAAGAAAACATAAGAACAGTGGAAACGAACAAACACTCAAAGTTCTAGAAATTGGTATCAGATCTAGATCCCTTAAGTTGACTGAAACAAGAACCCCTAAAGATTCTCTTGTTACAAGTTATGGGCACGAGATACGGGTCATCTCAATATGCTCATATAACAGATTCAGATTCTAACTCACAAACTTGATAATATCAGATTTTGTATGGCAGTCGACTGGCTGTCACCTTCAGTCGACTGCTCTTATAACTTCTGAACAAGTTTGACTGTTATAAATCTATATCAATTCAATTAGATTCAATCAATAAGTAAAATAGAAGGATTCAGAAGAACATAGCATTACATAACTACGGTTTCAATCTACCCAACTATGAAATTAGTTCCACATAATAATACTTTTATTGCTTAACAAGTTCAAATACATGATCAACATAAAAGAATAGAGATGGAGAAAATAAACTAATGAAGTCCGGCAATAAGGTCGACTGGCTGTCACACAGTCGACTGCCTTCGAGTACTGGATCTCTTTTCTCCTTCTTTGATGTTGATAGAATGATGCTCTGGTTTGAAGTCTTGATGTGGTTGTTGGTGGTGATGGATCAAGAGATCATGAATAATTCTTCTTTTCTCATATTTATAGAACACAGATGTGAATTAGGGTTTTGCGTTTTTTTCAGGAAAGTCCTTCTTTATTTGATTTGGTGATTTATTTCTTTCTCTTTTCTTCTTTCCTTCCTTATCTGTTCACCACGTGCTCTTGGAAATCCTCAGTCTCTAGATTTGATTTGTTATTCGCATAAAATCTAGATTCCAATAGATTTGAAATTAGATTTGGATGAATCTTCGAATATCTTATCTTTTGACTCTGCCGACGATCAGTCGACTGATTTCTTCAGTTCCTTATGTATCATCCTTAAAATCCTGAATCTGCTTCGTTTTGCACTTTTATGCTGTTTCCTGTGGAAAAGAGTAAAGGAGAGTAAAATACCATATATAGAGCATTTAAATGTCTAATTGCACTAAAGTTATTGCTCTAAAATGTGAATAATATTGTGTTCATCAGATGCAGCCTTTTCTCATGAAATGCCTTAATCGAGGCACTCGGCACCGACCCCAAGCTCGGAGCTCGGCATGAACTTCGAGCATCACCATGACTTCCTTTCACAAAATGTCTCAATCAAGGTGGTCGACGCTGACCCCATGCTCAGAGCTCAGCATCAACTTCGAGCATCGCCACAGCTTTCTCATGAAATGCCTCAATCAAGGTGCTCGACACCGACCCCATGCTCGGAGCTCGACATGAACTCTGAGTCTCCACACAACTTTCTCATAAAATGCCTCAAATAAGGAGGTCGATGCCGAGCTCGGAGCTCGGCATAAACTTCGAGCACCGCCACAGCTTTCTAATGAACTACCTCAATCGAGGTGCTTGGCGCCGACCCTAAGCTCGGAGCTTGGCATAAACTTCGAGCATCGCCACAGCCTTTTCATAAAATGCCTCAAACGAGGAGCTCGGTGCCAAACCCAAGCTCGGCATAAAAGTCAAGCACTGCCACAGCTTTCTTATGAAATGCCTCTATCGAGGTGCTTGGAGCTCGACTTGAACCTCGAGCATCGATACCGCTCTCATAAAATACCTCAATCGAGGCGCTCGGCGCCGACCCCAAGCTTGAAGCCCGGCATGAACTTCGACGTGCTCAGCCTCAACCCTCCTGGCTCGACGCTCTCCACCGACCCTTCGAGCTTGGCGCTCGGCACGGACTTCGATCAAGCCGTATACAATGCTTGGCTCTGTGCTGAACTGCTCGGCACGGACTTCGATCAAGCCGTATACAATGCTTGGCTCGGTGCTGAACCGCAAAGACCTCAGGGACTCTCTATCTCATCTTTGCAAAGCACTCCCCTCTGCTTTTCTCACAAGGACATACTACTCCTCCACAGCTGGTTCACACAGCCCTCCAGGAGTGGGGGCCTTATGATATGGTGTAGATGACGTGGCCCAATCGGGTCTATCAGATCTCCTTAGACTTTGCTAATCCCAGATCATCAGGTCAACGGGTTCAACGGGCCTTCTGCCACTTCAGGCCAATGGAAAAACGGGTCTGACCTGGCCTATCAGGGTCAACCACCCGTTTGCCCCTGCCTATAAATAGCAGACCCCCTCCTCACTTTCAAAGGTAATGAATCTTTCCCCACCTGAACCCTAGCTAATTAGTCTCTTTTCCAGTGACTGACTAGATCATCAGAGAGCCTATCGACAGGATATCTTCCGGTGTTTCTAGGACTTTTGCAAGTACCCCGGCCATCTGAGCTCTAGCATCTCTTCTGAGCCGACCTCAAGAAACTGACCCAAGCCGAGGTCGAGATCCGTCCCTTCCACTTCACAAATTATAAGAACTCACACATGTTGCTCCCCCACAATAAAACAAGCAGCATCAGATTTGTTGTCCTTATGTGCGTTGTAGAAGATCTTCACGGGATCAAACTTAGAAGAAAGTGTATGCAAGAAACTGCAAACTAAAAATGGCACTATCATGTGCCCCTTACGCAACTTTATCTATAACTTCTGCGTAGGCCTACAAATGGGTCTGGTAGGGTGGGTTTGATATACCGCTAAACACATACATGAACCTTAGAATTACTAACTCAACTTGAACCGTACCCGACAAATTTGTAGCTTCCCAAATCCGAACCAGACCTTGTGAGTTCGGTTTGGTTTATGGGTCGGGTTGGGTTTTCTACAGGTTGAGTGGGTTCAGGTACAGTCCGTTGGGTTAAATAAAATTTACATTTTCTAGTAACAAATTTTACTTGTTCTAATAGATAATCTAAATAAAATTTAAACTTGAATTTACTTTTTGTTAATAAATAGAAATGTACTAAGAATTCCACTGCGATTTATGGTTTCTAATGCTGCTTTTTTCTAGTGTGGAAGCAACCGATAATGAGTTCTTGTATTGAAGTGAAAAGCTTAGATCACTATCGTCGATTTGGGGTTGATGCGAGGCTAGTATTTGATTGGATATATGGATCTGGTTGTGGTTGCGCTGATTGCTGGCTGCTAGAAACCTGCAAGGACAACTTGAAACACCGGGATATATCCCAATGACAAACCCTCGGATGATCAAGTCAGTAACCAGAAGTGAAATACTGGGTTTAGTGGGCAGAATGTTGATTACCTGATAATGGAGGTGGTTGGCTGTATTTATAGGCAAGGAAGGGGCGCAGTTATTAGGAAGATTCCATAACTGATTTGGAAGAGCCTCCAAATCAAGGGATATAATCAGTTATTATCTTCTTAATTTTGGGCAATTTGATTATCAGTCATGGTTGACTAGTTAATCTCCCATAATTGGGCTGCAAGTAATCCCCCCTTGTGAGCTGATTCAAGGTAGTGAGCATGCAGGAGACCTATTTGCTGATCATGAGCCTTTAGCTTGCTATGAGATTACTAGCTTGCCCTTAGGAGCCTCGAGATTCATGCAAGAATCATACAGTTCAGATTAACTAAAAATTTTAGCATATCACAAACCCCCACTCCTGGAGGTTGGGTGTAACAGCCTTCGAGAAGTAGTTCTCTTCTGTGTGGATGTTCAGAGGAAAAGAAGGCAGTAATCGTCTTTCAGAAATTTCCAAAATTCTAATTATTTATTGGATTTGTAATTACACTTGATAAATTAATAATTACCTTTCAGATTTTAAAATTATAATTTATAATTATTTTTAGAATTTTTTAACTAGTTTTTCCGAATTTATAATTTTTTTGGAAATTTAATAAAAAAAGCAAATGAAGGCACGAATCTTGAGAAGATCTAGTGGTCAGTATTGCATGTCATTCTTGGTTGGCCAGATGTCCATGCCGAGCGTCGACTCTGAGGACCTCGGCATGCTGAGGAACGAGGCAGCAAGATCAAGAATTCTTCATGTTGGGGCTCGAAGTCCATGCCGAGGGACAAGGCCTAGCGAAGTTGGAGAGTTTTCGCGTGTGGCTTGAAGACCATGTCGATTTCTGACCCTGAAGACCTCAGCGTGCCAAGGGATGAGGCAGCAAGGTCCAGATTTTTTTGTGCGTGGCTCGATGTCCATGTCGAAGGACGAGGCCTAGCGAAGTTGGAGAACTTTCTGAGTGTGGCTCGAAGTCCATGCCGAGGGATGATGCCTGGTGAAGTTGATCATTTTTTCACGCGTGGTTCGAAGTCCATGCTAAGGGAAGAGGCATGGCGAAGTTGGAGAATTTTTTGTGTGTGGCTCGATGTCCGTGCAAGGGACGAGGCCTGAAAAATTTGGTGAATTTTTGCACTTGGCTCGAAGTCCATGCCGAGGGACAAGGCCGAGCGAAGTTGATGAATTTTTCGCGCATGGCTTGAAGTCCATTTTGAGGGACAAGGTCTGGCGGTGTTGATAAATTCTTTGCATGCGACTCGAACTCCATGTAGAGAGACAAGGCCTGCCAAAGTTGGAGAATTTTTTGCGCGTGGCTCGAAGTCCATGCCGAGGAACGAGACCCGACGAATTTGATGAATTTTTTGCGCGTGACTCGAAGTCCATGCCGAGGGACGAGGCCTGGCGAATGCTAAAGGTGAAGGAATTAGGAGTTTTTCCTTTCCTTTGAGCTGCAGACGCACGTGTGCTGCACGTGGGTTGGCTTAAGTCACTGTTGTAGAAAACAAGTTTTTACATTCTCAACCATTGGATGGAATTGAAGGGCTATGGTTCTTCCACGTTATCATTGTTGATATCGAGGAGTCCCCCTTCCCTACTTATAAATCTCCCATCACCTTCTCATTTCACCTTTTACGTTCTCTCTTTTGTTTGCAGAGCTTCTCTCTCGAGAACTCTTTTAGAACTCCGACGAACTTTTTGATCACCATATTGATTAACTTCTCTCTCTAGAATCCAGATAAAGTATTTTAAATTTTGCTAAGGGTTCAGTCCAGTGCCTTCGCCTTCACCTCCAGCCACGATGACCAAGCCTCTTCGTCCACCTCTTGGTCTACCTCAGTAGGGAATGTGAAATATATCTCCTCCGAGTCATCTTATAGGCAAGAAAGAGTGGATAAGAATGAAAGCTCGGAGGTAGTCGAAGTATGACCCCTTAAAGAGGAAAAGGACGGGGAGGAGCAAGCGGAAGAGGGTGCCGAAGAGGTTCCCTCGAGTGAAGAGGGTTCTCCTTATAACGTGGTCACTTCATCGCCTCCCCACTCTCCTTGGCTGCCGAGGAGAAAGAGGAAGTTCGTTTACCCGACGAGCTCGAAGTCCGAACCGATATATGCCGTTTCTAGAAGGATGTATCCGGGCGACCTCTTGGACTTGATCAAATTTGGGATACAATTGTCTTCATCTGGTAGACAGAAAAAATTATGGCAGACAAAGTGGTGAACAAGTTGGTGAAAACTGACCACTCTCTGATTTGGTCATGCTGTTTCTTTCCCTGGGAGTTCTAACTGATGATCTCAAACCCTGGACTCAGACCGATTGACACCCTGGCTCCATGGTTTTGTATGTTCCCATTAGATTCATTTGCCTCGGGGCTCCAACTACCAATGCACCCCTTTCGTTAGGAGGTGTTGAGCTGGGATGGGGTAAGTCCGATGTAGTATGGGCCAGACTCGTGGAAACAGCTTATCAGTTTCAAAATCCACTGCGATAAGAAGAGTGTGTCGTTGAGGTTCAGATATTTTCAGGCATGTCTGGGCCTCAACACTGCCAGGATGTATGAGGGATGTTGTTTATTCTCACCTCGGCCCAGGAGGCATGTCTTACACCACCACCCAAACTCAATAAAGGACTGGAAGTCAAAGTACTTTGTTATCTGAAATCCTGAGCCTTGGGACATCCCTAAAAGGTGGTCGTTTTACATCTTGAAGCACAAAGCCCCAAGACCTTGGGACTTCACTATGACGGAGAAGGAAGGCCTAGAGAAGATCTTCGTCGAAGGGAGCGTGTGTTGGGCGAAGGTGGCTGAGAGGCACCTTTTTAGGACTGATCCCTACCGACCCTTGTATGTCTTTTGTTTCCTTTTTGCATTGAACTTTTTTCCTTTGTCTTAACAACTCCTTTTATTGCAGCAATGCTCGACAATAAGAAAATTGAGGTGGGGCGGGCCGCCATGGCTAAGAAGAAGGTTGTGGAGCAACCGAAGGGGAAAAAGAAGCCCTCAGCTTCTTCGAGTTCCTCGGAGGGGAAGTCCAAGAAGTCGAGGGCTTTGACTATCCCCGACTCTCCCAACTCGGCGAAGGTGGCTCCAAGCTCAGAAGCCCTCAAAGTGGCCGAGCTCGCAAAGTCCGGGCTTCCTCCCATTCATCCCTAGACCAAGATCGGCCTCAGGGATGTGAGCTTGGAGCCTTGGAGGCCCGAATCAGTCATGAAGGTGGCAGACTCGATCCTAGAATATCTAGTGGCTATGGAGGTTGTGAACAACTTCACTACGCCTCGTGACAGGGAATGTCTTGCCACCGAGACATTCGGCTCGAGCTACTTGAAGTGGGCTCAGACTGATATAGTCGTAAGCATCCGAACTGTGAGGAGTTCATTCCTTACTTGAAAAGGAATCCCTTCTTACTATTTGTCCTTCGTTTCGTAGGTGACTCCACAAGGGGAAAAGACGAGGAGGCAATACAACCGTGACCTCAATCTCACCAACCGAGGGAAAAGCAGGCCGAGAGGATGTACGAGGACCTCAAGTTGAGGTCCAACGACTTGAAAAGAGAGAGAAGGTGCTCAAGGCTGAGCTGGCCTCCACAGTTGGGCCAAGTTGGAGAAGGAGAAAGTCTGTTAGGAGTCGATGGAGAAGGAATTGGTGTTTGATCGGGAGGAAGCCATCGACATGGTCATCCTCGCCAATGATCAAGGGTATGGTGGGCCATCGAGCACGTCGAGCACAAGTACCCCAACCTCATTCTCGAGGACTTCTCATACTCTATGGAGTTCAAATGATGCCCCCTATGGCTCCCCAAAATATTCCCTTGGGTGGCGAAGAGTATATCCAATCTCCCGACGCAGAGGTCGACCCGGCCGAGGTACATACTTAGGTCACCGCCACCAAGGCCAAAGAGGTGCCTCCTTCTTTCAAGCAGTAGGAAATTAGCCTTTTTCTTTGTTTTCAGTACTCGCCAACTCTGGTCTGGCCACCACTTTTTGTATTAAACTTGATTGAATCGAATGAAAGTTATTTTGGGCCGAACTTCACAACTTGAACTTTTTCGTGTGTGGTTTTGTCAAATTTGGGCAAGTTTTAAACTTTCGTGTCATGTCCTTTCTTAGCATTAGAATTATTTAAGTCTCCAGTGCTTGAGTGGAATTTCTTTTTCTTGTTAGATTATCAGATCGCTTCCGTCGACCCCCATGATGCCGAGCTTGAGTACCGTAGGAATAGATTGCAGATCATAGAATCATGTTTGACTAGTCACCGTAAGGAATCGAAAGATAGAGAGGCAGCATTCTCGTACCATATTCGAAGGTCACACCACGTGAATTTGGAACTCACTCGTTTGAAACAGGTGGTGGTTGATAGGGACTTGTGCCTAGCTGGGGCCCGAGTAGCTGTCGTTGGTGGGTCATCCCAACCACCCTCCTTGGAGGGTGCTATCTTTTCTACGGACTCTTTCCTTTGAGAGATGCTGGTGGAGAAGGAGTTGGAGATATATAGATTGAAGCTGGAGTTCGGAATGGTAGGGTCACGAGCCACTTCTCCTCCTAGCAGTTGGACATCGGTTCGAGGTCCATCTCCGATTGTCCGGATGGAGCCGACGAACCCATGTGATGCTCAGAGCAAAGTGGTTGGATTATCCTGCTTGGTCAACACTCAAGAGGGGCCCAATCGACCGATTGAGCCGCAAACCTGATCGGTTGGTCTTGAGTTGGTTCGCATGAGCCCAAGGGGTCACACTCTCGATGAGGAGGTTCCATAGGCAACCCCTACACCTTGGGTTTCTTTTGTATCTCACTGTACTGGTTGTAATTCTTTGGCTGTGTCGAATGTAACCACGTGTAATTGTCCCTCGGTCTTTAGAGCATGCAACAATTTGAGAAAATAAAAACCTTTTGTTTTCAATCTTTTGTCTGCTGCTATCACGCCCTGCTTCCAAAAAAGAATACGGAATACGGATACGCGACTCAACCCAGCGAATGATTTGAATCATCCATAAGCTGTTCAAAATCTTTACAACAAATCTCAGAATAATCAGAGTCGGAAGCCAAAGGAATTATCCTCACACAGACATATATATCTCAAAACAAAACAAAGTGCCAAAAGAATTTAATTGAAATCCAATAATATAATGGTCTCAAATAAACTGATCCGAACAAGTTAATATCCTGGGTCACATTGCCCAAATACAAATAAAATCCATATACTCAAATACATTGTTCAAAAGCAACAGATAATAATAGCAAAAGAAGTCCAGCACTAATATTTCATTTCTCCAATACCATTGGGCAAACGACCATCCTGATCTGCAATCAATAAATTGCAGGAGAAAGAAAAAAGAAAACAAGTACCCGTCAATGCAAGTTAGGGCTGCTTGTAATGCAGGATACAAGTACATGGAAAACTAACAAATCTAAATAATAGCAGAAACAGATATAGCATGGTATAGCAGAATCCACTAGCATGGTATACTAACATGTGTCAAGTGTCAAAAATTAAATAGCATGCAGACAGATATACAAATAGTGTCAAATAATGGTGTCAAGTGATAGTGTCAGGCAGATAACAGATACTCAGATAATCAGATGATCAGAAAATTAGATAACAGATTCATATGACAGATACAGATACAAATACAGATGTCAGATTCAGATTCTTATAAGTCTTGTATTAATTACTAACTAGGTAGCACTCCATGTGCCATCCTTTTATCACATGGTTGCTACATTCAAAATAGTTACGTTTGTAGATATCGTAGGGGATCATATAGGGCCGTGCACTCAGGGTTTAGATAGACAGATATCAGATAACAGATCCAGACAGACAGGTAGAACCCAGTGGTTTTCTTCTTCCCTACACCTTCCTATAGGAAGTAATGTAGACAGGGTACAGAATAACAGATAACAGATAATCATATGGGAAACACGGGCCCCCTTCTAAGTACACATTTCTATGTTTTCTCACTACTAGATCTTTCCCATAAACCCCGGCTTGATCATTTTATAATTATTATCAGACAGGTGTGTATGTGCATGAAACAGAGTAAATCTGGCATGATATAATGACCCACAAGTTCAGATAACAGATAAGCATGTACAAATAGTAAGATAGTCACATAACATAACAAAATAGAGTACTTCCTAATTCAGGACAGCACGACAGTACAGTACTAAAACAGCGATTCCCGTTTTCACAAATATGAAAACCTTGATCCGTCAGAGAATCTGGAAAATAGAATTCCAACCGAATCCAGCGGAAACATATAAGTTATATAGTGTTTTAGAAAAACATAACTCAAAACTGATTTGAAACCAGAAAATATGTTCAGCTAGAAATCAGTAAAGCGAATTCACAGTCAGGAAAAAAACATCAAAACATATCAAATAAATCCAGGAAAAATCTGGGGTATTCCCTTATATGTCTAGTATCAGAATACAAAGTTTCATAATTTTCCAGTAAGATTAGTTTAGCTAACAGAAATCAGAAAACATCAATAAACGATAGTTTGGCAAATCTGGAATTCCCAACACTGCTGTATGGAAAACTGTAATATCTCGCAAACTGTAAAACGAAATCCAGATCCGTCAAAGGGAGATGAAAATAGACAAAATAAGCTAACTTTCATATTTCATAAATATTTTTCACACAGGAAGAGGAATTAGGATGAAAATACAAATATTTTCAGAACAGTGAGCAAAATCAAGCAAGTACAGTTTTTATAAACAACCATGAAACGGTATATAAAACTCATCAAAAAAATCTACCAAAATTCTGGGTAATCCCTAAATAGGTATAGAAATTCTATGCAAAATTTCAGATCAAAATAATATGCTTAGCACTAGTATCAAAATAGTTTAGTCATCGAAATCATCAAGAAACGAAATCTGGAAATATAATACACCTCTGTAGTAAAACAATCATATCTCACATATATGAAAACGAAATCGTTCTCTGTCAAAAAATTTGGAAAGAAGACATATTTCTCTAAAAATCATGTTTAATACTAAAGTTAAGATACTGACCTTAATATGGTCTAAAATACCAATCAAAACTGATTACTGACAAAATACAGATTTTCCTCTTAACAACAAATCAATATACGACATACGAAACTCGTTCCAAACACAACCAAACATGTAATAAAGTCTACTAAGTATCCAAATAACATGAAATTGGGTATATAGCATGTCCACACAAGTATATCACGTGGATCCAAACAAACACACAAATTCTCATAATTATCTCACAAATATAATCACATCAAGAAAGGTCAAAACCTAAGTTGTTTCATGTCAAATTTGTGTCGTGAGGTAACTATGGTCAATAGCACTATAGAGACAATACTCATCAAACGTACATCACACACGAGTTGTCTCTAGAACCCAACTACACTACAAGCGGAATTTATGACTTGTATCATACAAAGGAATTGAGTACAAGTTACTTGCCTTAACTGAAGACGAACAAACACCAAGAATAACGGGAACATATCCCGGCAATGAACAAAACCCACGAACAAAAACCACGAACCAAGCAATCCACGTGCAACTCCGTGCACGAGCAAAACCAAGAGA
This sequence comes from Hemerocallis citrina, assembly GCA_017893485.1. Taxonomy (NCBI): domain Eukaryota; kingdom Viridiplantae; phylum Streptophyta; class Magnoliopsida; order Asparagales; family Asphodelaceae; genus Hemerocallis; species Hemerocallis citrina. Next base: position 99,235,195 of record CM030367.1, read on the forward strand.
AAGAGCAATCGGGAGTGGCACGGCGGCGGCGCTGGCCTTGGCTGGCGTCGCTGCTGCTACTGCTGTCCTGGGCGCGCGATGTTGAAAAGAGTGGGAGAGACGGACGGAGAGATGGAGAGATGAAGGGATGGAGGTTCTCGGTGATGGGTAATGGTGGCTAGGGTGAGTTGGCGATCGGGATGAGGTAGGGGCAGCCGGAAGGGGTGCAGTTCGGGAGGTCAGCAAGGGGGGTGTTCGAGTGTGGCGGCTGACGGTGCAACAGGGAGAGAGAGGGGATCGGGGGTTAGGGTTAGGGTTTGCGGTAGGGGGAAGAGAGAGAGAAAGTTATATAGGGTTTAGTTTAGGGTTGTGGGTATTTGGGTTAATGGGTAGTTTTTGGGTTTATTAGGAGTAGTAGTAGGAGATTGGTTTAATAGGATTTGCATAGGATTTAAAATAGGATTGTAGGCTAATTTGGCTTTGATAGCTAATTAGGGATCAAAAGCAATATGAATAACAATAGGATTAGCACCAAAACACCACGAGTACCCAAGAACAAAACAAAGAGAACAAGGACCCAATAAAGAGCGAAAACAATAATAACGATCAAGAACAAATCAAGGGACAGAAAAATCAATCACAAGAAGATCAAAATGAGCAAAAATGAATATATATTGAAAACAACTCCAATATACGGTCCAAAATACAAGAAGAGTATAAATACTCAAGAAAATAGAAAAATACACCAAGAATACGAAAAACGAAAAACAGGGGTTACAGCCGCTCCTGTTCCATGAAGACTAGTTCAGATCAAATTCTAGGGTTGGCCAAGCTTATGCATCCCATCTCTGAACGAGGTCACCGCGTGTCGAGTATTTAGAGTTGAACATTTTTGTCTTTGAGATTTAACAAGTGTATGAGCAATTACGAATGGTAAGCTCGATCTACGACTCCTAATGTGCAGGTCGTGATGGTAGCATTAAACAAAGGGTTTTAGTCCGAACCTACTTTTGATAGTTTAATGGGTTGTTGGATCAATTTCGAATAGTGAGCTCCATTTGTGAAACAAGTGCGGGTACCTCAAACCATGGTTCGGACTTCCAACTCGTTTGTTATGATTTTGGAATGGATGTGAGCCCTGTTTCAAGTAGCGATCCTCGCTCCTAATTTGTTGACAAACAAATTGCAGGGGAAGCTACAATCGTAGTTCGGATGCTGATCCAGCCGTTGATTAATTTTCTGGTGTAGTTCAAAGTCCATACCGATGGATGAACCCCGGCGAGTAGACTCGAATTTGGAAAAAGTTTGAGAGCATATTGAGTTTCAAATAAAATTTTATTCAGGGATGAAAATAAATGTCACGCCCTGCTTCCCAAAAAGAATACGGAATACGGATACGCGATAAAAGCCCAGCGAATGATTTTCATCATTCATAAGCTGTTCAAAAATCTTTACAACATATCACACTATAATCAGAGTCGGAAGCCAGAAAAATCAACCACATGCACATATGAACCAAATACCAACAAGTTGAAACAAAATATATTAATCTCAAATAGTTATGATCTGAATAAAACAAATATCCTGGGTAACATTGCCCAAATACAAGAATAAATCCAAATATATAAATATAATTTTTGTTCAACCAAACTACAAGAAATAATAATAACAAGATCCAGCACAAACACTTCATGTCATCGATACCATCTGGAACCTATTCTCCAAAATCTGCAATTCAACGAATGTAGGAAAAGAGGAAAGAGAAAAACAAGTACCCATCAATTGCAAGTTACGGGCCACTTATAATGTAGGATATAAGCACATGAGAAAAATAACTAGCAACATGGTATAAGCATGATGTCAAAATAAACAACTAGCATGGCAAAGTGAACAAGTGTAAATGGCATGAATCAAGTGTCATGTAATCAAGTAAACAGGTAAACATGTAACAAGTATCAGGTAACAGGTATACAGGTAAACAGGTAATCATGTAACATGTATCAAGTATCAAATCTCATGTATCATGTAGTCGAGTATCAAGTGGGCATGTATCATGTGATCAAGTAGCATGTTCAGCTCTCATGTGTCAAGTCTTGTAGTTATTACTATCTAGGTAGTACTTAATGCATCCCAGCTTTTACTACATGGTTGCTACAGCAAACAGTTTCACTTTAGATTTCATAGTGGACCAAAGAGGGCAGTGTACTCAGGGATCAGAACAGAAATAGGAAACAAGTTCATGAATCAAAACAGGTATACGAATCATCCCATTCATGCATCAACAGGTTCATGAATCAATAGGTACACGACCAACAGGTCCATGCATTAACAAGTAATAGGTACATGAACCAACAGGTCCATGCATCAACAGGTAACAGGTACATGAATCAACAGATCCATGCATCAACAGGTTCATGTATCAACATGAATCAAAATGGAAAACACGGGCCCCTTTCTGAGTACACATTTCTGAATTATCTACTATTAGATCTTTCCCTTAAAACCCTGGCTTGGTCATTTATTATTATAATCAGGCATGCATGTATGTGTTGCAAAACAAAGCAAGGATAATAGGGTATAAACATGTATCGGGTTCAGGGTGCAAGATAAACAAGTACAGATACAAGATAATACATAACAGGGTAAAACAACCAGCTTTCTAATACAGGACAGCAAGACAGTGTTGTACTAAAACAGTGATTCTCTCTACTACAATTATCCAAATCTAGATCCGTTGAAGGATCTGAAAAATAGACTTCCACACGAATCCAGTGAATATAAATAAGTCATATAGTAATTCACAACATCATAACTCGAAATAGGGTTGAATCCAGAAAACATGTTCAGCCAGAAATCAGGAAAACGAATTCTCGGTCCGCAAAACCGCATCAAAACCTCTCAAATAAATTCAGGAAAAATCTGGGGTATTCCCCTATATGTCTAGAATCAGAATAAAAAATTTCATAATTTTCCAGTAAAATTAGTTTAGTCATCAAATATAAGAAAACATCAAGAAACGGTACTTTGGAAAATCTGGAATTCCCAACACTGCTGTACGAAAACTGAAATATCTCGCAAGCCATAAAACGAAATCCAAATCCGCCAAAGGGAGATGAAAATAGATAAAATAAAATAACTTTCATATTTCACAAATATTTTTCATACAGTAAAAGGAATCAGGGTGAAATTACGATTCATTACAGAACAGCGAGTAAAATACAACAAGTATGACTTTCGTAAACATGCATGAAACGACATATAAAACTTATCAATAAAATTTACCAAAAATTTTGGATAATCCCTAACTAGGTAATGAAATACTGACCAAAGTTTCATATCAAAATAGTATGTGTAGCACAAGTAACAAAATAATTTAATCAACAAAATCGTCGAGAAACGAAATCTAGAAACATATTACACCTCTGTAGTAAAACAGTCATAAATCACTCATACGAAAAAGAAATCGAGCTAGGTCAAAGGGGTTTGAAAATAGACAAAATTCTCCAAAACTCATGTTTTATACCGAAATTAAGATACTGTAATACCCCATATTTCTGAAATATATATATATATATATAAGAATTTGGGGGTTGTCCTATAGAATTTTTCTATAGGGGGGATTTATACAAATCCGGTTATTAAGAGAATGGGGCCCACGGTTTGAAAGGTTTGAATGCTGCTGTTGTATGTTGGATTTGTTGAGATTTGATCTCCCTCACGATGACGTGGAAGGGAGAATTTGTGGGCCCAGCTTTGATTGAGAATGTGTTAATGGTTTGGTTGGTTGCTTACGGGATTTGTAAACGGATATTGGGAATAATAGTCCCATATTGGAGATATACAAAAATAGTTTGAGTATAAATATAATTGCCTATGATCAAGAGTCACCTAATTGGTTAACCACCTTTTGAGAGGCAGCCTGTGGTGGGCAGTTGTACTACATAGTATCTAATCTGTATTCTAAAAATATTAAAATTGTCTGAGTATTGGGGCGGAGCGTTACAAATGGTATCAGAGCCAACTTTCGACACCGGGTGTGGAAGAGGGCCTCAGTATGATCCGCAGTGTTGAGAGTCATTGATCTCCGGGGTCGGGTATATTTTGCGGTATTGTGAGTCACTGATCTCCGGGATCGGGTAGGATTTGCGATGTTGAGAGTGATTGATAGACGGGTATCCGATCTGCGGTGTTGAGAGTGATTGATCTCCGGGATCGAGGACGATGCCACATCGGCTAGAAAGGCGGATCCTACACTAGATGTGTGCCCCGTACTCAGCGAGGACGCTGATTTCTAAGGTGCGGTGCATGTAATACCCCGTATTTCTAATATATATATATATATATATATAAAAGAATTTGGGGGTTGTCCTATAGAATATTTCTATAGGGGGGATTTATACAAATCCGGTTATTAAGAGAATGGGGCCCACGGTTTAAAAGGTTTGAATGCTGCTGTTGTATGTTGGATTTGTTGAGATTTAATCTCCCTCACGATGACGTGGAAGGGAGGATTTGTGGGCCCGACTTTGATTGAGAATGTGTTAATGGTTTGGTTGGTTGCTTACGGGATTTGTAAAGGGATATTGGGAATAATAGTCCCATATTGGAGATATACAAAAATAGTTTGAGTATAAATATAATTGCCTATGATCGAGAGTCACCTAATTGGTTAACCACCTTTTGAGAGGCAGCCTGTGGTGGGCAGTTGTACTACATAGTATCTAATTTGTATTCTAAAAATATTAAAATTGTCTGAGTATTGGGGCGGGGCGTTACAGATACTAACTTCAAAACAGTCCAAAACAGCAAACAAACAGATCGACGACAAAATACAGATTTTTCCCTTAAAAACAAAATTAACATAGATTCAAGAAAATTGATCCAAACACACCCAAACATGAAATCGAGTCTACCAAGTATCTAAACATCATGAATTAGGGTATCTAACATGTCCACGCCAAGTATTTCACATGGGTCTCAACCAAAACACAAATTCTTGCACAAGTCTCACATACACGATCAAAATCAAGAACGGGCGAATCCTAAGTTAATTCACGTCAAGATTGTGTCATGAGTCATCTATGGTCAAGTTTTTATAATAGAGACAAAACCCATCAAGCAAAACATAAACAAGAATCGTTTCTAGACCCAACTACACTATAGGTGAACTTTTTGACTTGTACCAAACAAATGAATTGGAGTACAAGTTACTTGCATTAACCGAAGATGAAAACGCTAAAAACCCAGAATAACGGGAACGAATTCTCGGCAACGAACCAACGAATGGATCGAACACGAGCCACGATCAGGAACAAGATTATGAATCCAAAGAACAAATAACCCACAAACACAATTGGACGGCTGAGATCATGAGATCAAAAGATCAAGAACTCCAAGATGATGATAGTGCGATCCAACGGTCCATAATCAAAGGTGATGATCAAGGTCCGACGGTCCAAAATCAAAGTGATCATCAAGATGATGGATGAGATCACGATCCAATCGAACGGCTCCAAACAACGATGATTATACCCTCCATGATCAAGATGATCACGAGATCAACGGCTCACGATCAACAAGATCAAAACCAAACAAACATCAACCAAAGCTAAGGGGCTGCACTGGCTTGGCAACCATCGGTGGCGGCACACGGTGGCCAGAGGACAGGCGGCGGAACAGGCGGCGCAGGGAACGTTGCGCTACAGTTGCGCGGCACCGAGGGGAGGCTGCAGGATGCTGTGGAGTGCGACAGGGAGGAGAGCGTCGCAGGGGGCTGATGGCGAGGAGTGGGAGGTGTTGTGGAGTCACTGGTGGTTGTTGACGAGGGAAGGAATGGTGGGGATGTGCCGTCGCGACTGTGGCTGCTACAGTGCATGCACAGGGGAGGTCAGGGCGATGTCGCTGCTGTCGTGGCTGTCCGTTGTCGCGACAAACAGGGGGCAGCACAGGTTGGCTGCTGCTGCCAAAGGCCCAGGGAGGTAGGGGATGAGCCAGGAGGTCGGGAAGGAAGGAGCGATGAAGAGATGGGTTGTTGGCGGCTAAATAGGTTGGAGATGAAGAGGCAGTATTGGGTAATATATAGGGAGATATAGGGTTTAGGTTTATAATAGGTAAATGGGTTTAAATGGTTTTAAACGGGTTTGGGTAGTTAGGATTTGGGTTGTTGGGTTAGATTAGGTTAAACGGGTATGGGGTGTTTCGGGTATGGGTTGTAGGATGTTTAGAAGTGGGTTATAGGGTTAGGTTTTGGTGGGTTTCGGGTCTGGGTTTTAATGGGTTTAATAAAGCTATTGGGTTTTTAAAAATTAAAATAATAAATAATTAGTAAATCAATAATACTACCATGGTATAAATAAATCAAATGGTATATAGAATCCAATAAATTCAAAGTAGGATTTATATAACAAAATATATTTGTTCTACAATATGAAAATTATTTGAAATCACTACAAATACAATTAACAATAGGAATAGATTTCTAAGTTAATAACCAAATATAATAATATTAATAACAATAGTAACAAAAAAATAATAGGATTGTAAATTACTGCATAATTTCATTGGAAAAATAGCCACAAATAAAATCATCGATTATAAATAGACTTTAACGGAAGATCCAATAATACATTTTAACAAAATAGTTCGAAAGAAAAACAAAAAAAAATTTACAAAAATTTTAAATACAAGAAATACACAGAAAATACTTTTTTGGGAAAACAGGGGTTACAATCCTACCCACCTTACAACAAAATTTCGTCCTCGAAATTTGCTTAGGCGGTACATAGGACAAGGCAAAAACAAACTTGGAAGGGTAAAAAAACAGAGGGCTAAAGAAAAAGGAACAAAGCAGGGGCAAAACTAGAAATTGAAGGAAGGGGATAACAAAGAGGTCAAAGGAATGCAAGAAAGAAATTGAGCAGTATCAAAAGGAAAGAAAAACACAAGATAATGAAGCAAGATAGGGAGTAAGCAGTACTAAAATGAAAGAGAGAAAAGACAGGGAAGAATTGAATCAAACAATAAGTCAATGGATGAGAACAATTGCAAGAGATAGGAGAAACCAAAACAATGTAAGGAAGGAGAAGCAACAATATGATCCTGGGACCTGTAGGTTATGGGCCCACCACGCTTCCGCTGCACCACTCTGATGGTGACGTTCCAAGCTACAGACATGTCGTTGTAGACCACGCGACAACCAGCGACGATCCAAGCAGGAAGAAAAGAATGAGACACCAGATTAAAATTGGGATTTAGAGGAGGGCTTAATTTTAAATAATTAGGTCAAAACTAATGGGTGTTAACAAAAATAATATTAATAATACAAAAATCAACAAATATTAATAATAAAATAATAATAACAAAATAATAAAAATAATAAGAACAATAATAATCATCATAAACATACTGGTAAAAATAATAATAATAATAAAATATTAACAATACCAGTAAGGATAATAATACAAGATAGAAAATAATTTGGGGTTCATCATTTTGGTGAAATTAATTCAATATCAACATCAAAAATAAAATAGTAAGAGAAATACAATAATAATAATAGTAATAGTAATAACAATAATAATAAGGAAAACAATAATAATAGTAGTAGTAGAAATTCTTTGATGTGGGTTTGCCTTATTTATATCCATCTGTAGAGTTGCCTTCTTAACATCAAGTTGCAGGTTTGCCTCAACAACATCAGGTTGCAGGTTTGCCTCAACGACATCAGGTTGCAAGTTATCATCTGGATATTCGGTTGCACATTTTGCCTCCCCGATATCCAGTTGCAATTTGCCTCCATTGACGTCTAGTTGCATGTTTGCCATCTCGACATCCAGTTGCAACAAAACGATGAATGAGATGATGCAATCTTCCACACGTACTTTGATATTGATTGCTGAATTTAAGTACGAAGTTACGTTTTGAAATTTGTGATATCAAAATACATAATTATTCGAAATAACAAAATTTTTAGAAAACAATTTTATAGAATATCCAAAATATAACAAATAATAATCGAAATACACAAAATATTTAGAAATATATATATATATATATATATATATATATATATATATATATATATATGGAAAGGATCGGTTGAGCACTCCTCTAGTGCTCACCGCGTGAACACTAGGCCTTCGGGCGTTCATATCGAAAATCCAAACCGTTCAAATTGATCTACACATCTAAATTAGTCTAAATATGTAAAATCAAATCATTTGAAATTCATTTGCCCATCCATCTTATGACTATAAAAACAATGATTTTCAGCCATACAATTTTGTAACACTTCAGTGAATGGGCAAATGAATGAATTTCAAATGATTTGATTTTACATATTTAGACTAATTTAGATGTGTAGATCAATGTGAACGGTTCGGATTTTCGATATGAACGCCCGAAGGCCTAGTGTTCACGCGGTGAGCACTAGTGGAGTGCTCAACCGATCCTTTCCCTATATATATATATATATATATATATATATATATATATATATATATATATAGAAAATATAAGAAGGAGAAGAATGAATTTTTATACTCAATAAAGAGTCAACAAAGGAAGACGACTACAATGGACGAAAGAAAATAAGAAATCAAAGGATTGAATATGAAGGAAGAGAAATGAGGGGACACAAGCGAAATTTGAAGAGAATATAGCAGGAAAAGAATAACTAGCATGATACTCAAAATGAGTCAACAAATAAAGATGAATGAAAGAATCAAAAATATGGGTATGGAAAGAACGAAACCATACCCAATAAAGAATCAACAAATGAGAATGACTAAAAGAGATGAAAGAAACAAGGAATCAAGAAATCGAATAAGAAGGGATCAAAATGGATGGAATAAGACTAGTATCTAGATCAATGTTGATTATGATTCATTTATGCATGCATGGTTGGTGAAATGTTGAGCAGATTCCAGTTCGAGCCAAGCTTGCCTAATATATTAGCCAACTAATACATTAGCCAAATCTGGGCTCTGATACCACTGAAAACCCTGTCACGCCCTGCTTTCCAAAAAGAATACAGAATACGGATACGCGACAAAAGCCCAGCAAATGATTTTCATCATTCATAAGCTGTTCAAAAATCTTTACAACATATCACACTATAATCAGAGTCGGAAGCCAGAAAAATCAACCACATGCACATATGAACCAAATACCAACAAGTTGAAACAAAATATATTAATCTCAAATAGTTAGGATCTGAATAAAACAAATATCCTGGGTAACATTGCCCAAATACAAGAATAAATCCAAATATATAAATACAATTTTTGTTCAACCAAACTACAAGAAATAATAATAACAAGATTCAGCACAAACACTTCATGTCATCGATACCATCTGGAACCTATTCTCCAAAATCTGCAATTCAACGAATGTAGGAAAAGAGGAAAGAGAAAAACAAGTACCCATCAATTGCAAGTTACGGGCCACTTATAATATAGGATATAAGCACATGAGAAAAATAACTAGCAACATGGTATAAGCATGATGTCAAAATAAACAACTAGCATGGCAAAGTGAACAAGTGTAAATGACATGAATCAAGTGTCATGTAATCAAGTAAACAGGTAAACATGTAACAAGTATCAGGTAACAGGTATACAGGTAAACAGGTAATCATGTAACATGTATCAAGTATCAAATCTCATGTATCATGTAGTCGAGTATCAAGTGGGCATGTATCATGTGATCAAGTAGCATGTTCAGCTCTCATGTGTCAAGTCTTATAGTTATTACTATCTAGGTAGTACTTAATGCATCCCAGCTTTTACTACATGGTTGCTACAGCAAACAGTTTCACTTTAGATTTCATAGTGGACCAAAGAGGGCAGTGTACTCAGGGATCAGAACAGAAACAGGAAACAAGTTCATGAATCAAAACAGGTATACGAATCATCCGATTCATGCATCAACAGGTTCATGAATCAATAGGTACACGACCAACAGGTCCGTGCATCAACAAGTAACAGGTACATGAACCAACAGGTCCATGCATAAACAGGTAACAGGTACATGAATCAACAGATCCATGCATCAACAGGTAACAGGTACATGAATCAACAGATCCATGCATCAACAGGTTCATGTATCAAAATGAATCAAAATGGGAAAACACGGGCCCCCTTCTGAGTACACATTTCTGAATTATCCACTATTAGATCTTTCTCTTAAAAACCCGGCTTGGTCATTTATTATTATAATCAGACATGCATGTATGCATCGCAAAACAAAGCAAGGTAATAGGGTATAAACATGTATTGGGTTCAGGGTGCAAGATAAACAAGTACAGATACAAGATAACACATAATAGGGTAAAACAACTAGCTTTCTGATTCAGGACAGCAAGACAGTGTTCTACTAAAACAGTGATTCCTGCTACTACAAACATCCAAATCTGGATCCGTCAAAGGATCTGGAAAATAGACTTCCACACGAATCCAGCGAATATAAATAAGTCATATAGTAATTCACAACATCATAACTAAAAACAGGGCTGAATCCAGAAAATATGTTCAGTCAGAAATCAGGAAAACGAATTCTCAGTCAGGAAAACCGCATCAAAACCTCTCAAATAAATTCAGGAAAAATCTAGGGTATTCCCCTATATGTCTAAAATTAGAATATAAAGTTTCATAATATTCCAGTAAAATTAGTTTAGTCATCAGAAATAAGAAAATATCAAGAAACGGTACTTTGGAAAATCTGGAATTCCTAACACTGCTGCACGAAAACTGAAATATCTCGCAAGCCATAAAAAGAAATCCAAATCCGCCAAATGGAGATGAAAATAGATAAAATAAAATAACTTTCATATTTCACAAATTTTTTTTCATAGAGTAAAAGGAATCAGGGTGAAATTACGATTCATTACAGAGTAGTGAGCAAAATACAGCAAGTATGACTTTCGTAAACATGCATGAAATGACATATAAAACTCATCAATAAAATTCACCAAAATTCTGGGTAATCCCTAACTTGGTAAAGAAATACTGACCACAGTTTCAGATCAAAATAATATATGTAGCACAAGTAACAAAATAATTTAATCAACAAAATCGTCGAGAAACGAAATTTGGAACATAATACACCTCTGTAGTAAAACAGTCATAAGTCACTCATACGAAAACGAAATCGAGCAATGTCAAAGGGGTTTGAAAACAGATGAAATTCTCTAAAACTCATGTTTTATACCGAAATTACGATACTGATTTCAAAACAGTCCAAAACAGCAAACAAAACAGATCAGCGCCAAAATACAGATTTTTTACTTAAAAACAAAATTAACATAGATTCTAGAAAATTGATCCAAACACACCCAAACATGAAATCAAGTCTACCAAGTGTCTAAACATCATGAATTAGGGTATCTAATATGTCCACACCAAGTATTTTACATAGGTCTCAACCAAAACATAAATTCTTGCACAAGTCTCACATACACGATCAAAATCAAGAACAGGCAAATCCTAAGTTAATTCATGTCAAGATTGTATCGTGAGTCATCTATGGTCAAGTTTTCACAATAGAGACAAAACCCATCAAGCAAAACGCAAACAAGAGTCGTCTCTAGACCCAACTACACTATAGTGAACCTTTTGACTTGTATCAAATAAATGAATTGATGTACAAGTTACTTGCATTAACCGAAGATGAAAATGCTAAAAACCCAGAATAACGGGAATGGATTCCCGGCAACGAACCAACGAACGGATCGAACCCGAGCAACGATCAAAAATAAGATTACGACTCCAAAGAACAAATAACCCACAAATACGATCGGACGGCTGAGATCATGAGATCATAAGATCAAGAACTCCAAGATGATGATAGTGCGATCCAACGGTCCATAATCAAAGGTGATGATCAAGATCCGACAGTCCAAAATCAAAGTGATCATCAAGATGATGGATGAGATCATGATCCAATTGAATGGCTCCAAACAACGATGATCATACCCTCCATGATCAAGATGATCAAGAGATCAACGGCTCACGATCAACAAGATCAAAACCAAACAAACATCAACCAAAGCTAAGGGTCTGCACTGGCTTGGCGACCATCGGTGGCGGCACACGGCGGCCAGAGGATAGGCGGCGAAACAGGCGGCGCGGGGAACGTTGCGCTACAGTTGTGCAACGCCGAGGGGAGGCTGTAGGCTGCTGTGGAGTGCGACAGGGAGGAGAGCATCGCAGGGGGCTAATGGCGAGGAATGGGAGGTGTTGCGGAGTTTGGGTTTTAATGGGTTTAATAAAGCTATTGGGTTTTTAAAAATTAAAATAGTAAATAATTAGTAAATCAATAATACTACCATGGTATAAATAAATCAAATGGTATATAGAATCTAATAAATTCAAAGTAGGATTTTATTTAACAAAATATATTTGTTCTATAATATGAAAATTATTTGAAATCACTACAAATACAATTAACAATAGGAATAGATTTCTAATTGAATAACCAAAAATAATATAAAAATATTAATAACAATAGTAACAAAAAAATAATAGGATTGGAAATTACTGCATAATTTCATTGGAAAAATAGCCATAAATAAAATCATCGATTATAAATAGACTTTAACGGAAGATCCAATGATACATTTTAACAAACTAGTTCGAAACAAAAAAAAATACAAAAATTTTAAATACAGGAAATACACAGAAAATACATTTTTGAAAAAAAAAGGGTTACAATAAACTTAAGTGGTTGCCTTTCGGTGAGCATTTATTACATTCATGGGCCTTCTGAGCATCATTACAATTTTCCTAAAAATAGTGAAGTGTTTTGCACTCTCATAAAACTTCATCAAGTTTTCTGCATTCCTGGCCCTCTTAATGTCCCTGCCCCTTGGTCTTCAAGTAGGTATGTCCCAGGACAGACTACTTTAGAGACCTTATAAGGGCCCTCCCAGTTCAGAGCGAGCTTCCCCTTCTTACTAGGTTCGGAAATCTCAAGTTTTCTCAGGACTAAGTCTTCCTCCTTAATATTCCCAGGTCAAATCTTCTTATTGTAGAAATGTTCTACTCTCTGCTGATAAATGCTCCTCCTGACAACTGACTTCTCCCAAACTTCTTCAAGAAGATCGAGGTTGCTCATGAGCCCCTCTGAGTTCATATCCTTATCAAAGGTCATCATTCGAGGCAAAGGTATCTGAATTTCCAAAGGGATTAACGCTTCGATTCCGAGTGCAAGATTGAACAACAATTCTCCCGTTAGTATCCTCTTTGTTGTTCTGCACGACCATTGTAGCGCCCCGAATTTCCAATATGATATCTCAGAAATACGTGGCACAATTCCCAGTATCAACCTCAATTGTAATAGTAAACATAGCCAAAACACAGAGAAATTTTTCTCAACTTTTATTACATTAATTGTTTACAAAACACAGTGGGAAAACAAAACACCTTGAATTACAATCTTTTCTTTTACAACACGTCTTTTACAATTTACATAAGCCACATTATCATTCTACCACAGGCATCCAGATCCCAATGTTATAAGCACCTACCAGTAAAACACGAGGCTAAAGATAACCCTAACCTCCAAAACTATAGGGGTCAGCCATAACAGTGTCAGTAACATCAAAAGAAAACAACATAAATAAAATATAAAGGATAAAGTCATAAACAATATATATCAACAATAATAACAATGGAATATGAAGTAACAATAAATAAAACATGAAAACATCAAGTGAAACTAGACTATGTTTCAAGTGTAGGAAAAACAAAAAACAACATGCATAAAACCAAGTCAAGAAAACACAGATGCTATATGATGACTCTCTAATGCATACTTGTCGGATTCTATGCATCCCACAATACACAGGTCCGGTGCAAGCCCTTATCGTTCTCCACTTTATAGGGTTAAATCCCTCGTTATGCAACCAATCCTACTACGGTGATGGAAACAAGATCCAGAATACTCCGTGAACAGGCACCACAACCATCGACGCGCAAGCATTGTGTAAGAATATCTCAAAAAATGGGAGAACCACCTCCCTGCCGTGTACCCCACGAATAGGCTTGTGAGGCCCTCGACGTGTAGATACATCAGGTACATTCCGTGAATAGTCCCGCCGACCCTCAACACAAGAATGCACCCTGCATGCTCCGTGAATAGGCCTGTAGACCCTCGACACGCGAACATACAAATGTCCTCTCGTGACAGAATAACACACAAGTCCTGGAACGCATCCGTTGGACCTAAACCAAGAGCATGTACTTACGTTTCCCAAGTTCCATCACATCTCTACTAGTGCCTATCCTTAAGTTGGTTATTATTAAAAACACAAAAATTTCCCTAATCTAGAGTTAGTGCATCCTGCCGGACTTAATTCCACAACAACAAATCCAAGATCCCACTGGTCTAAATCCACAAAATCTCATCTGCCGATTCACAGGACTCCCACTCAACTTCTAGAGATTCACAACTCAACCATCAATACCAAAACTTTCAATAAAACTCACAAATTCATCATCAAAACGATTATATGAAGAAAATTTTTCAAATCAACAAAAATCCAAATCTATATAATGTACTCATAAAATTCAAGAACTCAAATAAAATATTAAATCCATTAAATAACAGAAAATTATATTTTTAAGTCGTAGAATATCACAAAACGTCAATTCCTTTGAAAACATATATAACTCACTTAATAAGGTCATAAGAATACAATTTAAATTCTATTATAAATAAAATAAAACTATCTGTAAAATAATGTAATATGTAGTAAAAACATCATATAGAACAGTAGAGTAATAATCCATAATACTGAGGAAATAACTGTTTAAAAGAAATGAAGAAAATTCAACCAAAATAGCCAAAGACCAAGTGACGGTCGACCGCTTAAACAGAGTAGTCAAATGTCAATTGGTAATTCTCAAAGTAAAAGCATGACGGTCGACCGTGCGGTTGACCGTAACCTGCTATACAGCCAGGTTAAGGTTTTTGTGCATGGTTTCTGCTGATACTCGATTAAAACTTTGTAAAATCAAAATCTAACTTCCTGAGATGATCCAACATATCTTGTATGACATATAGGAGTTATTAAAACACATCATAACATATCAAGATCTCAAAATAAAAAATTTTCACAAAAATCTTCAAAATCAGTAAAGTATATATGAGTGTGTGTATATATATATATATATATGTATATATATATATGATCCTACAAGTGTTTAATCATCAAAACTCCATCAAATAAGAGTAGTAAGATGTTTAAAACCTATCTCAGAATCAAAACAATTGAAAACCAATCAAAACTCTATCAAAATTCACAAAATCTTCAAAACAGTAGATTATAAATGTGAATGTGTATATATGTGTTTATGTAATTGTGGGTGTGTATACATCAGTAAAACAAAAACAATAAGTAAACATATTATATAAGGGGCATATTGTTTAATCCAATCTCAGTATCCAAACAAACCAAATTTAATTCGAAAACAATACAAAAATCACTAACCCACTTTCGGCCTGCACACAAACAGACCCGAAACACACCCCCTTCTTTAAAACTTAATTCTTTTAGTTCAAAAACTCTTCTACAACTTGCTATATACATACCCCTACTGATGATACTAGTTACTCATGAACATATGCACTCACAACATGCAAATAATCAAGTTTTATTCATCGAAATGTCAAGGACAAAACAACATATGCATACACACAGTAAAGTTCCTCTTTAATCAAATTTTGTTTACCTTTATGCAATATCATCATACAACTCAATATATACATTCAAATCAACAATAATATGATTGGAAAACATCCCACTCATGATTTCTATTAGGTTTTTTAACAATCTCAAGTCATCAAATTAGGGTTTCAATTATCAATAATATAGTTTCATGAAAAAAATTTAATTTTTATTCATCCACTTATCAAAAATTCATTATATCTTTATCCAATCCCTAATATGTTTTCTAATAGACAAATTATCATATACAACATGCATAGAACAAAAGAAAACAAACATATGTCACTAACCTTATTGAAGAATCAACCGAAGAAAATAAAAAGAATAAGAAAATCTTTCCTTTCGCAAGAAAACCAAGATCCTCGCTTTAAAACTCCAAGAAAATAATAATAAAAAATCCCTTTGTGTTGTGCAGCAAAGAGACGACTGCATCCCACCTTAAATAGGCCGGGATTCCAAGAAATTAGGGTTTTGAATATATTTATAAAATACCTCTTTTAAATATATCTTTACATATATATATAGATCCTTATACTTGGAAATTAAATAAAACCTACTTAATTGAGATTTAAAAATAAAAAAAACTACCCTAAGATTGTTCGGCACTATTTTGAAATCCGAGAAAAAACGAAATTGCACTTTTGCCCCTTTAAGTGGCAATTTTGCAAAAAAACTCTTCTTTATCAAAACTTGCAAAATAAACTACGTTTATTAAAAAAAAGTAAACTCTTTACCTCTTAGTTGACTAGGCATCATGCCCAGCCCAAAAATCCAAAAATCTAGAGTTTTTACTCCAAGTGGTAATTTTGCACAAAAATCCCTCTTTTTATAATATATGCAAATAGGTCAAATAATTATCAGAAAAAACCAGAAAATTCAAAATAATATCTAATAATAAATAGTGGGTTTCCCTAAAATAATTTTTGACTTTGAACTTCTCAAGAAAAATATTTGCACTTGTTTTGCACGTGTAAAAAGATAAATTTCAGAAAAATATTTATTAAATCACCAAAAAATATTTTAATTCATTTATTAATCTTAAAAGCATTATTTAAAAAATTTGGGGTATTACAACCATAGCACACTTGGGAGATCTTCAACCCATAATCTCTTGGGTTACTCGTCTAGTCGCTTCTTGAAGCCATCTAGGATCTAACGGTTGGCATTCTTGGCCAGACCATTGGACTGAGGATGTGAGATAGAGGAGAATATTTGTTGGATCCCCAAGTCGTTGCATAACTTTTGGAATCCCTAGCTAGCGAACCAATTACCATTGTCTGTAACAAGGATCTGAGGGGTCCCGAACTAGCAAATGATGTTCTTCGAGAAGAAATGTTGAACTTTATACCCTGTGATTGTGGCCAATGGTTCAGCCTCGACCCACTTCGTGAAGTAGTCGATGAACACAATGAGGAAGCTTCGCTGTTCCATTGCCATAGGGAAAGAGCCAACCGGATTCATCCCCACTTGGCAAAAGGTACAAGACTTGACATGGACTTGAGCTTGGCTTGGGGAGTGTGCTTGATCGAGGAGAACCTTCGGTAGGGGCCGCACTGACGGATGAGCTCTTGTGAATCTTGTAGCAATGTTGGCCAGTAGTATCTATGGTTGAGGATCGTTCTGGCACGGGACCTTGCCCCCATGTAGCAGCTATCGGCTACCATGTGCATTTCCTTGAGGGCATACTGGAGTTTTTTGGGGGATATGCATCAGAGATAGGGTCGTCCATCAATCATAGTGTATGATTGTTTGAACAGTACCCCTTCCACAAGAGTGTACCTTTATGCTCTCACTCGGATCTTCCTTGCCTAGGCGTGTTAGCTGGAAGGATCCCTCTCTGAAGGAAGTCAATTATGGGGTTCATCCAACACCCCAACTTTGTTTGAGGGCCGAAGTAGAGTGTTTCAGCGTCCTCCCTATCAATGCTCAGACTGACCAGGACTTCTATGAGCACAGTGTGATTGAGCCCCTCAAAAGAGGATCACGCCAATTCGAAGAGGGCATCTACTTGGCCGTTCTCTTCGCGGGAAATTTGTGTGACCGAGGCTTCTTTGAAGTCAGCTAGGAGTTTCTTAACATGTGTCAATTACTTGGTCATACGGGTGTCTGGAGCTCCGTATTCCCTTGAAATTTGGTTCACTACCAGCTGTGAATCGCTGAAAACTCTCACTCATTCTGCCCCGGCTTTTCTAGACAAGAGTACCATGGCGATAAGTGCCTCATACTCTGCCTCGTACTCAACCTCGTTATTAGAGGCTCGGAAGTTCATGCAAAGAGAGTATTGGAGGATGAATTCGTTCGGACCTTGCAATATCACTCCTTCCCTGCTACCTTCTTCACAAGAGACCCGTAAAACATAAAAGCTCCAAACGGGGGTCCACCTATGGTTCAGGTGCATCCGAAATTGTGCACTCCATGATGAATTCGGCCAATGCCTGGCCCTTATTGGAAGTTCTCGGCTTGTAGGTCGATTTCATGCTAACTCATCTCAATCGAACACTTAATCAGTTGTACATAATTTTCTAACTTGTGAAGGACCTGCTCAAGGGTAGAGCTTCCGGGCAACTGTAATCAGTATGTATGAAATTTTCTCCATCTTCATGTATCAGAGCTCGGTGTCGTTGAGGACTTTACTTACATAGTAAATAGGCTTCTTAACCCGGTTTACTGAGCAGTGGGGGGTTGACTAGGTACTCCTTTAGTTGAGTGAAGGCATTTTGTTGAGGTTCCCCCGCTTAAAGTTCTTAGCCCCCCAAAGGGCTTTGAAGAAGGAGAGACACTTCTCTCCAGACTTGGAAAGAAAACTCTTGAACGTGGCTAGGCGTCCCGTGAGCCTCTAAACTTTTTTCACATTTGTTGGGGATGCCATGTCGAGGATGATCTGAATCTTCTTGGGATTGACTTCTATTGACCATGAAGACCATGAATTCTTTCCGAAGACATGCCAAAGGCACACTTTAATGGATTTAACCTAATATTGTTTCTCCTCAGGACACCGAAGGCTTCCTCTAGGTCTTTGATGTGGTCCTCTTTCCCTAGGCTCTTGACGAGCATTTCGTCAACATAAACCTCAATATTGTGGCCAATTCGTTACTTGAACACCTTGTCTACTATCCTATGGTAGGTAGCCCCCGCATTTTTAAGGCCGAACGACATGACCCTGTAGCAGTAGAGGCCTTGATCGGTAATGAAAAAGGTCTTCGGGATGTCCGGGGGGAACATCCGTATTTGGTTTTACTGGGAAAAGGCATCCATGAAACTTAGAAGTTCATGTCCGGACATCGCGTCTATGCTTGGAAGTGGAAAGGGATACTTCGAGCATGCCTTGTTGAGTTGTGAAGTCTATGCAGGTCCTATACTTACCGCTCTCTTTCTTCACAACTAAAATATTTGCCAGCCACTCCGGGTAGCTGACATCCTGCATGAAATGGGCGGCGGCGAGTTTATCGACCTCCACCTTCACAGCTTGCTTTCAATCAAGGGTGAACTTCCAGCACTTCTGTTGTAGCGGTTTCACATCCAGTTTAACGCTTAGTTTGTGCATTATCAATTGCTTCGATATGCCTGGCATGTTCGATGCCGTCTAGGCATATAGATCTCGGTTCCCTCAGATACAATTAATGATCTTTTCTTTGAGGTCAGGAAGTAGAACTTTGCTTATCAGGAATTTCTTGATCTCATCTTCGTCAGAGAAGGGGATCTCTTCTAGTTCATCAACTGCCTTGAAGTTGAACGAGCTTTTATCGGAGGGAAGTTCCACTACATCAAAGGGGAAGATGGTGCACCCCACTACAGCAGTATAGCATGCCCGAGATACCTCTGACAACTCCAAAACCAGACTTCGTAGGGAACTTCATTTTCATGTGATATGCCGAGACCGATGCGAGGTCGGGGCATCTAAAAACGGTGTTATAAGTAGCCTTGACATTAACCACCATGAAGTCCATTGGCTCGGTATGAGTGGTAGGGGACTTCCCTGTGGTCATGTCGAAGGTGATGATTCCTTCGATCTGAACTGGGACCCTAGAGAAACCATGAAGAGTGTAGCCGACTGGCTTAAGCCTATCCCGGGAAAGTTTCAGCCCCTTGAATGCTTCTAGAAATAGGATGTTGACGAAACTGCCATTGTCAACGAGGATGTGGCAGTATGGAGTACGAATGCCTTCAAGGTCTATGTTCGAGAAAGTGACCGGCATTCCTAAACTTTTGGGAGGAGGGCAGTTGTGGACTGAGTTCACCACTCAGAAGAATGCCTTCCGTGAGGAGTTACAATCTCCTCCCTATAGGTCCTCCATGTATGAAATGGAGGATGGCCATCCTATCAGACTCCTGAGGCTCGGAGTCTTTGTTCGTACGCTTATTGAGCCCTCGGGAAGGAGGGGAGGCCCTCTGGTCTTTTCGAGTGAATTTGGACAAGTAGCCCCTCCTGATTAGGGCTTCGATCTTATCCTACAGATCTCGTCAGTCATCGGTGTTGGTGTATGCCGTAGATGCCAGTTGTGTATTGACATTACTAGTTTACATTGCATTATGACATTTATTTCATATATGAGTCATTTCATTTATTGTGTTGTTTATTGTGATTAAATGAGCATAATAAAGTTCTTAAAATAGTAGGTTCAATACCATGGGATATCAAGTGCATGACTTGATTGTGAGATCCTATTGGTTGTAATCAGAATACTATTCTTAAATGTCCCTAGTCAAGTATTATTGTGAATTAGGATAACAATAATGCATGGAGACTAGTATGTGCGTGGACTGATGACCATATCTCACGGGTCATGGATATGAGATATCAAGTCTTCACATGGGTACATATTAGAGTAATAATATACTGGACTAACTCACCATGAGAATGCTGCATGGATCGTTACGTGAGTGTCATAAGCGGTTCTCACAGTGACCATGGTGTATGTAGTCCTTTGACTTGAAGTCACTACGGTTCCCTACATGAGAAGTTATATATTTTAATGTCGTCAAACGTTGCTTGTGATAAGGTGATTACAAAGTTGATTATTGGATATAATGCAAATCATGCAGAGGGATGTGAGTGACTCAGATAGGATTTGTCCCTCTTACATAATAGGAGCGATATCTATCGGCCCCTTGATTGAGTGAGATTGCAAAATGTATGGTCGTGCTCAAATGAGTCAATATGAAATATTATGTTCATTTGTTTTAGTAAGTCTACTCGGACATCAAGAAACCAAAGATTGAACTATACAAAGGTGACACACTCTATGCCTTGTGGTCAATTAAGATATATGGACAAAGGGACTAGACTACATGGTAACATTGGTCACATATAGGTTATGTCTAATCACTGACATTCCCATTACTTGAGTAACAGTGATGTATTGCTAGATACCGCTCACTGTTTGTAATACTAGAATAAGATTTTAGAATTACTGTCAACGTAACGAGAACCTACAGGGTCTCACACTTAGAATGGATCGAAATTGGGATTTAAATTCATAAGATTAATTTAATTGGGAATCCAAGTAAGACTTGGACACCTGACATCGGTTGGACATTTGATTAGATTAAATGGGCTGACTAAAGATCAGAGGCCCACACACGAATCTGACCCAGGTGGGATTGTGAGCTCAACAACCTCATTACTCTCTTAGGGTTAATTTTCTGCAGCTATATATATATGATACATATCTGTGGAAAAGAATTACACAAGAAAATTCTAGCCATCATAGAAATTGTGAGAGAGAGATCGTGAGGAATAGTCTCATCCCACAGCTAGCACCGCGGCGTGAAGTAAGCTTGGTTTTGATCCGTTCGTGTGGATACCTTAGAGTACCGCAACATTGTAGTGCTGTGATCGACATATCTTGAAGACAACAGATCCATCCATAAGGTATAATTCCTAAACACGATTTATGGTTTTCACATGGATCCATGGCTAGGTTTCAATAATTTTTTTTGTAATCCGCTGTTTATTCAATCTGTGTTTGTCATTGAAACCTTACAATCGGTCTCTTGACCAAGGTCTCGGTGGAAGCGACACCAAAACCTTTTTTCCATCTTCTTGTTGGGGGTATTTATCTAAGGGGGATGTCAGATCAGCTCCTCTTCTTCCACTTCCATGAGTATTGTGGAGACACTTGCGCTGAGCGAGGTGAATTTTTAATTGAGGTGTTAGAGGAGGATGCCTCTGACCTGAGGCATCCTTCTAGACTTCTTGGGGGCCTCTGCACTGTTAATCTTTCTCATTCCCTAGGGATACCTTACGTCCCCCAGGATGGAGGGCCTCCTCGGCATGGATATACTTCTCACTCCGGATGAGCAAGTTGGAAAAATCTATATGTCACGCCCCGTTTCCCAAAAAGAAATACGGAATACAGATACGCAACTAAGTCCAGCGAATGATTTTCATCATCCATAAGCTGTCAGGGTCTTTACAACATTTCACATAAATATCAGGAAATAAACAAGGAGAAATCAACCACGCATGCATGAATGAATCAATATAACAACGGAATTTACTTGAAACAAAATTTAATAAAATTCAAATAAACCAGATCTGGAACAAGTTATAAATTCTGGGTCAAATTGCCCAGTACAAAATAATCCAAGTAGCAGATACATTTATTCAAAATAAGCAACAAGAAATAATAATAACAAGAATCCAGCAACTAGAATCTTTGATCACCTACTCCAGCGGCAGCTGATCACCGAAGTTTTCAATTTAACAAATTGTAGGAAAAGGGACAAAAAAGAAACAAAACTCCCGTCAATACAAGTTATGGGTCGCTTGTAGTGCACACACAAGTACAGGAAAAGATAAATAGATGTAGAGTAACAGCGGAAACAAACATAGCATGGAATGAATGAAATAGAAAAACAAAATGTCTAATATGAATCAGAAAACAAAATCAGATATTATGATATACTAACAGGGTACAGGTAATACCAGTTGTCAGGTATCAGGAAAGCAGTTAAACAGGTAAACAGGTAACATGTACATGTAAGTATGTAACAGATGTCATGTTATGTTAAGTCTTGTATTTATTTTTATCAAGGTACCACTTCATGCGTCTTATCTATTTACCACATGGTTGCTACATTCAAATAAGTTTGCGTTTAGATTTCGTAGTGGAATGTATAGGGCCATGTACTCATGTATCAGATAAACAGATTCAGATACAGGTACAGGTAGAACCTACGGGTCCTCTTCTGAGTACACCTTCCTATAGGGAAGTGTGCAGCCAGGTAATCAGATAAACAGAATCGTGTATCATGTAGTCATGAACACGTAATAGATAACAGATAATCAGGTGGGAAACATGGGTCCCTTTCCAAGTACACATTTCTATATTTTCCACTACTAGATCTTTCCCTTGTATAAATATACGTGTCACAAACCAGAGCAAGAGTAACATTGTATAAATAAGTGACAGGTTCAGGTCAGAAGATAAACATGTACAGGTGAAAGACAACTCATAAAATGATAGGACAACGAAAATTCTAGTTCAGCACAGCAAGACAGTACTGCACCAAATCTGGAATTTCCGTTGCTAAAAATATGCAAATCTGGATCTGTCAAAAATATAAAAAATAGACTCTCGGCCAAATCCAGCAAGTTTATATAAGTCATATGGTATTTCACAAAAACATGACTCAAAACAGAATTGTATCCAGAAAAAATGTTCAACAAGAAATCAGAAGTTTGTGTTCATAAGCAGGAAAACGACATAAAAACTTACTGATTAAATCCAATTAAAATCTGAAGTATTCCCTAGTATGTCTAGTATCAGCAAATAAATTGTCATAATATTCCAACATAGATAGTTTAGTCAAATAAAATCAGAAGAGAGAAAGGTGCAGTAATTTTGTAAATCTGAAACTTTAAACACAACAGTACTAAAACAGCAATAGATTACATAATATAAATCAAAATCCTGATCAGTCAAAAGGTTGATAAAATAGATACAATAGGCTACATTTCATGTTCGCAAAGTTTTTATCAACAACAAGTAGAATCATGTTGAAATTTAGGTTCTTTACTGAACATAATGGAAATTCTGCAGGTATAGTTGTTGTTTGGAAGCTTAGGATAGTTTATAAAAGTCATCAATTAAATCCACAAAATTTAGTGGCTAATCTCAGTCAAGTCCAGTTGTACTCAGCAAAATATTGGATCAAAATATTATCTTTAACATTAGTATAAAAATAAGTTACTCTTCAGAAATCACATAAAACCAAATCTGTAATTTTCTACACCTCTGTAGTAAAACAGCAATAACTTGCAACTCACAAATCGAAATTTAGCTATGTCAGAAATTTTGGAAAGTAGACAGAATTCTCTATAATTTATTTTCATAAATAATTTTCATTTACTGACCTTAATAGGGTCTAAAATACTGCACAAAAACAGGGCAGTAGCAAAAATAGAAATATTCTTTATGCATACAATCAACTAGTTCATATGTAACACATCCAAATCAAAGCAAAATGCGAAATATGGTATACTAGATATCTAAGCAACATGGTATAGGATATTTAACAGATCTACAATAGGATATACTACCAGTAACATGTCAAGCATGCAAGATTCATACAACAACTAATGGATCAGAACCAACGTACATATATGCAACAGGAATTAATTAGATATAAGTCTAAATTCATGTCGTGTGTGTAATGAGACAACTACGGGAAGATCAACACATATAGACAAGATCTAATGGGGTTTTCATGGGAATAGATCTTGAAACAACTACACTACAGGCGGTATTTAGTACTTGTATATGCAAAAAGAAATTATACAAGTTATTTGCCTTATAGTCGACGACGAAAACGATACAAAGAGCAAGAATAATGGGAACGGATTATCGGGAACGACTCAACGAACGACGAACGAACACACGAACACGCGAACAAGCAATCACAACCCTCGAGATCACACACAAGAGCCAAAACCAAACGGCAGCCTGGGGTGTGCACGGCCAAGAGAAACGGCGATGGCAAGCAGAGTCACTGCTTGCTGTTGCTTTTGGGATGTTGTCTGCCATCGGAGGGAACCAGCGCACAGGGAGGTAATGTTACGTTGCTGCGTCGCGATAGGAAGGGGAGGTGCAAGGGACTAGGGTGGCGCTGTAGGAGGTAGGGTGTTGCGATGTTGTTGTCGCTGCTGTGGAGGTGCATAGGGGCTGTGCTGCACGGCGCTGAGGTCGGGAGGCAGTGCTCTCCCGACCACAAGGTGATGGGTTTAGAAGTCTGAAGTAGGGGAAACGGGAGGTATGGGATGAGGTGGAGAAGTCATCTAGGGTTTCCTTTGGGTGAACAGGGGATGCAGGATGTATATATATATAGGGTAGAATTAGGGTTTAGGTGTATTAATGGGTTAGGCTTAAAGGGTTGAACAGGTAGGGAGTTGGGTATTAAAAGGTTGTTGGGTTTTATTAAACGATCCAAATAGAATATTGGATTAACCAATAAATGAGATAGAAATAAGAATGAGTAATTAAAAATAGGACATGAACAATTTGTAATGAGGATAAAAAATAATAGCTCGATCAATCTGAGACGAAATAATAGGCTGACAATTGAATCAAGAAGATCAAATAAAAAGACAAAAATCAAATAGATGAATATACTAAAAATAAAGATCCAATACACGGTTCAAAAAGAGTCGGGAAATAGACTATGAATAAATACACGGAAAAAGAAAATACACCCAAAATACAAGAAAATGAAAAATAAGGGTTACACTATGGGAGACTTCTTAGCTACAGAAATCTTTAGGAGGTCGTGCCGAATGTTGTGCCTAAAGGCAGCTGTCGCGAGATCGGCATCGAAGGAGGAGATAGACCTGACCTCATTTGTAAACCTCTGAACAATGTCCCGGAGCGACTCATCTTCTTTCTACTTCAAATATAGTAGGGAGGCACTCATTTTTTAGCCTTGGGGCTAGTTAAGAAGTGGGTGATGAAACCCTTCTCGAATTGGTAGAAGGAGGAGATGGAGCCATGGGCCGGGAGTACATTCTTTTGCAGAACCTCACAATGTGGTAGAGATCGTCCTACAGAGGGGTGCATCAGAGTTGCTGTGAATCATCATGAGAGCTTGGAAACTCTCGATGTGATCATCTAGGTTGAACTCGTCGTTGTAGGTTTCGAATGTTGAGGGATTGAAGCTTCTCAGGACTGGGGCAGCAAGAATTGTAGAGGATTAGGGGCCAGACTAGGCAGTTCCCCCTGTTCAACTACCTTTTGTCCTCCTCTATTTGGGCGATTCGGTCCTCCATCCCCTGGAAGCGCTTTAGGACAGTGTCTTCACGTTCCTCGGATCAGGTGGACCCATAGGACTCCTCATTATCACTTGAACCAGATTGTGGATTGTCCGAACGGTGGTCGTTCCTGGACCCCCCTCGAAGATCTTGCAGGACCTCATTCCTGAAGTCCTGGAATTCGGCTCTGGTTACTAGGTTCCCATCTTCCCAATTGACCTTTGGGGCATGTCGGTTCATAGGAGAGAGGC
This sequence comes from Hemerocallis citrina, assembly GCA_017893485.1. Lineage (NCBI taxonomy): Eukaryota > Viridiplantae > Streptophyta > Magnoliopsida > Asparagales > Asphodelaceae > Hemerocallis > Hemerocallis citrina. The sequence continues at coordinate 99,261,398 of CM030367.1, forward strand.
TTCACTCCTCCTTCCTCCTATAGGGGGAATGACTATCACGGCTCTGCTGGCGATCTGAACGAGGCCCTTGTTCTGGGAAACAGTTAGGCTCGATGTTGTGACGAAGGTCCTCCTCTTGCAGTTGGCTATTAAATAGGTTACAGAGGTCCGACTCTGCTGGGTGCTTGGCCCTCCGTCCGACTGAGCGAGAGGCACTATGGGTAGGACCCTGTGGACGTTCAGGGTGTGGTCGTTGCGACCCTTGAGTGACTGCCATACTGTGAGACGAATGCACTGCCATCACCTTCTTCTCTTTTGGGGCCATGGTTGAAGGAGGCTTCAGATAACGGTGATTGATCAGAAGGCTGGATAAGTTCTAGGTTCCCACAGACAGTGCCAATCTGATGCTTTTTTTTTCTAGCATGGGAGCAATAGATAATGAGTTCTTGTATTGAAGTGGAAAGCTTATATCGTTGTCATCGATCTGATATTGATGTGAGGCTGGCATTTGATTGGATCCGTGGATCTGGTAGTGGTTGCACTGGTTGCTGGCAGCGAGAAACCTGCAAGGATAGCCTGAAACACCTGGATAGATCCTGACGATAGACCCTCTGATGATAAAGTCAGTAACCAAAAGTGAAACACTGGGTTTAGTTGGCAAAATGTTGATTACCCGATAATGGAGGAGGTAAGGCTGTATTTATAAGTAAGGAAGGGGCAGTTATTAGGAAGATTCGATAACTAAGTTAGAAGATCCTCCAAATCAAGGGATATAATCAATTATTGTCCTCCTAATTTTGGAGGATTTGATTGCCAGTCATGGTTGATTGATCAATCTCCCAATTGGGCTACAAGGCACCCCCCCTCCTCTTATGGGCCGATCTAAGGAAGTGGGCCTACGGACGGCCCGTGTGCTGATTATGGGATTATAGCTTGCTGTGAGATTAGTTTCTTGCCCTTAGGAGCCTCGAGATTCTTGCAAAAATCATACGGTTCTAGTTAACTTAGTTTTTTACCCATATCTGTTTCTTCCAATTACATTGTTGAGATACAAGTCATGCATCAAACATGTGCACAGTTAGTTGGTAGATGAATACCAAAGCAATCATCAAAACCCAATAGATTGAGATGAATTGAAGAACCTGCAAGCTTGTAAATTTACTCTGACATGCATATAGATTATAAAAGGGAATTAATCAATAGAATTGATACACATACACCTATATATAGCTGGGCCTGGTTACGGCGGGTCCAGGTCGTGTTAAGGGTAATATCCAACCTAACCCGGAACCTTTTTTTTGGGGGGGGCTAGATAAAATAAGTATAAAACAAAGAGAAAACAACTATAAATCAGGGGCACCCTCGAAAGGGAGACCCGTTTGGCTTAATGCTTAGCCAAAATAAGGAATTAAGGGTCGGAAATGTTGACCCAAAGAAAGTCGACTACTAATAGGACCTCACTTTGCATCACAATCGACACACACATTTCCCTCTTGATAAATATATTATATCCCATCAATATTCATACCTTCATGTATAAGTGAAATATCCTGAAAAATGGGTTCATGATTACTACTTGTACAGATTTAATCGATGACTTCGAGTCCCCCTAAATAAGAATAGGACCCTACATGAGGCGGGAGATGAAAGACTCATCCATAAACATTTTCTTTTGACAACATCAATAGATGTTGAGACAACCGGCCCCCACCAACCAATAATGGTTTACCACACCAATGTTGGTAAATAAAATTGTAATTAACAGTATTCCCCTCCAATGATCCATCAAAGTTGAGTTTAATAGACCCTTCAGGTGGTGCAACCAGTTGATCAAGAAATCCTGCACATGGCGAGGAGCGAAGATCACTTTGAAACCCATCCATTGGACTTCATAGTAAAACCTAGTAACGCCGAGAAACCACCAAGAACATATCACCTCTCAACAATGTCCGAGATCGCATCAGCAACCACTATGTGTGGGAGGGGGGACACACCCTCGAAACACACTATGCAATGATTTTTCCAAATATACCACAAAGTGGAAACGATTGCAACATCTAATTTTTATAACCTGAACCAAACACAATCCCCTATAACACTGGTCATAGATTAGAAGAATGTCATGTTAACACTAATATCCATATATTCCTTGAGAATGCTCCAAACTTGATGTACGAAATTACAAGTAAAGAGGAAATGTTCAATAGTTTCATTCCCAACCTCACAAACTAGACAAGTAGGCAGCACTTGGATCTCATGATGAACCAACTCTGACCTAGTAGGAATTCGCCACTTGCAACTCTCCACAACCATACAATCTGAAACTTTTTTTAGTAAACTATTCAAACCCTAATGGGTTCGAGTTTTGAAAGTAGTCACCCATACCCATAAAAGTTCGAGTTGGGTTGGGCGAGTTTAGCTAAAACCCAACATGAATGGCATCCCTAGTTCTGTGTCTCTAAGTCATACTAACTTCATGGATATCATTATTAAGGTAATATTTAATAGTAGGATGTTGGCCCTCATAGTGTTAGGAAATTATTGCCTTGAGGATCTTGTTGAGTTATGCGACATGATCAATACAAATCACCAAGCAAATAGAACATCACACCTAACACACAAAGCAAAGAAGCCCTAATCCGGGGGAGAAAAACCGAGATGATATTCAACTAAAGAAGATACAAGAATTATAACTCTCATAATGACCCTCTCTCTATTCTCACTGGAAAATACTAGTTGTTTATAATTGAAAAATCTCTCAAACTCTCTTCAACAAAGTATTCTCTCTCTTGGCTTTCAATGGAAGCCAATTACAATAATATATAAAGATCTCGAGAAACCCTATTTTGAAATCTTGATACTTCTGTGTCTCTAAATCATACTAACTTCATGTGTAACCCCCATTTCCGCCAATAAGTATTTTTTGTGTATTTTCGATAATTTGATTTTTTTTTTTTATAAATTTATTTTGTTCTAAATTCTGTTCGGATCTTTTATTAAAGTATTTTTTCTAAATTTTTTTTTATTTCAAATAATGGTGTGTTTTGATCTTACTTCATATTTCTTATTGATCGGATAATTATAATTAAGTCTAAAGCTTATATATTATTATTATTATTATTATTATTATTATTATTATTATTATTATTATTATTATTATTATTATTATTATTATTATTATTATTATTATTATTATTATTATTATTATTATTATTATTATTATTATTATTATTATTATTATTATTATTATTATTATTATTATTATTATTATTATTATTATTATTATTATTATTATTATTATTATTATTATTATTATTATTATTATTATTATTATTATTATTATTATTATTATTATTATTATTATTATTATTATTATTATTATTATTATTATTATTATTATTATTATTATTATTATTATTATTATTATTATTATTATTATTATTATTATTATTATTATTATTATTATTATTATTATTATTATTATTATTATTATTATTATTATTATTAGTATTATTAGTATTAGTATTATTATTATTGGTAATGTTATTAATGCTAATATTTTTATTACTATTATTATTGTAATTATTAGTATTATTATTCTTATTGTCATTATTATTATTATTATCTCTAATATTATAATGGGAGAAGGCCTTAGTGTCATTTGTCATTTTGTCATTCTACCAACATGTGCCACGCACGTACATAACTAATATAAAGAAGGTTTCCGATTCGAATCCTCCCTATGTCAGAGTTTTTATTTTTATTTTTTGAAAATATTAAAACGTTAATTATTATTATTATTATTGTAAAGCCCGAACATACTAATCGAGTTGTATTTCACTATTTGATTTGATGTATATTTATATGTGTAGTTTAAAAACCCTATAATGCTAATTATTTTTCTCATATTGGATCCATACCCATTACCCAAACCCATCCTAATACCCTATAAATACAAACCTACCCTAACCGTAAACCCTACCCCTATAACCCTAGCCACCCCCTACCCTTCCCTGTACAGACCTCCCCCCTTCTCCATCTCCCGCTCTCTCCCTCCCAGTTTCCCTTTGAACCTAAACCGCCAACTCTCCGCCCGTCGCTCCTCCCGTCTTCTCCGACCAGCACCTCGACCCTCGCCACCGCTCGTCATCACCCCCATCCCCGACTTCGTCTTTCCCCTGTCTTCGTCCAAAACCCTACTTCACCTTCAACTTATCCGCTCGTCGTCAACCTCGCACTCCTGCTCCTTCGACCCTCATTGCCCCCGTCGAGCCGCCTGTGCAGTGACCGCCGCCCACCCCTCCTCGTCGACCCTCGTCTACACCACCATCCCCTCATCCCATCATCTTCCCACCAACCGAACCCAACATCGCCATCGCCTCCGATCACCACCACCTCCTCGTCGACCACCGCCTTCACCTCTCTGTTGTCCCCGCAATCACCGATGACCCCTTCGCCCTCATCGTCGTCGTCCAGAGCTCGATCCATGCCTTCTCGTCCTCCTTTATTTCATCACAAAAACAGAGCACGCCGTTGCCGCCGTTTCCCTTGGACGCTGCGTCGCTCCTCGACCATCAGCACCCCCTCGAGTCGCCGTGGGTGTTGCTATTCACTGCGAGTGTTGCTCTGTTGTTCCCCTCCCGCTACCTCTTCCTCCCTCTCTTCGTCGATCGCTATGGAGAAGATGGGGAGATTGATCGGTGTTTGGTGTTTTGGGAGAGGGGATCGGCTTGGCTATTTGTTGTATGAGAAGAAGGTGGGAGTGGATTGGATGTAGGGGCTGTTTGCTGTTTTTGTATAAGGATCACAGATCACCGTTTGCTGTATTGATCTTGATTTTGATCTCGGCCATTCGTCCGATCTTGCATTGCCGATCCTTGCCGTGTTTTTTTGGGTTGTGCACATAGTGTGCACGTGCTTGCATGATCCCGTGTTCGTGGATCGTCGTCCGGGATTTTCATCCCGTTATTCTAAAAATTTGAAATTATCATCTAGTAGGCAAGTCACTGTTCGCTTGAATTGAACATCGTATCAGATTCAAGTTTCATTGAAATTCTTGCAAGTAGATCCTATTCATCATCATATCGCTGTATTGACTATCGTCATTGGGTCTAATGGGGGTTTACACGAGATAACCCCAATATTCTTGATATCGTGCAATTTTTGACACTAAAGTTTCTATCTTTCATCAGTGCATATAGAATTGATAATAGGGTTGTTCATATAATCGTCACATAAATAAATTATTGTAGAAACAATTGATAGGTTGTATGTTGTTTGATCGATTGATGATTGATTGATGATAAATTGATGTATGAGCGTGTTCTAGTTTTATTTATCATGTTTTGACATCCATCATGCTAATTTTACAATTTATTGACTAAAGAATCGATACCCATCATGTTAATTAATTGATTTTCAATAAAACTATACAAATCATGTATATTGCTTGCTGACCTGAATGTTAACTGCTATTTTCGAACCAGTAAACGATCTTAAAATGAAATGCTTTCTGAATATGAATTGTAGCCTTATCTTTCTAGTTTCCAGAACATCTTGAATTTCTTAATTCCGAGTTATGCTGCAAAAGTTCTGCCCGTTTTACTACAGTTGTGTTTTTTTATTTTCAGATTTTCAGATTCTTGTATCTTGCATGCTTAAACTATTAAAAGTCTGATTTAATGATAAAATTTCGTTCTAAAATTTTCAAATTGTTAGTAATCATGTTTAGGAGTCTAGAAAATATTTTTAATGAATTTATTCTTGAGTTTTTGCTGATTCTAAAATTAAAACAACATGATATCGATATTCTGCCTGAACATAAAATATGTAAAGAACATTGTGATTGACCTAGCTACTGTTGTTGGATTTTGAACTTTAAATATGCGTTGGAACCGTGTGGAAGTCTAGTTTCTAGAACTTCTGATGGATTCACTTTTTGATTTCTGAAACAGTAGGAAACTGTATTTTTGTACAGACTACTCTTGTTGTCTAGAATTTTATATTCTAGTTTTTAATAGTTTAATTATCCTATATCATAGTATTGCATGAATTAAAGTGTGTATGTTGCAGTGCATGATCCTAGTATCCTATTGTCACCATTCTAATTATTCTACTTCATGTTACCATCCTATCGTTTCCTTATTAATACTATCATTCATCGAAATGTCGAATAATTGCATATTGTATTGTTGCATTGATGATAATAAATAACAAGGGGGGTTGAGGGAAAGACCATACTAGTGGACAATATAGGTAAGTGTACTTGGAAGGGGGCCCATGTTTCACGTAGAACTATGTGCCACGTCAGGGATTGACGGGGGCCACCTCTAGAATTTACGGGAGCCACCTCTAGAATCCATTGCATGATTACATGATTCACGAACCTATTTACCACTTTTTCAGTTTACAAGTTATATGGAACTAAGTGCCACGTAGAGCTAAGTGCCATGTCGTGGGATGATGGGGGGCCACCTCTAGAATTTACTGGGGCAACCTCTAGAATCCATTACCTAATTACATGACATGATATGATTCCTGTTTACATGATCCTGAGTACACGACCCTATAAAATCCACCTTTAAGTCTGAACGTAACTTGTTTGTATGTAGCAACCATGTGCTAAATAGATGGAACGCATAAAGTGTTACATTAGTTAGGATTGAAATGATTAATAGACTTAAGAGTTGCATTACATCAACAATGCATATTGTTCATCATTGTTTCTAGTGATATCGAATATTGGCTAAGTGTTACTATTATTGATTATTGATACTGCTACCGAATATTGCATCATTGCTTATAGCTATTGTACCGATTATCATGATATCAATTATTGTTATTGTCCCGTGTTATTGATTTCTATTGATCCATTGATTCATTGTTATACCGTTATTTCATTGTTCCCTGCTTTCTCTACTTGCTGTCCATGACTTACTATAAGGATAATTTTTCTCCTCTTTTTAGATGAAGTGTTTACAGGTATTGATGGAGAATTGCCTAATGGATTAGGAGAACAACATTGGTGAAGAAATTGATAGCATTGCCGCTTAATAAATTATTGTTTTATCATGGAGACTTAATGATTAGACTATTGTTTTTTCATTGTATTGTGGGCTTTTGTCCCGAATATTGCTATTTGTTTCAGACGTTGGATTATTATTGTATTTGGATATTTATATTGCTTCATTCCAAGTATTATTTTTCATGAGATTATTATTATTGCCTGCACAATTGTTCTGTATTGATTATATTGCTGAGTTGTTCGGATAAACAGCTTATGGGTGACGTTAGTCATTCGTTGGGCCAATGTCATGTACTCGTATTCCGTATTTTTGGAAAGTGGGGCGTGACAAGGTTTTTAGGGGTATCAGAGCTCTGGTTTGGATAATATATCAGTCAAACATAACTAACGAAAGGAAGTTTGGCTTTGATTGATATATTAATCAGACTTGGATTTTATCGATTGACTCAACAGTATGCACAATACAGAGAATCACATGAACAATTAATAACGACCGATCTGAAAACTAGTCTTGTTTGATTCCTCTTTGCCCCTTCATATTCAGTTCCATCATTTCTTGTTGTCATTTATCCCTTCCTTTCCTTGATTCCTTATTGGGTATGATTTAATTCTTTTCATACTCATATTCTTTTGATTTTGGTGCTATCCTTTCTCTTATTCTTGCTTGGTTCGTCGATTTGCCTCATGTGGTCTACACAACATGTCTACTTCTTGGAGCTTCACCATCAGAGTAGCGCAGCGGAAGCGTGGTAGGCCCATAACCCATAGGTCCAGGATTTTCTTGTTGCTTCTCTTTCTTTGCATTGTTTGCTCTCTTATTCATTCATTTGCATTGCCATCATTCATTGAATCTTTATTCACATCATTCTTGATCACTTCATTCACATCCACATCCCTTCTTATTCTGGTGTTGCCACCATTTTGTCTTTTTTCCTTTATTCCCTGTTTTGTTATTTCACAGTTTACTTTTTCTTTGTCCTACGTACTGCCTGAACAAATTTCGAGGACAAAATTTTGTTGTAAGGTGGGTAGGATTGAAACCCCCATTTCTGCTAATAAGTATTTTCCGTGTATTTTCGATAGTTTGGTTTTTTTATAAATTTATTTTGTGCTAAATTCTGTTCGGATATTTCATTAAAGTATTTTTTTCTAAACAAAAATTTTATTTATTTTGAATAATGGTGCGTTTTGATCTTAATTCATATTTCTTATTGATCGGATATTTATATTTGAGTCTAAAGCTTATATATTATTATTATTATTGGATCATTTTAATCTTATTATTATTTTTATTACTTTAATTGTGCTTATTATCATTATTATTGTTATTATTACTATTATTATTGGTATTGTTATTAATATTAATATTTTTGTTAATATTATTATTGTATTATTATTATTATTATTATTATTATTATTATTATTATTATTATTATTATTATTATTATTATTATTATTATTATTATTATTATTATTATTTAAAGCCCGAACATACTTATCCAATTGTATTCCATTATCTGATTTGATGTATGTTTATATGTACATTTTAAAAACCCTATAATGCTAATTATTTCTCATATTGGATCCATATCCATTACCCAAACCCATCCTAATACCCTATAAATACAAACCAACCCTAACCCCAAACCCTACCTCTATAACCCTAACCGCCCATACCCTTCCCTGTACAGACCTCCCCCCTTCTCCATCTCCCGCTATCTCCCTCCCTGTTTCCCTTTGAACCCAAATCGCCAACTCTCTGCCCGTCGCTCCTCCCGTCTTCTCTGACGACCACCTCGACCCTCGCCACTGCTCGTCATCACCCCCATCCTTGACTTCGTCTTTCCCTCGTCGTCCCGAACCCCGCTTCACCTTGAATCCATCTGCTCGTCGTCAACCTCGCACTCCCGCTCCTTCGACCCCCATTGCCCCGTCGAGCCACCTGAGTAGAGACCGCCGTCAACCCCTCCTCGTTGACCCTCGTCTACACCACCATCCTCTCATCCCATCATCTTCCCTGCCAACTGAACCCAACCGAACCCATCATCGCCATCGCCTCCGATCGCCACCACCGCCTCGTCGACCACCGCCTTCACCTCTTCGTTGTCCCCGAACCACCGAAGACCCCCTCACCCTCATCATCACCGTCCAGAGCTCGAACCCTGCCTTCTCGTTCTCTTCTATTTCATCGCGAAAACAGAGCACACCATTGCCGTCGTTTCCCTTGGTCGCTGCGTCGCTCCTCGACCGTCTGCACCCCACTGTCGGCACCCCCTTGAGTCGTCCGTAGGTGTCGCCAGTCGCCGTGAGTGTCGCTCTGTCGTTCCCCTCCTGCTATCTCTTCCTCCCTCTCTCCATCGATCGCTGTGGAGAAGAGGGGGAGATTGATCGATGTTTGGTGTTTTGGGAGATGGGATCAGCTTGGCTGTTTGCTGTTTGAGAAGAAGGAGGGAGTGGATTGGATGTTGGTGCTGTTTTCTGTTTGTGTAGAAGGATCACAGATCACCGTTTGTTGTTTTGATCTTAATCTTGATCTCGGCCGTTCGGCCGATCTTGCTTTGCCGATCCTTGCTTTGTTGTTTTGGGTTGTGCACATAGTGTGCACGTGCTTGCGTGATTCCGTGTTCGTGGATTCGTCGCTCGGGATTCTCATCCCGTTATTCTAAATATTCGAAATTATCATTTAGCAGGCAAGTCACTGTCCCCTTGAATTGAACATCGTATCAAATTCAAGTTTTATTGAAATTCTTGCAAGTAGATCCTATTCATTATTATATCGCTGTATTGACTATCTTCGTTGGGTCTATTGGGGGTTTACACGAGGTAACCCCAATATTCTTGACATCGTGCCACTTTTGACTCTAAAGTTTCGATCTTTCATGAGTACATATAGAATTGACAATAAGGTTATTCATATAATCGTCACACAAATAAATTATTGTAGAGACAATTAATAGGTTGTATGTTGTTTGATCGATTGATGATTGATTGATGATAAATTGATGTATAAGCGTATTCTAGTTTTATTTATCATGTTTTGACATCAATCATGCTGATTTAAAATTTTATTTACTAAAGAATCGATACCCATCATATTAATTAATTGATTTTCAAGAAAACTACACAAATCCTGTATATTGCTTGCTGACCTAAATGTTAACTGCTATTTTCAAACCAGTAAACGATCTTAAAATGAAATACTTTCTAAATATTAATTGTAGCCTTATCTTTCTAGTTTCCAGAACATCTTGAATTTCTTAATTCCGAGTTATGTAGCAAAAGTTATGCCCGTTTTACTACAGCTGTGTTTTTACTTTCAGATTTTCAGATTCTTGTATCTTGCATGCTTAAACTATTAAAAGGCTGATCGAATGATAAAAATTTGTTCTGAAAATTTCCAGATTATTAGTAATCATGTTTAGGAGTTTAGAAAATATTTTTAATGAATTTATTATTGAAATTTTGCTGATTCTACAATTAAAACAACATGAAATCGAGATTCTGCATGAACATAAAATCTTTAAAGAACATTGTGATTGACCTAGCTACTGTTGTCGAATTTTGAACTTTAAATGTGCATTGAAACCGTGTGGAAGTCTAGTTTTTAGAACTTCTGACGGATTCACTTTTCGATTTCTGAAATAGCGGGAAACAGCATTTTTTGCAGACTACTGTCCAGAATTTTATATTCCAGTTTTTAATATTTTAATTATCCTATATCATAGTATTGCAAGAATTAAAGTGTGTATGTTGCATTGCATGATCCTAGTATCCTTTTGTCACCATTCTAATTGTTCTACTTCATGTTACCATCCTATTGTTTTCCTGTTGATACTATCGTTCATCGAAATGTCCAATAATTACATATTATATTGTTACATTAATGATAATAAATAACAAGCCGGGGTTGAGAGAAAGACCATAGTAATGGACAATATAGGTAAGCGTACTCGGAAGGGTGCCCGTATTTCCCATGATTTCAAGTTAAATGGAACTAAGTGCCACATTAGGGGTTGACGGGGGCCACCTCTAGAATTTATAGAGGCCACCTCTATAATCCATTACATGATTACATGATTCACGAACCTGTTTACCGGTTTTTCTATTTACAAATTATATGAAACTAAGTGCCACGTCGTAGGATGATGGGGTTCGCCTCTAGAATTTACGTGGGCCACTTCTAGAATCCATTACCTGATTACATGACATGATATGATTCCTGTTTACATGATGTCTACGTACACGGCTCTGTAAAATCCACCACTAAGTATAAACATAACTTGTTTGTATGTAGAAACCATGTGGTAAATAGATGTGATGCATGAAGTGCTACATTAGTTAGGATTAAAATGATTAATAGACTTAAGAGTTGCATCACATCGACACTGCATATTGTTCATCATTGTTTCTAGTGATATTGAATATTGGCTAAGTGTTACCATTATTGATTATTGATTACTGCTACCGAATATTGCATCAATTTTTATAGCCATTGTACCGATTATCATGATATCAATTATTGTTATTATCCCGTGTTATTGATTCCAATTGATCCATTGATTCATTGTTATACCATTATTCCATTGTTCTCCACTTTCTCTACTTGTTGTCCATGACTTTCTCTAAGGATAATTTTTCTCTTCTTTTTAGATGAAGTGTTTACATGTGTTGATAGAGAATTACTTGATGGATTGGGAGAACAACATTGGTGAAGAAATTGATAGCATCGCCGCTTAATAAATTATTGTTTTATCATGGAGACTTAATTATTAGACTTATTATTTCATTGTATTGTGAGCTTTTGTCCCGAATATTGCTATTTGTTTCCAGATGTTGGATTATTGTTGTATTTGGATATTTATATTGCTTCATTCCAAGTATTATTGTTCATGATATTATTATTATTGCCTACGCAATTGTTCTGTATTGATTATATTGTTGAGTTGATCGGATAAACAGCTTATATGTGATGTTAATCATTCGCTGGGCCAATGTCATATACTTGTATTCCGTATTTTTGGGAAGCGGGGCATGACATCATGGATACCGTTATTAACATCATATTTCATAGTAGGATGTTGGCCCTTAGAGTGTTAGGGAATTATCACCTTTAGGATCTTTTTGAGTTATGCGACACGATCAATACAAACCACCAAGAAAATAGAACATCATAGCAAACACACAAAGCACACAAGGCCTAATCCGGGGGAGAAAAACCGAGATGATATTCAAGTAGAGAAGATAAAAGAGTTACAACTCTCACCATGACCCTCTCTCTAGTCTCACCAGAAAATACTAGTTGTTTACAATTGGAAAACCTCCCAAACTCTCTTCAGTGAAGTATTCTCTCTCTTGGCTTTCAATGGAAGACAATTACAATAATATATAGAAATCTAGAGAAATCCTAGTTTGATATCTTGATACAATAGTCATCCGATATTTCTTGAAGAAGAAGTAATACGATAGGAGCTATACGATCTAACTTGGAGAATAAGTCGGGCTTCAAATGAATCCCCAAGACCCGCACCCAAACACAAACAACCACGATGCGGTCGACTGTCTAAGTGTGCAGTTGACCACAATGCTCTTTGTTCTAAATAGAGAGTCGGGGGGGGGGGGGGGGGGGGGAGACCGACAAACCCATGTTGCTAGATGCTACTACTGTTGCTTCTCATCTTCCATCCAATCGTCACTTCGATTCCTTCGCTTCATCATCTTCTTATCGAACTTAGTATGCAAGATATAAACCCAACAATCTTCATCCCGGATTGCATACTATAAATCCATACATGTGTGATTTAAATCTTCTAGACTCTTTTATTCCTCTCTAGCAAACAACTCTTGAATCTACCTCCACCCATTTTTCTCCAGTTGGTATGCCTACCCCAATAGGTGTTGACATGGAGGCACCGCCTTCCACATGAAATCTACCTACCCTAAGTTACTCTCCACCTCTCGACGAATTCGAATGTCGTAGTCTCGCTCGGATGATTCTAGTGACGACAAAATAGATAGTGCTTTAGGAACACATGACTTCAAATCACTTGGACAAGGTTTTTTGTTCCCACAAAGCTGGAAGGTTGTGATGAACACCACTCTTTCCCCTCATCATCTTATGACGACCTTCCCAAACTGATGGAACTCCATATTGAGATGTGTAGCTACAACCCAATGCTTCAAGAGTCCCCAAGGATACAAGATTTCATTTCAACTGCGTAATATGCATAACATTCTCTAGTGTGTAACCCTTTTAATCTAGTGCCTCCAACTCGACTATTCCGTCACCCACTACTTTACAAAACTAACCAATCACCGTTCTCACATAACGATCTCATGTGAAATTGTAAGTAGCATACATCTCTCTCTCGAAGCATATATGAGAAGAAACTAGCGAATCAAGATAACAGTCTGTATACACATCTATAAAAATTGAAACAAGATTATTGTCTAGCTATCACCTGATTCGGCAGCACTGAATTTGGCACCCCTCTGACTTAACTACTTGTGACAATCTTTCTTGTAATGTATGACTCCTTTGCAATGATGGCAACGGATCCTACCCTTACATGCAGTTTCCCTTCCATTCGAATTACCATCCACCTCCAAGCAAGTCAAAGAAGTAGATGTCGATTTCTTACTCTCCTTAAATGCATCTTCCTGCAAGTCCTCGATCACAACTGCTACCGAAAACTTCTCCTTGGTAGATTTCCTATCAAGCATGGTGATTGCCAAGTTTCATAAATTTGGTGGTGAATATATAAAGTTGGAAGCTTGTAGATTATCTGCGTTAATCGCCCTCGGTTGAGATAACTCTGTATTGAACTCCACTGTATGATTTAGAAGTGCGGTACTTTCTTCATTGAAAAACCCGACAACTTTCTTTTCTGGTACATCTGATCATGTAATGATAATTCTGAGTAGTAAGTTCTGAGTCTTGCCCATAAACTTGCCGCACTTCGCTCCTCCACGAGGTTACACCTGACTTCGCTCGTCAGTGACATCCGGATTAAACTCAATGCTTCTAAACAAACCTTCTCCCAAATCTTCTCTCAATTCTCCTGCTTTATGCTAATTGGTCTCCCTTTTATCTCCTTATAGGGCTAGTTTCAAGCCCTCTAGAACCAATTAATCATACATATTCAACTTCCAGAGATTAAAGTTGATCTTACCATCGAACTGTTTGATCTTCGGGATATGATCAATCATCTTCTCCAAGGAACTCGAACAAACCCACAAACCTGATGCTCTGATACGAATTGTTAGAGAGTACTTGCCTTTATGATCATGTTAAGTTTTGCGACACGATCAATACAAACAACTAAGCAAATAGAAGATCACACCAAACACACAAAGCACACAATTTTGTTCCAGTTTGGGCAAGCCCTAATCCGGGGGAGAAAAACTGGGATGATATTCAACTAGAGAAGACACAAGAATTATAACTCACACCACGACCCTCTTTAGCCTCACCAAAAAATATTAGTTGTTTACAGTTGAAAATCTTTCAAACTCTCTTCAATGAAGTACTGTCTCTCTTGGCTCTCAATGGAGGCAAATTACAATTATATATAAAGATCTAGAGAAACCTTAGTTTGAGACCATGATACATTAGTCATCCGATATTTCTTGAAGAAGAAGTAACACGATAGGAGCCATATGATGTAACTTGGAAAAGAAGTAGTGCTGCAAACAAATCCCCAAGACCCACACTCGAACACAAACAACCGTGACACGGTCGACTGTCTAAGTGTGCGGTCGACCGTGCAGTCGACCGCCATACCTCATGCTGCTAGCTGCTGCTACTATTGCTTCTCATCTTCCATCCAATTATTGCTTCGATTTCTTCGCTTCAACGTTTTCTTATCGAACTTAGTATGCAAGACATAATCCCAACACAGAGCTTGTACACTATTCTCCCCAAAACTTCTATTTTCTTTTTTTTTTGCACTTCGATTGCAGTCGCACTTCTTTTCTCATACAATCACAAATACAATACACTACGAACTCCTTTTGGAGCCAATTTTTTCACACAATTTTTTCATACCATTAGCACTGTCACATTTATCCGTAACCCGGACTCGATCCACACACAATATTAGACTGGAACCGATCTGATTTTAGACGGGTAAGATTTGGGTCCAAGGATTTTGGACCCAACCCGACTCGGACCCAACCTGTGGACCTGGTAATACACCAATAATTTGAAATTTAGTATATTAGAACAAGATAATTATATGATTCAAAAAAAATTTATTTTTTTATTGAAAATAAAGTTTAATATGTTCATATAACTTAATAAAGAGATTGCAATCTTTTCTTTTACTTCCAATTTGCATTTCATGCTCTTCATTTTGTAAAATCATCTAATCTATATTCATTTACATATTAATTAACTCTACTTTTAGTTTCGCTATAGAGCTAATTCATGCAGTCTAAAGAAAAAAATATGTTATAAATTTGAGTATTGAAATCTTCAGTAAACATTGAAAAATAAATTATTGTTATATACTATTAGACCCGTTGGGTACCCCGAATCGATCAGACTTGAACCAGACCCCAAAAAAATGAATAGACCCATATCCGGCACGGTTTTGACCCGACCTAACCCGTTACCAGCGCTACATATCATGTTGGGCAATGCTAAGTATATTACATTCTTTTCACTACTTTGCTATTACTACACTCATAAAGATGAAGCCCACAAGTTACTATTGCAACAAAAACAATCACATGGCCTCCATCTCTAAGAACCTGGTAGTATCAGAGTAGTAAACAAAAAGTAGTAGACTTAGCATATCTCTAATATTATAATGGGAGAAGGCATTAGTGTTATTTGTCATTTTGTTAATCTACCAACATGTGCAACGCACGTACATAACTAATATAAAGAAGGTTTCTAGTTCAAATCCTCTCTACGTCAAAATTTTTATTTTTATTTTGTGAAATTATTAAAACATGCATCGAATACGTGTAAATTGCTAGTTCCTATAATGTTTAAACAAGAAAATAATTTCATCATGCGTGGCTATCTTTACACTAGATAGTTCAAATCTAAAGTAAAACATGCTGCAGTCATACACATGTAGATGAATGAATCATAAATCATAATCTGTTGCGGGAGACAACCCACCCCTTCAGCAATTAATTAGAGCTGTTTACGCTGCTACTTGAGTTGCTAATCAATATATAACTAGTATTATACACGTGCTGTGCATGTGGAGAAAATTGGGAGGGAAAATGAAAAGGGTAAAAAAAAATTCTACCAACACATGCGTTGCTGCACGGGTTGGGATATGGACAAATTCTACTAAGGCCTTCTCCCATTATAATAGTAGAGATAATAGTAGAGATATAGTAAGCAATCTTTAATTAATTTTCATAAGCACGTGGCTGTACTCCCAAATCACATACCCTTCCTCACTCAGCTACACAAACCTATACATTTCACTGTGAGAGGAGAGATCTAAAGCTTATTCTCCTGATCTTCCCCCGAAAGAATTCGATCAGACTACGACACAACTTTTTTTCCAACTAGTCGACATCGGCCACATGAATCCTGATTTTTCACTCTGCTCAGCTTAGCACCTTATATTATGTAAGGTCACAATCAGATACTGAAGGACCTTATTTTTTCTCTCATTTACATAAAGTAACAATTAATTAATTGATAGGACAATCTTATATTGTCGCCAAACCAGAACCACAGACTGCAGTTAGTATAAAACAAAGAATCCCCTTTTCTTGAGATCTCAATCTAAGTTCGGTTCTTCGTCGAGCCCAAGTTTGTGTACTGATCAGATGAGCGAGAAACTGCAATTCTTGACTTGTCGAGTTGCTTCTGGGAGTTGTTGGCAGAGTTCGACTTTCCGGTCCTGTTCTTTCTTCTGGGAAAGGAAGAACGAGGGATAAATACTCCAGTTCCTTTGCTCTCTCTTGATCGGTAGGCCATCTCATGAGTGTAAGGTGGTGGCATTATGGTTTGTGGCATATAATGGAAACCCTGCAAGAAAACAACCAAAATTAGGTTTACATCAATTACAATTTACAGAAGCAAGCAAATGTTACATGTAATATTTATGGTGTTTGACCTAACAAAGTAGAACGACTTCTGTCAAAAAACAACGTAGAAAGTCCCTCTTTCGAGGCATGTTTGGACCTTGAAATTTGGTCTTAAAGCATCTATAATTGAAGAAATCCGACTTAAAACATGCAGTGCACCTACTAAAAATTTAAACAGTATGAAAATGATCGGCTTCACACAAATGATAGTTGCTTCAAACACTGTTGAAGTAATAGTTATGAAGATATACATAGGCACGTTATGCATCTATATTTCTCAAACATTCATTGTGAATTACTTGATATCAGGTCTCAGTTTTAAATAATTAAAATGAAATTGGTATTGAAAAATAGGTAGAGTGAACATGCATGCAAGTAACACTTTGACAATCCCAAACATGAAAGGACAATGATCATTAAGCATAACGAATACTCACACCACACTAGCCTAAGAGGTGGTATACCGTACGGTACCGTACCATAATTGCTCTACCGTCTACCATACTGGGATACCTGGTAAACAGATTTCTCTATCATTATAGTGCCAAGATTTCGGTACTACTGAGTTCGGTAATATCGGAATATTGGCACGGTAATGATAATGTCACGGTAATACCAGATCATAAAAAGAAAAAGAAAATTTCAGTTGAGTAGAAATATATATGTGATTAGCAAATAAACAAATAGTTGAAGTCTTGAACCATCAACCCCGGAACAATTTTAGATGTAATTTGGTTGTTGTAAGTGCTGATAAAGCATCTTAACCACACAAAAAATCAAAATTTGTTTTGAATATAGGGCCTTAGCCATCATTCGTTATTGAAAGTACACATACGATTATAACTGATAGAGAATAACAAAACATGGAGTTCATAAGACACCCAGCATTCACAAATTCAGCGAATAACAAAACATGGAGTTCATAAGACACCCTAGCATTCACACAAATTCACCATTAAGCTACATCAAACAATATTCGCACTAAGCTACAACCCCATCAAAGGCAAAAATAGCAACCGAAACAATATCACAATAAATGAAGTATATTACAACTGTGCAAACAAAATATAGTTATTGATAGGTTAGGAATTTCTTTCCTTTTTAGGGATAACACATAGAAAAAATAGGACGGATGCTAGTTGATTTTCGTATACAAGTAAAAATACTCTCACGCGTCTCGATATTCAGTAGATTTCAAGATTTCAGCTGTTACTAAATACTCGTAATTATGCAACTCTCAAAATTTCTGGCAACTTGAGGAATTTATGGAGCCAAACAAATACTAGTCTTAGTAAGAATCCATGAACTTCATGTGGACTGGAGATTTTCCAACGTGTAAAAGGCCATCCTCTTATACAACACTATCTTTTGGGCAATTTTGTAACAGGAAGTTGCAGTAAAAATAATCAGTTCCTATTGTATGTTAACCGAACATGCTACAAAGCCTGAATGAAAGATTATGCATTTATAGATATCACTCTTACACGCACCCCTTGTACTTAAAGATATTTGTAGCTAACTTGGCTTAGATTCAAATTTGAGCAGCTCCAATCAGAGAAAAAGAGGAATATGGGCATGGGTCTGGGCTTTTAAATATAAAAGTTAAATTAAATATATATTAAATATAACCAATAGAGTACAATATACTATCGATATCAATACTGGGTACCAGTACCATACCATATAATTTTGGTACGGTACAATACTGAAATTTTGGTATGGTTTTGCTAAATTTTTGGTAATATTGGGTATGATAACAGTATTATGGTACCAGTACGATATAAAATTATGATATTATTTTGACACCCCTACACTAGTCTAGATGATTCATGCAAAGTCCACATCAAATGACATCAGGGTGTGTGGGTGGGCCCACACACCTCCTCACCTTGAGGGATGGCGGCAAAATATATCATATAATTAAGGCTAAATGTAAAAAAAAACGAACTGAGTTTTGGGTCATTTTAAAAAAACCGCACTAAGTTTATTTTTATATTTTAAAAACGACCTAAAATTTCAAAAAACTTCACTGAGTTAGTTAGGGTTAGGGTTAGGTTTAGGGTTGGGTTAGGATAAGGTTTAAAAAAACCACTTTCATCTTTCATTTGTGTTTAAAAAAACAACATTCATCTTTTATTTGTTTTTAAAAAAACATCACTTAACTAATCAGATGTTTAAATAAACCCTCCAAACCAACTCTAACCGTAACCCTAACTAACCCAGTGGAGCTTTTTGAAATTTTGTGTCGTTTTTTTTTATTAAAAAAAACTTACTACGATTTTTTAAAAAATGGCCCAAAACTGAGTGGGTTTTTTTTATTATTTTATTTATTTATTTTTTTTAATTTAGCCAATAATTAACTTTCCTAATTTGAACATTAAATTATAGTAATTTTAAACAGAGAGCAAACCTATATACAACCAGAAGCCAGCTCTCAACTTGCTGCCTATTGAATAGGAAGTTTGTGATCTCTTTTCAAAATATTTAAGGTCTGTTTTCAAACCTCACTCCTCTACTTAAGGTCTGTTTGAAAGTATTTAACAGTTATATTCAATTTTTAAGTAAAGGTATAGAAATAAAAATACAATATATTTTTTCCGTGTTTCTTCTTTGCGTATTTAAAACTGATATACCACTCCTGTACTCCAATAGGGATAAAACTGGCACGCATCATAAAACAAGAAAAATAGAAGGAAAAATAATAATAAAAAATTCTTAAATAGGAAAACCCACAACCTCCTCATCTCTCTAACCCCCCAATCCATGCACTTCGAATCCAATACCACGTCCGGCAGCGACCCTCACCTCCACGATGGCCCCACAATCCATCTGAACCGCCGGAGCTTCTCCCGGCTTTCCCGGTCACCTCGCTCCTGTATCTCTCCGCTTTGCCAACCACCACCGCTCATGTAATTTTTATTAATTGTTATTATTATTATTATTATTATTATTATTATTTGGTGGTGATGGTGGTGGTGGTGGTGGTGGTTTAGAGAAAGAGGGTGTTGTGTTTCAGAGAGAGAAATAAAGAGATAGAAAGGAGAACGGTGGTGACGAGATCACAAGCAGGAGGTGTCCAGTTTATCATTTCTGTTATAGTTGAGATATATTAGAAACTTTTGACATGTGGACTACAATGCAATTTTTTTTCCCTTGTCTCAATTGTAATTTCTTTCAAAAATCAAATTAAAATTTTGCAAATTTTAAAATATTAATTAATGTTGTGAGTGTACTTTATAGAATATATTATGCTGAACCACTTTTGATTAAAGAATTTTTCTAATTTTTATATATCTATATAATAAAACACAAAGAAAGCTATCAAGTGGCTCTTATTCAATCTCTAAAAAAATCAAAGGTCCAGATCTAACCTTACAAAATATATTTTTTCTCCTCAAAAGTTTTCCCCCAAAACTCAAATTCAAATCTCCCACCCAAAATAACTCCTATATTTATTTAATTATTATTTTTTCTCTCTTTCTCTCCCTCCCTCTTCTATTCAAAGAAAATTAAAAAAAATAAATTTATTTTAAAAATTAAAAGTAAAAAAACTAAAGAATTTAAAATTTTAGAAACTTTAAAAATAATTCAAAAAAAAAAAACAACAAATCATATAATATGTTTTTTGCTGGATCCCCAAAAGTTTCTCATATAATATGTTTACTACTTCAATTAATTTGCTGGACCTCCAAAACTATTTTATATGATCAAACAAGATGCGTCGTTCCGAAGACGTGCCGTAGGCACGTATCAACGGACAAACCTAGTATATATATAAAAACAAATGTAAGATGTAAATCTAAGTTTTTTTAATGCAATTATATCCTTTAATCAAACTTTAAAAAGCGTACAATATTGTATAGATAATATTAGAGAATTTTTTAAAAATAATTTTGTTATTTTCTCATTTTAAAAAAAATTATGTGTAATATATTACACATGGCTATATTTAAAAAAAGATGTGCAATAAATTGCACAGAGTTATACTGTTATATGTTAAATAAAAAAAAGGCTGCCACACTTAGTCAAACATCATATTGATAGTAGGTAGTATATATTCATCAAAAAAAGATAGTAGGTAGTATATACATAATACGAGTTATCTCAACTTTTGGGTTGAAAAATCAAAATTATACCTAAAAAAAAAGTGAATCACTATTTTTTATTTTTTAAAAAAATTGAATTGTGAATTCCCAACAAGGCGCAGAATCAAAGACCACTTAACCACCTTATTTACAAAATTAACAAGAAAGGATAAAAACAGAGCACAAACCTGGAGATGAGCAGGGGGAGTTTGGATGGGAAACTCTTGAGCATCCTCTTCATCATCATCATCATCCATAATTAGCTGTGCAATTTGTTTGCTGAGGTCAGCATAGAACACATCATCATCAATCTCTAGAGCCATATTCCTCCTCTCTTTCTCTACTTCAAATTTGGTTGGTTCGACTCCTCAACTTCTCCTCTTCTCTGTTACTCTCCTCTATTATTTTCTTCCTGTGTTTTCTGAGAGCTGAATGGGTTGCTTTAATAGGTGAACAAAGGGATGGGATTGGGACCCATTTGCCTGTTGGTTGGCCAATCCAACTCTTCTCCACCCCCCATGTTACAATTTTTACAGAGGAAATAGAGAGAAAATTTACAGAGGGGTTAATACAGTAGAATCCAGAAGGTAGGGAGGAATCTAATTAAAACCCTCTCATTTGACCTGATTTTCAGTCAACCCCTTTTCAATGAACTTTAAAGTTTAAACCCAACTGTTATAATTTGAGAGGGGTGTCATTGTATATATGTTTTCTAGATCTATCTGTCCTACTTAAGAAAAGTTGATGATAATTCTCTCAATTTTTTGAATAAATATTCTCTTGGCTGAATGAAAGAAAACCTCAATGCCTAAAACTATGTAGTTCTAGTCGTCTGAATATATAGAGTGGGATTGGTGGCTTTATTCCACCTTTTCCCTAAAAAAAAAAAATATATAGAGTGGGATTTATATCGGGCTTCCCGAGTTAATTAGAGATTTAGGTTTCTTTTTTGGGTAATGCTACACCTACTACCAAATCTACAACCTTTTCCTTTACTACCTTATGTGGCACACTATTATTAGATGTTTGTACCAACTACTCTACAATAACCTCCACTAATAGTGTGTCACCTAAGGTTGTAAAGGAAAAGATAGTAGCTTTGGTAGTAGGTGTAGCATTACCCTTCTTTTTTAAATTATTTACAGAAAAGACCTAATCTCAAAAGTATTTGCGATCAAGGCCTAGTTTCCAAAAGTATTTGTGATTAAGGGCTAGTTTTTTAAATAAACTTCTACACTTCCTTCTTACACTTCCTTCTCTATACTATTTTCTATAGGATGTGTAACCTTTCTGCAATTTTAAAATTTGTTTTATAATTATTTCTATTTTTCTTATATAATTGACTTTTTAACTGCTTAAAATGTATTAAATATTTTACTAAATTTTTTAGGAAACCAGGTAAGAGTTTCTTATTTAAAAACGTGGCTTGATACCAATGGGTTGTGAAGCGCGTGAAGTCACCTGAAAAATAAAAACCTGAAAAATAGAAGAAAATAGAATATCATAAAACTTTAAATTTTTTAAAGATGATAGGTTTTCTGTAAATAATATTCTTCGAAATAATGAATATTGTCTATTTCAAAAAAGTAATAAGGAATGTCATCTTAAAGTTCTCTCATATATTCTAATTCTGTCTCAGAGCTTTCACTATTACTATCATATGGGGGTTCTTCGAGTTCTTCCATATGTCTATTTTCTTCTCCAATATCTTCATTTTCTTCTAGAAATTGTTTGTATGCTGTTATAGGGATCCAGACATAACTATTAAATACACCATTTTTATAAAATAACAACGATATTTCATGATAAGTTAAATCAGCAATTATTTCGACATTTATATTACTAGTTTCTCCAGGATTTATTCGGTTTATTGTTATAATTATTACTCGTTGTATACTAAAAAAGAATAATTTGAATTTATAACAATCATCCATACTTGTTACCCTATGAAGATAATAAACATAAAAAACTAGCATTCTATCACTACCTTGATAATTAAGCATCAATTCAAAAATCTCTGAGGCAATATCAAAATTATTATTATCCATTAGATCTACTGGACAACAATAACTATAAGATCAGGAGTAGAGAGAGATTTCTAAGGATATCCTAAAAATCAAAACAAAATGGCCCATCATGCTTCCGACCAAGTTAAACCTCTTTGAGCTGCTCTGTGCCAGTTACTACCAGTGGATAAAATATCTTTGGTATGCACCCCAATTTCAGTGCTCCTTTTACATTCCTCCCATCTCAGGATTATTATGCTCTCAGAAGAGCTTCATCCGAGAGATATGTCTGGAACAACTAATAGCACTTCGATACAGGCAACCACAACCTAGCTCGTTTCCTGCTACTAGGTGTATAGTCTAACTTTAGGAGGTTACAAATGAGTCTTTTTATAAGATCCTTGAGGCAGAACCTTACAAAACTCTCTCTAAGTAAGACAAATTAGTTGCTCATACCTTATTTAGTAAAAGATCTTGTAGAAGAATTCATAGAAAGATAATTTTATTTTTGTTGATCTCCTTACAGACTTTTCTTACAAGCTTTTATGGAGAATCTAAATAGTCTGTCTTTCTCTCTTATCCTGCCTCCCCTTTTATAGAAGAAGGGATGGCTTTACACCAGATACAATTATGGTTCTCATTACATCATTGCTTACATCATAGATAAATAATTGAGCTAATTACGTCACTGCTTACGTTGAAGATTCTTTTCTGGCCGACATCTTCACATGCTTCACATCAGAAATAGCTCTTCGTCAGTCTTCTCTTGTTCTTTTCTGCATTGTCTGCATTCATGCTGTGGTTCCATCCTCATCAATCTATAGTAGTGGACAGCTGTCTCTTCTGTCATTGTCATGTCTCCTTTATCCAGAAGTCAATACCAGCTGTCAAAGACTTCTTTCATTGACTGTGGTTGTTTAATTTTTGCTATGATCTAGATCATTAATTTTTGTGGGTCAGGACTATCATAGATCCATATGTTACCGTCTCTATTTTGTATGTCATTCAGTTCACAATACATTGTTCTAAATCCCGTAGCTCTATTTTCTGGGATCAGTTTTTGAAATTCTTCGTTTTTATATGGTATAATATTGGTTGCTCCAAATAGGATTTGTGTAGTCATCCCTATCTTAATAATATGTTCAGCTGGTAGTTTTTCATCATCTTCAAGGAATTCTGAAATAACTGAAAATACCCAGACATATATTTTGGATGCCTTTGTAAGACCAAAATAACTTTTAGCTGCTTGGTATACTTCTTTTGGTAACTGGCTAAGTTCTTCACATTATCGAGAAGGATAAATGCAGTGGATAAGTCCTCTTTCGAACAATACTCTCACTGTTTTTGGATTTGCTCCTAGTAGTATGATTGCTTTGTTCATATGTTATTGAGAAATAGTCTTGATAAATTGATTGACCTGAGTGGTTTGGCATAATTTCTCAATATATTGTAAAAATAAATCATTCTTGGAGTATTTTGGAGGATCTGAGAGTAAACGCTCTTTGTAGGTATTAGGCTGTATGGATGTGGAGTTTTCCTCTTATGTGGCTATTTTTGTGACCCCCTTTGTATTTTGTGGGTTAATAGGTTCACTCCGTTCACTCATTTTTCAGTATGATCTGTATTTATATGTTGGTAAAATATACTTTGAAGACCAAATATTTGTAGCTGTAGTTGGTTAAATGCTCCTTTTAATTGCTTCATCAACTCGTTTAGGTAGACTATATCCTGTTCTATATGCTGGAATCTATTTTCCATCCTGTAAAAATAAAATTGTTAGATTCTTGATAAGAAATCTGCTAGGATGTTATCTTTTCCATTTATATTTTCTATTGAGAAGTCGTAATGTGCCAACTCCATTTGCCATCTTATCAACCTTTTATTTGCTATAGTTGGGTCTATTAATTTGTTAATCCAACTCTTTGCATGTATATTGTCTGTTCTTACTGTGAATTTTGTATATATTATAAATAACTCAAACTTTTTTATAGTTTTTAAGATTTCTAGTAGTTCTTTTTCATTTTTGTGGTAATTTTGTTGGATCTGTGTGAATGATCCACTAGTATATCTGGCTAGTCTTTCTTCTTTTTCTCCTATTCAATGAATTTTAATACTGCTCCGCAATTATTTTCACATGCATCTATTTCTATTATCCATGAACATTCTTTAACAGGTAATCTTAGCTTATGTAATTTCGAAGTCTGTTGTTTTAATATTTTAAGTTTTTCTTCATCCTCTGGGGTCCATTCCTATTTCTTAAACTTTTTCTATTTTTGTTGTAACCAATTTGTTTTTATTGATAAATTTGGTATGTAATCTCTTGTTTGATTTAGTAACCCGATTATAGATTATACTTCTCTTTTTTCTTTTAGGACATTAGGAAATGTCTTTATTTATTCTGTTATATGTGGTTGTAGTTCTATCCCTTCATGTTATAATTTTGTTCCTAGAAATTCTATCTCAGTTTTGAATAATTCCATTTTCTTTTTTGATAGTATAATATCTGCATTTTTTACTATTTCTACGAATTTAAGTAGATGCTCTTTATGTTGTTCCTCATTTTTCGGATCCTATTGGAATATCATCTACTTATACTAATATGAAATTGTTGTATTTTTCAAATATCTTATCCATATATTTCTGAAATATTCCTGGGCTGTTTTTATAACCAAATGGTAATACATTCCATTCATAAAATTCCTGAGGTGTGCTAAATGCTGTTAACTATTTTGAATCTTCTGTTAGTTTTACATGATAAAATCCTGATTTACAATCAAATATTTATATTTTTCTTGTTCTTACTGCGTTGAGTAGTATTTGTATGTCTGGTAGTGGGTATCCAAACCTCTTAGTATTTTTTATTTAGTTTCTTATAATTTACTACCATTCGAGATTTACCTCTTTTTTCTTCCGAATGCTTTCTTACTATGAATGCTGGTAATGAATGTGGACTTTGTGATTTTTTTTATGTATTTATTTTCCATTAATTCTTTTATATGTATTTTGAACTCTTCTAGATCTGTTGGAGTGTGTCTTATAGGTTTAATTTTTATTATTTTGTTCTTATCTATCAACTCAATATGTGCTATGGGTTTACTTGAGTTCCATTTTGCCAAAGGGTCTTCTCCGCACAGATCTTCTAATTGTTTTTGTTAAATTTCTTTTGTACTTGTTTCTTGGACTTGTTGAATTCTAGTTTTGTTTTGTAAATATTGGTATTCACCATGCTGGGTTGAAGAAACTCTGATGTGTGGTAGGTCGGTTCTGGAATAAGGTTGGACTATTGCTTGGTGTCGGCAAGATGTGGTAAATACGACTGATTTATGTGATATGGTTATGTGATAGTATTGTTGGAAAAATTCATTTTCTAAGAGTACATCATTATTCATATCATCAAACTGGTATATTATTGGTATTTTAAGTATGTAACTTCCTATTTGTACATTAACATTTTGTTGATACTTATCAAGTATGATAGTTTGTCCAGTTAATCCGGTTATTGATTTTTTATTATATCCATCTTGTTTCCATTTTGATAGTATATTTTCGCGGCATAGGCTAGTGCCTGCTCCGGTCTCTATTAGACTATGATAGTTTCTTGATTTGTATCATTCGTAAACAAATTCTGTTAGTATGTATAATGTATTTTTTGTTGCTCTTAATGGATTCATTTGTCTAGTATTCTATTTATAACCATACTTTCATTGTTTACTGTTATTGTGATTTTTTTTTTCTTGAATTGAGTAAGGTTGTACTGATGTAAGGAAGTCAGTTCCTAATAGAATTTCATTAACATGGTGTTATGGGTCTACGTATAAGTGTAATAACATTTCCTTTCTACCATTTATCCTTAGTAGCAGTATAATTTTATGTACAATTGGATGTCTATTATTGTAATAGTCTAGGTAGTAATATGGGTTTTCTAATGGCATTAATTCAGTTGTTTTTATATTTGTTTGTTTAATATGTGAATTGGTGGCTCCTGGATCTATTAGGGCTACTTGTTTATTCCATTTTCCATTGTCATAATATTCTATTTCTAGTTTAAATTGGTTATTGTTTTGGTGTTCTAATGTATTTATTATTAGTATTAATTCCAATGCTTGTTGTTTATTTCTTATTGATAGTGATCTCTTTCCGAACATTATTTGTGGTGCTTTCCTTTTGCAATTTCTTTTGCTTTATTAAAGTCGAATTCTATAAAATTTGGTATAGTCATTTTAGGGTTTTCTCTAGCTGGTTTGTATCTTATAATATCGCTAAATAGCGGCCCTATTTTAAAATTATCTGTATTTCTATTTTTTACTTCATGCTTAAAGCATAAATATTTCTTATTTGTATACTCATAACTTTGCTTTTTTCTATCATTTCTATTCCTGATAATCTGTGGTACATAACTAGACTTTTGTCTTTATTTTCTTCTGCCATGCTTATAGAGAAATTAGGTTTTATTGTAAATTTTATCTTTTGGTACGTTAGGTTTCCTTGTACTATTCTTATTAAGGCATCTTGTGTTACTTGATATTATCCTATCATCCATTAAGGTATATTTCCAGGGGTGTATTTATCCCTTCTTTAAAATAGGCTTTTATTATTATTTGTATAGCTCCTAAATTTATGTGTCTTAATATTTTTCTTGTTTTCTTATTTATTTTTATCCATCTCTTGTCTTATTATTCTTTCGGTTATTAATGGGATTATAGTTTTTCCTTGTGCTTGTTCAATGTCTATAGGTTGTTCATTATTCCTAGCTATTATGATGGTTCTTTTCTTCCTTTCGAATATTGGTAGTTTAAAAATTCTTTTGGATTTATATCTAATTTGGTCGCTCTTATTTTATCGTATTTTTGTATGTCAAAGCATATTCTTTCTCTTACTTCTTCATTGTTTTCTTCTCTTTCTGATGGTTCTTCTATTTCTGTTATTTCTATCATCATGTTTATTTCACATTCTTATATTTCACCTTTACTACTTCCACTATCTTCTTTCATTACCATTATTTCTTCATCTTCACTTATTTCTGACCATTCTTCCTCATATTCTATGGGTTCATAATTTATGTTATTCATTTCTTCAATTTCTTCTACGTATTTTACATTTTCTTTCTCCATTCTTTTAGGACAATTTGGTGATATATGTCCTACCTCTCCACATATGTAACAATTAAATTTCTTAGGGTTTTTCGTATACTGTCTATTTTTATTTTTATTTATTCTTCTGAAGTATTTTTTATAGGGTTTTTTATCTCTTAAAAGTTTTTCTATATTTTGGTTTATATTTTTAGAATTTTTGTTTACTCTTCTTTGTATAATTATAGTTATTATTACATCCCCAATGATTAGGTTTTACATCTTCACAACAAATCCTTTGTTTATATGTTCTATAGTATTTCATTGTTGCTCTAGTATCTTGACATACTTTATCCCTATAATCTTTCATGAATTGCGTTTTATACCCTAAAGTGTCTACTTCTGGTTTTATTTTCTCACCTATATATGCACTATATATGTTTATACTCCAAGGATCAGGTAGTTTTAGAAAGAATGAGTGCAAAATTGGACTCCGTTCTTCTTTTGTATAATAACTATCTTGAAAATATTCTCAGAATTCACAAGCATAGTTGTCAAAATAACACATGTTACATATTTCTAAGTTACTTAGTCTCCATCTTGCTTGATTTTTTTTGTATGTAGTGTGTTTTTCTCCTTTATCGTATACACTGAATTATGTTCTTATTGCTATTCCGTAATTTGTAATTATTTCTATTAGTCCTAAGGTTCGTTGTGCTGAGGTTTCTTCGGTTCCCCTATCATCAATTGGTCTTGATTTTCTTATAGTATTTCTTTCTTCTTTGTTTCTTCCATTCCACCATTTTGCTACTACTCCTATAAAGGTGGCTTCTATAAATTTCTCAAATGCGTTCCCTGCAAGATTTTGCCTAAATCCTACTATTAGTGAGAACTTTACCCATTCTTCAATTGTCCTATCTACATCTTTTACACAATCTAGGTCTAGCCATTCTTCATTTCCTGCTATTCCTTTTTCGTAATGTTCTGTAGATTCGTATTTTGGGATTTCCTTTTCTTTGTCTCTTCCTAGCTGCATTCTTCTTTTCGTGTTTTGCCATTTCCATGGTAATTGGTAAGGTTTTTTGTTAGGTGGTGGCCTTATGATTTCGTACATGTCATTTGGAAATTTCTGTAGGTTTTGCTATAATCTTATCTTGGTCAATTTTTATTTCTTCATTTGTTATATCTAGATTTTTCAAGGTTTCTTCTACTTCTTCTGAATTAGGATTTGCCATTAAATCTTCTATTTCCAAAATATT
Organism: Hemerocallis citrina; assembly: GCA_017893485.1. Classification (NCBI taxonomy): domain Eukaryota; kingdom Viridiplantae; phylum Streptophyta; class Magnoliopsida; order Asparagales; family Asphodelaceae; genus Hemerocallis; species Hemerocallis citrina. Next base: position 99,290,879 of record CM030367.1, read on the forward strand.
TATATTAAGTTTTGTTATGGCTTTTAACTCCTTCATACCTTCTTCCGTTATGCCTATTTCTTCTTCTAGGTAGTTAGTTATATATGTACCTAATTCTTTTATATTTTTATTTATGGTTTTTAAATATTTCCTTATGCCTCCAACAATTTCAGGACCACAGTACTTCTTCCAACTCTTGTATGTTTATCATACAAATTTCTGGGCTTATGTTAAGGTTTATTGCAACTGCTTCATTGGCCATACTTAGCCTATTATTTGTATGCTAGTAGGTGTTGGTAATACCAGCTTGCTTCTTCGTTTCTATAATCTAATACCTTGTATGCTATCTCTTTTTGTATTTCCTTAGGCAAATTTTTAGCTATTTTACTTATTATTAACAAATATTCTAATATTTCCCTATTAGTTATATGTTTCCTCTCTGTTAATCTTCTATCAATGTATCTAATTTTAAATTTTGAGAGATTATTTTAATCTTAATTTCTTTATTTTCTGTGAAATATCCAGTTTTTAAAAGGGATAGTGAGTTATGCAAATTTTTTGTTTTTATGCCGTACAAATATGTTTAAAGGTAGGGTTGTTTTTGTAAGATTTTCTTCAACTTGCCTTTAACGCAAATAGTTTGGCTAGTGGCCCTAAAATGCAAATAGTTTCTTCTAATTGGCCTAAATGTGAGAATCACACGAGCTTCCCCTATAAGGTACTTTTGAATTTTTAGGAGATTATGCAGATATTAAAACTAGAACTACTGGTTCACATGATCTCCTAACTAGTAATTCTTAGGAATCTTTCTGAATTCAATTGCATTGTTTTTTTTTTTTTTTTGAGGTTAAAGGTGGAATAAGGCCACCCTGTTTCATTAATAAGAGGTTAATAAAACAATCCCGGCGTACCGGGAGAACACAAAAGTACAATGCAGGAAATAATAAAAGACAAACACACTCCCCAACAAACCCTGGGCGGTGGGTCTAACTACCCAAACATCAAGCAACCAAAGAGTACAGTAGATTGATACAAAACACAAAGTGGCAGAAACTCTGACATGACTGGTGAAGCCAGCCCATCAGTCCAGCGTCGGCCCGAACTCTACCTCCTCATCGTCAAACTCCTCCACCTGGAAAACTTTGGCTATCCTTCCTCTTGCCCCCTGTGGCCGCAGCTGTGGCCCAAAAAGAAATAAGATGCATGATGTGAGTAAGGTTACCAGAAATACTATTACATGAAGCACGAAAATAAAAATTATTTCTATCTAGCCATAACACCCATGTTGTTGCCGCAATTGCGATGTACCACGCATCCTTCATTTCTTGGCGAATCGAGGCAAATTTGGGGCCAATCCACAAATCCTCATATTCGCAGGGGTAGTCACCTGTTCCTAAGGCTCGGAGTACCTCCACCAAAGTTGCCTTACTTCTTGGGTAGTGAATAAAAAGGTGATTTAGATCTTCTGCATGCATGTTGCAGAAACCACAGTTGGTCTCAATCTGTGGTTGTCTTTTGGCAAGGTTCTGTCTAGTGAGGATAGCATTATTGAGCACTAGCCATAAGAAAACTCTACTTTAAGAGGGGTTTTCGCCTTCCACAACACCTGTGCCCAGCTGGGTCTGCATCCTCGATAGTGGATTCGATGATACAGAAATCTAACCGAGAAAGCTCCCTTGCTCTCGAGTCCCCATCACATCTGATCTGGGCCTTGGGCGCACCTTGCGCCTTCCCGTGTGATGTGTGCTTGCATGTCAAGCAATTGCTGACGTAGTTCTGGGGTGAGCGTTCCTCGGAACGACGGGCTCCAACTTCCCCTTTTCCAACCCTTGGCTACTGACATATTCGGTCGACTCGACTTCTTATACAGCTCTGGGAACGTGTCCTTCAGGGTATGGGCACCACACCACCTGTCCCACCAGAATCTGGTGGACCGTCCATTGCCGATAGTCGACGTAACTGCTGAATTGAGGGGGCCGCTAGCCTTGGTAATTCCTTTCCTAGAGTCGCGAAACTTTAGCCCCTACTCAATTCAGTTGCATTGTTTTCATCATAAACATTAGTTTTTATCATTTCACATTTTTACTATCTGAGCTGCTGCAACTCAGTAGTATAGTTTTATTAAATTACACTAGTACACTGCTTGCTACTTTTGTCATAAGTAATTAGGACACTATATTAAACTTCTTGTCGTACTAGGCCACATTCTGAAAATATTTGTGTTTATGGACCACTTTCCAAACTATTATCGCTCATGGGCTATTTTGTGTCACTTCAGTAGCGACCGCTATTGACAATAGCAGCATCTTCATTTTGGAACTCGCTAATGGGAGAAGCGACATCTTTTGTAAAAGAATTTATTTGTCGCTATTCCTATTGTCGACCATAGTATAAATTAAGTTACTAATGGAACTAGCGACCTTAAATGAAGTGTACTCTACATACTTAGCGAAATTTAGAAAGCATCTCTTCTCTGGAAAAATTTAAATTAACCACTTAACTGAAGTCACTATTGGGAATAGCGACTCCATATAACTGTGGTCGTTATTCTTAGTACCGACCACAAGTGGGATCCGACCGCTAATAAGGTCGGGCTCCCACTATCTCTTTCAATCGCTCTCTCTCTCTCTCTCTCTCTCTCTCTCTCTCTCTCTCTCCCCCCCCCATTTCAATTTATTTTATTCTCTTCATCTTCCCCATCTTCTTCTCCCAAAAACTCTAAACCCCAATACCCCTAACCCCCAATACCTCCCCAAAATCCAAAAAACCCAAAATAGCCCAAAAAATCCCTATCACTCATCTTCCACATCTCCACCCTTCTCAAAATAAAGTTTCCCAAATCTTAGTTTAACTTGCAGAATCTTAGCCCCTCCACCTTTGAACCATATATTCTCTCTCGTTGCTCCCGAAAGTGCCATCCAATACAACTGGTCATCATGTCAGGTATCATGTACTTCACCTTTTTGAAATGTCATAACATTTTAGTTTGGTTCATGGCGAGAATATTAGTTTATCGGGGCTTATATTTGTATTTTTTTGTTGTATAAATTGAATGTGGATAGAGAGAGATAGAAGGCTATATTGAAATTGCCTTTTTTGCTAATTTCAATATGGATTTAATGAAATAGGTAGGTGTTGTGAACGTTTGATTCATAAGACTTCACATAGGTTTTCCTAATTACAAATAGATCGTTGCTTAATATTATTGTAATTATGTTATGTTCATGACTGGATATTGAACCACAAATTCGTCTGTTAATATATATGTATGGACTATAAAATTCCTATTTGACTGTATTACGGAAGAGAAATAGTTCGAGACCCAAAGGTAAGAGCTTGTTATAAAGGTGTTGAACTGGAAATAGTTTGGGTACATCGTAATATCAAAATCCAAGAATTAGTAGAGAAGGTTTACAAATTAGCTAAATGGGATAGAGGTGAATGGAGTGTTAAAATCCTAATTAGGTATGCAACTGAAAAAGGTGAAGGACAATATTTTATGGTGGTGCCTATAATTGATGATGATTCTCTTATTGCTATGATTGCAAGATCACTTGATCCTAACTCTAGCTAGTTGGTCTACAGTGGAGTTATATAGAGAGAAAATCAAGATTTCTATAGGTCTTCGTGTGTCATCTCCGGTACCCGAAGTACCGGCCCCTGAGATGAGTCACAATCATCATGTTCATTCGCATGTAAGATTGTCTCCTCCGCATAGTGACATATTCACAATTCCAACACCACCAAATCCTCCACAACATGGCGTGTCACGTCCTTCCATTTTGATACGCCATCTTTTTAATGAAAATATTATTCAATCCTTCGAATATGTTGTTGTTAACAATGACTTGTTAAAAGATGAAGAAGCTGAAGAAGATGTGGAAGATGTAGAAGACGATGAAGATGAAAAAAATGTGCATGTAAATGATGTAAATGATAACGTTAACGACATTAATGATGTTCATGAGTTGGAACAAAATGTCGAACGGAGCATCCCCTTGACTCAATGGGGACCTGCAACTAATCCTGAATTTGAAATGGTGGACTGGGTTAACATTGGTAGAGTATATCACTTTGGTGAAGAGTCTCATAGCTCTTCCAGCACACATAAATTGTACATTGGGCATAATTTTTCAACCAAAGATGATGTGATACATACCGAGAAGATGTTCTCCATCAAGGAACATCGAGAGTTTATCATAGTTAGGTCGAATAGCACCATATATTCTATGAAATGTAAAATGGCACCAAAGGTTCGTACAAACAAGGAGCAAGCAGCAAATCCCGACATTATAGAGTCGTGTTGTATGTGGAGATTTTGTGCAATAATTCCAATAGGGCGAAAAATTTTTATTGTGAAGAAATTGGAAGGGCCTCATACATGTATCAATCTCACATTGACTCAAGACCACAGGAAAGTTGATTATAAACTAGTTTCAAACTTGATTTTGAATGTTGTGAAGGCACAGATAGAATTAACACCAAAGGCAATTATTGAGATAGTATTGCTTCAATGCAATTACAAGATTCTTACAACAAGGCTTGGCGAGCAAAACAAAAAGCTATTGAACGATTGTTCGATGCATTTGAGGAAGTATATACGAAGTTGCCTTCTCTTTTATCGGCACTACAAGAATCAAATTCTGGTACTTTTGTCAAATGGGATCAGGTTCTGTCCGGTCCTGGTGAGGAGACATTCAAAAGAGTAATTTGGGCATTTGCGGCTTCTATCGAAGGATTTAAGTCTTGTAGACTTATTATAAGTATCGATAGAACCTATTGGTATGGAAAATATAATGGTTGTTTATTGATAGCAGTTCCACCGGACGTTAGTGATCGTCTATTTCCATTTGCATTTGCAATAAAAGATGGAGAGAGTATAGAAAATTGGACTTAGTTCATGAGTTGTATTCGATACTTTGTCCCCGGCCGCCAAGAGTTATGCGTTATATCTGATCGTCACACTGGAATTTGGTCTTGCATGGAGCTCGAAAATGGAGCATGAAATGAGCCACATACCTATCATCGTTATTGTATGCGGTATTTTGCTACAAATTTTTTAGCAAATTTGGTAATAAGGAGTTAAGGAACAAGATGAGGGTGGTAGCATGTCAAAATCAACCCAAAAAGCTAGCCAAAGGAATGACACGTATTGAGTCAGAAAAAATCAAGGCAACTAATTGGCTCAAGGAGAAACCTATTGAGAAGTGGGAATTTGTAGCAGATGGCGAACGTCGATATGGGATGATGACTACAAATATTAGTGAAGTTTTTAATTCTGTGTTGAAGGGGGTTCGTAGCTTTCCCGTTACCGCCATTGTGGAGATGATATTCTACCATATTAATAGCTACTTTACCGAACGTCGTCAAGTGGCACAAAAGCATGTAAGTGACATAAAAATATTGCCACCACGAGTTCAAAAAATTCTCGATAAACGGCGCGAAAGAGATAACATGCATGAGGATATAATGTTTCACCATATCCAGGCGTGTTTCAAGTTAGGACTGGTATTAGAGTTGAACAAAGTCAGCAAAATGGTGGAAATTTGCATACTGTTGATTTGGGAGCACAGATACTTATCAGAAATTTCAGCTTTACCATATTCCATGTTCTTATGCACTGGCGGCTTGTGCATCTCGGGCTATGGATTACTGTCCTTATATTGATCCATTCTATTCTACCGATTGCTTATTACGCACTTGGATGCCAACATTCAATCCAATTCAAGACCAAGAGTACTGATCTACCGAATGGGGCACCGACACTCAAAGCTGATGACATGCTTAGAAGATGTAGGAAAGGCCGGCCTAGAACTATGCACATTCGGAATGACATGGATGTGATAGACAGGTCGTGCATGAGGATAACTTGTTCAAAATGCAGTCAAATAGGACATAACAAGCATCGTTGTTTGAGTAATCAAACCTCCAGTAGTACTACTACATCACAGGTAGTTTAGATGGCATACAGGTTTTTTAGTTGTTAATTATTCATACATTTAATTTGTAAAATGTGATACATGTAGGACAAGGTAAACTAAGTGACAAGTAGACGTGACTGAGGATGGGGAGCGCACACGTGGTGACGGCCTCCAAGGAGCACCATAAGTACTTTCACTGTCGGTGAAGGAGTGTCTGGCCACACAAATTTGTGAAAATTTGATTTGATGTTGTAAAAACTTGGTGTTTCTTGGACTACATGATGCTATTGCTTGTGATCTCAATGATGTTGTAACCTGTGTGGTAGTCTTGTATTAAGTTTAGAGAAGTTTGTATTGTTCTTATTTGTGGTGTTTCTTGCATTCTATATGTGGTTCTGCAAATTGGGCTAGTGTTGATGATCTCTGAAACAAGTTTTTTGATTAGATGTCTTTGAAATGACAAATCCTTGAGTTTATGAAGAATGTATGCAATGATGTTCACTGTGTGGTCTTATTGAAATGAAAAATCTTTGGAATTGTGGTTGAGGCACCAAGGCTTTGTAAATAGGGAAGCTGCTCTATTCAATTTTCACAAATCAGTGGTTTAGACAGAGTTCGCTACTGAGATTAGCGACCTCAATATATATAAGGTCGATGATCCCAATAGCGAAAATACTGATAGACCACTTTTAAGGGAAATTTCCAGAGAGCAAGAGGATTTGGACTACAACTGAGGTCGCTATTAAGAGTAGCGATCTATGAAGATTTCTATTCTCAATAGAGACCCTAGTTGTAGGCCATTTTGTGGGAGATTTCTAGAGAACAAGAGGATTTCGACTACAACTGAGGATGCTATTGTGAATAGAAATCTATGAAAATCGCTATTCCCAATAGTGACCCTAGTTGTAGGCCATTTTGAGAGAGATTTTCAGAGAGCAAGATGATTTGGACTACAACTGTGGTCGCTATTGGGAATAGTGATCGATGAAGATCGCTATTCCCAATAGTGACACTAGTTGTAGGCCATTTGAGAGAGATTTCCATAGAGCAATAGGATTTGGACTACAACTGAGGTCTCTATTGGGAATAGCGACCATAGTTGTAGGCCATTTCCTCTTGCTCACTGGAAGTCTCCCTTAAAAATGGCATATCAGTAGGATCGCTATTGGGATCAGCGACCTATATATATTGAGGTCGCTAATCTCAATAGCGACCTCTGTATAAACAACTGATTTGTGAAAATTGAACACAGTAGCTTCCATGTTTACAAACCTTTGGTGCCTCAACCACAATCTCAATGATTTGTATAATTTTGAATGCACCAAAGGTTTGTAAACATATATAATTTTGAATCCAAAGATGAAATAAGCATATATCACGACAATTAACCAAATATGAAATAATAAGAACATGTCTCAAACATTCTACTCAATATGAATTAGGAACATATCACAAACATTCCAGAGCAAGATGAAATAATAAGAACATATTTCAAACATTCTACTAAATAAGAACATGTCTCAAACAATCTTACCAAAACTACGACAATACGACAATATGACAATATCACAAACTACGACAATATGACCAATCTACGATGGGGTGTACATGTCGGGCTTCCTTATTTTCCGATTGGCTTTCCTCGTGCGACCAACTTGTGTAACTTGCGTAACCTGTGAAATAAGCATTTCGTCAGGCAATTCTTCAATTTCATTAGTAGGCTGCTCCTCCTCTTGTTCTTCTTGTTGGCCTTCCTCTTCTACATGTTCTTCGGCCGCTTGCTCTTCGTGCCATGGCTCAGCTCGTTATTGTTCCCGTGTTGGACGCTTTACCACCTTTTCGATCACGTCTAGATGTTCCGTGACTCGGGGATGTCATCGACACGTCGAATCGTGCCACCTCACCCACCTCCTAAATTTGCAAACGACAAGGTACGAGAATCTCTCATGCGAGATCCTTTGCGGCTTGAGTCACATTGCTACGCAACACTTGTGCGCATTTCCAGGCTATGACCCATACATTGTCAATCTATACCCATTACAACGAATAGCATATCATATACACAAATAATGGGATAAAATGGAATAACATAAATTATTAAAAAAAACAAAACAAAATGATGTGAACAAATTATCATACGATTTTTCGAGTGGATGCCGCCCTTGGTTGATACATGGGTTGCAAAGAGGAATAGGCAGGATCGGGTTCGACCTCAGTACTTGGAACTGGTAGGAGGACCCCTGCAGGCACAGAAGTACGAGAAGCTACATATAAATGGGTAATCCTCTTGTACCATAACATCTATACATCATGTAGTGATCCATCATATGAAGAAATATCTGCAATAACAGTATTGTACCTCCACTCATTCCACGTGTTGATATAAGCTTGGTGATGGAAAGCCCAATTATGACCGGGAACACGTCCAACCCCTTACACCTTGTGTAAAAGAATGTCATATGATCGTGGAGCGGGGATGGTCTACTGAAGACCAAACTGACGAAGCACTCGGTCCAGGTAGTACATCTCGACAACACTGAAGTTGACGAGTGGGGCTCTCGTCAACCATAGCTAGCTATGTGTGGTACAAATAGGTGGTAGTCTCTCCAATCTATAGGTTGTGTACGGTTCCCATATGACGAAATCCTCTGTCAACATACTTAGCTCGTCTCTATAGTAAGTGACCACCCACGTGAATTATCTCCACGTGTGTCCCTCAACCCAATACACTCCGATGGGAGCCAACATCGCAGCATTTGCTACATTTATCAACCATCCATGTGACTGCCAACTTATACGGGGTCGTCCAAGATGTAAGTGTTCCCAACACCATATTTGTAGTATTAACATCTGACATGTCATCTCCTTCACATTCAATGCTCCATTGCACAAACTCCTATACAATGAGTAATGCCCCAGCTATATTGATGAACTCTAATCAGGTCAGCGATCAATGGTAAATACATTTGAGGCATGACATCTCCTATCGAGTTGGGGAAGAGGACACCTCCAAATAGCGTCATCAAGTAGGCTCGGGTGTAGCAGTCTACCTGATACTCGGTAGAATCGTTGTTTAAGAAATGTTTGAATGTATTCTTCAGTCAACTTAATCGGATAGACACTCCATCAAATGTAGTCTCATCTGTCTCAACACCAAGAAAATATGCCACAAGTACCTCCTTATTAAACGTCATGGTACCCGTGACGGCGAGGCCATCAATTAGAAGCCCTGAGATAACCGTGATATCCTCAAGTGTCACGGTCATCTCTTCAATATGGAAAATGGAACGTATGAGTCTCTGGCCTCCAACGCTCGAGTACCGCTGTAAGTAGATGTCGATCGAGCTTCATCTTTCCTATCAAACCTAGTCCGTAGAAACCGGCCTCCACTAGGAGCTCGTGTGTCATTGGATGCATTGACAACATCTTATGCAAACAGAAACTACACTCCATGTATGTACCATTCCACACCCACTGGGATCTATGTGTCTGCTGCAACGTCAACACGGTCGAGTCATGAGGACCTGGCCTTCAGGTGCAACAGTGAGACGATGTTGCATGCTCATCATCAGCAGATGAAGAAGATCCCTTGCCTTGGCCAGCCCACGATGGATGTCCCTGTCCACGGCCAATATCACTCGGTCCTTCGTCGATAACTTACACAAATACATTAATGTTTAATCAACACTGTATTGAAACAAATATATTATTTAAACCAACTCAAAAATACTAATTACTCGGGGCCTAGCACTTGCCACCACACCCCGCGTCTGTACCATATTTTCGATGATTATCTTGCAAAACATAATCGAAAATATTTCTAAGTTTTTCAATAACAACTTATACTTCTAAGTTTTCCAATATCAACGAATATAACACAACATAAGACTATATTTATTCAGATCCTTATTGTACAAAAAAACATCACAATCATAACCTTATTGCCCATAGACATCACATTACACAACAACTTCATATTCTACTATCATCACATCACAATCATCAAATTACACCAAAAAACATCACAGTTATATTGCAAATAATCCTCCGTGCCTATAACCAAGAAAAATATGATGGTTTCTTTACTTATTGTCTATTGTGATCCACTTAACATTCATAAAGAGTAACCAGTAATATAATAAGTACCAAATTTGATAGTCTATGTGTTTTAGCAACATTCAAATCTCAAGCATAAATTAATCCCAAACATAAAAGCATATTTCTAATAACAAGTAAAATAACGATAACCTACAACATTACAAGTTGTAAATATTAGGCATACCCCTTTAGGGATTCGGATTTGGAAGATGGATTTGGAGTTTTCAAAATTTGGAAGATGGTCGGAATCGGTAGTTGGAGGAGAGAGATCAAGGAGAGATGAAGAGAGACGAGTCGGTTTAAGATTTGAATTAGTGAAAATGAGTGAAGATTTTGGGGAGATATTGGGGAATAGGGTTTTGGAGAGAAGAAGATGGGGAAGATTAAGAGAATAAAATAAATTGAAGTGGAGAGAGAGAGAGAGAGAGAGACCGACCGACCGACCTTATTAGCGGTTGGGTCCCACTTGTGGTCGAGAATATACAATGCAATAACAGTTCATCAAGTTCCTTCAGTATCCCATTATCTATACCTATATAAACATTGATTCAAAATAAAGAGGGAGGATACCCGTTAGAGCAGGCTTCGGGCGACAAGTAGTAGCAAGCAGTGAAAAAAATAAAGGACGATATAACATGAACAAGAAATTGGGATGATATCAGAGTCAATAAATAATAGACGATAACATGATCAAAAGTCGATAATCAATGAACTAATAACCAATAATCAATAATCAAAGTTGATAACAATAACCATGATCAAAATGCAGGTGTCAATCCTAAGTCTATCTGCCTTTTATTATCTTATCTAATGCACGTAATTCTGCGTTTCATACCACAGGTTCGGTGCATACAAACAAGTAATCATTTAGACTATAGCGGTGAACTCTACAAATTATGTACTCGACAACAATAATCAATAATCAATAATCAATAATCAATATTCCATAATCCATAATCCATAATCCATAACAATAAGCACTTCATTGATAGATTATTAGGTACAGTCTCTGATTGTGTCCATAATCAATAATCAGTAATTAATAATACATAATCAACAGTCCATAATCAATAATCAATAGTTTAGTCTCTGATAATCAATAATCAATAGTCCATCATCTTTGATGCATTATTAGGCACAATCTCCCTTTCTCCGAGTACAGTCTCTGATAGTGTCAACTACTAAGTCGACCCTTATTATCCCGGCTTGCTATCATTTTATTATACTCAATTATGAACATTCAATGGAAACATTAACTCAATGCAATAACAGTTCGTGAAGTTTTTTAGTATCCCATCATCTCGGGAATAGCGACCACAGTTAGATGGAGTCATTATTCCCAATAGTGACCTCAGTTAAGTGGTTAATTTTATTTTTTTCAACGAAGATAAGTTTTTTAAATTTCGCTAAGTGTGGAGAATAAACTTTATTTAAGGTCGCTAGTCTCATTAGCCACTTAATTTATACTACGGTCGTCAATAGGAATAACGACAGATTAAAAATTTTTGAATTTTTTTTACAAAAGAGGCCGCTTCTCCTATTAGCGAGTTCCAAAATGAAGACACCGTGATGTAAAACCAACCCTAAAATAGAGAATTTTCCAAGAATTTTAATGGGTTAATTTTACCAACATGAAAGTGCGGATTTAGATTGGATATTTTAACAGTTAACAGGTTCGATGGGTTTTCAAGAATTGAATCAAATGCTAACAATCCCAATTAATAATTCAACCTTAATCAATAAGTAAATCTCTATGTGTTTTAGCAAGTAAAAAGTGCAATACCAATTCGTACTCTAATCTAGCATGTGGATCACTCAATCTCAGTATTTTGTGGTCGACAGACAAATTAGATAATATGCTAGATAATATGGCAGTAAAACACAAATACTTAATAAAGGAAAGAGTATACCGAATGTGAAGAAAACCAACAGAGATCTCGGAGTTGGGCAGCAACTAGGATCTCAGCAACGCAGCGAGCAAAGGCAGCAACGAAGCCCACGTGGTGGGCAGATCTGACCGTCGGCGCTGATGGGAGACGGCGAGCGGGGCGGCGGCGGCGGCGGCGGCAAGGGCTGGCGCTGGGTCAGGGAACCGGGGCGACGGTGAGGGGGGGAGGCAGCGGGCGTTGATTAATGGGTTTGGGAACTGTGGTAGGATTCGGGATTGGAGGAGGAAGGAGGAGAGGGGTGGAGGCTGTAGTGGTGGTGGGTGTGAATGGTAGGGCGGTGATGGGTCGAGGGTCGGGAGTGACGGCGAAGGGGGATTTCGGGGTTGACGACGAGGGAGGATTTGGAGTTGGTGATCTCGATCGGGAGTGGGTGCGGGATGGGGATCGGGTAGGGTTTTGGGAAACGAAAAGGAAAGGGAGAAGAAGAAGATAACGGTGAAGGTGGCGGCTGTATGTGGGATATGATTAGGGTTTTTGTATTTGGGATTTTTTAATTGGGGATAAATTTTAGAATTAATCACTAATTCTAAAACTAGATTAGGATTTATTACAAACCCTAATTTGATCTTAATTGTCTCACACAAAGGAGAGAAAATGAAGAGCAGAACTCAACACAGATTTTTTTTTATCAATAATGGCATGCTTTCTCATTAATCTCAAGGCCTTTAAATAAGCTCAATTACATCTTGAAACACATCTCCAAAATATTCTCAAAATCTAAAAATTACAAAAAGATTACATATGGCTATAATTGCCAGAAATAAAAAAAAGTACTGAAATAAACTAAACAGGAAAGATGTCCTCATCACACCGTTATTGTGAATAGCGGCCGCTGCTTACGTGGCACAAAGTAGCTTACGATGCTAATAGTTTGGAAAGTAGCGTATAAACATAAATATTTTTAGAAAGTGACCTAGTACTGCAAAAATTCCTATATATTTACCAAATAGTTTGGACCACAACGAGATGCATAGAAGATACAAGAAAATGCTCAAAGATTCAATAAAAAACTAGAATCTAATCAAGAATCTAAAACCAAAATCTTTATGGAAATTAAATAAATTGTAGTATTATCCAAATGAGAGTTGAAGTGATGAGAGCCTTCAGGTAGAGAGTTTGGCAACCAATATTAAGAGGTGGAAATAAAATCCAAATTATGATAGGTATAGGATGGATCCAAGTTGGTGTAGTAGCGGTAGCAACGAGAGGATCGATGATGAATGAACGTGTTTTGGTCCCCAAATTCCTATCCTCTGCTCACGAGGCAAGCTTCCCTCCACGTCAACTCCAGTTTCCTTGGTGAGTTTTGAGAGCCACTAGTTTCACTGCTACTGTTGCATAATATTAATTTTTTGGGGGCCCACTAGTTGTGCTATATTAGGTTAGCAAACAGCAGATTGGCCAAATCAGAATTTGAAAAATGTAAAGTAAGCATGTACATGAAACATTGGTAGTTAACCGAAGGAGATGTATGATTGGCTGTAAAAAAAATTTCAAACTAAAAAGATTACTGAGTGAAAAGAAAAAAAATGTGAAAATGTGTTCTAAAAAAGTGATTTAGCTGAATGTAGATTTGCTGTCATGAAAGATTATATATGTTTGAGTTGTAAGTATACTGTATCAAAAGTAATTTAAAATACTTTTTTAACTTTTAGTTTTATTTGAAATTAATCTCAATTAATCAGGACTTAAAATAATTAAACTAAATTGATGTTAATTAAATTAAATAGAAAAGAAAAAAATGAAACAAAAAAAAAACCTGAAACCAGAAAAAAAAACTGAAGCTTAAAAAAACTGAAACTAAAAAAATCCAAAGCTAAAAAAAGCCAAGACTAAAAAAAAATCGAAGCTTGAAGTGTTGTATTTATATGCGGGAACTTTACTCCCACATCGGCCAGGAGATGGGGGTTTGGTTGGTTTAAATAGAATTTTTTAAATTATATAGAAGACAAAAGCAAGTTCAGAATTGGAGAGAGAGTGTGTGAGAGAAAAAAAGATTTAAATATTCGTGAACAGTTTTCTGCGAGTGTTTTCAGAGCAAAAAGTACACATTTGAGCATTACTGTAACTACTGTGCGAATCCAAATCCAAGCCAACAAAACCCATGAACAATGCTTTTCCCAAGATTTTATTTCTTACAATAATCTTCATGCCTACCAAACAACCCTTAAGTAAAAAGATGGAATACTAGATTGATGATTTTTTTTTAGCAAACTAAGCCAGTTTTTCAAAGAAATTCTCAAACTAAGTCATTTACCAAAATAATTCCCAGAGTGAGACTCTTTACCATGTCAGCTGTAGGCGTAGTTGGAAATTGCGGCAACAGCTCTATTGAAGCCGCAATTGGATTCATTAAAGTTTTTGAGATTGCCGTAGTTTCCTTCTATGACAACAATGAAAATCGTTGCCGCAATTGGAAATAGCGACTGTGTCTCAAAACACGAAGAGCCACTTGCTGGAGATAAAGTGTGATACTTAAAAAATACTAAGTCAAAATATGCTGCATATAGACTGCAGTTTTCAATTGCAACCTAGACTATACTGTTGTCGCATTTGCAAACCGTGGCATAAAGAGGGACCCACTTCACACGGCTTCTTAAATATCGGGCTTCATCCCTCTCCCCTTCACTTCATCTCTCCAACTCTCTCTCCTCCAATTTTGAAACTCCAATCTCAAAACCCTAATCCCAAATTCCTCACTCTACTCTGATTACTCCACCTCCATCAAGTCTCTTCCCATTCCTCTGACTCATTCAACTCCGTCAAATCCCTTTGTGGTTACCAATTTATCTCAATTCTCTCCAATTCCAAAAACCTAATTTAGAGATTTTTCCTAATTTCAACTCACTCTCCAAACCAAAACCCCAATCCGAAGTTGCGCATCGTCTCCAGCATCATCCCCAACAATCTCTGACACCATCTACGTTGTCATCTCCCCCGACGAATTCCATAATTTTTCAAGGTATTCATAAAATCCTAAATTATAATTTTTGTTATCCTTAGTAAAATTCGTTTATTATTCTTGTTAGAATACAAATTAATGAGATTTAAGCTAAGGAGTTATTTTCAATATACCAAACTTCAATCGTAACAAGTTTTATAATTTTTGAAATTTTATTTATATATATAATGTATTTTTTAAGGAGACTAAATGATCACAAAACTGGCATTAAACTTAGCCATTTGTGAATTTAAGCTAAAAATGATGTATCGAGCTAGGACATAGAATTATACTACATCAAAATATCGTTTACGAGTATAGGTTTCCTTTATTAGGTTAAAGTCATATGAGGTCATATCTTGCAAAGTGTGAGTCGAAACTCAGTTCTACAGGTTGGATTAGCTCATAAATGATGTTTCCTAACTTTGACCAAAGTTTCATATTTTTTTGAACTTATTTGTTAAGACTTCACTTGTTTCACTCTCATTTTAAAGTATCGAGCGAAGACAATGAATCTTCATCGAAATTGAGCTTGGAATTTAGAAGAATGGTGAGACTATTAATTTTATTAGGTATCTTGTTACTAATCAAGAAATAGGTGGGATATAAACTTGAACTTTCTCAAGTATCAGAGTATCAGTTTTATTTATTAGTTGAAAGTGATATGTGGTCATACCTTACAAACCATAAGATGAAACTCAGTCCCACAAGTTGGATTAGCTCATAAATGGTGTTTTCTAACTTTGAGTCCCCGTTTCACTTTTTTAAACTCATTTATTAAGATTTCACTTGTTTCTCTCTCATTTTAAAGTATCGAGTGAAGACAATAAATTATACTACATCGAAATTCAGCAGGACCCAGAGAAAGTTAATATTTTAAAATTGGTGAGACTGTGTATACCATCTTATTTGTGTATTCATTAATCGATTAATATTTTCAATATTATTTTGCAGATTCTTCATCGCACTAATGGCATGAACGCATGGTACTGCAGGACCTTCTGGTAATACAAGTATGCCATAGGTAAGTAGTATTTTTTTGGATGTTTAAAGAATATGTTTATTTTCATGCATTTAATAAAAGTTATTTATTCATGCATGAAGAGACGAATGAAGTTGGTACAAGTGGTCGAGGATGGTGACCACGAACGCGTGGTGGACAACCCCAGAGTAGTACCAATGAGCCGTCTGCTAGCGGTGGCCGAGGATGCGGACACGCACCTACACTTGTAAGAGTAATTTATTTATATTTTAGTTTTAAATTTGTATATATAATGTTGTAGCTAATATAACAAATCTTTCATTTTATGTGTAGGTTGTTGACTAATCATCTACGTCTACCGATGTTGGCAAGGCTTCGTTGTCTTCCGCTGCACCTGGAGATCCAGGTCCAAGAGACCCTACACTGCTGACGCTACAACAAGTCATAGATCCCATTCTGTGTGGAACGATTCATGGAAGGAGTGCACTTTTTGTACACACGCGAGTTTTCAATGCACCCACTTACACACGACTCGTTAGTCGACACCGGTTTCTACGAAGTATGAGTGATGGGGTCGATGAAGCTAGATCGTGCTCTGCTTACAGCTCTTCTCGAGAGATGGCAGCCAAAGACACTTTCATTCCATTTACCCATAGGAGAGATATCCATCACACTTCAAGATACCGCGATCATTTCTGAACTTTCGATTGATGAGATAGCGGTGAATGGCAGAATGGGGGTTGATAGGGAGCAACTCATTAGAGATTTTCTCAGTGTTGAACCAATTGAGTCCAATTTTGTTGGCTAGACTCTCCTGGCTTAAGTCAATGTTCGACGGATTCTTAAATGATAGTTCATCCGAGTTTCATGTTTAGTGTTACACCTGGGCCTACCTACTGACTCTGCTTAGAGGTGTTATCTTCAAGAAATCCACTAGATATAACATACAACTGATGTGCCTACCATTGATAGCTGACCTTAGTAAAGCTGGCTGGTACAGTTGGGGTAGTGCCGCATTAGCGTCCTTGTACATGAGTTTGTGTGGAGAAGCATTGAATGCGCTACAGAAGACGAAGCCTATGGCAATACCAGAGATTTGGAGCTGGGAGCGCTAACATATCTGTCCACCCCCACATAAGAAAGCAATCATAGGGGTGGGTGGAATACGCAGAGAATGAACCGATGTTGCCTTCCATCAGCATGTACTGGGCTGGGGTATACACGTGGAAAGATAACCCACGTGGGGTGTTGACCTACTATAGAGATAAACTTGTGTAGTTGCGAGATGAGTTCATCAAATGGGAGCCATATACGACCAAGAGATTGGAGATACTACCATCTGCTTGATGGCAAGTAGAGAGTTGTGGTTGACGAGAGGCTCACTCGTCAACTTCTCTGTTGTAGAGTTCTACTTTCTAACTGAGTGCTTCGACAGTTTGGACTCCAACAAAACCTCCCGATCGCATAGTCCTATGACCCTGCCCTGCACGATGTGAAAAGGATGGGTCATTTGACTGATCATGATTGGGAAAAATATCACCAAGTTCATGTCGAAGCATGGAATGACCGGAGGTACGATATGATCATTGAAGGTATTCCTCTATTTGATGGCTCGTTGCACAATGCCTACATGTTCTGGTATCTAAGCATCACACGTTTGTTTATTGCTCCTCCTTCCACTATACTAGCAGGGATACAATTACTAGTTCCGAGGAGAGAGCCGGAACCAGCTCCCTGATATTCCTCTTTGCAACCCATGTATCAACCGAAGGCGTAGTCATCTCGATCCATTGTAAGATAGAATATTTTGTTGTTTATTTTATATATTTATCTTTTACCTTTTTTACATTTGAATCATTCTAATTTGTATATCATACATTTTAATTTATTGCAGACATGGGTGATTGCGTGGAAATCGCTACTGTCTTGTCGAGGAATGTGGCTGAGAGCAACTAGCAGTTTGCACGAGAAATTCTTAAACCGTGCCGGTCGCAACTTGAAGTGGTTGGCGAGGGAGCGAGACAATATGCTATGTTGACAGCTCTGTTTCCTCAAACGAGTAGATGTAAGAAGGTGGTTAGGAAGCCTAGGCGGCAAGCACAATGAGAGGATCAACAACAAGAAGAGCCGCCACAAGAAGTTGAGCAAGCATGTGAAGAACGGTCAACACATGAAGAGCCAAATGATGATGACATAATTATGCTCATCTCACAGGTGACACATGTTGGTGTTAGTCGGCCAATCCCACGTTGGAAGAAGAGGAAGCCCACACTTTATACACCAAGTTAGATTTGTTCAAATATTTTCTATAATTGTGATATTTTCTATAATTGTGCAGATTTGTGAAATTGTGAAAATTTGTGCATGTTGCCAACTGATCTTTGTGAAATTGTTAAAACTTGTGCATGTTGGCAACTGATCTTTATGATATTGTGAAAATTTATGCATATTTTGAGTTGTAAACAAGGGAAACAGTGATATCTGATTTTCAGATATCAATGTTTCAACTGCAGCCGTAGTTGGTTATTTTTCCCAATGCAGCTATAGTTTGGAGAAATGTTTTCTCTCTGACTTAAAGAGCCAAATTGAAAGTATAGTGTATGCCGCAGTTGGAAACTACGACATCTCTTTAAAGGAAATTTTCCAAAGAGCTCTTACTTTCTGGCCTAAGTGTGGCTCTCTTTGTCTGAAAATTTTGAAGCACATTCACTATTCCCAACTGCGGCAATGATTTGCACTGTTGCTGCAGATGGGAACCACTATAATCTCAAAACCCTTGATGAAGAAGCCGCGATTGGGAACTGCATCTTCAATATAGATGCTGCTACAGTTCCCAACTGCGGCTACAACTGACATGACAAAGAGTTGCTCACCCAGGAAATTAGTTTGGCAAGTGGCTTAGTTTGGGAATTTGTTTTAATAGGTGTTTTAGTTCAAGAAAAAATTCGCAGGTTGAGAGGGGGAATGTTCTTCCACATATGTAGCCAACTAAGAGCACTTGCAACAATCATATCTTGGCTTGGGTATCTACCCATATGCCACATCACTTCCCTCTCAAAAATTTGAATTGAGGATAGCCACCAAGATACTAAGGGTGACAATTGGCCCAAACCTGAGCCGGGTCCGCCTAGGTCTGACCTGATATTTAGCGGGTTTGGGCTAATAATTCTCATTTTGGGTCGGGCTCGAGCCAACGTGCTTAGGCCTAAGGAAAATTCGGGTCGGGCTCGGGCCCAAATGCTTAGGCCCGATGGGCTCGGGCCTAATTTTTTAAGCTCGAAAGAAAAGTTAGGGTCGAGTTCGGCCCTATGTTTTAAACTTCGGTCTCCAACCCGAACCTATACGGGTCCGGCCCGTTGCCAGTCCTACAAGATACCCACCCATTTTCCACCCATAATAATGTGGGTATCTTCCCATTTTCCATATTATTACTATTACTATTATGGACGTTTTATTGTTATAATGATTATTATCGTTGAAAAGTCACTATATTATTGAGATTTTGATATTTCGTAACACGAAAACACAGATACGGAAAATAGTAAAAATATAAACTACAATTATTGAATATCGAAAAGAGAAACTATAATTCTTTAAACTTCAATTGGTGGCTGATCCAAAACGATGCCATATGTTCTCTGTCAAGTCCATTTGTAATTGTTGATGTTTTTCCTATCACAAACTCAATGTACGTTGCAAACTCCGCAATACACCCAATAGTTTTATAATGGCTACTTTAATTGGAAAATAAATTACATTAAATTAAGTGACGTTAAATTTTAAAACATTGAAAAATAAACTACATTAAATTAAATGATGATAGTTAAATTAGATTGAAAAATAAACAACATTAAATTAAATGATGTTAAATTAAACTATAGTGAGAAATAAACTACAATTTTTAGTTTGAAAAAAAATCAGCTCGCAATTTATCATAAAGAACTTGTTCATCGTATAATATTGGCACTCTCCTTGACAACTCCAAATACATTTTGTACTTTTTGGCTTAGGTTTTCTCTTATGCTGCATGGGCTTTCTCTCCCTTCGCCTGAGCAATCATTTCTTGCCCCTCAACCTATTTTTCTTCATTTGAAAATATTTTTCAAATAAACTATATTTTTCAATATTCGTTTCCACACATTTCTGAAATCGTTGGACAAATTGCTTTGGCAAATCCGGAATTTACTTTGCCACTCACTTTTATTTTCCGGCTCTTTTAGCAGCTCTCACACCATCTACACAGACAAGCATTTCAACCCCAGTACTACCGCTGGTCGATGTATTCGGGTTGGATGATGATGAGTAATATCCTTGTTCGTTGATCTTTGTTCACATGGAGTTGTGTCATCCTTATTCGTCCACATTGGTTCAGTTTTTACAAAAAAATCCATGTGAAATATAATTATTTTTGATTATATTACAAAAAACTCCATGTGAAATATAAAAAAAAAAATTGAAGAAATGGCAGAAGAAAAAATTGGACATTAGGTGGTGAAATTGGGTAAGTGTAGTATGTATTAATAGGATTTTTAAAATTAGAATTTTATTTTATTTTAAATATGGTAAATTGTAGAAAACACCCATGATCTGTACGGTAAATGCAGTAAACCCCCATCATCTTTGAGACAATGGAATATACCCCATGTACTTGTATTTGCAGTCAACTCTTAAAAATAATCGTGAATTTTGATTATGAAATACCCAAAATGCCCCCATATAAATACATTGTAATAACTCATTCCTCTATATTCTCACTCTCATTTTCACTGCATTCTGTCTGAATCCTATCACATCGAATCTCTCATCTCGTATGAAGCCAACCCAACTTGCCCCAAATTGGAGACCCTAAACCCCCAATCTTGTCTGAATTAGGGGATTGGAAACCCTAAATCGCCATATCTGAAATCCTAGTCGAGCCAAATTGATCTTGAACTGCTAGAATTTTCTCTCGATCATGTCCCTCACTCTTGTCCTCGTCTGCAAATGTTTAATCGACCTGTTAATCATTGAGTTTCGCTGCATCAACTCGCTCCAGATCCAATTGTACACGACCAGCATGAGTCTTTTCACTTTCAGTCATCTATTTGTCTGTCTTTCTCTCACTTTTTTTGGGTTCATTTCTATCCAATTTATTACAATTTAGATATGATCTCTTATTTTATTTTGGAAATATTAAACAAATGTATTTTGTGGGGCTGTCGGGGGTGGTTGGGAGGGGGGATGGGATTAGTTGTTATCATATTCAATGTGGGTAGTTATGGGTTTTGAAGACAATAATATATTCCACTTATGAGGTGTCCTTATTTTTTATTATAGCGGCTTTGTATTTCTTTATTAGTAAATAAACTTTACATGATTTTGATATGCTGAAAATTTTAGAATTTTGTGTTATTTACACTTGATGTTTTACTATAGAACACTTTGTCTACAATCATAAAATTCCACTTTGTAGAACAATACTTGTTTTTGACCCATTAGAAAAATTTTGGTGTTTGCACTTGATGTTTTTCGATTTTGTATTGTAGGATGGTTAACACTTTGTCAATAATCCAAAATGTCCATATGTGGGTTGAAAGAGGAGCTATGCACGCTACATACTCTGTCAGTTGATATGTCGGAAATATTTTTAGAACATATTAAGAAAGGGCCTGTTTGTTTGACCCAAAAATTACTGTAGGAAAAGAAATCAGGGGAAGAGGCACTGTTCAAGTGGTTTGGATAGCCTGGAAATTTTTGGATTTTGATCCGTACTAGCTCTACTGTAGCGCCAAAAGAAATCCAGTGAAAACCTTCCGAACTCAGCATATGTAGCGCTACTGTAGCGAATTTAAAATTGTTTTTCTCTCCTACTTTTCTACTCTATCCAATAAATTAATTCCACCTAACCCTCTACATTAAATTTCTTTCTCTCATCTCGATCCTATACTACATTAAAATTACATCCAAAAAACCACATTTTTTAAACTCATTTCCACATATTTCTTTTCTCTACATGTAAGTTGTGTTCCCGTAAATACATATTTTTTGAATATTTTCTGTATTTTTATTATTTATAAATTCGTTTTGTTTTAAATTTGTTTCGGAACTTTTATTAAAGCGTTTTCTAATCGAAAACTATATTTATTTCGAATAATGGTGTATTTTAATTTTATTTTCTATTCCTAATTGATCGGCTATTTATATTTGAGCCCAATTTAAATATATTATTACTATTTGGATTATTTAATAAATTTGTTAAAACCAATTCCTATTTGTTGTATAATTTTATTATTGTTACTATTATTAATATTGTTGTTATTATTGTTGTTGTTATTATTGTTATTATTATTGTTATTCCTATTGTGATTAGAGTATTATTATTTTTATCGTTATTATCATTATTATTATTATTATTATTATTATTATTTTGTTTTAAGCCCGAATATGCTCCATTTTATATGTATTTCACTATTTGATTTAATGTATATATATATGAATACTTTAAAAATGCTCATTCTTATTGGACCCAAACCCTATAATTTTTCCTATTGGATATTTAAACCCAAGCCCATTCCATTATTGGATTCTAACCCAATGTCTCAACTAAACCCTATAAATACCCTAATTAAAACCCTAACCTATACTACCCTAACCCTAGACCCACACCCCAGCCGCCACTACCCTAACCCCTAACCCTCTTCCTGTACAACCCTCATCCCTATTCTTCCCCTACCTTCCGCCCCCGTCCTCGTGCACCAACCTTCGCCCTTGTCTCTCCATCGACCCATCCATCGTCGCCGTCGTCCTTTCATCACGTCTCCTGCCGAAACCCATTGCGCCATCTCCGTTGTCCTCTACCCTCCTCGTCCTCGTATGCTGCCCTTCATTGCTGCACCGCCACCGTCGATCACCCACATGTTCTCCTCTGAGTCGTTGCTCCTTCCCTTCCTTTGTTTTGAAACGAAATAGAGCTTCGCCACACCTACCACCACTCGAGTTGCCCTTGCCATCTCTCGTCAGTCGCCTCCCCTCTGCCTCCACCTACACTGAGAACCCATCAGTGCCATCGTCATCCCCATTGCTTCTTCATTCCCTCGTCAGCCGCACCCTGCTCTTCATCCACCTTCCACCATCCCATCCCCGTCGAGTTGTCTCCACCCTGCCATGGCCTAGACCTCGCCCCCTCTCCCTTCCTCTGTTTCGAAACAAAACAGAGCATCACCATTGCCGAACCACCGCTGCAATCCCCTCATCGTCTTGTACCCCTATCGCACCCATTTGCTGCACCACTCATCCCACCGTCGATGCCCTGTGCTTTGCCGCTGTCGTCATTCGATCTCCGTCGACTACCCCCACCCCGCTGCCCCTTCGTCGAAGCCGAGCCGGAGCCTTGCCATCGATTACTTTTGCTGTTGTTGTAGGGGATGTTGGCTATTTGGTGTTTTGTGGGGTAGGAGTGGTGAATGTTGATGTTTGCTGTTGTGTGAGGGGGGATTTGCTATTTGTGAAGAAGGAGGAGTTGTGTTTGGTATTTTGGATCCGGTGTTTGGTGTTTAGATTGGAGATCCGGTGTTTGCCATTTTGGGTGTGTGTTTGCTTGTGGTTCCCACGTGATTCCATGTTCTCATGTTCGTGGTTCGTCACCCGAGATTCTCATCCCGTTATTCTAAATATTCAAAATTATTATCTAACAGGCAAGTCACTGTCCTCTTGAATTGTTAATTGTATCAAATTCAAGTTTTGTTAAAACTCTTGCAAGTAGATCCCTTCGTTTATCGTATTATACATTGTTCATCTCTTTCATTGGGTATGTTGAGGGTTTACACGAGCTAACCCCAATATTCTTGACATCGTGCCACTTTTAACTCTAAAGAATGAATCTTTCATGTGTGCATGTAGAATCGATAATAGGGTTGTTCATATAATTGTCACATAAATAAATTATTATAGAAATAATTGCTAGGTTGTATGTTGTTTGATCAGTTGATGGTTGATTGATGATAAATTGATGTATGTATGTGTTATTAATCTTATTTACCATGTTTTTATACCCTTCATGCTGATTGAGAAGTTTATTGACAAGTGAATTGATACCCATCATGTTTAATTAACTTATTTCATAAAAACTATCCAAAACCTGTATGTTGCTTGCTGGTTGTATCTTGATTGCTATTTTCGACCCAGTAAACGATCTTAAAGTAAATTACTTTCTGAATATGAATTGTAGCCTTATCGTTCTAGTTTACAGAACATCTTGAATTTTTGAATTCTGAGTTGTGTAATAAAAGTTATGCCCGTTTTACTATAGTTATGTTTTTACTTTCTGATTTTCAGATTCTTATATCTTGCATGCTTAAATAGTAAAAATGATGATCAAATGTTAAAATTTTGCTTTGATAATTTCTAGATTGTTACTAATCATGTTTAGGAGTCTAAAAAATATTTTTAATGAATTTAATATTGAGGTTTTGTTGTTTCTAAAATTTTAACAATAAGATGTCGAATTTCTGCCTGAACATGAAATCTGTAAAAAACAATGTGATTGACCTAGCTACTGTTGTCGGATTTTTAACTTTAAATATGCGTTGGAACCGTATGGAAGTCTAGTTTGTAGAACTTCTGACGGATTCAGTTTTTGAGTTCTGAATCAGCAAGAAACTGTATTTTAGTACAGACTACTCCTGCTGTCCAGAATTGTTTATTTCAGATTTTAATTGTTAAGTTATTCCTATATCATAGTATTGGTTGAACTAAAGTGTGTATGTTGCATTGCATGATCCTAGTATCCTATTGTCACCATTTGAATTGTCCAATCTAAGTTATCATCCTACTATTGTTACTATCGTTCACCTAATATCTCTAGATTGCATAATGTATTGTTGCATTAATAAAATAATTAATAAGCCGGGGTTTAAGAGTTGACTCTAGTAGTGGACAATATAAGAACTGTACTCGGATAAGGGGCCCGTGGTTCCCTATATCGTTATCTTGTGATTTTGTGTTGTTGTGGTCTGTGATCTTGTGATCTTTTAGCATCTTATTGATAAATCACCGTTATGGATGGAACATCGTTATCGTGTCGAGTACATGAACTATAAAATCCATCACTAAGTCTAAACGTAACTTGTTTGTATGTAGCAACCATGTGGTAAATATATGGGACACATGAAGTCTACATTAGTTAGGTTTAAAATAATTAATAGACTTAAGAATTGACACGACATTGACACTGCATATTGTTCCTCATTATTCCTATTGATATCGAATATTGGCTAAGTGTTATTGTTATCGAATATTGAATTATTGTTTATAGACATTGCATCGATTATCATGATATTAATTATTGTTATTGTCCCATGTTATTGATTCCTATTGATCCATCGAATTCATCGTTATACCGTTATTCCTAATGTTCTCTGTTTTTTCTACTTGCTGTCCATGACTTGCTCTAGGAAAAAATTTTCTCCTCTATTTAGATGAAGTGTTCACAGGTAACGAAGGAGAATTGCCTTGCTAGGATTGGAGAACAAATATTTTGAAGATTTTAATGCTTTTAATTGCTTATTGTTTTATCAAACTTAATGTATTGAGTCTTATTATCTATTTGTGAATGGATTATTATTGTATTGGGCTTATGACCTGGATTTTATTATTGTTTCCAGATGTTGGTTTATTGTTTTTGGATATCTCATATTGTTTATTTCAAGTATTATTGTTCATGAGATTATTATTATTGCCTGCGCAATTGTTCTCTATTGATTATATTGTTGAGTTGATCGGATAAACAACTTATGGGTGACCGTTAGTCATTTGCTGGGCCAATATCATATACTCGTATTCCGTATTTTTGGAAAGCAGAGCGTGACACTACAGTAATCTTCCGAGTTTGGAAACATTTTACAACCAACCAAATAGGCCCCAAGTGAAACCCCCAAATTGAAAACTGCTATATTTACTATAGAACAGAATATGGAGAATTGTGAGACAATTTGAGGTTGGTGTATGATGAGGCAACAATGAAAGAGATGTTTAAAGATAAGAACACAGACCTGCAGTTGGGTAAATAGATATATACATTGATACAACTATGGAGAGGATGTAACTCAACAATCTATCTTTAAAGAGAATATGGTTGATGGTGATTGTGCTGATGTTGTAGACATGGGTCTAGAGGATTCTACAGATCTTACTAAATGTGGTGAAGATGAAGAAGCTGCTTATGTTGAAGTGTAAACATATAGTCATCCTGAAATGTATGAAGAAGCTTATGTTGAAGTGCATACAAAGAATCAACCTGAAACTATTGAAGAAGTTGGTGTTGGAGAATGCAAACAGATACTCAGCCTGAAAATATAGAGGAAGCTGGTGTTGAAGTCAAAACACATAAACAGCATTAATATGTAGAAGAAGTGGATGTTCAGATATATTGTGATCACACTGTGAAAGACAAAGTAGTGGAAGAACAAACAAGAAGAACCAATATGATGACTGCAAGTCAATTGAGAGGAAAGGAATTGTGCATCTTGCTAGGGCTTGGATATGATTCAGAAGAGGCTAATCCAGATGAAGCAAGCCGTGACAGTGACAGGTACCGTACTTATACAGTATATGGAGACATAGATGAGGATCATCTATCTTGATGTGTTGGTTGTAAATATAATCATGATTTGATGAAATGATGTGTAATCATGAGCAAGTACAATATTTTTTGGTTGTAAATATAACAATATTTTGATGATGTAAGAACTTGAATTATTCTATTATCTTCAATTCAATTATGCAATTTTAATTCATTTGTTATCAAATGTGATCCAAAAAATTGTGTTCAGTTCTGCTACTTGAGTTATTCAATATATTCTAATCAGATGTGGTTAATAAAGTCATGGTATATTGGTGACAGTAAATTTTGAATCAGTTATAGGTTGCATCAAATGTGCACTTTTTTGAAATATGTATCAGTTGCAGCACAAACAGCAACTACACATACATTCAATTGTTATAGCAGCAATAAAATAGTCAAAATAGCAGCAATAAATATTCAAATGTTGTGCACATATAATCAACACAGCGATGTATCATATATAAATGCTACAGCAACAGCAAAATATGAAAAATAGTTTAATTGTTGAGAAAAGTAAACATACTTTCAAACAGATTATGTTGTCCAGTTACTACAAGACATTTTTATGCCATTACAACACTACCCACCAGTAATACACATCAATTGAAGATCATTAACCCACATAATGCAATACACATTGAAAACATTAGCCCTATGTAGACACCTTCACTTGTATCAGATTTTCAACCCTTAGCCTTAGCAAATAATTCTCCTTAGTTATCTCGTTTTTCCTCAAATCAGTCATCACAAGAGGTAGTTTGATCTAAACCTCACATTGCCTTAAACTTCACATCATCATCATGTATACACAGCTCTTCACCCCACTTAAAAAGTACTTGCATTTATCATATTTCCAGTGATGGCACCCCACAAAGTATCTATCTCTATTTTTCATTTTTCTAACAACTTCAACAATTGCATCATTCCCATGAATGCAATGAAGAACAATTGATGAGTTGTTCATTCTTTGTAACTGGTCATAATTCCCTGAATTTACTGAAAAGTTAAAAAATATTAGGGCGTAAGTAATTGATGAATAAGCAATTTTAAAGGGTAAAAAGTCAAATGAAGATGCATACCACCGGAGTCAGATTCCATTAGAGGAATATAGGCCTTTATTGAAACTATCAATACAAACAAACCCCCCACCCCCGGCAATAGATCGGAACATAGGTTAACAAGACAAATTAACATGCCTTGTTATCTTTGACCCATTTTTTGAAACATGCATCTCCATCAATAGCTAGCCAGCCCTACACCTTATATGACATTAAATTTCCATCACACAACCACTCTAGGTTAGTATATATATACCATAACATATACTAAGTATCATGCAAGTAACAAGCAGTATGACACGGCATAGATATCTGGTGCTTGAATATATTTAAAGTGTGATAAGATGTTGACGAAGAAAAAGAAACAAAGAGTTCATATCCTAGATGGGGTGATGGTACAAAAGAGGGCAAGGAAAAGAATATGTGTTCACTTGTACATGGAATTAGAGGTTTTCCGTAAAGTCTCTAGTGCATGTAGTCATCCAAGTCATGTAATATTTAGTACACTTTGTATTTTTCTAATTCTATAAACTTCAAAGTCATCTAATATTTTGGGAAATATACAGACAGGGAAACTATAAGAACTTCCACAAAGTTAATACAGAATCAATACTCCTTTATGCTTATCTACTTAGACCTAGGATTGTAGCAGCAGATTAACCTAGACGCGCAGAGAGGTAGTGGGGAGATAGATAAGGAGATCATATCCTACTCCACACATTTATCTCCCTCCTGAAAAACATGTTTCCAACAGGTATTGCAAATGAGCTTTTCAGGAGGAAGATGGATGTGTGGAGTAGGAGAAGATCATCTATCCCCCCACTACATTTTTGCCCATCTAGGTTGATTTGCTACTACAATCCTAAGTCTGTGTAGCGGAGCATAAAGGAGGGCTAATTCAGTGTGGGCTTGTTGGGCGTTCATACTCTTCCTCCCCTTGCATATCTCCTAAAATATTAGACACCACCACCATTGCAAGTCATGTAATATTTTGAGTTACATTAGTACAATGTGAATTAAGTTTTATTATATGTGAATTTTATTAAGTGTAACATGAACTAAGGAACTTTTAAGTGATTAACCTCCTATATGTGTCATGCCCATATTCATTATAATCTTATCATACTTGTATTAGTCTCTATTTGTGTTATATGTAAGAGTGGAACTACAACATGTAGGCTCTTCATGTTCATTTATAGTTTTCTTTAGAACTGGTATTGGGCCCTCCACTACCCGGACCCGGACCCGGACACGGTACCTCACGGGTCCAAAAATTGGACCCGGTGCAACAATCGGGTCCGGGTCCAGGGTCCTTGTTAAAAAACTACTCGTCGGGTTCGGTAAAGGGGAATAAATATTTGCACTTAAGTATTTTTGCATCCGATACCTTACAGTTCCAACAATTTTTACACTTATGCACATGAATAAATATTATATATACACATCTATCTTCAACAATTACTATTTACATGTATATCCTTATTACCCTATTAATCAAATTCAATATTTTGGGTATTTTTTAACAAGTCTAAGTCCGTGTACGGGTCAGGTCTATTTTGCGCAGAACCGGTGTTAGGTTTCAATGGCAATCATATATTTAAAAAAACAGCGGAAAAATCACAAAATATCAAAACCTAGTCATGGATCCAAACGAAAAACCATAAATCGTTCTTAGGAATTATACCTTAAAGATAGATATGGTATCTCCAAGCTATGCCAATCACAGCACTGTAAAGGTTGCGGTGCCTCTACTGTATCCACACGAACGGAACAAATCAAGCACTCCCTCACGTCGCAGTGCTTGCTTCGGGAAGGGATGTCCTTCATGATCTCTATCTCACAGTTTCTGTGACGGCTAGGGTTTTCTCATACGTCTTTTCCAAAGAATTATATCATATATAAAGGTGAAGAAAAACAACTCTAAGATAGTGGTGAGGCGGTTGGGCACACAATCTGACCTGGGTCAAGTTCGTGTGTGGGCCTTCCAACTTTAGTTGGTCCATTTAATCTAATTAATTATCCAACAATGTCAGAAATTCAAGTCTTATTAGGATTCCCAATTAAATTCATCTCATGAATTTAAATCTCAATTTCGATCCATTGTAAGTGTGTGACTCTGTAGGTTTCCATTACGTTGACAGTAATACTAAAATCATATTCGAGTATTATAAATAGTTAGCGGTATATAGCAATACATCACTGCTACTCAAGTAACGGGAATGTCAGTGATTTGACATAACCTATTCGTGACCAATGTTACCAGGTACTCTAGTCCTTTGGTCCAGATATCTTAATTGACCGCAAGACATAGAGCGTGTCACCCTTGTATAGTTCAATCTTTGATTTCTTGATGCCCGAGTAAACTTACTAAAACAAATGAGATCAATATCTCATATTGACTCATTTGAGTACGGTCATGCATTTTGCAGTCTCACTCAATCAAGGGGCCTATAGATATCGTTCCTTTTTTGTAAGATGGACAAATCCTATCTAAATCACTCACATCCCTCCGCATGATTTGTAGTATATCCAATATTCGACTTTCTAATCACTTTATTACAGTCAACGTTTGACGACATTAAAACATATAACTTCTCATGTAGGAAATCGTAGTGACTTCAAATCAAAAGACTACGTACACCATGGTCACTGTGAGAACCGCTTATGACACTCACGTAACGATCCATGCAGCGTTTTCATGGTGGGTCAGTCCAATACATTATTACTTTAATATATACCCATGCGAAGACTTGATATCTCATATCCATGACCCATGAGAATGGTCATCAGTCTATGCAAACACTATTCTTTATATATTATTGTTGTCCTAATTTACAATAATACTCAACTAGGGACATTTAAGAACAATGTTCTGATTTCAGCGAGTAGGATCTAACAATCAAGTCATGCACTTGATATCCCATGATATTGAACTTACTATTCTAAGAACTTCATTATGTTCATTTAATTCACAATAAATAACGCAATAAATAAAATACCTAAATACGAAATAAATGCCATGATACAATGTAAACTAGTAATGTCAATACACAACTGGCCTCTAGGGTATACACCAACACCCAAAAGTGCATCAGATCTTATTTTAGGACCTGGACCTGGACCCTTATAGATCGGGCCGGTTCCAGTCCAATGCCTGGTCCGGATCGGGTTCGGGTCGGGTCCTGGTCCGATCTGGGTATCGGTTCAAAGTAACAACTCTAGTTTTCTTGATGCTACTGAATATAATGAAGCTCATATCCCTCTGAATGCACTACAACATGTCTTCAAAACCATCCAAACCAGGTCCTTTATCCATTCTGAATCCCTCACCAAATGGATGAAAACATAACCAAAAGCAAAAGAGAGATATGATTGAAAGTAAAAACATCAACACCTGATTGTGTACAAGTGGACCTGGGTCAAGTGGCTGGAGCGATTTTCAGTGTGAGTGGGAGTGAGAATAGAGGAAGGAGTTATTACAATGTATTTATATGGGGGCATTTTGGGTATTTCACAACCAAAATTGAGGTTTTTTTAGAGTTGTCTGCAAATACGAGCATAGGGGGTTTATTGCGTTGACTCAAAGATGAGGGAGGTTTACTGCATTGAGATTATAGATCAAAGTTGCTTTCTACAATTTACACAAAAAAATATTGGGCAACGGCTTAGCCGTCGCCCACCCATGGGACAACCCAACGGCTAAAAAATTTAAGGAACCCCATGTCTTGATCAAGATACACCCATTGTATTGGACAATGGGTATCTTGGGATAGTTGGGGATGTCTATTTTTTTAAGGAAAATGTGGAATATGGCCACCTTGTTTCATTAATTAGAAACTAACGAAACAAACCTAGACTACATGGCCAAATTACATACTACAAGCAGAAAAATAAAACATGAAGCGATATGACCAGTACATACAATAAGAGCTCCCTCCAACACCTTTAGAAAGTGGTTCGACAAACCAATAGTCAACAACCCACAGTCAGCTAGGTCAAACCGGCCACAGCTTGGCCCCGAACTCCATCATTATTATAATGGACCCCATCTTGGGCCTAATCACAAAGCAAGGACCATCAAATTGTATGTACGTCAAATAAGCTTCGTGCACCATCTCCACGGCACGCGCATACCCACCTGAATCGAATCACACGTGATTTAGACATCTGCCGCTCCCATCCTTCTCCTTCCCAACTCCCACTAACTCACCAATAACACTCTCACATTCAGTCCAACCAAAATCACAACCAAAGAGAGAGCCGTGAAGATGATACCTTCACCTCTGTCACGCTTTAGTTCTCTCAGGCGATTTCTCACCAAACAACTCTCACTCACCCTAACTACGGACACAATCAAAGAGAGAGCCGTGAAGAAGATACATTCACCTCTCTTATGCTCTTGCTCTCTCAAGTGGTTTCTCACAGAAACAAACATACACCAGCATAGAGTAGTGAGGAGCAATATCTTCACTCTCTCACTCTTTCACTCTATCTCACGCAAAAACTCAAAATAAATCACAATTAACCGAATCACCTTTTCTTCTCGCCACTGCGGGCGGTGGTCGTTGTAGATTTCAGGTTCAATGATGAGGACGTAGTGGTGGTACTGCCACGAAGACTGTGGTCGTTTGTTAAGGGAGGTCGAAGTCGGGTCTGACTCTCACAGTGACAACAAAAAATACCAAATAGCTCCAACTCTACATTTCCACTGTCCATACTCTTCCACAAATCCTAATCCCCTCCAGATTCCAAACCCTAACATACTCACCCCCATCTCCAAATCCCACACAAACTGAAACCAAGGAGGGAGGAATACCATGAGTCAGGGATCCCTTGATGCGTGGTCGTCGACGCGACGGCAGCGACGACATGGGTAGTTGAGGCTTGAGAGAAGCGTCGATCGATGAGGCAGCTTTGTCGACGGGAAGGTGGCAGCGACAAAGTACCCAAGTCGCCGCCGAAGGAGGAAGGACCCCAGGTGCCGCTGAAGGAGGAGCACGATTATGGGGGATCGATGGCGACGGAGGAGCGTGACGACGGGGGTATCAATGGTGACAGGTGGAGCACGAAGAAGGCATCGAGGGGGGAGGGGGGCATCTCCGTCGTAGGAGCGCAATCAGAAAGAGAGCGACGGGAGGGAGGGACGAAGGAGGGACGGATGGACGACGGGGCGGCGGCGGCGAGCCCTAGCTGCCGCCCCCACCTATCTCAGATCTAGGGTTAGTTTTTGGGAGGTTTGGGGGTTAGTTTCTCTCTCTAGACTTTTCTAGAGAGAGAAACTCGTCGTTTTAAACGGTGATTGTTCGCTTAAGGATAGCAATTGAACCGGTTAGCGCATCAGTTAAGCAGTAGTCTGTTATCCTCCCACCGTCAATAGCGGGCGGTTTTCGTTACGCTATGCAAACCAGCCTCACTCAGTCCTCCCCACTTCAAGAGACACGTTGTAAGCAGCCTACGCCGGAGCATCTTGAATCACTACCCAACCTGGAACGGACATGCCAGCAAGGTGCAAACACAACCCAAGGCCCAACACACAACCCAAATGTCCAAACCACTTCAAAGCCCCCACTAGGGTTACAAGCTCATGTTAATGAGCTCGGCATATTTGGGGATGTCTTGAAAACTCAGAACACCCCATTGTGAGTGAACTGATGGATCTTGGTCAGTCATCTTTTCTTTAGTTAAGCTGATGACTCTCATGTGCCATCTGGTTCCATTAATAAGCAGTTAATGGAATATCGAGTTTCTCATTCTTCTTTATCTTCCAACTTCACTTTTCTGCCACGCTCTACCATATACATTTTGAGTTATTCAATAGACTGAATCGCATGACACAAATCATTCGCATGACACAAATCATTCAGACACCAAAAGAATTTTTGTATCAACCGTCTCCGTTGTGCTTCTTTTGCTTCAGCATTTGGTCGACTCTCTTCAAACTTCATGTTCTCAACATAATGAAGGTAAGGTCAACTATGCCAACGAAAATTTTTCAACAAATATAGAATGGTATCTGTAAGCATAACGCTATAAATGTAGCCATATACATAGAATAAAATGGTATCTATTAGCATATGCCAACAAATAAGACCCTCTAAATCTCTGTCATCTTATTGCATGACTAGTCAGATAGTAACCGATCGAGGCAAAACTTATATTGCCTTGTGAAAAATAAATAAAAGTTATTTACCACCATGATTTTCTTCATAAGTTTGGTACCTAAAAGTGACTAGATAGAATGGGACCGAATAACAAAAGAGGGTAAGCGAACAAATTAAATCTGGAAAACAAATATTGTGATGTGAAGACTGTGAACTGTGAAGTAACTAAATTATAGATAATTCCACATGGGTAACTAACAAATGTGGAAATTCCATATATCCCAATCACAAATTGATATTTCCATATAACTCACTCAGAATATTGGCCATTACCAAAAAATTAAATTAGCTTGCTCTTGTCACTTTACTTATGTTAAATTTCACCTTGAGTTTCAAAATGACTATTTTGTCCTCCTTTTAAAATTCAGGTTTAGGGTTTAGGGTTAGAGCTATTGTTACTTTACTTATGTTAAATCCTACCCTGAGTTTGAAAATGACTATTTTGTCCTCCTTTTAAAATCTAGAGTTAGGGTCCCTAACCTTGAATTTTTTTCCAAAATTATAATACCCCAGGTTGTGTACATACATGACATGCACATAAGGTGTTTGATGAAAGGCCTAAATGAAGGATAGAAAATAGTAGGAATAATTTAGCAAATGCCCCCATTCAAATATGAAAATTGGCATATGCCTCCACTATTTTAAAACAAAACGAAGAAATACCTCAAATTTAGACGGAATCGTTAAAATTCCCATTAAGTGAACTCACGGCATCACACGTGACATGTAAAATGACTTAAATACCAACGATAAAATGTATTTTAGCAAATGTACCCAAGCAGAATGTGAAAACTAGCATATACCCCCACTATTTAAAAAAATGATATTTGAGATATTTTAGTAAATGTCCCCATTCAAAGTGCGGAAACTAGCATATACCCCACTATTTCAGTATTAGGTGTTGTGAAAAATGTGAGTGTTATGTGCTGTTAGTCAGTCTGTAAAACTTTCTTCCTGTACTGATAATAACAATGTAATGGAAAGAGGTTCTACGTCAGATTTTGACCCTAAAAAACACAAAAACCATCATCTATTACAACAGATTGTTGTGCATTATCACTAGCTTATGTACCATCATATATTACAACAGATTGTGTGGTCTTTTGTTCCACTTTAGAATGTGCATCATCATTTCCATCCTTCATTAACAATAGGTTCAACTGTAGCTTGTGTATTACCCATAGTCAGCAATTCGTCTTTTATAAACAATTCGACAAGATCTAATATTCGGAAATCAACAAAAATTCAGAAAATTCAGAAAATTAAATTCGTCAAAAGTTCAGGAAGAAAGAAATATAAAATTTAATGCATCTAAGTAGTTAGTACTCATCACCTAAGTAAAATATATATAAATGTATAAATATTTCTAGTGTAATTTTCTAAATTCACAAAACATTTGTTTAATTCGTGATTTTCGTGAATAATTCGCAATCTGGGAAATTAAATGCAAACTGCAAATAATTCGCGAATCTGTTCCGTAAATTATTTCTTCATGAATAATTTGCGAATTTACCGAATTATTCACGAACTTTGTTATTATGATATTATAACCTACTGCCACACTAGGTTGTGTATCATCTTCAACAACACCCAAGTTGATATGTGGAAACAAAGCATTAATGCTGGCATTAACTTTTTTTGGTCAAAACAACAAACACGTATTATATAGTATTCAAACCCCTAAAACTGTTCCATCTAAACTGACAGTATTTTGTAGTTTTTTTTAAAAATAGTGGGGGGTTTATGCTAGTTTCTGCAATTGAATGAGGGCATTTGCTCAAATATCTCAAATATCTCTTTTTTTAAATAGTGGGGTATATGCTAGTTTCCACATTCTGAATGAGGGCATTTGCTCAAATGCATTTTATCGCGGGTATTTAGGTCTTTTTACATATCACGTGTGACACCGAGAGTTCACTTAACCGAGATTTTAATGGTTCCGTCCAAACTGAGGGTAATTCTTAGTTTTTTTAAAATAGTGGGGGTATATGCTAATTTCTATATTTTGATTGGGAGCATTTGCTAAATTATCCCAAAATAGTATGATAAGACTTAAGTTTAGTCCCACATAGGTGATGAAAATGAAAGTATGAGTGTATAAATTAGGTTGCCCATGATCCAAAAGCACCCAACAAGTTATAGCTCTTTTGGTGAGGTTATGCCCTGTGGTGGGGCCGTGGTTAGATCCTTAGACACATAAGCAAGCATAGGTACATACTAGGTTTGTAGATGTATATAGGTGGTGACTCCAACAAGTCTCAACGTGATCCAACTTGGCAGGCTCGGGGCGTTACAAAAATGACTCACTTTTTAAAAATATTTGCCAAACCGACCCATTTTCAAAACTAATTACAAAATTGACCCATGCGAATAGTGACCCTAAGTGAACTAGACTCGCTATTGAAACAACGAGTCTAGCTCAATTAGGGCCATTTTTCGAAATAACGAGTTTAGCTTTAGTATTTTGAGACTTAGCGAAATTCATATAACTAAACTCGCTATTTCAAACGGCGGCTCTAATTGGGTCTAGTTCAATTATGGTCATTTTTTTAAATAGCAAGTTTAGAATTACTGATTTTAGTGCTTTGAGACTTGGCAAGATTTCTCCAAGTGTTGGAGAAAATTTTCTATAACTAAACTCGTTGTTTCAAACAGTAACCCTAATTGAACTAGACTTGCTCAAACAGTGAGTCTAGTTCAATTATGATCGCTTTTCGAAATAGCGATTTTATTTTTAGTGTTTTGAGACTTGGAGAGATTTCTCCAAGTGTTAGAAATAATTCCTATAACTACATGTGTTGTTTTAGGTTGATTTGGTAATTAGTTTTGAAAGTGGGTCAGTTTGGTAATATTTTCGAAAAGTGGGTCATTTTTGATAAAATTCCCTAACATAACTCTAGCCCTAGTCCTAAACCCTAACCCTAATAGGAGGGAAAAAACAGTTTTTTTAAACTCAGAGTAAGATTTAACAAAAGTAGAACGACAATAGCAAATAATAGTATTTTTTTGGTATTGACAATATTGTGAGTGACTTATATGGAGATATCAATTTGAGATTGAAGTATATGGAATTTCCAGTTTTGTTAGTGACCCGTGGATGAAAAACTCATTAAATTAGTGAATAATGATGAATCAGTGCAAAGTTCAAGCTATTTGATTATTTTTGAAACCAGATATTCAGAAGATATAAACTACATTTTACATTTATGCCTTCATCCATACATATACAGTAATACTAACCTATAACATCAGACCCTAAACGAGGAAAAGAGCAGACATTGACAAGGGCAGAGCATGTGCAGCCTCTGGTCTACCTTCATAATTGAGTTTGTAACTTATATAGATAGCGAAAATTGAAAGCCTCTTAACATAGAGCAAACAGACATGATTGATGCACTACACTGATATTCGACCTCTATGTTTGGATACTGCTGCTAAGTTGTATCATGCATTTATGATATTTGATGCCAGCAAAGGTCAAAATGCATTCACTGGCATAAAAGCAACATGCAAAAATAGCTGACATATGAATTAGGCTTTTTAACTACGTGATCTAATCTATACCTGCACGCTGCCTAGAAATACCAGGAGAAGTTCCGGCGACAGCCCCTCTGACGATCTAATCAGTCACTGAGAAAGCAACAGCAGCTAGGGTTCAAATGGAAAAAATTTTATTACCTTCTGCAGTGTGGAGGGGGTCTGGTATTTATAGGAAGGGAAAAATGGGTCTAGGACCGTAACGGACCTGGTCGGACCTGTTTGCCAGTAGGCTTGAGATGGCAAAAGCCCGTTGGACTTATTTGACTTGATGATCATGGAGGAGCGAAATCTGAGGAGATCTGATACACCTGATGGGGCCACGTCATTTATATCATATCAGGAGCCCCCCACTCCTGGAGGGCTGTGTAAGCTAGCCATGGAGGAGTAGTTTGTCTCTATAGGAAGAGCGGAGCGGGGTATTCGGCGAGTATGACTTATAGAGTCTCAGAGAGGTAAGTGGGGTCGGTTATGGGGTAGGACAAAGAAAATCTCCTGGAGAGTAAAAACGCCGAGCATCGAGCGTCGAGCCCTAGCCTGTGACAAAGCCAGGAATTAGCTCGGAGTTCATGCCGAGCGTCGAGGGCCGAGCGTCGATGGTCGAACGTCGAGCCCTCTTGCTTGGTGAAAGCTAGGGCGTGGCTTGAGTTCAATGCCGAGCATCGAGCCCATACAGCTTGAGAAAGCTAGGGCGTGGCTCGAGATCAATGTCGAGCGTCGAGCCCATACAGCTTGAGAAAGTTAGGGACGTGGCTCGAGGTCAATGCCGAGCGTCGAGCCCATACAGTTTGAGAAAGCTGGGGAGTAGCTCGAGGTTAATGCTGAGTGTCGAGCGCCCCTGCTTGGTGACAACTAGGGCATGGGTCGAGGTCAATGCCGAGCGTCGAGCCCATACAGCTTGAGAAAGCTAGGGCGTGGCTCGAGGTCAATGCCGAGCGTCGAGCCCATACAGCTTGAGAAAGCTAGTGCGTGGCTCGAGGTCAATGCCGAGCATCGAGCCTTTACAGCTTGAGAAAGCTAGAGTGTGGCTCGAGGTCAATGCCGAGCGTCGAGCCCCACTGCCTGGTGAAAGCTAGGGCGTGGCTCGAGGTCAATGCTGAGGGTCGAGCCACCCTGCTTGGTGAAAGATAGGGAATGGCTCGAGGTCAATGCCCAACGTTGAGCCCATACAGCTTGAGAAAGCTAGGGCATGGCTCGAGGTCAATGCCGAGCATCGAGCCCTTACAGCTTGAGAAATCTAGGGTGTGGCTCGAGGTCAATGCCGTCGAGTCCCCCTACTTGGTAAAGTTAGGGCGTGACTCGAGGTCAATGCCAAGAGTCGAGCCCCCCTGCCTGGTGAAAGCTAGGACATGGCTCGAGGTCAATGCGGAGCGTCGAGCCACCTTGCTTGGTAAAAGCTAGGGCGTGGCTCGAAGTCAATGCCGAGTGTCGAGCCCATACAGCTTGAGAAAGCTAGGGCATGGCTCGAGGTCAATGCCGAGCGTCGAGCCCATACAGCTTGAGAAAACTAGTGCTTGGCTCGTGGTCAATGTCGAGCGTCGAGCCACCCTACTTGGTGAAAGCTAGGGCATGGCTCGAGGTCAATACCGAGCGTCAAACCCCCCTGCTTGTTGAAAGCTAGGGCGTGGCTCGAGGTCAATACCGAGCATCAAACCCCCTGCTTATTGAAAGCTAGGGCGTGGCTCGAAGTCAATGCCGAGCGTTGAGCCACCCTTCTTGGTGAAAGCTGGGGCGTGGCTCGAGGTCAATGCCGAGCGTCGAGCCTATACAGCTTGAGAAAGCTAGGGCATGGCTTGAGGTCCATGTTGAGCGTCGAGCCCATACAGATTGTTGGAAAAGCTAGGGCAGTGGCTCGAGATTAATGCCGAACGTCAAGCCCTTGCTACTTGTTGGAAAAGCTAGGGTGCTACATGTGTAATGCTGACATCAGGGGGGGGGGGGAGGGCAATCGAGGCGTTGAAATCTTATCAGCTGTTAGATCTTGATGATTATGTTTGAACGCTCAGGATTCTAACGCAAAATTTGAGGCGTCGATAGTTTCTCTATAAATCCACCACCCGCTATCCATTTCTTTACTTAGCTTCTCTTTCTAAAAATCTAAGCTTCTCTCTCCAGCCGACAGCGACAACTTTTCCGTTGACATCTCGTTTACGAAATCTAGGTTAGTATTGCTTTCTGCGATCACAGTCTGGTTCCGAAGCGAGTACCTCTGGTCGGGATGAGGGGGATCGTCAGTCAGACTCTATGTCCTGGGATCTCAACGATCGAGTTTTCGACGTAGTGCAACTTCGTAGTCGCATGCCGTATGTGGTGGATTCAAGTAGTTCTGCTGGCGAGGTGGAAGTACTAGATGAGGAGGTCGCAGGAAGGAGCAGCAGATGAGGGAGCCGGGGAAGGAGTGGTGGATCAGGAAGTAGCATTTGTATCGGGTCGGGTTGGGTCCTTCACTACCCGGATTCAGACCCGGTCTCCTACGGGTCCAAAAATTGGACCTGGATCCGGACCCATGAGGGCCGGGTCTGGTTCCGAGTCCGGGTCCTATTAAAATATTCCTACCCATTCGGGTAGGAGGGGAGTGTGAGCGGCGAGCGGAGGCAGCGAGTGGAGGATTTAGAATAAAGGAGAGAAGAAGAAAAAGGCATGAGTTTTGAGTTTGCAAGAGGAAAATTTAGAATTAAGGAGGAAGGAGGGGAGAGATGAGGATAGAATATTTATTTTTATGTTGAATTTTTGGGTTTTTTTTAATGGGTTTGAGTCCGAGTCAGATCTCTTTTGAGTGGACTCGGACCCGAACCCGAAAGTACAACGAGTTTCATTTTAGGACCCGGACCCGGACCCGATAGGCCGGGTCGGTTCCGGTCCAATGCCAGGTCTGGGTCGGATCCGAATTTCAAGTATTTATACCAATGCTATTAGGAAGTCGTGGAAGGAGTCAAGGAAGGAGTGGCGGAGGAGGGTAGTGAGGAAGGAGTCGAGGAAGGAGTGGCGGTAGTGAGGAAGGAGAGGTTCTCCCCACTCTCCCGCCTTTGGCGACACTGTCTCCTCCGAGGGCTCCTCGTATCCAAAAGAGGAAGAGGAAGTGGCACCTTCCGGACAGTCCGAGGATGCCGGACGACTTTGAGCCCAGGCACGGGCTCAATGTCCCATACGTTAAGAACCCACGATCCATCAGGATGTATCGTAACGATGTCGAGAACTGGTTCAATTTGGGGTGGAGATATCTTTGCCAGGACGGACCCAGATACAGATGGACAAAGTTCAGTGTGTTCTGAAGGCCAACCACCTGCCCATGATAAGGGCCAATTATTTCATTGGGCGGGAGTACGAGCTAATGATCCCTAGCCCTGGTCTCCGCCCTACCACCGAGTTGGCCCGAAAATACTTCAGTTTCACGGGCACCTTCTTCTCCTTACATTTCAAAATGAAGCAAACCAACTGCTTCCAAGAGTTGGGACCATACTGCATTGGACAGAAGGCCCCCCACCTCAGCACCCTCTTGATAAAAGGGTGCAACGGATCACCTTGTATTGCCCAGAGGACCTCGTTCCTAATGTTTTGGAACTCGACCCTCGTGACTGGGGCTTGCTCCACAGGGCCGCGCAAGGGTGGAGGTCCTCGGGGTGAGTGGTTGTGTCCTGGTTCCTGTTCTAGGGTCGGCTGTCTGCCATGGTTCGGGACCGACTTGGAAGTGGTCCCTCCCCTTGTTCGAATGGCCTCCCGATTCTGGATGACGCACCACAAACCAGTCACGACTTAGTGAGAAGTGCCTAGTCCGGGTCCGGCTGCGCCATTGGTCCGTGGTTGGTTAGAGCCCTGGGCGTCCACGCGGCTGTAAAGAGGAGGAGGGTTAGGACGACGTCCAGAGGTGACAACCCTTCTGGCTTTGGGAGCCATGAAAGAGCCTAGATTTGAGATGACGTCCTTGGCTAGGATTAGACCAGCGTCAGTACCTACTATTCCCACAGACGGCACCAACCTGATGCTGTTTAATTTTGGGTGTGGGGGAAACAGGTGTGAGTTCTTGTAATTTGTGAAGCGAAAGATGCGGTACTGGCGTTAATCCGATCCTAGGCTGTAGAACCAGCTCGGGAGTAGGAGGAGAGAGGTAGAGGCCGGATGCTCAGCTCGGATCTCGTAACTCAGGCTCAGATCTTCGTAGCTCGGCTCGGACTTTTGTACTTACACACTGCCTAGAAACACCGGGAGAAGTTCCAGCGACAGGCCCTTCGACGATGTAGTTAGTCACTGAGAAAGCAACAGTAGCTAGGGTTCAGATGGGGAAAATTTTAATACCTACTGCAGTGTGAAGGGGGTCTGGTATTTAAAGGAAAACGGTTCTGGGACAGTAACAGGCCGAGTCGGACCTGTAACACCCCGAATTCCAAAACAGACTGAATTCGAAGTTCCACAGGATCTTTATACTTCTCTTCGTACAACTTTACAAGGAAATTTAAAACTTTCATTACATCAGAGTTACATCTTAAATTACATTCAAACAGCGGAAGCAAATTACAATAATTACATGAATAAAATGTACAATACTTAAAACATTCTTTAAGCAGCTTGCATACTTATTTTTGTCCATCTCTTTACCCTACATAGAAACTATGGGCTCGTCAGTTCATTCAACTGACGCAAGGATATAAAATATCAGTTTTCTCTTACTTAGAAAAAACACACTTGTCACAAGCAAAACTATTGGGACTATCCTATAGATATCGTGTTGTGTACACTTAGTCCTTAATGCAGTTGTTATGTTATATGACACTAATGCGCACTTGTTCGGTTTCGATACATCCCATACTACATAGGTCCGAGGGCAAGACCTTAATCGTACTTCATCTTATATGGTTCAATCCCTCACCATGACTTAAACTACTACGGTAACTTCGGTAAGTATTCTAGATGTTCTATGATCTACGAACCCATGTCCAGGCAGTCTGGAGGGGAATCCCACGCACTGACATGACGCATCAAGCAAGCAGACTATGGACAATTCAACCTACGCCATGGAACGATGGCACCATCCGCAGTCACCAAACATCCCACAAGCGTCGCCACCAGGACGATAATTCCGGAGTAGTGCTCACGTCATGTCATGATGCATCAAGTAGGCAGTCTGTGAATCACTCTCACACAGCCAATCTGATGGGCCCTCATACTCGTGTTTTTCTCACTTTCGTCACATCACCACTATGTGTCTAAACCCTTAGTTTATTTGAATCATGAATAAAATCAACCCCTAGAGTTAGCTCTTTCCTCTATACCGGTCTCAATCAACAACATGACCAACTTGGTCTTTCATCTCAATAATTCAACTTCACAATTTAATTCATTCAATTGCCGGTAATAGGATTTTAGCTACCCTCTAGTTCAAAATCTCATTTCATGTCCATAGCTTTTGTGTATTCATGTTCATAAAACCTTTCACAATTCATCAGGATATTTACTTCACTTTCATGTAAAATTTTCATGCATAAGACAAATAAATTCATTTTCTAATTGTCACATTCATAATTCATTCTTTCCATCATCAAATCTCTTTTCAAACTCTTTTAAACAGTACATTTATTTTTTATCAAGAGACAATTTAAAACCTGAGAAATCTAAATAGTCTGGACAGTCGACTCTTAAAGCATAGTCAGTCGACTGTTCAGTGAGGATTTAAAAGACTCAAAAGAAAAATAGTCGGGACAGTCGACTGTTAAAACTTGGCCAGTCAGCTGTTCTGTAAAGATTTAAAAACTCGAAAATAAAAGGATCAGGGCAGTCGACTGTTAAACATGACCAGTCGGCTATTCTGCAATGCTCTAAAACTCGAAAATAAAATGGATAGGGCAGTCGACTGTTAAACATGACCAGTCGGCTGTTCTGCGAGAATTACAACTCGAAGAACTAGATATTCAGGACAGTCGACTATCTACGCCTATTCGGTCGACTGCTCAGCCACGAAATCCGAAAATTTGAATCATTTCTTCTTTCTTTTTGATTAACACACAAATTGTTCATTTCTAGAACTTGGCATAAACTACAAAATGTTCATTTTTCCGATAACTAACATACAGCTTTAGGATTGTTTTTTTACATCAATTACAATAAGCATAGTTTACTACCCAATATGGAGGTTCTTACGATTAACATATTCCTCATAAACACACTTTCTAGAATTTCACTTTTTCCATAATCACAATTTATTTCGATATGGATAAACATTTAGTCTAAATTAGCATGCAAGATCAATATCCATAATATCACAACAACAAACATATCATTCAATCAAGTTCACTTAATTATTTCATACAATTTCACATATGTTCCTTTTTCACCTAAATCATGGTGTCATCAAAGAGCAATATTTTCATCTATTTAGTCTAACATGATTATCACAAAACCTAGCATGGTTCTACTTAGAAGTAGAGAAAATTGCCCACCTTATTATTGAAGAAACGAATGAAAAAAACTCATAAAATGCAAGAAAGTAGTCTTCTCCTCCTAGAATGGATTGCAAATTGTCTCCTCCTCCTTGTGCTTGCTAGGAACCCGAGCTCTCCTTGCTTCCTTGATGATTGGCCGGCCACCTCTAGATTGGAACACACACAATTTTGCACACTCTAATCTTTTGCTCACTATTTTCTCTCAATCTTTTGCTCTCTCTTAATGAATTGTGTAATGTACTAATGAGAAGAATTATAGGGGTATTTATACACTTTTAGGATGAGAATAGATGGCTAGGATTTAATCAAGTAGTTTAGGATCAAGGGCTTAGATGAAATAGGGAGTTGCTATAACATCCCATGATGCAAAGAACCACCTCTTCACCTCATCCACTCTCCCTTTCTCTTGATTCCATCCAGCCTACTCCAAGGGTGTGTTTTGCACACTCTTGTGCATGCACGTATTACCCTAGTGTCCCCCACTCACAAGTTGTACATGCTAATTAATTAATTGTCTATTATTTGAGTCTACACTACAAGTTAGACTTAAATAAAGATTAATTAAATTATATGGGCTCACTAATGGGCCAAGAGACTATGGGCTCTACTAATTTAATTAATTAATTAACTAATGTGGGCTACAAAGGGACAAATTAAGTTTAGGATTAAATTAGGCTTCTAAGAAAATAAATGGGGATTACTCATTCATAAAATATTTTAGGGAAATGCATGCATAAATTTTTACGTGCACAACACGTAAAAAAGAAAAATCAAACAATTCCAAATATAACTAGGATTTGAAAATCCAGGGTGTTACAGGACCCGTTTGCTAGTAGGCTTGAGTTGGCAGAAGCTTGTTGGACTTATTTGACTTGGTGACCATGGAGGAGCGAAATCTGAGGAGATCTGATGGCCCGGATGGGGCCACGTCATTTATACCATATCACTATTGTCTTGTTTTCTTTGACGCAATTAAAGAATCATACAGAACAGGCGACCCAATAAAATTAGTAGGAATGAAATTGTCAACACACAAAATTGTCAGACTCCATATATACAATATGGAACTTTAAACTTCAAGTGGACAGTTGGTATTTGTAAGATATTAAATCATACTTCTACGAAGCTGTTGCTGCTGATTTTGATGTGGGTGCAAACAAATAAATTTGTGGATTGTTTAGGAAACAAATAAGGCAAACCTGTTGACTTTCACCGGACGTTTGACTGGTTCCTTGTCGT
Source organism: Hemerocallis citrina (assembly GCA_017893485.1). Lineage (NCBI taxonomy): Eukaryota > Viridiplantae > Streptophyta > Magnoliopsida > Asparagales > Asphodelaceae > Hemerocallis > Hemerocallis citrina. Next base: position 99,335,778 of record CM030367.1, read on the forward strand.
TTCCGTTAACCTGCAAAAAGTTTGATACACCAGGATGGATCCCAACGACAAACCCTTTGATGCTCAAGTCAATAATCATGAAGATTTTGAAAGAGCATTTATGTGGAAAAAAATTGATTACCTTCCTTATGGTGGGGAGAGAAGGGTATTTATAGTCTCCTTTAGAGACAGTTTAGAGATAATCATTTATCGCTATGTCCCGGTATTTTAGATAAGATATAGAGTTTAAACTCGTTTTATGATAAGAGAGATGGTTTAAACTGCCTCTTAGGGATAATCACGAATTTGAATTACTCTTTAAGTATTTAGGCTAGTTTGTAACGGATTGCTACCCACACCCAAGAGAACAGATCCCACTACAACACAGAAGTTATTCACCGGCGCTTTTTTTGACCTTCACCGGTGGTTTTTTATGCCGGTGAAACATTCACCGTTATTTATAAAAATGCCGGTGCAAATGCCCCCGAATCGAGCGTCGCGGAAAGATAGGCGTATTCACCGGCATTTATACTGGACGCCGGTATATCTTCAAAATACACCAATGGCCAGCCAAACGCCGGTATATGCCAATTTCTGGGTGCCGTTCTTTCCTCCAATATACATTCGCCGGCGGTCACATACCGCCGCTATATATCTTTTCACCGGCGATTGTACAACCGCCGGTGAATGTGTAATATTTACCGGCAGTAAGAGAACACCGGTGTATGCATGTTTCTGAGCGCCCTTCTTTCCCTACTTACAAGCACCGGCGTGTTGTAAAACGCCGCTATAGAGTTATTCACCGGCATTTTGTAAAATGCCGGTGTTTCTTAGGATTGTTGCAACTTACTGGTACACCGGCGTGTGTGGAAACGCCTCTCCAACGAAATTTTCAACTAAACAATTAGATACACCGCCGTTTTATGAAACGCCGGTGTATGCCCGTTTGTTTTTCCTGCTCCAGTTTTCCATTCGATTTCAATTCACAATTTCATACGCCAGTGTATGCCCGTTTGTTTTTCCTGCTTCAGTTTTCCATTCGATTTCAATTCACAATTTCATTTAAAAAAACCTGTAAACTAATTCACAACTGATTCAACCAATTTCAGGGATATTAATGCGCAAATCACAACCAAACACAAGAATTAAAGATAATAAAGTTTCACACGTGTTATATCATCGTCCAAATCCACCGCAAAATTAACACAGTGTCATAATTAACAAATACAAATACAGTAACGAACGTCCCAAATATCCCAACGAAAACTTAAAACAATAATACAAGACATAACAACAGCAAGGAGGACATAACACCAGCAAGGATAGGCCGACTACAGATTCATACCCCTCGAGTAGCTTCAGTTCTGATCATCAGAATTTTCTTCATCTTGGAAACCGCTCTATGAAAAAAAACAATAATTTAGTTCAACAGTAGACCACAATACAGAATATACATATTTTTTAAGCCTGCAAAAAGATTTACCCAATTCATAAATTCTAAGATCAAAGTGCCAATTGCAATTGGAATTGTTAATGATATATAGAGAAGTAAAATAATTATATTGCAGTGCTAAAAAGCTAGTACTTAATTTTGTTTTTGAATATATCTTAAACAGCTAAACAAATGAAAATCAAGTATCTAACTTAAAACCTTTATATTCTGCTCTGATTGGGAATATCCAGTATCTAAAACAGTAAAACAAATGAAAATCCAGTATCTATGCATGTCTTTCATGGATTGTTCAGACAATCCATGAAACTGTCATCGTGGAAGAAAATTAAATATAAGAAAAATAAGAAAAATAAGATTGGGCTCATATCAAGTGTAGTTTTAAGGAACTGTCATCGTGGAAGGAAACCAAATATAGAAGCCAGAAATGGAAACAGAAAATGGTAGAGAATGAGGATACACCAGGCTAACATAGCGGCATTTTTCTCATCTCTCTCTCATCCTTTCTTTCCCTTCAGCACACGCACACAAAGAGACATCAGCAACAACAGCAAGAGCGACAAGAACAATAATATTAATAAATTATTATAAATGAGATGTCTCTATATAGGTTTCTAGATCTCCACTCGAACCCTCTCTTTCTAATCACAACCCAATTAAGAACATAGACGACGGCCACTAAACAATCCAATCACAGCCCAATGAAAATTTTCAGTATATAAGCATATGTTTCACTATTAATTCTTCATCCCAACTAAACCATTGATGTTTGTGGCTACAAAAGAAGCCTGCACAAGGTTTGTTCTCACCCAATTCTTGTACAGATTTGGAGGATTTTGGTATACATACAGCATCCTTAGTTGACACTCAACCCATTTTGGTAAAAAAAATCATGCTAAGATGACAATGAGATGCATGAATTCAGCTTCTTTAACAGTGAAAGAAAATGAAAATTTCCGGTATCTAAGCATATATGTTTCTCTATTAATTCTTCACCCCAACTAAACCATGGATGTTTGTGGCTACAAAAGAAGCCTGCACAAGGTTTGTTCTCACCCAATTCTTGTACAGATTTGGAGGATTTTGGTATACATACAGCATCCTTAGTTGATAGTCAACCCATTTTGGTAAAAAAAAATCATGCTAAGATGACAATGAGATGCATGAATTCAGCTTCTTTAACAGTGAAAGAAAATGAAAATTTTCGGTATCTAAGCATATATGTTTCTCTATTAATTCTTCACCACAACTAAACCATTGATGTTTGTGGCTACAAAAGAAGCCTGCACAAGGTTTGTTCTCACCCAATTCTTGTACAGATTTGGAGGATTTTGGTATATATACAGTATCCTTAGTTGACAGTCAACCCATTTTGGTAAAAAAATCATGCTAAGATGGCAATGAGATGCATGAATTCAGCTTCTTTAACAGTAAAAGAAAATGAAAATTTCCGGTATGTAAGCATATATCTTTCTCTATTAATTCTTCACCCCAACTAAACCATTGATTTTTGTGGCTACAAAAGAAGCCTGCACAAGGTTTGTTCTCACCCACTTCTTGTACAGATTTGGAGGATTTTGGTATACATACAGTATCCTTAGTTGATAGTGAACCCATTAATTTGGTAAAAAAATCATGCTAAGATGGCAATGAGATGCATGAATTCAGCTTCTTTAACAGTGAAAGAAAATGAAAATTTCCAGTATCTAAGCATATATGTTTCTCTATTAATTCTTCACCCAAACTAAACCATTGATGTTTGTGGCTACAAAAGAAGCCTGCACAAGGTTTGTTCTCACCCACTTCTTGTACAGATTTGGAGGATTCTGGTATACATACAGTATCCTTAGTTGACAGTGAACCCATTAATTTGGTAAAAAAATCATGCTAAGATGGCAATGAGATGTATGAATTCAGCTTCTTTAACAGTGAAAGAAAATGAAAATTTCCGGTGTCTAAGCATATATGTTTCTCTATTAATTCTTCACCCCAACTAAACCATTGATGTTTGTGGCTACAAAAGAAGCCTGCACAAGGTTTGTTCTCACCCAATTCTTGTACAGATTTGGAGGATTTTGGTATATATACAGTATCCTTAGTTGACAGTCAACCCATTTTGGTAAAAAAATCATGCTAAGATGGCAATGAGATGCATGAATTCAGCTTCTTTAACAGTAAAAGAAAATGAAAATTTCCGGTATGTAAGCATATATGTTTCTCTATTAATTCTTCACCCTAACTAAACCATTGATTTTTGTGGCTACAAAAGAAGCCTGCACAAGGTTTGTTCTCACCCACTTCTTGTACAGATTTGGAGGATTTTGGTATACATACAGTATCCTTAGTTGATAGTGAACCCATTAATTTGGTAAAAAATCATGCTAAGATGGCAATGAGATGCATGAATTCAGCTTCTTTAACAGTGAAAGAAAATGAAAATTTCCAGTATCTAAGCATATATGTTTCTCTATTAATTCTTCACCCAAACTAAACCATTGATGTTTGTGGCTACAAAAGAAGCCTGCACAAGGTTTGTTCTCACCCACTTCTTGTACAGATTTGGAGGATTCTGATATACATACAGTATCCTTAGTTGACAGTGAACCCATTAATTTGGTAAAAAAATCATGCTAAGATGGCAATGAGATGCATGAATTCAGCTTCTTTAACAGTGAAAGAAAATGAAAATTTCCGGTATGTAAGCATATATGTTTCTCTATTAATTCTTCACCCCAACTAAACCATTGATTTTTGTGGCTACAAAAGAAGCCTGCACAAGGTTTGTTCTCACCCACTTCTTGTACAGATTTGGAGAAACATATATGCTTAGATACTGCAAATGTATCAGTGTTTGTGAGTATGCAGTGGGGTGCAGCTATGATCACTAGTTGGATCACTAAAACTCCCAATTTTATTGAAGAACAATAAGAATAGGGCTCATATCAAGTGTAGTTTTACGGAACTGTCATTGTGGAAGGAAACCAATTTAATATAGAAGCCATAAATGGAGCCAGAAAGAGGAATGGTAGAGAATGAGGATACACCAGGCTAACATAGCGGCATTTTCCTCAACTCTCTCTCATCCCTTCTTTCTCTTCAACACACGCACACAAAGAGACATCAACAACAATAGCAAGAGGGGGTTGGTCCAACAATAATAATAGATTATAATAAACGAGATGTCTCTATATAGGTTTCTAGATCTCCACTCGAGCCCTTTCTTTCTAATACAGCCCAGTTAAGAAACATAGACGACAGCCACTAGACGACAGCCACAATGCAGACTCACAAACACTAATACGTGTCTTTCATGCATTCAAAATTATAATTTCTTCAAAATTACCAATTTAAAGACTTACCGGTGGTGGGACTTGAGATTGCTGCCCTATTAACTGGGCCATTTGTTCTTGGAGGAGTGCCACTTGTGCCTTTAATGAAGTCATCTCCTCGTCTCGAGACCCACTTGAAGTAGATTCACTCTGCCCGAATAACCGCGAGGGGGTTGGGCCTAGCCCCATACCACAGACACGTCCACGCCTCTCCTTTCCCCTAACTGCGGTCAAGGCAAGTCACTGGCGGGTACGAAAATCTGTGGATGCCGTCGTGGGGTCAGAATCTGAAGCAGAAGAGATTTCACCAAACTTTTTCCGAGCGCTAGTCTGTAAAAGGACATAACAATCAGAGTTAAAAGCAGATGAGATTTCGACAAATTATTAGCCATTTACAAAAACAGCAAGAGATCATCAAAAAGTAAATGCAACTGAAGATATATATAAACAATAACATTGCTATAGCCTATATATAGTAGTAAATTTCTAATTACCACAATCCGTTCTGCCTCACGACTCGCATACGTCCCATCCTTCGACTTGTGGGTGGCATCGAAAAAATCTATGTCGCCAAACTCCGTAGGACCCCCCAAATCTTCTTCCTATATATTAGTAAGATGAAATGCTTATAAACAAATAACTGTAAGTCAAAAATATTCAATTTGATTGCGCTTACCATTTCTTCCCGAACCAGAGCAAAGCTCTGTGTACCAGCAGTGTGCAACACTAGCTGCTTTGACCTACTGGCAACACCCACCTCCGCCCTTTTCTGTACATGCCACAATGAAGTTAACAAAAAATTTAATTAGAGTAGCCATACAACCACAAAGTCATTAAATTTTGGTTAGTAATGTAAATACCTGACCGACCGCCGAACACCAGTAATGCACAAGAAATTGTCAATCTGAAGGCTCCACATTCGGTGGCACAGCCCCTGCATTATCCGCCTCTGTAAGGTCTTTGTCATAAAACTTAGCCTTCAAGTCACTCTTGTAGTCCCTCCACTTTTTGGAGAGTGACTTTTCAACCCAAGGCGTAAGGGAGTCCGAGAACGAGAAGTATTGCTGCAAAATTTATGAAGTTTAAAAAATGATAACTGAATTGCATAAACCGAATACCCATCACTAAAAATACATATTTCAATAACATATTTGAGCCTACCAATTATTTATTTTAGATGAGAAATACCTTGATTGTTGTAATTGCAGTTGCCTTTGTCGTGGTTGGCACCTTCGGCCAACTCTCGTACGACAAAGAAATTATCCGTGGGTTCCTTGCTATTTCCCCAATAAAGGATGAGAATTTGCTTGCATTATCACCAACCGGTTGCCCGACACCATTTTCCTCCACCACAATCCTTTCGTCATTATTAAGTTTCCATATGCCTGGTATCTTAGTTCGCCCTCGATGTTTTTTGATAGTGGGCCGCGTGCTACCCTTCCCCTCCTCTGTTTGATTGCCACTATTAGATAGTGGCTGCTCATCCCCATGGCTTTCGTTGCCATCATTTACGTTTATCCGTTTTCCACACCTAGGCATCTTGTACCTATCAAAGATTCAATAAATTCATTAGAGGAGCAAAATTAATCAACCCATTTTGGTAAAAAAATCATGCTTAGATGACAATCAGATGCATGAGTTCAGCATCTTTGACAGTGAAAGAAAATGAAAATTTCCAGTATATAAGAATATATGTTTCTCTATTAATTGTTCATCCCAACTAAATCATGATGTTTGTGGCTACAAAAGAAGCTTGCACAAGGTTTGTTCTCACCCACTTCTTGTACAGATTTGGAGGATTTTGGTATACATACAGTATCCTTAGTTGACAGTGAACCCATTAATTTGGTAAAAAAATCATGCTAAGATGGCAATGAGATGCATGAATTCAGCTTCTTTAACAGTAAAAGAAAATGAAAATTTCCGGTATCTAAGCATATATGTTTCTCCTAATTAATTCTTCATCCCAACTAAACCATTGATGTTTGTGGCTACAAAAGAAGCCTGCACAAGGTTTGTTCTCACCCAATTCTTGTACAGATTTGGAGGATTTTGGTATACATACAACATCCTTAGTTGACAGTGAACCCATTAATTTGGTAAAAAAATCATGCTAAGATGACAATCAGATGCATGAATTCAGCTTCTTTAACAGTGAAAGAAAATGAAAATTTCCAGTATCTAAGCATATATGTTTCTCTATTAATTCTTCATCCCAACTAAACCATTGATGTTTGTGGCTACAAAAGAAGCCTGCACAAGGTTTGTTCTCGCCCAATTCTTGTACAGATTTGGAGGATTTTGGTATACATACAGCATCCTTAGTTGACAGTCAACCCATTTTGGTAAAAAAATCATGCTAAGATGACAATGAGATGCATGAATTCAGCTTCTTTAACAGTGAAAGAAAACGAAAATTTCCAGTATCTAAGCATATATGTTTCTCTATTAATTCTTCACCCCAACTAAACCATTGATGTTTGTGGCTACAAAAGAAGCCTGCACAAGGTTTGTTCTCACCCAATTCTTGTACAGATTTGGAGGATTTTGGTATACATACAGTATCCTTAGTTGACAGTGAACCCATTTTGGTAAAAAAATCATGCTAAGATGGCAATGAGATGCATGAATTCATCTTCTTTAACAGTAAAAGAAAATGAAAATTTGCGGTATCTAAGCATATATGTTTCTCTATTAATTCTTCATCCCAACTAAGCCATTGATGTTTGTGGCTACAAAAGAAGCCTGCACAAGGTTTGTTCTCACCCAATTCTTGTACTGATTTGGAGGATTTTGGTATACAGCTAGCATCCTTAGTTGACAGTGTACCCATTTTGGTAAAAAAATCATGCTAAGATGACAATCAGATGCATGAATTCAGCATCTTTGACAGTGAAAAGAAGAGAAATCAAGAGAAATTACCGAAGAGAGAGAGGAGGGCGACGAGCGGGGCGATGAGCGGTGGCGTAGGAGATAGAGAGAGAGCGGGGCGACGAGCGGTGGTTTTCGATCGCAAATTCACCGCAAAATAGAGAGAGGGAGGAAGGAAATCGAATTGGGCTGTCGAAGATGACGAAGGGACGGAGGCGAAGCGCGCGAAATAGAGAGAGGGAGGAGGAAAACGAAGGCGTGAAAATTGGATTTGGGAAATTAGCGAGCAAAATGTTAGGGTACGCTGAGATTTATCTCAGTTAATTCACCAGCATTTTAAATTACAAACACCGGTGAATGTATCTGTATATTCCCCGGCGTGTGTTATTAAAATGCCGGTGAATAATACCCTTCACCGGCGTTGCTAAATAAAATGGCGAATATCATGATTCACCGGCGTTTTATAGAGGCTGCCGGTGTATAACCATTCAATCTGACGCCCTATTCCTGGTCCCTCCCTACCCCGGCACGAATGGTAAAATGCCGGGGAATATACGCCGGTAAATCGCACATGTGTTGTAGTGTCCATTCTCGATTTACTGGGATTTGAAGAAAGACCTAGTTCCCATTTCGGACCCATTTGTGGTGGAAAATACTGTTTTACCCTTAAGAGCTTTAAGATTCGTGCCAGGTTTGAACAGTCTCGATTTAATCCCATTTTTAGCCATATCACGAGCCCTCCACTCCCGAAGACTGAGTTTAACAACATTTGGGAAGTAGTTTTCTTGTTTTAATGGTATGCGGGATTTTATCGGAGTTCTTTTGGAGCTTTAGAATCGCCCACGGGGCTTAACAGCGTTCATTTGAGCCTGCCTTGTATTCAAACATGTTGGTGGGATCTTTAGGATTTTCCATTGATTTTTTCTAATTTTTTAATCATTTTTCGAATCATTCATTCAATTTTGCGAAGCAACAATCTATTTTCAAAAAGCATCAATTAATCATTCCAATTAATAATTATTTTTCGAGGAGTTCAAAAATATTTTTTCCAAATTGATAATTATTTTTTAGAATTTTAAATTAATTTTTTGAATTTTTAATTATTTTTTGCAATTTTTGAAAAATTAATTCAAATTAATAATAAAAATAAAAGAATTAATCAATTAATTACCGACGTGGCGTGATCTGGAGAGTCGATCACATCGGCGGCATGATTTTCTGAACGATCAGATGCTGACCTGAGGCTAGCTGACGTGGCTCGATCTGGGCGTTCTGATTGTGGGCACGCATTGGGAGGCAAACATGTCACGCCCCTGCTTCCCAAAAAGAATACGGAATACGGATACGCCACTTAACCCAGCGAATGATTTGCATCATCCATAAGCTGTTCAGGAATCTTTACAACATCTCACAATATAATCAGAGTCAGAAGAAAAAAAGTCAACCTCACATATGCAAAATTGAATTAATAAACCAACAGAATTTACTTGAAACAAAATGTATTAATCTCAAATAAATCAGATATGGATAAGACAAAATCCTAGGTCACATCGCCCAAAATAAAAAGTAATTATCCAAGTGCTCAAAATACGTTATTCAAAGCAACAATAATTGCAATACTAATAAGCAAGAATCCAGCACTAATATCTCATTTCGCCAATACCATCGGGCAGCTGACCATCCCGATTTGCAATTAATAATTGCAGGAGAAGAAAAGAGAAAACAAGTACCCGTCAATGCAAGTTACGGACCACTTATAATGTAGGATACAAGTACATGGGAAAGGTAAACAAATAGCATGGAATAATGCATCAACAGTAATAACTAGCATGAATCAGTAAAACAAAGTCAACTAGCATGGTATACTAACTGTACAAATGAATGTGTCAAGTATAGTGTCATATGGCAACTAATAGTGTCCAGTAATAGTAAACTGAGTATATCAGTGTAACAGTATAACAGTATCAGTCTAACAGTATCAGTCTTATGTTCTTACAGTCTTGTATGTATTACTAGCTAGGTAGCACTTCATGCACCCCAAAATATAACACATGATTGCTACAACAAATAGTTTCTCTTTTAGATTTTATAGTGGACCATAATGGGGCAGTGTACTCAGGTATCAGTAACAGTAGCAGTAGCAGTAAAAGTAACAGTAACTGTAGCAGTAAAAGTAACAGTAACAGTATGGAACACTAGTTTCCTTCCAAGTACACGTTTCCATATTTTCCATTACTCACTACAACACATGTGCGATTTACCGGCGTATATTTCCCGGCGTTTTACCATTCGCGCCGGGGTAGGGAGTGACCAGGAATGGGACGTCAGATTGGATGGTTATACACCGACGGCCTCTATAAAATACCGGGGAAACATTATATTCACCGACGTTACATTTAGAAACGCCGGTGAAGGGTATTATTCACCGGGGATTATATAGATACATTCATCGGCGTTTATAATTGCAAACGCCAGTGAATTAACTGAGATAAATCCCCGCGAACCCTAACATTTCGCTCGCTAATTTCCCAAATCCAATTTGGCCGCCTTCGTTTTCCCTCCTCCCTCTCTCTATTTCGCGCGCTTCGCCTCCGTCCCTTCGTCATCTTCGACAGCCCAATTCAATTTCCCTCCTCCCTCTCTCTATTTCGCGGTGAATTTGCGATCGAAAACCACCGCTCGTCGCACTGCTCTCGCTCTATCTCCTACGCCACCGCTCATCGCCCTGCTCGTCGCCCCCCTCTCTCTCTTCGGTAATTTCTCTTGATTTCTCTCATTTTCACTGTCAAAGATGCTGAATTCATGCATCTGATTGTCATCTTAGCATGATTTTTTTACCAAATGGGTTCACTGTCAACTAAGGATGCTAGCTGTATACCAAAATCCTCCAAATCTGTACAAGAATTGGGCGGAACAAACCTTGTGCAGGTTTCTTTTGTAGCCACAAACATCAATGGTTTAGTTGGGATGAAGAATTAATAGAGAAACATATATGCTTAAATACTGAAAATTTTCATTTTCTTTCACTATCAAAGATGTTGAATTCATGCATCTGATTGTCATCTTAGCATGATTTTTTTTACCAACATGATTTGACTGTCAACTAAGGATGTTGTATGTATACCAAAATCCTCCAAATCTGTACAAGAAGTGGGTGAGAACAAACCTTGTGCAGGTTTCTTTTGTAGCCACAAACATCATGATTTAGTTGGGATGAAGAATTAATAGAGAAACATATATGCTTATATACTGGAAATTTTCATCTTCTTTCACTGTTAAAGAAGCTGAATTCATGCATCTGATTGTCATCTTAGCATGATTTTTTTTACCAAAATGGGTTGATTAATTTTGCTCCTCTAATGAATTTATTGAATCTTTGACAGGTATAAGATGCCTAGGCGTGGAAAACGGATAAACATAAATGATGGCAACGAAAGTCATGGGGATGAGCAGCCACTATATAATAGTGGCAGTCAAACAGAGGAGGGGGGAGGGTAGCATGCCGCCCACTATCAAAAAACATCGAGGGCAAACTAAGATGCCGGGCATATGGAAACTTAATAATGACGAAAGAATTGTGGTGGAGGAAGACAGTGTCGGGAAACCGGTTGGTGATAATGCAAGCAAATTGTCATCCTTTATTGGGGTAATAGCAAGGAACCCACAGATAATTCCTTTGTTGTACGAGAGTTGGCCGAAGGTGCCAACCACGACAAAGGCAACTGCAATTACAACAATCAAGGTATTTTCCATCTAAAATAAATAATTGGTAGGCTCAAATATGTTATTGAAATATGTATTTTTGGTGATGGGTATTCGGTTTATGCAATTCAGTTATCATTTGTTAAACTTCATAAATTTTGCAGCAATACTTCTCGTTCTCGGACTCCCTTACGCCTTGGGTTGAAAAGTCACTCTCCAAAAAGTGGAGGGACTACAAGAGTGACTTGAAGGCTAGGTTTTTTGACAAAGACCTCACAGAGGCGGATAATGCAGGGGCTGTGCCACCGAATGTGGAGCCTTCATATTGGTAATTTCTTGTGCATTACTGGTGTTCGGCAGTCGGTCAGGTATTTACATTACTAACCAAAATTTAATGACTTTGTGATTATATGGTTACTCTAATTAAATTTTTTGTTAACTTCAATGTGGCATGTACAGAAAAGGGCGGAGGTGGGTGTTACCAGTAGGTCAAAGCAGCTAGTGTTGCACACTGCTGGTACACAGAGCTTTGCTCTGGTTCGGGAAGAATTGGTAAGCGCAATCAAATTGAACATTTTTGACTTACAGTTATTTTTTTATAAGCATTTCATCTTACGAATATATAGGAAGAAGATTTAGGGGGTCCTGCGGAGTTTGGCGACATAGATTTTTTCGATGCCACCCACAAGTCGAAGGATGAGACGTATGCGAGTCCTGAGACAGAACGGATTGTGGTAATTAGAAATTTACTACTATATATAGGCTATAGCAATGTTATTGTTTATATATATCTTCAGTTGCGTTAACTTTTTGATGATCTCTTGCTGTTTTTGTAAATGGCTAATAATTTGTCGAAATCTCATCTACTTTTAACTCTGATTGTTATGTCCTTTTACAGACTAACGCTCGAAAAAAGTTTGGTGAAATCTCTTCCGCTTCAGATTCTGACCCCACGACGGCATCCACAAATTTCCGTACCCGCCAGCGACTTGCCTTGACCGCAGTTAGGGGAAAGGAGAGGCATGGACGTGTCCGTGGTATGGGGCTAGGCCCACCCCCCCCCGCAGTTATTCGGGCGAAGTGAATCTGCTTCAAGTGGGTCTCGGGACGAGGAGATGACTTCATTAAAGGCACAAGTGGCACTCCTCCAAGAACAAATGGCCCAGTTAATATGGCACCAATCTCAAGTCCCACAACCAGTAAGTCTTTAAATTGGTAATTTTGAAGAGATTATAATTTTGAATGCATGAAAGACATGTATTAGTGTTTGTGAGTCTGCATTGTGGCTGTCGTCTAGTGGCTGTCGTCTATGTTTCTTAATTGGGCTGTGATTAGAAAGAAAGGGCTCGAGTGGAGATCTGGAAACCCATATAGAGACATCTCGTTTATTATAATCTATTATTTTTGTTGGACCCACTGCCTCTTGCTGTTGTTGCTGATGTCTCTTTGTGTGCGTGTGTTGAAGAGAAAGAAGGGATGAGAGAGAGTTGAGGAAAATGCCGCTATGTTAGCCTGGTGTATCCTCATTCTCCACCATTCCTCTTTCTGGCTCCATTTATGGCTTCTATATTAAATTGGTTTCCTTCCACAATAACAGTTCCGTAAAACTACACTTGATATGAGCCATGTTCTTATTGTTCTTCAATAAAATTGGGAGTTTTGGTGATCCAACTAGTGGTCATAGCTGCACCTCACTGCATACTCACAAACACTAATACGTTTGCAGTATCTAAGCATATATGTTTCTCTATTAATTCTTCATCCCAACTAAATCATTGATGTTTGTGGCTACAAAAGAAACCAGCACAAGGTTTGTTCTGACCAATTCTTGTACAGATTTTGGGAATTCTGAAGTTTTTAGATCCAGGATCACAAATTTTGATTGGGCTGTGATTGGATTGTTTAGTGACTGTCAACAAGTGTTCTTAATTGGGCTGTGATTAGAAAGATACGAGTTGCAGTGGAGATCTGGAAACCCATATAGAGACATCTCGTTCATAATAATTTATTATTATTGCAGTTCTTGTCGCTCTTGCTGTTGTTGCTGATGTCTCTTTATGTGTGTTTGCTGAAGAGAAAGCAGGGATGAGAGAGAGTTGAGGAAAATGCCGCTATGTTAGGCTGGTGTATCCTCATTCTCTACCATTCCTCTTTCTGGCTTCTATATTTGGTTTCCTTCCACGATGACAGTTCCTTAAAACTACACTTGATATGAGCCCTATTCTTATTTTTCTTCAATAAAAATGGGAGTTTTGGTTATCCAACAAACATGTACCCACATACTTCCAAATGGCATTTTCTTTAGAAAGTCGGGCTCCAAAGAATCGATCTATGACTAGAATCTCCATTCAAAGCCCAATCAAAATTTTTCATCCTGGGTCTAAAATCTTCTTTGAGCCACAAACATCAATGGTTTAGTTGGGATGAAGAATTAATAGAGAAACATATATGCTTATATACTGGAAATTTTCATTTTCTTTCACTGTTAAAGAAGCTGAATTCATGCATCTGATTGTCACCTTAGCATGATTTTTTTACCAAAATAGGTTAACTGTCAACTAAGGATGCTGTATGTATACCAAAATCCTCCAAATTAATCTGTACAAGAATTGGGTGAGCACAAACCTTGTGCAGGCTTCTTTTGGAGCCACAAACATGAATGATTTAGTTGGGATGAAGAATTAATAGAGAAACATATATGCTTATATACTGGAAATTTTCATTTTCTTTCACTGTTAAAACTGTTAAAGAAGCTGAATTCATGCATCTGATTGTCACCTTAGCATGATTTTTTTACCAAAATAGGTTAACTGTCAACTAAGGATGTTGTATGTATACCAAAATCCTCCAAATTAATCTGTACAAGAATTGGGTGAGAACAAACCTTGTGCAGGCTTCTTTTGGAGCCACAAACATGAATGATTTAGTTGGGATGAATAATTAATAGAGAAACATGTATGCTTATATACTGGAAATTTTCATTTTCTTTTACTGTTAAAGAAGCTGAATTCATGCATCTGATTGCCATCTTAGCATGATTTTTTTACCAAAATGGGTTCACTGTCAACTAAGGATACTGTATGTATACCAAAATCCTCCAAATCTGTACAAGAAGTGGGTGAGAACAAACCTTGTGCAGGCTTCTTTTGTAGCCACAAACATCATGATTTAGTTGGGATGAAGAATTAATAGAGAAACATATATGCTTAGATGCTGGAAATTTTCATTTTGTTTCACTGTTAAAGAAGCTGAATTCATGCATCTGATTGCCATCTTAGCATGATTTTTTTACCAAAATGGGTTAACTGTCAACTAAGGATGTTGTATGTATACCAAAATCCTCCAAATTAATCTGTACAAGAATTGGGTGAGAACAAACCTTGTGCAGGCTTCTTTTGTAGCCACAAACATCATGATTTAGTTGGGATGAAGAATTAATAGAGAAACATATTTGCTTAGATACCGGAAATTTTTATTTTCTTTTACTGTTAAAGAAGCTGAATTCATGCATCTTATTGTCATCTTAGCATGATTTTTTTACCAAAATGGGTTAACTGTCAACTAAGGATGCTGTATGTATACCGAAATCCTCCAAATTAATCTGTACAAGAATTGGGTGAGAACAAACCTTGTGCAAGTTTTTTTTTGTTGCCACAAACATCATGATTTAGTTGGGATGAGGAATTAATAGAGAAACATATATGCTTATATACTGGAAATTTTCATTGGGCTGTGATTGGATTGTTTAGTGGCCGTCATCTATGTTCTTAATTAGGTTGTGATTAGAAAGAGAGGGCTCGAGTGGAGATCTGGAAACCCATATAGAGACATCTCGTTTATAATAATTTATTATTATTATTGTTCTTGTCGCTCTTGCTGTTGTTGCTGATGTCTTTTTGTGTGCGTGTGCTGAAGGGAAAGAAGGGATGAGAGAGAGATGAGGAAAATGCCGCTATGTTAGCCTAGTGTATCCTCATTCTCTACCATTTTCTGTTTCCATTTCTGGCTTCTATATTTGGTTTCCTTCCACGATGACAGTTCCTTAAAACTACACTTGATATGAGCCCCTTCTTATTTTTCTTATTTTTCTTATATTTGATTTCCTTCCACGATGACAGTTTCATGGATTGTCTGAACAATCCACGAAAGACATGCTTAGATACTAGATTTTCATTTGTTTTATTGTTTTAGATACTGGATATTCCCAATCAGAGCATAATATAAAGGTTTTAAGTTAGATACTTGATTTTCATTTGTTTGGCTGTTTTAGATATATTCAAAAACAAAATTAAGTACTAGCTTTTTAGCACTGCAATTTAATTATTTTACCTCTTTATATATCATTAACAATTCCAATTGCAATTGGCACTTTGATCTTAGAATTTATGAATTGGGTAGATCTTTTTGTAAGCTTAAAAAATATGTATATTCTGTATTGTGGTCTACTGTTGAACTAAATTATTGTTTTTTTTTCTTCTTAGAGCGGTTTCCAAGATGAAGGAAATTCTGATGATCAGAACTGAAGCTACTCGAGGGGTATGAATCTGTGGTCGGCCTATCCTTGCTGTTGTTATGTCCTCCTTGCTGTTGTTATGTCTTGTATTGTTGTTTTAAGTTTTCGTTGGGATATTTGGGATGTTCGTTACTGTATTTGTATTTGTTAATTATGACACTGTGTTAATTTTGCGGTGGATTTGGACGATGATATAACACGTGTGAACTTTATTATCTTTAATTCTTGTGTTTGGTTGTGATTTGCGCGTTAATATGCCTGAAATTGGTTGAATCAGTTGTGAATTAGTTTACAGGTTTTTTTAAATGAAATGGTGAATTGAAATCGAATGGAAAACTGAAGCAGGAAAAACAAACGGGCATACACTGGCGTATGAAATTGTGAATTGAAATCGAATGGAAAACTGGAGCAAGAAAAACAAACGGGCATACACCGGCATTTCATAAAACACCGGTGTATCTAATTGTTTAGTTGAAAATTTCGTTAGAGAGGCGTTTCCACACACGCCGGTGTACCCATAAGTTGCAACAGTCCTAAGAAACACCGGCGTTTTATAAAATGCTGGTGCATAACTCTATAGCGGCGTTTTACGATACGCCGGTGCTTGTAAGTAGGGAAAGAAGGGCGCTCAGAAACAAGCATAAACCGGCGTTCTATGACCGCCGGTAAATATTACACATTCACCGGCATTTGTACAATCGCCGGTGAAAAGATATATACCGGCGGTATGTGACCGCCGGTGAATGTATATTGGGGGAAAGAACGGCACCCAGAAATTGCCATATACCGGCGTTTGTCTGGCCGCTGGTGTATTTTGAAGATATACCGGCGTCCAGTATAAACGCCGGTGAATACGCCTATCTTTCCGCGACGCTCGATTCGGCGGCATTTGCACCGGTGTTTTTATAAACGCCGGTGAAACACCGGCGTAAAAAACCGCCGGTGAAGGTCTAAAAAAACGCCGGCGAATAGCTTTTGTGTTGTAGTGACTAGATCTTCCCTTAAGAAACCCCGACTTGGTTGCTTTTATTATGGTTATCACAGACATGATAGTACATGAAATAGTGTCAAACTAACATGGTATAATCAGTATTAGGTTCAGGGAAACAAATAAATATGCATAGATGATATACGGTCACATAAACGAGCAAAACACTGTATGTTCATATTCAGGACAGCATGACAGTACAGTACTAAAACAGTGATTCCCGTTACTACAGAAATCCAAATTTGAATCTGTTGAAGAATCTAGAAAATAGAATTCCACACGAATCCAGCGATTATATATAAGCCATATAGTATTTCTTAAAATCATAACTCAAAACTGATTTGAATCCAGAAAATACGTTTAGCCAGAAATCAGTAAATCGTATTCATTGATAGGAAAACAGCATTAAAACTTCTCAAATAAATCCAGAAAAAATCTGGGGTAATCCCCTATATGTCTAGTATCAGAATATAAAGTTTCGTAATATTCTGATAAAATTAGTTCAGTAAAAAAAAATCAGAAAATATCAAGAAACGATAGTTTGGCAAATCTGGAATTCCCAACACTTCTGTACGAAAACTGTAATATCTCGCAAATCGTGAAACGAAATCCAAACCGTCAAAGGGAGATGAAAATAGAAAAATTAAGGTAACTTTAATATTTCATAATTATTTTCCATACAGTAAAAGAAAATATGGTGAAAATACGATTCTTTACAGAAAAGCGAGCAAAATACAGCAAGTATAGCTTTCATTAACAAGCATGAAACGACATATAAAACTCATCAATAAAATCCACCAAAATTTTGGATAATCTCTAGATAGATATAGAAATACTGTGCAAAGGTTCAGAGAAAAATAATATAATTAGGACTAGTATCAAAATAGTTTAATCATGAAAATCATCAAGAAACGAATTCTGGAAATAGAATACACCTCTGTAGTAAAATAGCCATAACTCACTCATAAGAAAACGAAATCGATCGAGGTCAGAGAGTTTGGGAAGAAAACGGATTTCTCTACAATTCATGTCTAATACAAAAAATAAGATTCTTACCTTAATATGGTCTAAAATACAAATCAAAACTGATCACTGACAATATACATAATTTTCTTTAAAAACAAAACCAACATAGATCATATTAAACTCGTTCCAATCACAATCAAACATGGTATAGAGTCTACTAAGTGTCCAAACATCATGAAATAGAGTATATAACATATTCACAACCATCATATCACATGGATCTCATCAAATACATAATTTTACCTAATTATCTCACATATATGAATAGATCAAGAACGATCAAACCTAGTCGTTTTCATGTCGATTTTTGTGTCGTGAGGCAATTATGGTCAAATAGCACTATAGAGACAAAACCCATAAAAAATAACACACACACGAGTTGTCTCTAGAACCCAACTACACTATAAGCAGTATTTTTGACTTGTATCATATAAAGGAATTTGAGTACAAGTTACTTGCCTTAACTGAAGACAAAACGAACACCGAGAATAACAGGAACGGATCCCGGCAACGAACAATCCCATGAATGAAAATCCACGAATTAACTCCAACTCGCACGTGCAAAACTCCAACATGCACAAACTTGCAAAGCAAGAGAGAGAGAGAAAGCAATGGGGTCGGGGCATCGGCTGGCCACTGCTGGTCGACGACGGAAGGATAGAGAGAGATAGGTAATGGAAGATGGAGGTGCTCGGGTGTAATGGAGGTCGACAATGGATAGGGGTGGTCGGCGCTGCTGGTTGGCGTCGGGATTGGGGTGCAGGTGGTAGGAGGGCAGGTCGGGGGTGTCGGGCTGTGCGGCGCAAGGGCAGGGAAGAGAGGGAGGAGGCCGAGGTATTGAAGTAGGGTTATGGTTTTAATGTGATGATTTTATTTAGGGTTTGAGTTTAGGATTCAGTATGAGAGGGGTATTGGGTTAATGGGTTGTGGGTAGATTAGGAGTAGTAGTAGGATTAGTCTAATAGGATTTGATTAGGATCAATGTGTATAGGATTTCAAATAGGATTGTGGATTTAATTTGGCATTGGTAATCAATTAGGGATCAAACAAAAGGATTAGGAATAGGATGAGCAACCAAATCACCATGAGCTCCCAAAGATACAAATAAAGATAGCAAGGCACAAATGAAGAGAGAAAATGACAACAATGATCAAGAACAAATCAAGGAACCGAAAATAAATCACAAAAGATCAAGATTAAGCTAAAAATAAATATATATTGAAAACAACTCTCATATACGGTCCAGAAAAAATACAAGAGAGTATAAATATTCAAGAAGGAAGAAAAAATACATCAAAAATACGAAAAACGAAAAAAAACAGGGGTTACAAAATATTTTTCCCTCAAGCGAGGGTCGGTGGCAAGAGCGCTCGGCACAAGTTGCCGAACCCCTTGGGTACCTCGACAGGCTAACACGTGGCGTGGTGGTGGTCGATGTCAAGGAGGCTCGCCAGAGCTGCCGAAGTTCATTGAGACTTCGAGGAAGCGACACGTGGCGTCGTTGACCGTTGATCGTTGACCAGTCAATGCCATTTCTCGCATTTGGATGTCGGTGGCAAGAATGCTCGGCACATGTTTCCGAAGTCTAGGAAGACTTTGAGAGGGAGACACTTGGCGTCGTTGACCGTTGATCGTTGACCAGTCAACGCCATTTCTCGCATTTTGACATCGATGGCAAGAATGCTCGGCACATGTTGCCGAAGTCTAGGAAGACTTCGAGAGGGCGAGCACATGGCGTCGTTGACTGTTGACCGTAGACCAATCAAATGTCTCGGTTTGCCCCGCTCTTCTTGTCGTCTTGCGGTAAATGGGCCTAGCCTTTGCGCTCATGGGGGCCTTTTAACCTTAGTGAATGTGCCAACGACTTATCTCCCTATAAATCTCCTCCTCCACCCCTCATTTTCTCACTCTCTAAATTTTTACCCAGCGATTTTTTACTGTCTAACGGAAGCTTCCGGCAAAATTTTCTGCCTCCAGTGATCTTTTCCGGCCATTGCCGTCAAATCAAGGTAATTTTAGATAACTTAGCTTGCTTTTTAGAGAATGTCTATCGTTCCTTTGAGGCAGGAGACCTCTCCCATCTTCGACCTTGAGTCGACCACTAGTCAAGTTCCTGCAATCGACAAGGGTAAGGCCATGGTAGGGTCTTCTTCGGCGGTCATGGAGACTATTTTCGAGATGGTGCGAAGAATGGGAGAGTTCAGCAGGTTACCCGGGCCCCTGACTAGGCTCCATAGAGTTCGGGATCTTCCGGATGACTTGGTAGAACGTATCGTGTACAGTCTAGGATGGAGCTTCGAGGAGAACGCAGCTCGAGAGACTTCGG
Organism: Hemerocallis citrina; assembly: GCA_017893485.1. Lineage (NCBI taxonomy): Eukaryota > Viridiplantae > Streptophyta > Magnoliopsida > Asparagales > Asphodelaceae > Hemerocallis > Hemerocallis citrina. The sequence continues at coordinate 99,355,962 of CM030367.1, forward strand.
AGGCCGACGACACCATCTCTATTCTCTCCGAAATGGACCTAACATTGACCCGGGAGTGCTTCAGATCCCAAGCGAATTTGACCTAATGTTGCTAGGACCCGGTATGAGGGCCAACTCGCCGATGCCAGTAGACATGTGTTTTTGGCCCGTCGATGCCTTCTTAGTCGGTGTTCGATTACCTCTTCATCCATTTATTTTCGAAGTCCTACGATGGTACCGGATCAGCCCGATTCAGTATATGCCGAACGTGTGGAGGCTAATCAACTGGTTCATCCTTCATTGCCAAGCCGTGGGTTTCGAGCCTCGATTGAGTGTGCTGCGAACGGTATACTGGGTACACCAGCAGTACAAGTCAGAGTTTAGGTTCTACTTATCTCCGAGGCATGGTGCAAAGCTCGTCAGCTGCCCTGACTCAATCAAAAATTAGAGGGATAAGTACTTTCTTATCCGAAGTCGAGAACCTTGGGTCATCCCAACTACTTGGGTCGAGGAAATTTCGAAGAGGGTGAAGGAGAGCCCAGTTCTTAGCCCCGAGGAGGATGAGATGGTCCAGACACTCCTTGATCGACCGAAGTTCGATTGGAAGGACTTGACTGAGGAGGCGCTCTTCAGGGGGGGGGGATCTCAGCCTTATAAACCCCAATACGCTTTTTATCATTTTAGCTCGGCGTGACTCATATATATAGATATATTTTTTAACTGTCGAATTTTATTTGCCCTTAACCTCGGCAATTTCCACCGTTGCAGAATCGATGGACTTTGACGAGATGCTAGTGGAGCATGGCGTTTTGGGCAGCAAGGCCCCTAAGAAGAGGAAGAGAGTGGCCAGCAAGGTTTCTTTGGATATTGCCCCCCTGAAGGCATTCTGGGTAGAAAGGTTTCTTCGCCGAAGCCGAAGTTTTTTGTCGCCACTGTAGAGCAGTCCTCAAAGGCGGTTGCAGTGGTCCAGCAGCCAGAGGCTTCCGTGACACCGTCGGTCTTTATGGACACGGGGGCCTTCCCCATATCGGCTGCCTTGGGCTTGGAGGCACCTCCCCTAACTGCCGAAGTCGAGGAGTTCCTAATCGATGAGCATAAGAAGATATTCATCCCCAACTGGCAGGTCAGGAAGCTCGACGAATTCCTCAGCAATTCGTCCTCCCGTATGCAGGCTGTTCGGCATCTTGCTACGCCGAAGGATAAGGCCGCATTGGAAGCAGGGATGTTTGGCGACGATGCCCTCGAAATTGCTCGAGTTGCTATGTCAGTTAGTTTCGTGTCATCCTGGAACCTTTTTTCTTTACCAAGTCTTGGCTTTCTTTTTTTAGCTCGACATGACTGAGTTCCACCTTTTATGCAGATCACTTGCCACTTCGGGCATCTGATGAAGAAGATGACCGAACTAGAGAAGGAGTTGAAGCTTGAGACCGAGAAGTCTCAGTTCGAGAGAGCTAAGATCGCCAAGGACCTCGAGCAATCGAGGGTTCAGGCCGAGCTGAAGGCCTCCAGGGTGGAGCACCTCGAGGCAGTTATTTCCAAGTTCAAGGTGGACAACGCTCGGCTATTGAAGGAGCGAGAGCTTGCCGCAAAGGACAAGGAGGAGATTGTTGCTTCTGTGAGGATAGCGGCGACAAAGGAGGCCGAAGTCCAAGCGACTGAGAAGGCCAAAGGGTACCTTTATGTGAACATGGCGAAGGTGTAACATCCTGATTCTTTATTTTTTAATTAAATGAAAGGTTTGTGAATTTCTATGTGTGTTGCATGTACTAATTCATGTGTATTTTTCTAGATAATTATTTATTTTGTAACATAAACAAATATTTTTCTAGCCCTCTCTTTTATGTTTTTAAAAGCCTAATTAAATTCTAAAGCCTAATTGCTTATTTTAAGCCCATCCTAATTATTTAATTATTTTAATTAGGCCCATGGAGTTTTGGCCCACTAATTGAAAGCCCACTAGTTTATTTCTCTTTCTTGTAGTGTAGATCAACTTTGTAGACAACTAATTAAATTATCATGTACAACTAGTAACTAGGGGTGCTACATTTGACACGTGTATTGCACTAGCACGTGTCTTGGGTGTGCATTGGGGTAGGCCGGATGGAGTCAAGAGAGAGTGGGAGAGTGGCTTAGTGGAGAGAGTGTTTGTGTTCATGGGTGGTTACTCTAACTCCCTAACTCATCCTAGCCCCTAATCTACAACTATCTAATTCAATCTTGCCCCCCCCCCCCCTCTTTCTATGCATATAATACACCAAAATTTTGTAAAGAAAAGAAAGAAAGAAAACACAATAGTGAGTAAAAAGATTGAGAGGAAGTTAGAAAAAGATTGAGAGTGTTCTAGTGGTGTGTGTTCATCACATAGGAGGCCGGCCAATTCATTTAGAGGAAGAGAGGGCTCGGGTTTCACTAAGCAAGGAGGAGAAGGCGATCGTGGTGGCTCAAACTAGGAGGAGAAGGACTGCTTGTGTGTTCAAGGAGATTCTATGAGCTTTTGTAGTTGTTTTTCTTTAAATAGGTGGGTGTTTTTCTCTACTTCTAATCTTAGACACCATGCTAGGAGTTTTTGATTGATGAGAATGTTAAAGAAACTAATAAGATAACCATTTGTTGGCTCTAAAAATGACTTGGTAGATGATTGAGTAAATGCTTGATAAATTGCATGCTATTTGTTATAGATCATGTTTAATGTAGTAGAATTGCCTTATTGCAATGAAAATGTGAAATTGGAACCATGTAAATTGTAGAACATGCTTGTTAATGATTAGTAGTTGAAAATATGAAATTTGTGCTTATTAAACCATTGTGACACTAGTTCAATGAATGAGACCATGTCGTTGGGTGTTGTGGATAAAGAGGGAAAAACAGGAATTAAAATTCCTTTAGTGTAGTTGTAATGCAAAAATTTGGTAGAGAGTTGCTAAATTGAAGTATTGCAATTGTAGGCATAGAATACAAAATTAGAATGAGAAATTCATGTTTTAATGCCAAAAAATATTTTTAAAAACACTGGTTTATTAATTATAAATAAACTAAAGATTCTGAAAACTTTTATGACTTTAAGTGAAAGAGGAACAAAGTTAAGAGCATTTGAAAAACGAAGTAATTTTGATAAACAAAGGCTCGAAAAAAAAATATTTTAATCTACTCTCATATCAGTTAACCCCTAAGGGCATACTGGTTAGAGGGGGGCGCCAGTTGCGCTTTACTGTAGCTCGGCGGCAGACTTTGTGTGTGGGTTCAAGTCTCGGCAGAGGCTTTTTATTTCAAAAATTCGATTTTCCCTAATCCCGAGAGCAGAGCTTAACCTTATTAATGCCCTCCATTAGAGCAGTTGGGCATTGTGTCCCTTTTGGCTAGAGCGTGGGGGTTAGTTTTGGTGACTGTTCACCTTGGGGCTTGTGTGTGCGGGTTCGAAACTGGCTGAGGCCACCTTTTTTTTTTTAAACACTCATTTTTTTTAATATGCATTTGATTTTTTGTGAGTTTTAAAATATAATAAAAACTGAGAAAAATATTAGGAAATTTTTGAAAATACGTAGACTTCATAAAATTATAATTTTTTTATATGTGGATTTTTAAATGAGAAATTAGAGTACAAAATTAAGAGTGAAGAATTCATCTTAGATTTGATTCTTTTGAAATTTCAAAACAAACTAATGAAATTTTTTGAACATAGAAAGAATTGAAAAGAGATTAATTAAGATTTTTCACTTATAATTATTAAGTAAAATTAAATGAGAAATTGATTTAAGAATATGCAAGTTGTGCATGGAAATGTGTTTTTTTAGGGAAAAGGTGGATAGTGGCCACCTTGTTTCATTAATAAGGAATTAATGATACATACCCAGAGAACTGGGCCCGACTACAACCTACAAACAGAAAATAAAACATACATGAAGCAACATGACCCGTACAAACAACAAATTCCCTCAAACAACCCTGGAGGGTGAGCCGACAAATAATCTCGGTCTAGCAAAATTGTATGTACGTTAGTTTAGCTTCGTACACTGCCTCCAAGACACATGTACACCCACCTGAAACTAGTCTGGTAGGATTTTAACACCCGCTAATCCTTGCCTACAAAGGTGCCAAAAGCTCCTATAGCCACTACCACAGAGATAGCCATGAAGAGGATAACTTCACCTCTCACACGATTGTGCTATCTCAAGTAATTTCTCACCAAATAGCTATCTTGCTCACCCCACCAAAAAACCATGCTCAAGGAGAGAGCCGTGGAGAGGATACCTTCACCTCTCTCACGCTCTTTCTCTCTCAGGTGATTTCTCAACACACAGACTCAACTCGACTCCTACTCCCAACTAAGGAAGAGGCGACGCTGTTACGAGACAGTGGTCTAAGCTGGAGGAAGCTCAATAGCCTGAGCACTGTCAAGATTGCATCGGCAGCATCGTTGAAAACCCAGACAAGAGTGCGCACATCATGGGGGGACCCCATCTTCGGGCCCAAGCCCCACAATTGTGCAACATGACATGCTACACGGTCCCTACCTCCCACAGCAAACAACTACCGGGCCCCATACCGAACCACCGACCTCACACACTTGAACCCCAGATCCATGGCGTTCGCGACAACTGGTGCGGGAGGATACTCTGGCGCGACATAGTCGCTCCGTGACAGTTGAGACAAGCATCCCGAAAGTAGAGACAAGTGAGCACACATCAAGGAGGGACCCCATCTTTGGGCCCAAGCTCCATAGTCATGCAAAACAACATAACTCGCTCATCATAGCGACTCGCAAATAGAGAAGCACACCCAGCTTCCTCACACATACTACCAACCCTCGCAGTTGCCGTGATTGGCTCCGAGAGTGTGGACATGGCGGTAAGCACGAAGAACATCCGGGCAAACATCTAGCAAAGCCAACCAACCCCAACCTAACCCCAACCACAACCCTAATCAACTCATCTCCAAACCCCCAACTCCAAAAGCAAAACATATCTAGAGGCAAAGTCCCAGATCTAGAGCTCCTCGCCGCCGCAAGGCTAGACACGTCGCAAGATGGCTCCTCGCCGTCGCACGACGGCGTCACAGATCTGGAACGTCGGAGGAACTGAAGGAAGGGGAAGGGGACGGAGGTGAGTGGGTAAAGATCACATTCGCAGCGGGAGAGGGGGGAGAGGGGTTGAGCCGCTGTGATCACAGTTGCGAAGGGAAGGGAGATCAAAGAGGAGAAGGCGTCGAGGGGCAGAGCCTTCAATAGGCTGGAGGTGGACGTGGTCGTCGATAGGCCAGAAATGGACGTGGCACAAACGGCGGTCGGGGAGGGGGCGGCGTGATCCCAGCCGCCACCCCCTCTAACCTCTCTCTAGATATAGGGTTTTTGTTTTTGGGGTTTTTTTGGGGGGGAGCTTCTTTCTCTAGATAATCTAGAGAGAGAAACTCTTTTTTTCTTGTGTGCATGGAAATGTGTTGAAAAAATAGAACTTGTTGAAATGTAAAATTTTGGGAGCAAGTATGTTTTCTTCTATGAATATGAAAAGAGGACTTAAACTAGAATTTTAGCTAACACTTTATATCGGCAAGAATGAAAAATATTGAAAAGAGAATTATGATATTTTGACCAAGTTTGGGTCGTTGATAATGATTGATGTTGGAAAGACCGATGTAGGAGTAATGCTAGATTCTAAAATATTGACCTTCAATTATACATAAGGATTAGATACATAGTGGAGATGTGATGAACGTAAAAGAAAAACATGAGTATGAGGGCCACTGGATTGGCGGCGTGAGAGTATTCACAGGATGTCCCATGATGCATCATGAATAGGGCGTGGATACTACTCCAGAGTACCGTTCCGGTGGCGACGCTTATGGAGTGGTCCAATGACTACGGGTGGTGCCATGTCTATGGTAGGAGGTGAATTGACCACAGGATGCCTGCATGATGAGTCATGTGTCAGTGCGTGTGGTTCTCTCCATGGTGCCTAGACGTGGGCTCGTAACTCATAGAACACCTAGGATAACCGTAGTAGATTAAGTCATGGCGAGGGATCGAACCCTACAAGATGAAGAACGGTTAAGGGCTTGCCCTTGGACCTATGCAGTATGGGCTGCATAGACTCTGAACAAGTATGCATTAGTGACATGTAATGTAAACAACTACATTAAGGACTAAGTACACAGCACAACACGACATCAATAGGATAGTCCCTCTGTAGCTTTGTTTGTGATCAAGTGTGTGATTTATTTAAGTATTGAAAATCGTTATACTATTCGGCATAGTGAGGATGGCCGTCTATAATATTTCGTTGGTTGTAAGCAACTGACGCGCCCACAGTTTTCTATGCAGGATAAAGTGACTAGCAAGATTAAAGTATGCATGTTGCTTAAAGATTGATTTAAATGTTGTATATTTTATTCATGTAATTATTGTAAATTGCTTCCGCTGTATAAGTTAAATATAAATTTAACTCTGATGTAATAAAAGTTTTTAATTCCTTGTAAAACTGTACGAAGAGAAGTGTAAAGATCCTATGGAACTTCGAATTCAGACTGTTTTGGAATTCGGGGTGTTACAGAGTGGTATCAGAGCCACGCTTCTAAGCAGTACAAATTTATAAGAAATGACACCCTATAAGTGGACATTAGAGTGTATGTTGAGTCTAGAGATTTAAATGTAAGTCACTTATATTTGTGTTGCTCTATAATTTATGCTTCTTCTTCTTCTTTCTCTAAGATGGCGGACCACTTCGACCCAGCTGGAGGTAATGACTGGCACATAGTTGAGGAGGATTACTACCCCGGGCAAGTTGATTCAGACGAAGAAGATCCTGAAGAATTCGAAGAGGAATGGCCTGAGTCCCGAGAGATCACTCCACCTCCGAATTCATCTGATGATTCCTCCAACGAGGAAGAACCAGTTCCGAGTAGTCTCATTATATCTCTTCAAAGGCAGGTAAAGACTCAGAGAGAGAGAGCGGAGCTGCTGTAGGCACAGTGTGCGAAGTGCAAGGAGAGCATGGCAACTCTCAATCATCGTGTTTGGGAACTCGAGAAGAGAAAAAACATGTACGATGTACTGAAGGAAGAAGTGGTGGAACTACGGGAAGAGCTTCGAGAAGCCAAGAGGAACCGTAGGAACTAGAATGTTGTGTCTTCTTACTGCTTTTATTTGATGTCAGAAATATTTTAAATTCGAATGTACAAAATTTGAAATTCAATGAAATGAAGAGTTGATTTAAAATTCATGTTTTCTACTTCGAATTTAATGGATCTTTTGCATCAGAATATGACTGGAAGATGAGGTAGAAGCGGAGAAGGTCTGGACTTGGGAACGGAGTTAGCGAGGGTCTATCAGACACTCAATGCCGTTGCCATGAGTCAGAACCAGGGAAGGTTGCCTGTGAATCTAGTACCCGAAGCAATCAAACTCGTGGAATCATTCAAGCGGATGAAACCACCCGTGTTTGAGGGGAAGTCAGACCCTGACGCGGCTGACAACTGGATCCGACAGGTAGAGACTATCTTCGAAGTCTTGAAGACTCGGAGGGTAGCAAGGTGAAGTTGGCTGCGCTACAGTTCAAGAAGGATGCGGCTGTATGGTGGCAGTCGATGAAGCAGACGATGGGAGATGTTGTTCTTGGCTGGGAGAAATTCTTGGAGGAGTTCTGCAGTCATTATTTACCATCAGACATCCAGGAGAAGAAAGTTATGGAGTTTCTGGCACTGCAGCAGGACGATATGTCGGTTAGGGAAGTATGAAACAAGATTCACTCAGCTTTCGAGGTATGCCTCCGAATCGGTAATGGAAGAGGCGAAGAAGGCTCGAAAATTTGAGCATGGTTTGAGGTCAAGTCTGATATCACGGATGGTACCCCTCGGTATCAGGAGGTGTGACAAGATGGTCAAACGAGCTGCAGCCACTGAGGCGGACATGGAGCAGTTCCACGCTGTTTAGAATCGGAGGAACAACTGGAATGTGGAAAAAAGGCCCGCAGTTGCTGGAAATGTCAGGGGATAGCCGCCAGCTGAAAGATTCAAGCCTACGGGTGCGAACGCTGTTCATGTGGTAGGAAGACCCGGGAATACTTGGGTGAGACCTCTTGTGACTTGTTTCAACTGTGGAGAGACAGGCCACTACAAGTCTCAGTGCCCAAAGCTGCAGGATGTCATCCGTAATGGACCAACTCAGCAGGCCGGGAAGAAGCCGTACAAGCAGGGGCAAGTATTTGCCTTAACTGAAGCTGATGCTGATGAAGTGGATCACGTCATCACTGGTATGAGGGAGGATGTTTAGGAGTGTTTTTCTGTTATTTTTTTTTCCCGCTTTATATAGTGAACTGTTATGTAACGATTGTATGTTATGTAACAGGAGAACTTTATTTGGATGGAAAGAAAGCTGTTGTTTTGTTCGATACTGGATCCTCTTACACTTTTGTATCACCTAAATTTGTTGAAGTTTTGGGAGTTGAAGCGAAGGTATTTCCAGGCAAGGTCTTAGCAGTAGCTACTCCATCAGGGGAGACTTTAACCACAGGTCGGTACTATGCAGACTGCGAGATCACGATTGGAGATAGAATTTTCGGTATTGATCCGATCGAGCTAAATGTCTTGGGAGTCGATGTTATCAATGGCATTGATTGGATGTCAGTATATAGTGTGAACTTCGAGTGCAAGACCAAGGAAGTAACACTGAAGGCTCTAGGTAATCCTGAAGTCACTTTCCAAGGGATGAGGAGATATTCAGATTTGGTGGCTGCTATCAGCAAGAAGAAGGGGATTCCTGTAGAGGTGCAGCAAATTCCAGTGGTTCGGGATTACCTGACTGTATTCTTGGAAGATTTGTGTAATATCCCGGACGGATATTATATTGTAATAATTATTATTTTTAAATTAAAATATTTTTTTGGAAATTCTTGGTTTTTCTAAATAAAAAGTTACCTAGACCTATATACTAGTAAGTATATATAGGTATTGTATCAGTTTTGTGCCCTTGTACAAAATCTTGAAAAACGCATTTTGAGAAAAATATCTAAAAAATCCCGGGCAGACACTGAAAATTATTATTTTATTATTTTATTATTTTTATTTCCTAAAATGAAATATTTTTGGTGGATATCACCCGGTTTTGTTAATAAGCATTATCTGTGTACACATACCAGTCTGTAGGTGTGAATATACTCATGTAGGGGGGTATTTATACATAATTTTGGGTGGATTGAATGGCTAAGATTAGATCAAATAGTTAGGGATAAAGGACTAGGTTGGTACTGGAATCTTCTGGGCTGATAATAAAATTTATTTTATTATTATTTTCGGAATTAAATTATTTTTGTACGGATTGAGCGGTTTTACAAACGGAAATTATTGGTATATAGATATATACATACGTAAGCGTATTATACGGATTTCGTACATTTGTACAAATCAAGTAGTATGTGTTTTGGATAAAAATATCTTACTTTTGTCATGATCAATCAAATTTGGATGGCTAGGATTTGTTTGGAGGCTTAAACATAGGGTTAGGATTAATTAGGGATACATAAGAGTATTAATATGTATCTTCTACTAGAAAACTCCCCTCCACCTCATCCCTCCACCTCCCCCCTCCACCTCATGAGGTAAATAACCGGCCAAAGTAACCCCAAGGGGGTATGTGCAATTGTGTAGATGTATTATGCACTTTCCACCCTCATTTCATCCTATAAAAACCTCTTCCCTTCACACTTTACCTCATTTACAAGAAAAAAGAAAGAGAGGAAAAGAAGAGAAGAAACCCTAAGTGTTCTTCATTTAGGGTTTTCCATAGGAATGTTCTTCATTGAAGGTTTTTTGTAGTAGAAGCTAAGGAGGAAGGAGAAGGTTGCTAGCTAGTCCTTCATACATAGATTCAAAAGGTGGGGATTCTCTACTTCTAATTTTAGATTGGATGTTCTCTTATTTATTTTTGTATGTAGAAAAGAACCCATCTTTAAGGGTTAGTTTTAGTTCTATGTGAGTAAAGAACCCATCTTTGATGGTTAGTTATTGTAGGCTAAAAGAACCCATCTTTATGATGGTAGATGTTGTATGTGTTTGTTCTAAACAACTTGGACTATTTTTCTAAGCATATAAATGGTTGTAGGTTAAGAGGAACCCATCTTTATGATGTGTTGTTGTGTATTTATGTTCCTAAATAACTTGGACTAATTCCTAAGCATAAGCATGTTTGTAGGGATCAAAAGGATCCCATGAAAAAGATGGATGGTTGAACTTAAATAAAACACATAAAGGTTGAATCTTTAACCTTGTATGTTTATTGTTATTGTTATGGTTGTTTTCTTGAACTCAAAACTATGACTTGGACTATAACTATGTGCATATAAAGATTAGTGTAGTGAGAATGTTTACTTACCCATTCTAGGGTTGTTGACCCATCTAGCTATTTTTAAGTGTAGTGAGAACTTTTAAGTCCATACGATGTGCATATAAAGATTAGTGTAGTGAGAATTATTAAGTCCATACTATAATTATTTTACCTTATTAATTGTTTGAAGCCCAATGTTAATCATGATGTGAAGTCCAATTCTGTTAACCAAACCCAAACCCAAACCCATATAACTATTGATTATTTTATTTTGAAGCCTAGACCCAGCCCGATATTGTTATTATTATCATATTAAATGTTAAGCCCAATTCATGCCTAAATCCAATATAATATAAAACCCAACTCCACTATCCTATTCCAAACCCCAACTGCACACACAATCACCCTCCTTAATATCATCCACTAACCAGGATTATCTCCTAACTAATTCCACAATAATCCCTCCACTAACCTATTTTCCTATCTAATTAAACCCCTATTATTAATAACCACACACCTTCTCTCTCTCCCGACATTTCTTCTTCCCCTGTTTCCTTGTCCCTTGGTTTCCAAAACAGAGCATCCCCTCCGAAGCTCCACCTTCAACCGTCACCATCCCGCATTGTCTCTCCTCTTCCTCCGTCCTCGAGCGCCTCCCCACCTTCATCCACTGCTCGAGCCACCATCGCTTCCTCTACCGCACCTCCATCCCCGCCATCGACTTTCTCCACCATTACCGAGCTCCACCTCATTGCCCTCGACTGCACTCAAACCCATCACCGAACGACCATCAACTGCTGCCGCTCCCTGCCAATCTCCACCGAGGCCATCACAGCCATCGCCAACTCGACCACCTGCACTCAACCAGCGAGAGACGCCCATTCGCTGCCTGCCTCCACCCCCGCATGACCACCCCGTCGACCCCTCACTCAGTCCTCCTCGCCCTCCATCCACCACAAGTCTCCACCTTCGACCACCACCAAGCTCTGCCATCGATCTCCCCTTGCCGCCATCATTGAACCTCCACTGTCGACGCCATCCGACCTTGACTGCACCCTCCCGCTCGACCACCGCAGTCATCCGCAACTGCGCCACTGCACCCGAGCCCCACCGCTGCCGTCTGCTGTTGCGGTCTCACTGTTTGCTCTTTCCGCATTATCGGTTTTGTCGTGTTTGTTATTTTGCTGCATATTCTATATTGTTATTCCGTGCTTTACACGTGTCTCCGTGCACGTAGTTTGCACATGCGTCATTGCCGTTGGGATCCTAATCCCGTTATTCTCTTATTTCGGATTAATTGTCGTATAAGGCAAGTCTTCTTGAACCCCTTTATTATTTGTCTTCAAGAATTTCGTTGATCCCCGCAAGTAGTTCATAATCCAATCATCGTATAAATCTTTGCTTGATATTTGTCAAGAGGTTATCACGGGTTCATCGGCGAAACCAAGTGATAAATCTCTTTTCGTGCCATTATCTTTCATTCAAACCCAAACTTGATCACCCACAGTCATATGCATACTTCATGAATACAATTAGAACCAAGTTAATTATAGCGTAGACTGGTGAATTAAATGTTTTGATTGAATGAAATTTTATTCGTGAATTGAATGACATGATTATAGAAATCTTGCCCTGTTAATGTTACAACGTCATCTTGATAAATAAGTTAAATTTTCTGTTGATTTATTGCCATGAAATCACATGTTTGCATGTTTGAATTATTGCTAATTCATATCAATTAACTTGTTGGCCTGCTGTCTACTCAATGTTGCATTAAACCTTTGAACCAGTTGCTGTAAGAATTTAATAGAACCTTGTAAATAACAATTGTAGCCTTGTGAATCTACTTTTCATAACATTTGACATATCTAAATTCTGATATATAATCTGCAAGTTATCCGTCTTTTAATGTTGCTAGGTCTAGACTTCCATATTTGTTGTTTACATGCGTATCGTTGTGAATTAGTAATTGAAAGGAAATGTTAACAATAGAATTAAAATTTGAAATTAATCTGGCTGCAACTAGACATGATTAGGAGTCACCCTGAATTTTTGTGTAATTATTCGATGAATATGCAGATCCGATATGTACATGTAAAGATGACTATAAGTTTCTGCCTGAACAAAGAAGCGGTATAGAATAAGATTTTAGACTCAGTTTCTGTAGTTATCATATGTCGTGTGTATATGCTTCAGAACCGGCAGTGAGTCTAGTTTTTAGAACTCCTGATGGATCCTGATTTTCTTGCCTGTAGCAACGGTAATCTCTTTTTGGTACAACAACATCTTGTTATCCAAAATGTATGTCTTTGTATTGATTTGGTATAAACACGTTGAGCTTACACTTAATGTGTAGAAATTAGTCCACCAAGCATGACACAACCTAAATATCTTCCTGATCTTGCTTCGACACTGCTACACCAATTACATGCTCACATTAGAATGTAATAAAATATTAACAAGCCAGGGTATTAAGGGTTGACTTGGTAGTGAACAATCGAAAATTGTACTCGGTAAGGGGCCCTTCTTGTTTCCATGGATTGTTGTTATAGAAGGTGGAGCAACGCTTGTTATCTTGTTTTCTTGTTTTCTTGTTATCCGAGTACACGATCTGTTGAGTTCACCATCACAGTCTAAACGATCACTGTTTGCATGCACCGAACCTGTGGTATGGGACACAGTATTACATGCTTTAGATAAGTTAATAAAAGACTAATAAACCTAGATTGTCACTTGCATTCTTGACCACTGATTGTCATCCATCTTGACCACTGATTGTAATCATTAATTCTTGCATAATTAATTATAGACCCTTGATCGCATTATCGACCTTTGTTATTGCTTCTTGACTTGATCTAGTTCATTATTCTTGATATACCATGTTTTTTTCTTGCTCTCTGCTTTCACTACTTGTAGTCCAGAAGTTGCTCTAATGGACAATATTTTTCAACTTTAGATCACGAGTTTGCAGGTACACACGGAATAATACCCGAAGGACTTGGTGAGCAACACTTCTAAAAATGGAGCTCAAGAGTAGACTGTTTGATTATCTCTTTACGCTATTTCCTTTTCAACATTGTTATCATTATTGTACTTTGCTTTGAGCTTTTATGACCCAAATTTGTTTATCTCCCAGACGTTGGATATTACTTTATGAGTTTATTTCATGAATATTTTGATGTTTATTCAGTGTTCATTTGGTTATTGTTTCTTGCATGGTTGTGAATACTATTCATATTGTTGAGTTAGACTGGTACAGCTTATGGATGGTGTTTACATCATTCGCTGATCCTTAGTTATGTAGTCGTATTCTCGTATTTTGAGAAGTGGGGTCTGACAATATAGAAATTCGCCATCATTTTAATAAAGATCATTTTCAAAATAGAGATATTGTTCTTGACTATGTTTCAACGGATTTACAATTAGCTGATATTTTTACTAAATCAATAAATGAAAAACGATTTCACTTTTTAAAAGGGAATTAGATGTCATAGATATTTCAGCTTGAACAATAAATTTGTTCGGTCGCCTGAACAGTCGACTATCACCCTGTATAGTTGTATGGTCGACTGGACGGTCGACCGTCCCTCTCACTGTTTCTTTTACTGCCACATGTTTTCTTTCACAATCTGACCATTTGACTGCACATTCAACCGACCCCTATTAAGTTGTTTTTTTCATTTACAGAGTTTCTGGCATCTTTTGCGGTCGATCGATCACCCGGTCAACCGTACCTGATTTTAAAAAAACTTCTATTCCTTGTGCTTTTGCCCCCTCTTGGTGTGTTCCAAAAAGGGGGAGAACATTGAACTTAGAATTTACTTCTCATAAATATTTTCAAACCTAGTGTTTAACTTGTCTATTACTCTTCACACGATTTTGTAATTCTGAAATCTCAAACATATGATATAATGGAGAACTCTCACTGTAAATCAAAGAGCTTCATGGTCAATGGTATCATGTAAGTAGATTTTTGTATTTCCGTATTTCAAATATGCATCTCCCTCAAAACAACTTTTTAACTAATATTTTTGAATGCATATTTCCGTGCATGATTCGTTTTATGCATATAGGATGCATCATGAACATAAAATTATTTCATTCTTATGTGCTATAATTTAGGGGGAGTGTGGGATTAAGGGAAAGTAGTTGAATTTGTTTTAAAGTTAAATTCTAAGGTATATTTTGTTCACAGCAAAAAGGGGAGATTGTTCTACTTAGGTTTAGTGTACACCAAATGTAACGCCCTGAATTCCAAATAAGGCTGAATTCGAGATTGCACAGGATCTTCACTTCACTTCGTACAATTTTACAAGGAAATTTAAAATAATTTCAGTACATCAAAGTTCAATACAATTTGGTTTTACACAGCTGAAGAATAAAAGATTACAACATTGAAATAAAATACAACTTGTATAACTTTAACATCATTTGCATCACAATATCTTTACTCCTTCATGAATAGTCCATTACCTGCATATATCTGTGGGCACGTCAGTTACCTACAGCTGACGAAATGTTATACTCGGCTATCCTCTCTATGCCGTACATATAACGATCTCATTACTTTAATAAAAACACAACAATTGGATGAAAAATAAAGTGTTGATGTGACTACGCTAAACATGTAAGTGAATCTCATGCCTTAATGCCTGATGTACACAATTCTATACTAGGATAACACTAATGCACACTTGTCCGGATTCTATGCATTCTATACTACATAGGTCTGAGGGCAAGCGCATACGTACTTCACAATAAAGGGCTCGATCCCTCACCATAAAACTACCCAGTAGCAAGAACAAGGTTCAGGCAATCCACGAGTGCGGATCCCAGTTTCAGAGTACACTGCCCGACTATTATACAGACTCCTCGTCGTGCGAATTCCCCGCAAGTGCCACTCTAGCCCCGGTATACGTATATACACTGGGGAACGAAAAACTATCTGCCCGACAATTCATGATCCCGGTCCCGATCAATCATTATAATCCCGGATTTCAAGAATAAACTTGCCCCCATCGGAGCAACCACAGTCCCTGAGTACACTGCCTAACTGGGTCTATAGTCCCGAAGTACATTGCCCGACTACATAGAGTGCCCCACTTACGTTTGCCCAGGTTTACTACACTTCTCTTAAGTGCCTAACTCAATATGTTCAAGACATGAATAATCTTTCAAGCCTAGAATTAGTATTACCTACTACCGGACTTAATCAACATTCACTGAGATGGCTCCAAGGCAATCTCAAAATATAATAATCATTTCATTTAAAATTGCCGGTATACGAGGCCTTACTAACTTTAAATCAAAATTTCTCATGTACAAGAATCATGGGTATTCATACCCTTTCAATGATCATGCCTATGTCTCCAACTTATTCTTAAACAAATATTCATGTTTCAACTTAGTATTTATTCATGCATAAACAAAAAACAGATGATTTCTTTCTTGAACAAAGATTCAACATTAAAATCATTCTACAAGCAATTTAAACAAATCCACACTCTCAATATGAGTGTTTATTTAAAAGAGAGATCTATACTTGTTACCCATTTTTCCTTCAAAGATTAATAATAATTCTTTGGAGTTAGAACTCCTTAGACAACTTATAGTTCATTTTTATATCCTCAAAATATACCATAAAATCTTATAACTTACTCTAATAATTTTCACTTCAATTTTATAACAATAAGTTGTAATTAAGAATCTTTTTCACGATAACTCAAAGATACGAAAACAAAGAAAAGAAGAAAAAAAAACAAAAGGCTGGGATTCGAACCCCTGAATCCAGGCCGTACTAGTGCAGAAACCCAAGCCCACGCTCTAACCAAGAAGTCCAAGAGGACTTTGTGTCCATAATACAATTCGGATTTCTTATAAATGCTCTTTTAGTTTCGGAATTGAGATTAAAAATACATAAAAACAATTATCAAGTTTTGAACCTAGAACCTCTCTCAACTAAACACTATATTGCACTGGCTAACCAGTAAGACCAAGCATATTTTCTGTTCAGGAATTTCTTTAGTGTTCTTTTGTTCACACTATCCTGAATCTAATTCTTTTTCGAAACTTCACTTTTCTATTTTTTAAGATTTAAGAGATAAAATTTTCTTTTAGAACTGAAATGAATCAAAAATACAAAAGACAAGTTCAACTTATTATTTAGATAAGCATTTCCTATTATTTTCTCCTCACTTTATACAATTTCCATTTTTCAATAAAACTCGAAATTGTAGAAATCATGGTTAGTTTCAGAAAACCCATCATCTTACAAAATAAAATTCTTGTTACTAAAAACCTACTATATCTCTAAAATCAACTTTGGACATCACAAATGTTTCTTTGTCCGAAAACTATCATCCTTTTCATATGTCGACAAGCCAAAAATAATAAAATTTATCTTTCCCTTTTCTTCTTTTAAGCATTATGTTTTCAAGCATGTCACAATAAAATATTCTTTAACAATCATCCATACTCATCACGCATTTGTCAAACAAGACTTTGCAAATATTCTACCATGATCTATGTGATTATTTCCTTACTTTCAATTAGCATAATAACAATCAACTGCTAAATTTCAACAAAACCTTGCAAGTTATGCTAGCATTTTATCTACACATATTACATTCAATTCTTATACTTTAAACTATTAGCATGGTAACAACAAAAGCATTACATGAGATGCTAGCATGGACTCTTATTCACAATAACTCATTCAATTTATATTACTCTTTTAACTAGTTTAGCAAGCAAATTCTATATTAGAAAGCATAAGAACACTCACCTTAATTTTGAAGGTTGAAAACTACAAGGAAAGAGTTCCTTCTTGCTCCTAGCTTCACAAATACTTCTAGCTCCTAGCAAGGCCTCCTCTCCTAGCTATGGCTTCTTTTCTAAAGCAAAAGAACTCTCACCCTCTTTCTTTTCTTTCTCTCTTTCTTTTCTTTCTTTCTCTTGATTTTTGTTTTGTTTTTGGTGTGAAGAAAAGATAAGAGAATGGTGTGCTATTTATAGGATTTTGCTAGGGTTCCATTTGCAAAATTACACACCTAATAAATTAATCAAATAAATTTTCAACCCCTTCAATTTCTTAACCCCCAAAACTCCCATCTCTTCACATCCTTATAACTCCTACCTCTTACATTTCAAAACTCCCCAACCCGTTCACATAAAAAACTGACCTCCAATCTCCTGTTCTTAAGAAACACAGCCGAAATTTTTCCCTACTCAACTTCCAAACCGATCAAGCAAAAAGCCCACTCCAATTTACATTCAAAAGTGGGCCCCAAGGGAAAAATGCCACGTCGACCAGGCTTGACGAAGTCAAAACAAGGTCTGATGCCTTTACACACCGTGGGCCCTCCACACACACATACCATTCACTTTATTCCATTTCATTTACAAACCTACCATCCATGCATATCAACTTACACAAACAGCCCATACTATGTACTTATCATATAATATATATATATATATATATATATATATATATATATATATATATATATATATATATATCTTTGAAAATTTACGGGGTGTTACACACTCTGAAATTTATTTAGAAAATAAATACGCTCAAATATGCTCGCCGAAAATATGTGCATCGCACGTAAAATATAAAAATGCAAAGTCGATTTTATCAACGGAAAATTATTAAAATATAATCGAAAACATGATAAGAAAAATTATATTTACTAATTTTATACATTTCATGATGAAATCACTACACGTAGAAAACACGTGCAATATACGTACAAAATCATTTTAATCAAAATGGGGAAAAATAAACTTCCGTTTATAAAATGAGTTCGAACATGAAAAATAAATAATCAATACTCATAAAATATCACGCGTAGCGATGGAAAAATACGCAACTGGTACGTGCATCGAAAACACGTAAAAATACAGAGAATGAATATTATATTTTAGTTGACTCAAATAGGGTAAAATCAATACGGAAAATGCATAAATAGTCGGTAATCAAAATACGCGGTAAAAATACGTTACAAAATATACGTGCGTAATACACGAGGGCAAAATTGTAATTTCCAATTTTGCTGGGTGTTACACACTCTCCCTCCCCCCCCCCTTCCCTTAGAGTAGTTCCGTCTCCAGAACTCGCTAGGGTAAAGGTCTTATTTTGTACACGCCAAAAAAAATATTATTTTTGTACTTAGAAAACTGTAAACAATAAGGAAATAAATGTTGTATGAAAATACGCAACAAGGAAAACAAGACAAACTCTTTATAAGAAAATTATGAGTATCAAAATTTTATAAGAACGAAACAAGAAAACTCACATACGGAAATAAATATAACCATAAAGATAGGATAGATTGAAAGAAATTTTCAAACAAAACTACTATTAGGGAAAACATTAGATAGAAGGAAAAATCAATTAAGTCTTAAATTGCAGAATAGTTTAGAAAACAATGTAATAAAGCGAAACATAGTCGATGAGTAATTTATAAATAGATTTAATAGTATAAGAAAATATTTATTTGAAAAAAATATTTAATGTTGAAAAGTATTATGATAAAATTCACAAAAAAATAATTTGAAAGGGAAGTGTGTAATGTATCATGAATGTCGGGCCCACCAACCATGCTTCCAGTGGGCCACTCTGATACCCGGGGAAAACATGCTCGCATACAATCTCATATCAATGTATACGAGAAGAACATCATGAATGAGAGTCAATAACTACTCCATTCACGACTCCAGTCATCCAAAAGAAAAAGAAAACATCAGCCCATAGAGCAACACAAATGTAAATCACTTACATTTAAATCTATATAAGTTGAAACTCACACTCTAATGTCCACTCTGGGGTGTCGTTCCTTATAAATTTGTACTACTTGTGAAGCCTACTCTGATACCATCTGTAATGCCCCGAATTCCAAATAAGGCTGAAATCGAGATTTCACGGGATCTTTACTTCACTTCATACAATTTTACAAGGAAATTTAAAACTTTTTCAATACATCAGAGTTCAATACAATTTGGTTTTACACAGCGAAAGAATAAAATATTACAACATTGAAATAAAATACAACTTGTATAACTTTAACATCATTTGCATCACAATATCTTTACTCCTTCATGAATAGTCCATTACCTGCATATAAATCTGTAGGCACGTCAGTTACTTACAACTGACGAAATGTTATAATCGGCTATCCTCTCTATGCCGTACATATAACGATCTCATTACTTTAATAAAAACACAACAGTTGGATGAAAAATAAAGTGTTGATGTGACTACGCTAAACATGTAAGTGTATCTCATGCCTTAATGCCTAATGCACACAATTCTATACTAGGATGACACTAATGCACACTTGTCCGGATTCTATGTATCCCATACTACATAGGTCCGAGGGCAAGCGCCTACGTACTTCACAATAAAGGGCTCGATCCCACGCCATGAAACTACCTAGTAGCAAGAACAAGGTTCAGGCATTCCACGAGTGCGGATGCCAGTCCCAGAGTACACTGCCTGACTGTTATACAGACTCCTCGTCTTGCGAATCCCCCGCAAGTGCCAATCAAGCCCCGGTGTACATATATACACTGGGGAACGAAAAACTATCTGCCCTACTATTCATGATCCCGGAGTACACCACCCGATCAATCATTATAATCCCGGATTTCAAGAATAAACTTGCCCCCATCGGAGCAACCATAGTCCCTGAGTACACTGCCTAACTAGGTCTATAGTCCCGAAGTACATTGCCCGACTACATAGAGTGCCCCACTTACGTTTGCCCAGGTTTACTACACTTCTCTTAAGTGCCTAACTCAATATGTTCAAGACATGAATAATCTTTCAAGCCTAGAATTAGTATTACCTACTACCGGACTTAATCAACATTCACCGAAGATGACTCCATGGCAAATCTTAAAATATAATAATCATTTCATTTAAAATTGCCGGTATACGAGGCCTTACTAACTCTAAATCAAAATTTCTCATGTACAAGAATCATGGGTATTCATACCCTTTCAATGATCATGCCTATGTCTCCAACTTATTCTTAAACAAATATTCATGTTTCAACTTAGTATTTATTCACGCATAAACAAAGAACAAATGATTTCTTTCTTGAACAAAGATTCAACATTATAATCATTCTACAAGAAATTTAAACAAATCCATACTCCCAATATGAGTGTTTATTTAAAAGAGAGATCCATACTTGTTACTTATTTTTCCTTCAAAGATTAATAAAAATTCTTTGGAGTTAGAACTCCTTAGACAACTTATAGTTCATTTTTATATCCTCAAAATATACCATACAATCTTATAACTTACTCTAATAATTTTCACTTCAATTTTATAACAATGAGTTGTAATTAAGAATCTTTTTCATGATAACTCAAAGATATGAAAACAAAGAAAAGAAGAAAAAAAAGAAACAAAAGGCTGGGATTCGAACCCCTGAATCCAGGCTGAACTAGCACAGAAACCCAAGCCCACACTCTGACCATGAAGTCCAAGAGGACTTTGTGTCCATAATACAATTCAGATTTTTTATAAATGCTCTTTTAGTTTCGGAATTGATAAAAAAAAAATATAAAAGCAATTATCAAGTTTTGAACCTAGAACCTCTCTCAACTAAGCTCTATATTACACTAGCAAACCAGTAAGACCAAGCATATTTTCTGTTCAGGAATTTCTTTAGTGTTCTTTTGTTCACATTATCCTGAATCTAATTCTTTTTCGAAAACTTCACTTTTCTATCTTTTAAGATTTAATAGATAAATTTTTCTTTTAGAACTGAAATGAATCAAAAATACAAAAGACAAGTTCAACTTATTATTTAGATAAGCCTTTCCTATTATTTTCTCCTCACTTTATACAATTTGCTTTTTTCAATAAAACTCGAAATTGTAGAAATCATGGTTAGTTTAAGAAAATCCATCATCTTACAAAATAAATTCTTGTTACAAAAAACCAAATGTATCTCTAAAATCAATTTTGGACATCACAAATGTTTCTTTGTGCAAAAACTATCATCCTTTTCATATGTCGACAAGCCAAAAATAATAAAATTTATCTTTCCCTTTTCTTCTTTTAAGCATTATGTTTTTAAGCATGTCACAATAAAATATTCTTTAACAATCATTCATACTCATCACGCATTTGTCAAACAAGACTTTGCAAATATTCTACCATGTTCTATGTGATTATTTCTTTACTTTCAATTAGCATAATAACAATCAATTGCTAAATTTCAACAGAACATTGCATGTTATGCTAGCATTTTATCTACACATATTACATTAAATTCTTATACTTTAAACTATTAGCATGGTAACAACAAAATCATTACATGAGATGCTAGCATGGATTCTTATTCAAAATAACTCATTCAATTTATATTACTCTTTTAACTAGTTTAGCATACAAATTCTATGTTAGAAAGCATAAGAACAACCACATTAATTTTAAAGTTTGAAGACTACAAGAAAGGAGTTCCTTCTTGCTCCTAGCTTCACAAGTACTTCTAGCTCCTAGTAAGGCCTCCTCTCCTAGCTATGGCTTCTTTTCTAAAGCAAAAGAACTCTCACCCTTTTTCTTTTCTTTCCTTTCTCTCTTTCTTTTCTTTCTTTCTCTTGATTTTTGTTTGTTTTTAGTGTGAAGAAAAGAGAAGAGAATGGTGTGCTATTTATAGGACTTTGTTAGGGTTCAATTTGCAAAATTACACACCTAATAAATTAATCAAATAAATTTTCAACCCCTTCAATTTCTTAACCCCCAAAACTCCCATCTCTTCACATCCTTAATACTCCTACCTTTTAAATATCAAAACTCCCCAACCCCTTCACATACAAAACTGACCTCCACTCTCCTGTTCTTAAGAAACACAGCCGAAACTTTCCCCCACTCAACTTCCAAACAGATCAAGCAAAAAGCCCACTCCAATTTACATTCAAAAGTGGGCCCCAGGGGAAAAATGCCACGTCAACCAGGCTTGACGAAGTCAGAGCAAGGTCTAATGCCTTTACACACCGTGGGCCCTCAACACACACATACCATTCACTTTATTCTATTTCATTTACAAACCTACCATCCATGCATATCAACTTACACAAACAGCCCATACTATATACTTATCATATATATATATATATATATATATATATATATATATATATATATATATATATATACACACTTACATATATCTCTTTGAAAATTAACGGGGTGTTACACACTTCGAAATTTATTTAGAAAATAAATACGCTCAAATATGCTCACCGAAAACACGTGCGTCGCACGTAAAATATAAAAATACGAAATCGATTTATCAACGGAAAATTATTAAAATATAATCGAAAACATCATAAGAAAAATTATATTTGCTAATTTTATATGTTTCATGATGAAATCACTACACGTAAAAAACACGTGAATTATACGTACAAAATTATTTTAATCAAAATGGAGAAAAATGAACTTCCGTTTATAAAACGAGTTTGAACATGAAAAAAAAATAATCAATACTCATAAAATATCACACGTAGCGATGAAAAAATACGCAACTGGTACGTGCATCGAAAACACGTAAAAATACAGAGATTGAAATATTATATTTTAGTTGAATCAAATATGGTAAAATAAATACGTAAAATGCGTAAATAGTCGGTAATCAAAATACATGGTGAAAACACGTTACAAAATATACGTGCGTAACACACAAGGGCAAAATTGTAATTTTAAATTTTGCGGGGTGTTACACCAAACATATTATTAAGACTAATATTTTTAGTTGAGATCAGCAAGATTAACAGAGAAGGTAATTCAAAAAAAAGAGCCAAAAAGATTGGCAATCAAGCAAAAGATGAATGTATCAAAGAAGATTGCAAATATCAAAGAAAATTTAAAATCAAGAAACATGTATTTCAAATCCTCAAGGAAACCAACAATAGTCAATTATTTATTTCTATTTTGTGTGAAAAAACTATGTAAAGAGTCGTTGATTGATTGATTAGTATTTGGAAAGAATATAAAGTGGACTCACCAAATAGATGTTGAATCTGCACGATAGCGGTCGACCGAACAATATGTTAGTCGACCGTCGAACAATCGACCGCTCATCATTGTAAAAAAGATGAGTCGATCGACCAGTCATCGCTCAAATTTCGAATTAAAAGAAGAACAATTGACGGTTTAACAAATTGGTCGACAGACTGCGTGCAGTTTTGACTATTTCAGAATTATCTTTTTATTTTTTGAAAGATATATTTCCACGCTTTATAAATAGAGGTGAATTCACTGAGTATTCACATCCCTTGTGATCATGATTCTTCTGAACTAATCATTCAATCAATGATCCGAGTGTGAGACCTTTTATTGTTTTCTTCAGTCAATATCGTTATAGATCTTGAGAGTTTTTTTTTCTTTCATTTCGGTGAGTTTTGCGGGACTTGTTTGTAGAAATCCTGTGGGTGTAACAGGGATCTCGACCTGAATTATGAGAATCACTGTACAGATGTAACACCCCGTATTTGTAAAGTATATAAGGAGAAACATTAAAAAGAGATAAATGTGAGTATTGGAGTGGGCCTGTCACGCCCCGCTTCCCAAAAAGAAATATGGAATACGGATACATGACTAAGCCCAGCGAATGATTTTCATCATCTATAAGTTGTCAGGATCTTTATAACATTTCACAAGAATTATCAGATTCGGAAGCAAGAAAATTCAACCAAGTATGCATATATGAATCAAAATGCCAACAGGATTACTTGGAACATAATATATTAATCTCAAATAAACCATATCTGAACAAGTCAAAAATCTTGGGTCACACTGCCAAAATACAAATAAATCCAAGTAACAGATACAATTGTTCAAAATAAGCAAACATGAAATATTAATAGCAAAACTCCAGCATCTAGAATCTCATCACCTCCACCATCTGGCAGCTGATCTTCAAAATCTACAATTTAATAAATTGCAGGAAGAAGAAAAGAAAACGAAAAGCCCGTCAATACAAATTACGGGCCGCTTGTAGTGCATGCACAAGTATAGGGAAAAGGTAAACAAATAGCATAGAATAGACATGATAACAAAATAGAACATCTAGCATGAATCATGAATAGGATCAAATAGCATAATGTGATAACAGGGTATAGGTAACATGTATTAGCTATCAAGTATCATGCAAGCAGGTAAACATGTAACAGATGAACAGGTGAACAGGTGAACAGGTGTCAAGTAGCATGTACAGGTAATCATGTAACGTGTATCATGTTATGTCAAGTCTTGTATTATTACTATCTAGGTAGCACTTCATGCATCCCTGGTTTTTACTACATGGTTTCTAGATTCAAACAAGTTACGTTTAGATTTCGTATGGGATTCTATAGGTCATGTACTCGGGTATCACAGAATCACAGAACTTGGTCGGTAAACTTGATCTGTAACAGAAATTAACTTGGTCGGTAAACTTGATCGGTAACTTGATCGGTAAACTTGATCGGTAACTTGGTCGGTAAACTTGATCGGTAAACTTGATCGGTAACTTGGTCGGTAAACTTGATCGGTAAACTTGATCGGTAACTTGGTTGGTAAATTGATCGGTAACAGAAATTTACTTGGTCGGTAAACTTGATCGGTAACAGAAATTAACTTGATCGGTAAACTTGGCACACGGAAAACACGAGTTCCTTTCCGAGTACAGGCTCCTATATTGTCCACTACTAGATCTTTCCCTTAACCCCAGCTTGGTTATTTATTATTATTATCAAACAGCCATGTATATGTCACAAACAGGGCAAGTATAACATGGAATGAACAAGTAGCAGGTTCAAGTTGCAAGATAAACATATACATACCAAATATAACACATAAAAGAATAGTACAACGAAAATTCTAGTTCAGGACAGCAAGATATACTGTACTAAATCTGGAATTCTCGTTGCTACAAACATGCAAACCTGGATCCGTCAAAGAATCTGGCAAATAGACTCCCGGCCGAATCTAGCAAATATATACAAGTCATATGGTATTTCACAAAAACAAGGCTCAAAACTGATTTGAATCCAGAAAATACGTTCAGCCAGAAATCAGAAGTTTGTATTCAAAGTCAGGAAAACAGCATGAAAACTCATTAATTAAATCCACGAAAAATCTGGGGTATTTCCCTATAGGTGTAGCATCAGAATATAAAGTTTCATAATTTTCCAAAATAAATAGTTTAGTCAACAAAAATCAGAAAACATCAAGATGCAGTAGTTTTGTAAATCTGGAATTATAAACACTGCAGTACGAAAACTGCAATATCTCACAAACCATAAATCCAAATTCAAATCCACCAAATGGGTGATAAAATAGACACAGTAGGCTAACTTTCATATTCACAAATATTTTACAAACAGCAAGTAGAATTAGGTCGGAAGTCAGGCTAACTTTCAACATAGATCATACAGAAATTGTCCAAATCAAAACCAAACATGAAATGTGGTGTACTAGATGTCCAAACAACTTGGTATATGGTATTTTGCAAGTCCATGGCAAGTTATAGCACGAATAACACATGATATCACAAAATAGCGTGTACGTATACATTCAAAAAGTGGTCATCCCTAGTTGTTTCATGTCATGTATGTCGTGAGGCAACTATGGTCGAATCAACACAATAGAGATAATATATTACAGAAGATTCACACACGAATTGTCTCTAGAACCCAACTATACTACAGGAAGCATTTAGTACTTGTATTACACAAAGAAAAGAATACAAGTTACTTGCCTTAACCGACGACGAAAATGACAAAAACTGAGCAAGAATAACAGGAACGGATTCCCGGGCACGAACACGATACCAACGATCACGAACGAGATGATCACGAACAAGATGAACAACCAATCGCGAACAAGATGAAGAAGATCGAGATCACGACACAATCGGACGACCAGATCAAGACTGACGATGATCACGATCAGATCAGACGGTCCAGATCTCCCTGATGATGAAGATCATGATGATCAAGATCGATCGATCGAACGGCTGTGATCAAAGAAAACTTAATGATCATCATGATCGTGACGATCAAGAAGTGATCGTATGGCCCACATCACATGATCAACTCCTCCTTGATCAACAACAACCCACTGGACGGCGAGACGATGGCCGGTGACTGGGGAGCAGTCGGGGCTGATGGCGAACGGCGATGACGGGAACGGCTATCGGCATCGGGAGGACACGGCAGAGGGGGGAGTGGTGGTGCTACTGTCTCTGAGAGAGAGAGGGAACAGGAGTACGGGGTATGTGTTGGCATTGTTGATGTGGTGGCTTTCTGCAGGAGGAGGAGCACGGCTGGGGCGGCATGACAGACGGGGTCGCACAGCGGAGAGGAGAACAAGGACGAGGGGGCAGGGGATCGGAAGAGGGTGCAGCACAGGGAATCGGAATAGCTAGGAGGGGATCGGGATGGGTTTTATCGGAGGTGCAAGCTTGAAGAAGGAGGTGCGGAAGAGACAGGGAAGAGGATGCAGGAGGTTGGGAAAGCAGCTGTATGGGTTTAGATGGGTTCGAAATATACAGGGGGTGCAGTATGAATGGGTATATGTATAAATAGTTTAGGGTTGTTGGGGGGGGGGGGGAAGTGATGGATGATAGGTGAATAGGGGTGCAAAACAGGTTTCGGGTGGTGGAGTGAATAGGGTAAGGGGTTATTGGAAATATAGGATAACGGGTGTAGGAGCTTAATGGGTTTGGGTATTTATGATGGGTATTGGGCTGTTGGGCTTTAAAAGAAAAATTCAATAAGAAAAAATAGAATAACCAAAAATATAATTTATAATAACATTACAATATAGAATTTATTCGAAACAACTACAAATACAATTAGTACATTAGAAGTGGATTTTTAATAACCAGTCAAAATTAATAATAATAACAATAATACTAATAACAATATTAATGAGAAAAATGATCAAAATAATAATAGTAATAATAAAAATAATAATACTGGTAATAATAATAACACAAATAATAGGATCTGTATTATAATATAAGACTCAGTTGAAAAATAACAATAAGCACAATTTATGAAAAGAACGGGTTTTAACAGGAGATACAAAATACTTTTTGAAATAAAAATGAATTTAAGAAAACAAACTTTTTTTTTACAAAGAACCCAAACCAGATAATACACAGAAAAAGAAAATACACCCAAAATACAGAAAATTAAAAACAGGGGTTACAGGGCCTATAGAAAGTCTATGGGCTATATGGATTAAGTGGATTAAAAAAGAGGCCTATAGAGGAAGTATGGGGCTTATGACATAATATGTCACGCCCCACTTCCCAAAATATGGAAATACGAGCCCATGACGAAGGCCCAACGAATGATATTACATCATTCTAAGCTGTACTAGTCTCAACTCAACATTATGCAAAAAGAATAATCATAACCACGCAGATAATATCATCACATAAACAATAACTGAATTCAAGAATTCAATAATCCAGCATAATATCCAATGCAGAGAAAACAAATAGTACTTACGGGTCAAAAGCCCGAGATACAAGTCTAAACTAATGAATTACAATTAAATGAAGAAAAACATAGAAAGAGACAGTAAATTCTAATGCATCTCCTGCTCCAACTAGAAATACTGCTCGCCAATACCTTCGGACAAATTCTCTGGCTCACCTGTAGCTGGGTTAACTAGGGAAGAAAAGAAATATACTTAGAGCAAGTACGAACAGAAAGTAGTGAAAAACAGAGAGTAAAGGAGTAAGGTGCATGTAGGAATATGAATCAAGATCAAATTGTAAGGACAATAATGGTACTAATAGCAATGGTCTTAATCAAGTATATATACATGTCAACTAGGTCTTTATCAAGTAGTTTCTCCTATCAAGTGTACGTACTACTGCGTCCCATACCACAGGTTCAGTGCACGCACAACAGTGTTCGTTGTAGACTTCGTGATGGGGTCTACAGAGCGTGTACTCGGTGTATCACGATAGGAAGATAACAAGATAACAAGATAACAAGTTCACGTCTTCACAAGTAATTCTCCACCTTCCATATCAAGTTCATGTAACATGATAACAAGATAACAAGATAACAAGTTCACGTCTCCACAAGTAATTCTCCACCTTCCATATCAAGTTCATGTAACACGATAACAAGATAACAAGATAACAAGTTCACGTCTCCACAAGTAATTCTCCACCTTCCATATCAAGTTCATGTAACAAGATAACAAGATGACAAGATAACAAGTTCACGTCTCTACAAGTAATTCTCCACCTTCCATGTCAAGTTCATGTAATAAGATAACAAGATAACAAGATAACAAGTTCACGTCTCCACAACTAATTCTCCACCTTCCATATCAAGTTCATGTAACAAGATAACAAGATAACAAGTTCACGTTTCCACAAGTAATTCTCCACATTCCATGTCAAGTTCTCATGTAACAAGAGGGCCCTACCGAGTACATTTTCTGAGACTGTCCACTACTAGGTCAACCCTTAGAAACCCCGGCTTGTTTAGTATTTTATTATTAAGTCATACATGTACATGCAAATAGTTATTAGAATGTCAAGGGGATGATAATAATGCAGCAACATGATGCATTGCACAATAATAACAAGTAGTAAATCTGAAACAGTCGACACAGTTACACTAAAACAGGGATAACTCCGAATTCGAAGTTCCAGGATGCTATGGACATCTAGACAGATAGGGCTACGATTTTTAATCAGTAACTTTCCGTTAATTTTGAGCGTAGTTAGGTTAAATACTCTATTCTTTGCAGTTTAGCTGTTCTGGCAGCAACTAGATGTCAATATCTAATAGGTGAAAACATGATATAAAAACACTGTAAAAATCTACAAAAATTAGAGATGAACCCTAAGCATGTCTATAAAGTTCCTAGAAATTTTCATGGCATTCTAATACTATTAGCATGGTGTTTCACTAACAAATGTGTCGATGTTACATTAATTCTACAGTCTGAAAAATGCAGACCAACAGAGACTAAAAGTGAGATATCTCACAGCTCGAGACTCGAAATCAGGATTTGTCACTTGGGGTTGGAAACTATACTCAGTAGGCTAAAACTCTCTTTTGTATCAGGTGTGCTAATTCTCAAGTTAACAGGGTCGAAACCGCTGTGCAAAACAGTACAAGCAGCAAAAGTTTATAAAAGCTATCATACATGTATTCATCAAAGCGGGTAATTAACGAGTTACTGTATCATGGATGTATCAAGACTAATGTACAGCAAGTAATTTGAAATTTTCCAGTATACAAGTCAAGTTTATCCTGTCAAGTTTAAGTCACAAGATCTCAAGTAACAACATGTATTTAATCACGACGTATTTTCTCATGTACAAGTTCTATTTATTTTATTCATGTCAAGTATGTGTCTAGGCTTGGATTTGAGTCAATGGATATTAATAAGATGTTATGAGTACGCCAGGTTAGCTCGTGTAAACTCTCGATACTCTCAACGGAAGGGACACAAGGCAAATTAGAATAATTGAGATGGAACTACTTGCATAGAGATCAAAAATCTTGAATTAGAATAAATAACGGAGTTCAAGTGGACTTGCCTTTTTCTTGTAGACGATTCAATAATTTAATAGGGAATAACGGCATCAGAATCCCGGGGAGCAATCCCAAGAAACACTTGCAAAACCGTGCGAAGAAGCAACCAGTACAGCAACAACAGCTCCAAATCCCCACACCGGATCCGATCCAAACACGGGACAGGAAAAGGAGATTTGGTGTGGCAAAACACAGAACAACAGCGGCAGCCAATCAGAATTATTCCACGCAGTGGATCCCTCCAAACACGGGACAGCAAAAAGGTGTTCGGGTGTGCGCTGAACACAGAACAGCGAAGTCAACGAATCACGGTTCGTTTTCTTCCTTCGCTCGAAAAGAGAGAGCGGTGCGAGGAGGACAGCGACCGGGTGTGGCGTGGATGGCTGGTGGCCACTGAGGCGGCAGCTACGTGCGGCAGCGCTGGTCGAGAAGCGACGCAATGACGGCACTCTCGACGAAGGCAGAGCTCTATCTCGCGCTCGAAACAGAGGAGCGGAGAAGGAGCATTGATGGGGCTTGGACGGTGATGAGGGCGACAGGGGATCTTCGGGGAATGAAGGGGGTGCACGGCAGGGGATGGCGGTGACGATGGCAAAGGTGTAGTCGATGGGTTTGGTAGGCGAAGTTGGGTTTTGCCGGAGCTTCGATGGGTTCGAGCGAGGTTTTCGGGCAATGGGCATTGGGGATGAGGGTGGCGGAGTCGAGGAGGTGAAGGCAACGGTAATGGAGGTGGTGGTCGGAGTTAGGTTTGTTTTGGGTGTAGGCGAGAAGGAGAAGGGGTGAGCGGGAGGGCAATTTGGTTTTGGGGAATTAGAGGAGAGAGAGAGTTTTTGTAGTTGTGATTTTTAGGGGAGTAGGGAGAGACTGTTATAACAATGTAGAAGAGTAAATAGGGGGAGTTAGAGATACGTGTGATTGAGGGGAGAAAATATCTTGAGATTTAGTTTGGCAATGTGGGTTTGGGTAGACTACGTCTTGGGTTTACAATCCATTAGGGATATGGGTTGGGCTTGCATATGAATGACCAAAATGTAATAATACAATAAAATAATTGGAACTAGAAAGCCCATAATAGGACAAGGGCCTAAATACAATGAATTAGGAGAAAAAGATTCTGTACAATCGAAAACAGGGGTTACAAATCCTACCCACCTTACAAGAAGAATTTCGTCCTCGAAATTCATATCGGTGGATCGTAGGTACCCCGAGAAAGAAATGAAAAACAAACAACCAAGACAACATGCAACTACTCAAAGAGATGAGGGAACTTCTTCTGAATTTCTTCATCCAATTCCCAAGTCGACTCACCGGGTGAGTGAGGATTCCAGGAGACATGAACAAGTTTGATCACCTTATTCTTCAACACTTTCTCACGTCTGTCCAGAATAGCAACTGGCTGGACTTCGCAAGACAAGTCTGGTCTCATGGACAACTCTGAGTAGTCAATTACATGGCTGTCTTCTCTAACATACTTCCTGAGCTGAGAGACGTGGAATACGTCATGAACTCCGGACAAGGCTGGTGGTAATGCAAGTCGGTAGGCTACCTTGCCCACACGCTCCACAATATCAAAAGGGCCAATAAATCGGGGACTCAGCTTACCCCCACCACCAAATCGTATGACACCTTTCCAAGGTGATACCTTCAGAAATACGTGATCACCTGCCTCAAACTCCAGAGGTCGGTGACGACAGACAGCCCATTTCTTCTGCCGGTCCTGAGCGGCTTGCAGATGCTTCCTGATCTGAACTACCGCATCAACCGTCTTCGTAATCAACTCTGGTCCCAAGAGTTTCCTCTCACCAATGTCGTCCCAACAGACTGGGGACCTACATTTGCGACCATAAAGTGCTTCAAACAGAGCTACATTGATACTTGCCTGATAACTGTTGTTATATAAGAACTCAACCAGGTGCAAATGATCCTCCCAAGAACCACCAAATTGCATAACACAGGATCGCAACATGTCCTCCAGTGTCTGAATCGTCCTTTCGGACTGTCTATCTGTCTGGGGGTGAAATACTGTGCTATAGTTCAACTTGCTCCCTAAATTCTGCTGAAGGCTCTTCCAGAACTGGGACCTGAATCTCGTATCCCTGTCGGATACGATACTGGCGGGAACACCATGTAGTCTCACTACCTCCTGAATATACCGTTCAGCCAGACTCTCAGTAGGCTAATCCACCCTAAATGGGATGAAGTGGGCGCTCTTTGTCAACCGGTCAACTATCACCCAGATGGCATTATGACCTTTGGAACTCCTGGGCAATGCTGTCACGAAATCCATAGTAATGTTCTCCCAGTTCCATTCCGGAATCGGAAGAGGTTGCAATAGTCCAGCGGTCCTCTGATGCTCCGCCTTCACTTGCTGAAAGATCAGACATTGCAACACAAACCTTGCCACGGCCCTTTTCATGCCATGCCACCAAAAATGCTGCTTCAAATCTCTGTACATTTTGGTACCTCCTGGATGAATGGAGTATGGAGACCAATGGGCTTCCTCAAGTAATCTCTACCTGACTTCACCTCTAGGAATACACAACCTAGAGCCAAAACGGAGTAACCCACCTGAATGAATGACCAAATCAGACCTCAGCCCTGCTTCCACTTCACTACGGAATTCTTGCAATTGCTGATCATCGGCCTGAGCTACCTTGATCTGCTCCACTAACGAAGTCTGTAACTGCAACATCATACACTGCGATGCTGCACCTGGAAGAACTACTTCCAATTCCAGCCTCCTCATATCTTCTAATATTTCTCTTTACCTGGTCAGAAACATTGCAGCAGGCCTCCTACTCAGAGCATCGGGTACCAAATTTATCTTGCCCGGGTGGTACTACAAATCGATGTCAAAATCTGCCATCAGTTCTAACCATCTCCTCTGTCTCATGTTCAGCTCCTTCTGCGTGAACACATATTTGAGACTCTTTTGATCTGTGAAATTTCCACTCTATCTTCAAGCAAATAGTGCCTCCATAATTTCAGAGCGAATATCACAGCTGCAAGTTCTAGAACATGGGTAGGGTAGTTCTTTTCATGCGGCATCAACTGCCTTGAAGCATAAGCTACAACTTTACCTTTCTGCATCAGAACTGCACCCAATCCTCTACCTGAAGCATAGCAGTGAATCACAAATCCCCCAGAACTGTCTGGTATCATCAGCACAGGTGCTGATGTCAACCGGTTCTTCAATTCCACAAAAGCTTCCTCACATGCACCATCCTAGACAAATCTCTGCTCCTTCTTCGTCAAGTTGGTCAAAGGTCCTGCAATCTTTGAGAAGTCTTGAACGAACTTCCTATAATATCCTGCCAATCCAAGAAAATTCTGCACTTCTGGGACTGACTTCGGCACTGGCCAATCCTTGAAAGCAGAAATCTTTGATGGATCCCCTGATACACCCTCACCAGAGATAACATGGCCCAAGACGGTAATACGATTCAGCCAGAATTCGCACTTGCTGAGCTTCCCGTACAACTGATTTTCTCTCAGCGTCTGCAAGACAATTCTCAAGTGCTCGGCATGATCTTCCTTGTTCTGCGAATACACCAGGATGTCGTCTATGAACACAACGACAAACTGATCCAAGAACGGCGAGAATACCCTGTTCATCAAGCTCATAAATACTACCGATGCATTAGTAACACCGAAGGGCATCACCAAAAATTCATAGTGTCCGTATCTTGTGTGGAACGCTGTCTTCGGAATATCCTCAGTTTTTACTTTGACTTGATGATAACCAGAGCGAAGATCCAACTTCGAGAACACAGATGCACCTCCTAGCTGATCAAACAGATCATCAATTCCTGGAAGTGGGTACCTGTTCTTCACTGTAACATTGTTCAGCTCCCGATAGTCGATGCAGAGCCTGCAACTACCGTCCTTCTTGTTGGTGAACAACACTGGAGCTTCCCATGGTGAAACACTTGGTCTGATAAAGCCTCTGTCCAATAACTCCTGGATATGTACCTTCAGGTCGGCCAATTCAACTGGCGCCATGCGGTACGGGCTCTTCGAGATTGGTGTAGTACCCGGCTGAACCTCAATGCTGAATACTATGTCTCGATCTGGTGGAATCCCGGACAACTCATCAGGGAAGACATTAATAAAGTCCCGCACAACTACGGGTACAACTTCACCATCAGTGCACATTGACTCAAGTGCACCGGCCTTCGAGGATATTAGGCTCCCGACACGTCTAGATAGTGTCTCACCCGCATGAAACTCGAACTCAGGTTACCCAAGAAGCTTGAATGTCACCTTCTTCTTCTGACAGTCAATCACTGCGTGGGTGACTCCCAGCCAATCCATTCCTAGAATAACGTCGAAACCCGAATTGTTAATTACAATTAGATCAGCTTCGAACTCTCTGCCACCAATCAGTAGAGGACTCTGCTTGCACACCTTAGAACAAACAATAGTGCCTCCACCAGTAGTAACGTCCCAAACTGCTGGCATGTCATCGCTTGCCAATCGATGACGGTCGACGAAACGGGAAGACAAAAATGAATGGGTCGCACCAGAATCGAACAACACATGGACAGGAAGAGAATGCACAAGAATGATGCCTAATAGAAATGTCCAATGAATAAGAAATGGAAAATGCATGCAGGGTGAACAAAAGATCAAACATCATAGAAAAGAGATACGCAAGAACTGAACATAAAATAACACAATGCAACTACAACATACCTGCAACTACTCCAGTAGCTGTCTCAGCTTCTGCTGCAGTCAGGTTAAAGGCCTGACCACGACCTCCCATCTGACCTCCCCTAGGAGTCATCCTCCGGTGAACGAAGGCACGTCTTTGTGGAGGGAGAGGTGGCCTCGCCTGAGGTCGGACTGGTGCTCCAAACTGAGCTAGACCTCTAGCTGGTATAACGGGTCTGTTCCTGGGGCAGTCCCGCATGATGTGGTCAACACTCCCGCACGTAAGGCACAGGTGGTTGGCTCGGTGGCAGTCCCTTTGCAAGTGCCTAACTCGGTTGCAGAAGGTACATGTCAAAACAACAGGCGGATACGGCTGCACTCTCACAGGTAGGGTCGGAGCTGGCCTCCGAACAGGCCCTACAGCAGATCAAGAGAAGGTGGGGTACTGTCCCCCCCCCCCCCGCTGAGTAGCATTGGTCCTTCTGTGAGCTTGTTCCTGGACCCTTGCAGCATCAAGAATATCATAAGTGCGATGGCGGTAGGCCACCAACTGGTTATGGAGGTCCGGACAAAGCCCCAACAGGAACCTGTGAGCTCGATCTTCCTCGTTTGCAACCATGGAAGGTGGAAAGCGGCTGAGCCAAACAAACTCTACAACGTACTCATCCACCATTCGATTCCCTTGAGTCAAAGTAATGTTTTAATTAATACCGTCACATATGCAGTAGGCAACGATAAATGACTTAAATAACACTACCAAACCTGAGTCAAGGAGACGAATTGTTGCTCCATCTCAACTCTAGTGATGCTGGGGAAGAACTTGACCATAAAACTCACAGTAAAGGTGGTCCATGCAATGGGCCTCTCCAATATCTCGGCTTCAGCCTGCCACCAGATGCAGACAAGATCAATCAACTGGATGCTCACCACATCCACACGGTCCACATCGGTGACTCGCGCTACTTGTAGTAGTTGTTCTGTGTGAATCAGCCACTGCTCGGCCTCCAGCGGTGTCTCCGTACCTGAGAACTTGTCCGATTGCAATCTCACAAAGTCAGCTACCGTACCAGGCCGGAGTGGTAGTTGTCCTAGAGCGGGTCCCGCAGTAACCCGATTTACGGCCTCCAAACTGGCCCTAATCAGCTCATTGTGTTCCTGGTGCAGCACCATCGTCTGCTGCAGTGCTTGAAGCACAGCTGAGTTCTCAGACCGTTCTTCCCTCTGCTAGGAAGAAGAAGAGCTGCCCTTAAGCATTTGCACGATTTGCGCAATAGTGGGCTCTTCCATCGGATCATCTTCAGAACGGAAGAGGGAGTATCCTTCCTAACCATGGTCTACATCATAGAAAATATAATTAGTATCCAGATTGCATGAATATGAATATATGGAAGGAACAGAACAATTAGGGAATGAAGGAACTGAATATGAAGGAATCAAATAGGAATCAAGTAAGAGAAGTATGTTAGTTATTACATATTCGTGTGATTCCCGTGGTGTACATATTTTTGAGTTAAACCTGGTTAAAACCAAAATCGAGTAATACACCAATCAAAGTCAGACCTCCGTAAAGATAGTCATATTTGATCGACCTATTACTCAAAACCTGGGCTCTGATACCACTAAAAACCTGTCACGTCCCGCCTCCCAAAATATGGAAATACGAGCCCGTGACGAAGGCCCGGCGAATGATATTACATTATTCATAAGCTGTACCAGTCTTAACTCAACATTATGCAAAAAGAATAATCATAACCAACCAGATAATATCATCACATAAGCAATAACTGAATTCAAGAATTCAATAATCCAACATAATATCCAATACAGAGAAAACAAATAGTAGTTACGGGTCAAAAGCCCGGGATACAAGTCTAAACAAATGAATTACAATTAAATGAAGAAAAACATAGAATGAGATAGTTCATTCTAATGCATCTCCTGCTCCAACTAGAAATACTGCTCGCCAATACCTTTGGATAAATTCTCTGGCTCACCTGTAGCTGGGTTAACTAGGGAAGAAAAGAAATGTCCTTAGAGCAAGTACAGACAGCAAGTAGTGAAAAACAAAGAGTAAAGAAGTAAGGTGCATGTAGGAATATGAATCAAGATCAAATTGCAAGGACAATAATGGTACTAATAGCAATGGTCTTAATCAAGTATATATACATGTCAACTAGGTCTATTATCAAGTTGTTTCTCCTATCTAGTGCACGTACTACTGCGTCCCATACCACAGGTTCAGTGCACGCACAACAATGTTCATTTTAGACTTTGTGGTGGGGTCTACAGAGCGTGTACTCGATGTATCACGATAACAAGATAACAAGACAACAAGATAACAAGTTCACATTTCTACAAGTAATTTTCCACCTTCCATATCAAGTTCATGTAACAGGATAACAAGATAACAAGATAACAAGTTCACGTCTCCATAAGCAATTCTCCACATTCCATATCAAGTTCATGTAACAAGATAACTAGATGACATGTTCACGTCTCCACAAGTAATTCTCCACCTTCCATGTCAAGTTCATGTAAAAAGATAACAAGACAATAAGATAACAAGTTCACGTCTCCACAAGTAATTCTCCACCTTCCATATCAAGTTCATGTAACAAGATAACAAGATAACAAGATAACAAGTTCACGTCTCCACAAGTAATTCTCCACCTTCCATATCAAGTTCATGTAACACTATAACAAGATAACAAGTTCACGTCTCCACAAGTAATTCTCCACCTTCCATGTCAAGTTTCCATGTAACAAGAGGGCCCTACCGAGTATATTTTCTGAGACTGTCCACTACTAGGTCAACCCTTAGAAACCCCGGTTTGTTTAGTATTTTATTATTAAGTCATACATGTACATAAAAATAGTTATTAGAATGTCAAGGGGATGATAATACTTCAGCAACATGATGCATTGCACAATAATAACAAGAAGTAGTAAATCTAAAACAGTCGACACAGTTACACTAAAATAGGTATAACTCCTAAACTACAACTTCGAATTTGAAGTTCCAGGATGCTATGGATATCTAGACAGATAGGGCTACGATCTGTATTCAGTAACTTTTTGTCAATTTTGACTGTAGCTAGGTTAAATACTCTATTCTTTGTAGTTTAGCTGTTCTGGCAGCAACTAAATGTCAACATTTAATGGGTGAAAACATGATATAAAAACACTGTAAAAATCTACAAAAATTAGAGATGAACCCTAAACATGTCTATAAAGTTCCTAAGAATTTTCATGGCATTCTAATACTATTAGCATGGTGTTTCACTAATAAATGTGTCGATGTTGCATTAATTCTGCAGTCTGAAAAATGCAGACCAACAGAGACTAAAAGTGTGATATCTCACAACTCGAGACTCGAAATCAGGATTTTTCACTTGGGTTGGAAACTAGACTCAGTACGCTAAAACTCTCTTTTGTATCAGGTGTGCTAATTCGCAAGTTAACAGGGTCGAAATCGCTGTGCAAAACAGTACAAGCAGTAAAAGTTTATAAAAGCTATCACACATGTATTCATCAAAGTGGGTAATTAACGAGTTATTGTATCATGAATGTATAATGTACATCAAGTAATGTGAATTTTTCTAGTATACAAGTCAAGTTTATCCTGTCAAGTTCAAGTCACAAGATCTCAAGTAACAATATGTATTTAATCACGACGTATTTTCTCATGTACAAGTT
The DNA here is from genome assembly GCA_017893485.1 of Hemerocallis citrina. Lineage (NCBI taxonomy): Eukaryota > Viridiplantae > Streptophyta > Magnoliopsida > Asparagales > Asphodelaceae > Hemerocallis > Hemerocallis citrina. The sequence goes on from CM030367.1 coordinate 99,394,186, forward strand.
CTATTTATTTTATTCATGTCAAGTATGTGTCTAGGCTTGGGTTTGAGTCAATGGATATTAATAAGATGTCAAGAGTACGTTGGGTTAGCTCGTGTAAACCCTCGATATTCTCAACGGAAGGGACACTAGGCACATTAGAATAATTGAGATGGAACTACTTTCATACAGATCAAAAATCTTGAACTAGAATAAATAACGGAGTTCAAGTGGAATTGCCTTTTTCTTGTAGATGATTCAATAATTTAATTGGGAATAACGAGATCAGAATCCTGGGGAGCAATCCCAAGAAACACGTGCAAAACCGTGCGAAGAAGCAACCACTACAACAACAGCAGCTCCAAATCCCCACACCGGATCTGATCTGAACACGGGATAGCGAAATGAGATCTAGTGTGGCAAAACACAGAACAGCAACAGCAGCCAATCAGAATTCTTCCACGCAGCGGATTCCTCCAAACACGGGACAGCAAAAAGGTGATCGGGTGTGTGCCGAACACAGAACAGCGAAGTCGACAAATCGCGGTTCGTCTTCTTCCTTCGATTGATGAGAGAGAGTGGTGCGAGGAGGACAGTGACCGGGTGTGGCGTGGATGGCTGGTGGTGACTGAGGCGGCAGCTACGTGCGGCGGCGCTGGTCGGGAAGCGACGCAATGACGGCACTCTCGACGAAGGTGGAGTTCTGTCTCGCGCTCAAAACAGAAGAGCGGAGAAGGAGCATCGTCGGGGCTTGGACGGCGATGAGGGCAACTGGGGATCTTCGGGGAATGAAGGGGGTGAACGGCGGGGGATGGCGGTGACGATGGCGAAGGTGTAGTCGATGGGTTCGATTGGCGAAGTTGGGTTTTGGCGGAGCTTCGATGGGTTCGAGCGAGGTTCTCCGGCAATGGGGATTGGGGATGAGGGTGGCGGATTCGAGGAGGTGAAGGCGACGGTAATGGAGGTGGTGGTTGGAGTTGGGTTTGTTTTGGGTGCAGGCGAGAAGGAGAAGGGGTGAGCGGGAGGGCAATTTGGTTTTGGGGAATTAGAGGATAGAGAGAGGTTGTGTAGTTGTGACTTTTAGGGGAGTAGGGAGAGACTGTTATAACAATGTAGAAGAGTAAATAGGGGGAGTTAGAGATACGTGGGATTGAGGGGAGAAAAGATCTGGGGTTTTAGTTAGGCAATGTGGGTTTGGGTAAACTAGGTCTTGGGTTTACAATCCATTAGGGAGATGGGTTGGGCTTGCATATGAATGACCAAAATGTAATAATACAATAAAATAATTGGAACTAGAAAGCCCACAATAGGACAAGGGCCCAAATACAATAAATTAGGAGAAAAAGATACTAATAAAAATACAAAGAACAATAATCCGTACAATCGAAAACAGGGGTTACATAATAGGGGCATTAAATGAAGAAGTGAAAGAAAGAGAAAGAAAAGAAGTGGTGTGCTGTGCTTGGTGACGTGGCTTGTGCTTGGTGGGATTAGTCCCACATCGGGGATGTAAGTGAAGGAGAGAGAGTATAAATAGAATTTTCCAATGCTCAAGAGGCACCGAATTGTCTGGACACCTTTTGTTCGGTCAGCCTATGGTGGACAGTGGATTATGATTTATTTGTGTGCGTACGAGTTGGGTACGGGGCGTTACAGATGGTATCAGAGCCAAATTTTGACACCGAATGTAGATCTTGGTGAAATGTACGCCTGAAAAAGTACTAAGGGTAGTACGCTGGTAAAAGAGGAGAAACCAGGGTAGTACACTAAAGTTGATCAGGATACAGTCTATATTCGACTAGAAAGGTGATCTTATGCTAGATTGCACATCTAGTATTCAGCGAGGACGCTGAATTTTTAAGAGGGGGTGAATGTAACACCTCGTAATTGTAGTATATAAGGAGAAATATTAAAAAGAGATATATATGAGTATTGGTGTGGGCCTATAGAAAGTCTGTGGGCTATATGGATTAAGTGTATTAAGAAAGAGGCCTATAGAGTAAGTATGGGGCTTATGACATAATAGGGGCATTAAATGAAGAAATGAAAGAAAAAGAAAAGAAAAGAAGTGGTGTGCTGTGCTTGGTGACGTGGCTTGTGCTTGGTGGGTTTACTCCCACATCGGGAATGTGAGTGAAGGAGGGAAAGTATAAATAGAATTTGCCAATGATCAAGAGGCACCGAATAGTTCGGATACCTTTTGTGAGGCCAGCCTGTGGTGGGAAGTGGACTATTATTTATTTGTGTGCGTACGAGTCGGGTACGGGGCGTTACAACAAGGGTTTACAGTACAGTGGAATGCTTGTGACGAAGAATTGCTACAAGTAGGTGGTGTAGACGTAGACCTGGGGGTCGAACCACGTGATATTGTTGTATCTTGTGTGCTTGCTATACCCTATCTCCTTATTTTACACATTTTATTTAAATTTTTAATTTCTGCACAATCACCCTATTCACCACCCCCACGTAAGGTGATTTACATATTGTCCATTCTTGTATTTATTACCCAATAGTGTTTACAAGAATCTTTACTAGTAGCTTCAATGTTCATTAAGTCTAAATCTTCTAATTCCTCAAAGTCTGGCATTTTATTTATGGTGGTACAAAGATATCTATAAAATCATTATTTTTATCTTCTATTTTATTCTTCTTCTATATCTTCAACAGAGATTATAGAATATATAGATTTTGTATCAGATACTGCCTCATCTATATTTGTTAAGTCTTCGTTTATACACTCTACCAATGTACTATTTTTATCATGTCTATTTAGTATCTTAGGGCAGGTCCTACTCTTATGTTCAGTACATCCAAAAGTAAAACATTTCTATATAGTCTATTTGGCTTAAATTTTCTAGCATGTTTTTGCGGATCTAAATATGGTTTTCACCTCTTAAGTAAAACTTATTTTTCTTATTTTTATCTTTCTTATAGTTATAATATTTTTCTTTATTTTTCTGGTATTACTGCATTATCCTATTCCATAAGTATATGGGGTGTAATTTTCTTTGCAAAACCCATCATCTGAATGATTTAATTATTTCTGAAAATGTATTTCAGTACATCTTTCTTTTAATATCTTTATTATGTGATGTACTTTTTGCCCTATAGACGAAGGGTAGTTAGGATTTGCTGCAATTCTTGGTTCATTTTTCCATTTATTGGCTATTTATGTTCCTAATGCTGCAGGTAATTTTCTAAATAATTTGTCTCATTGTTCTTTGATCAAAAGAGTTTCCTAAAATACATGTATAATAAAAATAATAATTTAGAAATTTCTTTATGTATTTCCATTTGTATAAACTTAATTGTTCTAGGCTTCGTATAGCATCTTGTTGTAATCCTAGATGACTTGAATTCGGATCTTCTCATGTGACTAAGCTTTGAATCTTGTTTACAAAGTTATATGGATTAGCTCCTAATCCTAGTAACGTATTATATTCTGCAACTTGGGATTATTTATAGGCTTCCCACATTGCTCGTACACTTTTCCCTAAATAGGTTTCTAAGTACTTATACATTTCTTGAGTTTCCATATTTTGTTATGTTTTATAGTAGTCTCCTATTATTGTGTATTTCCATACATCTAGTATATTTGACCAGTTCTGCGGGTCATGTGCTGCTAGATTAAGAATTTGTGCTTCTCCTTTAGCCTGAAATTATATTGGTTGTTCTAAGGGTTGTCTTTTTCCTTTACTTCTATATTTGTTTTCTGGTTGAGTCTGAATATCAAATCCTAGGTGGATTACCTGCGCTATGTGTTGTATTAGGTAATGGTACTGTGCTATTAAATGGTGATGGAGATGTTGCTTCACTAGTTATTCCGCTATCTACTAGGTCTCTTTGATATGATATATCAGGTACTTGAGTCATATTTTCGTCTAGTTCATCTCATAGCTTTCCTATCCTTATATTTCTATCTTTGTCATAATACATGAATTCTTCTTCATTAATTGATTTGTCTATATAATGAGTTTCTTTTAGTTCCAAAAAATCCCTTGTATTCAACTATGTTAATCCTAATTCGTTAGGATATAATATCCTATCTGTATCAAATTCTATTGTATGCATGCATTCTATATGAACTAGGTCTAATTCTAAGTATGTTCCTATGTCGCTCATATTTCTATTCACTTGAAGAACATAGTCTGTAAATCTAACACTAGTTCTTCCTTGGGTATCTATATATATTAAAGAGTCTTGTGGTATTATAGTTCTAGTAGGTTCAATAAATTTATCTAGATTCCAATGTAATCCTGCTAGTGTGGATGAATCGTATTCTAAGGGTTTAATCATTTTGATTCATTTACTAGTTAATAGATCTACTACTTCTTTTATATGGACTTTGTATTTATTTTTAGCATTAGTAGTTACCCTTCCTAAAAATGTAATATGTATTAGTAAATTGTCACCATTTTGGGATGCTTCATATCCTCTTGTAAGTATTCAAATATGAATATGTTTGCTAAAATATTTTACTCTGATCATGAAGTCTGGACTACAATAAAATAATACTGAATTATTGTTCATATCTACTTCTATGCTAGCCATTATACTCTATGCAATATCATTCCATCTATCGTCATATAATGTAACTAGTACTTTATATCCTAAATTCTTTCTCATAAGCCATTTAATTCCTATTACTATTAATCCTAAATGCATAAAAGAATAACAAGAATTTCTTATTTCTGTACTAGCTGTTTGGCTAATTAAAGGTAAAGTAACTGTTTGATTACCTAGACAACTTATTGCTTGTTCTCTATTATGTCTAAAAAATATAATCTGAAAATTAAATCTACTTGTCTGATATAATGTTCTTGGATTGAGTATGCTCAATCCTTCTCTCTGAAATCTTTCATAGTCATGTTCAGGATCTAAGAGTTCATCTAGCTGAATATCATAATTATTTGATCTTCTGCTAAACAGTCTTTCTAAGATAGGTCTTGTACTACTTGTAGAACCTTGTTCTGACCTAACTGTTCTTGAAGGACCTGAAAAGGCTTGGACCTCAGTTTGGTTTCTATTCATTCTGACTTTTGAGCAGAGAATCTAAATGTTGGCCTAGGTTTTCTTGTTATACTTTACCATTTGGTTCTAATGATATCTTAGATATGTTATGTGTTAACTTACTAATCTCATCTTGAATTCCTGATATAGTTGGTTTCTGGATATTATCTATCTTTTGATGGAGTTTAACTAATAGTTTTATTAAAATATTATTTTGTTTAAAAAGTACTTTATCTTATTGAGATTGGGGGATGTAGGCATCTCTACCTTCTATTTCTTGAAGTATTTCTATATAGTCAATGACTTCGTTGTTTATATCATTCATTAACTAAGGACGATTTGTTTATTCTCTTCTAGTATCTGTAATACCCCGTATTTAATGGAGAGTATAATAATAATACATATGATATATAGATGGTAGTGTATAATGGTGGGACTATAGATTAATTAATATAAGTGAATTATAGGCCAAGAAATAAATAAATGTGAGTGTGTGTGAGCATGCCATGAGCCATGCACGTGAGTAGTGGTGGGGGTGATGAGATTAATCCCACATCGGCCTTGGAGGTAGAAATATGAGTGTATAAATAATATTCCAATGATCCATAAGGTACCTAATAAGCTATAGCACCTTTTGGTGAGGAGATACCCTGTGATGGAGCCGTGATTAGGTATTGTTTTTCACGTGCGGAAGAGCCAGGCTCGGGTCGTTCCGATATCTTTCTATTTTCTTTAGATTTTTCTAGAAGGGTTTCCAATTCTATTTCTAATTTCTTTGGCTTATTATGAGTTATTACCTCTTTTAATTCTAAAAGATCTTTTCTATTTTACTGAGTTTTTCTAAATTAATATTTTTTTGGTGTTTAATATAATCTAACTTATTAGATATTTCTTTTAATAATTGATTCTTTTATCTAAGAGCAATAACTATTAATTCTAAACAGTGAGAAATTTGGGTTTGTTTGTGAATTAGATCTACTGGGTCTATACTATGTTTTAAGTGCTCGGGTCGTACATCCTGTGATTGAAAAATTAACACGTTGTTTCAGAGGTTCATGTCCTCTCGGATGAGTTTGATACTCTTCTCTTAAGCGCTGACTTTGTAGTGGGACGTTAGTCCATTGGGTCGCCTAGTTTGTTCGAGGGACCTTCGATGTTTCACCTGGTTTACATCCGGCATACACTCTGTCGTTTCTTCGAGGTGTTTCAGCGAATGTATCGAAGGGCCTTCGGTTGCAGGGTGTCTCCGACTAGGCTTCCTCTTCTCGCCGTTTTGTTTTCTTCAAGAGGTCACCGGAGGGAGTTCATCTTCTGCTTGCTCGCCGGCAGGAAGGCCTCTTCCTCGTCATATTCTGCTCTCTTTTATATTGATTGTAATTCACTGTCTAGTGGGTGCCTCAGCCTGTATTTGTATTAATTTTGTTCACTCTTCTTTGTTTTACATCTTGTAAAACCTCTGATTACTTACTTGTATTTTAACGTTTATTTTTTATTAATATATTTTTGATGGCTAGAGCCGTTTGGCTCTATCCGATATATCAAAAAAAGTGCTCGGGTCGTAAAGGATCTATTGTATATGCTCTGATACTAAAAGTAGGGGTGTGGGTATACTTATAAATTTTTCTTCCTAAGAAGTTAGAAGCTTCTTAATATTGCTATTAAGAAAATCTTACAAATTTAAATCTTTTAATCCTCTTTTTATGTACTTTTCTTTTGTTCTTAATATTTCTATTAAATCCTGAAATGTGTCTATGTAATCTATAATTTCTCCAAACCAAATAGGTAAAGCAAGAGCAGAAAGTAAAATCAAAATATAAGCGGTGTTAATCTTATAAATGTGTAAACCCCTACTTGGTACTTTCCCTTTGCTTATGTATGTTTTTATGTCCCTTATTACTCTTTTTTCTTTACCTATTCATCGTCCCTAACTTCCCATTTAAGACATAACAAGATGAGCCAAACTCAGTTCAACTTCTCAGCCGAACATAACCACTTTCCTCTTCTGGCATTCTCATGGCCTTCTCTCATTCTCTCGGCCTTCCTTACCTACAGGGTCATTCATGATTACTAAGAAATTCTTAAAGTGTAGCTATGCTGATATGATATGTGATATGGCCAAAAATAGTATTAAATCGGGACCGTTCAAACCGAGCACGAATCTCAAAGCTCTTAGGGGTAAAACGGTAATTTCACCTACAAACAGGTCCGAAATGGGAACTACGTCTTTCTTCAAAGCCCAATAAACCAAAAATGGATTTGTCTTATTGGGAATGGGTAGCAACCCGTTACAAACCAATTCAGAAATTTAAAGAGTGATTCAAATTCGTGATTATCTATAAGAGGCAGTTTAAACAGCCTCTCTTATCACGAAACGAGTTTAAACTCTATACATCTTATCCAGAAACATCGGGACATAGAGATAAATGATTATCTCTAAACTTTCTATTATGGCAACTATAAATACCCCTCTTCCCCCACCATAACAAGGTAATCAATCTTTGTCCACATAAAGCTCTTTCATAATCTCCCTGATTACTGACAAGAGTGTCGGAGGATTCGTCGCCGGGATCCATCCCGGTGTATCGAACTTTTTTGCAGGTCAACGGCAACAGTAAGAAACCAGTCAAACGACGGTGAAAGTCAACAGGTTTGCCTTATTCATTTCCTAAAAGATCCACAAATTCATCTGTTTGCTCCCACACCAAAATCAGCAGCAACATATTGGCACCGTCTGTGGGAAACGAAAAGTAATCTACCCTTACTGCACCGGCAAAGTTGTTTCCCAAGCTATGCCTCCGAAGAAGGGGAAGGCAGCGGTCTCCAGCCGCAGAGCCATACCCGTTCCATCTCCTCCTCCACTTCATGATGTTCTCCCTCAACCCGTCCAGCAAGTCCAGCGACCGCAGCGTGGACAGCATCTTCCTCAGCAACCTCACCCCCTGCAGGCCCCTCAAGGGCCTCAAAGGGCTGCCCCGGGGGTCTCCCGTCGAAGTCGACAAAGGCAACCTCCTCTCCATGACCATGTTTCAATACATAACCCCTCCTCCGACTCCATGGCCTCTCACAGTCCCCCAATGCCAAAAGATCTCCAATACGTTATTGTCAGCAGGCAACATGGGATAGATCTCCAGACCCGTTTGAACGAGAGGCGGACCCATGACGGAATCCCTCGCCATGAACATCAAAGGGATCCTGCAATTCGGTCTCCTAGAACCCGATCCCCCCGTAGGCCAGACCGCAGAAGATTAAACTCTCCCAAGAGGCGGAGAGAATCACCCCCGCACCGTCAGAGGAGGAGCCGCACCCCGACCGGTCGATCCTCTCCAAGGGACCACCGAGATCGGGAGGCATCTGTCACAAGGGCGGAGTTCCAGGATTTTCAAGAAGCAGTTCTGCGGGCCCTCAATGTTGCTCCTGGCCACAGTCAACGGGTGCCTAGTCCTCAATCTGCCCCAAGCCATCACCATCGCACTCCTAGTCCTCTTCCGCGTGAGGATGAGTCCCGGGAATCAGTAAGATATGACCGAAGGGAGGACTCGATCTATCACCATCTCCACGAGATGGAGAGGTGCCTTGGCAGACTTGACAGAGAAGATGAAAAACGGGTGAAGAATTTCCGCCCAAGCAGGCCTCCGTTCTCCCGAACCATCATGGAAGCACCAGTTCCAGAGAACTTCAAACCCCCTCACTTTGAGTCATACAACGGGGAGTCAGACCCCGCTGACCATATCGAGAGTTTTCAAACTCTCATGATGCACCAGACTTCAGATGCGCTTCTACAAAACCTTCCAGGCCACATTGAAGGGGCCAGTGAGAGAGTGGTATTCCCGACTCGCCCCTGCCACCATCTTCTCATTCGATCAGTTCGAAAGGCTCTTCCTTACACATTTTGTGAGTAGCCGTCGTACCAAAAAGACAAGCACACCCTTTCTAGCACTCAATCAAAGGATAGGTGAGCGATTAAGAGACTATGTCAAGTGTTTCACCTCCAAGGCCCGGTCAATCGCCTCCCTAGACCAGTCGATAGCCTATGCTGCTTTCCGGCACAACATCAACCATGCTGACTTGAAGGCATCTCTCGCTAAGAAGCCGCCTCTTGACTTCTCGAAACTCCTGTTGAGGAGCGAGAAATATATTAGGGCAGAGGAGGCCTACCTCCCGCCTGATCAGAAAGAGCCCTTATCTGAGAACAAACGTAAGGGCGCCGAAGATGAAGGGGCTAAGAAGCTCCAGAAAGACAATGGCGGTCTGTGTCGCCCTCCTTCCTATTTTGAGAAGTTTACTCCTCTTAACGCCAGTGTTTCAGCCATCCTGATGGAGGTCGGGAAAGAAGGGCTCCTCCCCACACCGCCGAAGAAGAATACACCGGGCAAGAAGAGAAACAGGACAAATGGAGCCGCTTCCATAGGGATCATGGCCATGACACGGACGATTGTCGGGCCCTCAAAGACGAGATTGAAGCCCTCATTCAGAGGGAGCAACTTTCTAGGTTCATAAGGAAGGACGGGGTAGATCCTCTTCCGCCCCCCAGAGGGGCTAATAAACGAACTGAGCGACACGCCAAGACCTCAGATTCCGAAGCTGAAGTTGTCCTACATCTCATACATGGAGGCCCAATGCGGGGAGATTCGAACTCCTCCCGAAAATCCTTCGTCCGAGAAGTGAACTCCGTGCAGAACCATCCTCCCCTCAAGGGCCTTGGGGTCCCTGTTACCTTTTCAGAAAAGAATTTGGAAGGCGTCTGAATGCCCCATTGTGATGCTCTTGTAATCAACCTCCATATGGCCAACTTCGATGGACGTCGAGTCTTGGTCGACAATGGTAGTTCGGTCAACATCCTTTTTCTAGAAGTCTTCCAAGGTCTTAAGCTATCCAGGGATCGACTAAAGCCTGCCCGCTACACTCTCCACAGGTTCTCTGGGGTGCCAGTGACGATCGAGGGAGTCATAACTCTCGACGTAACTGCTAGCAAAACCCCAATCACCCGAACCGAGTCGATGGATTTCATGCGGTAGATGTGAAGGCTGCTTACAACATCATTCTGGGCCGACCCGGTCTAGTTGCTCTTCAAGCCATACCCTCAGCCTATTATATGAAGATGAAATTCCCCACCATGGCAGTGGTGGGAGAAGTCAGAGGGAGCCAGAAAACGGATCGCAAATGTTACATGACTTCAGTAGGAGGGATGATCCTCTCCCTTGAAGCCCTCGAACTCCCACAAGGGAGTAGCCAATCCCTCTCAGAGCCAATCGACGAGTTGGAAGTGGTAGCTTTCTCAGAAGGATATCCGACCAGGACATTCCAAATTAGCAAGGTCCTTCCCCCTCCCATCAAAAAAGACGTTATCCAATGTATAAGGGGAAATTGTGATCTATTCGCTTGGACCGCGGCCGACATGCCTGGAATCTCTGAAGAGCTTCTCATGCATCACCTTAGTGTTGCTCCGGGGCCAAACCTATAAAGCAAAAGCAATGCAAATTCGCTCCCGAACGACAGCAGGCTATCAAAGAAGAAGTAGAGAAACTCTTGAATGCTCGGTTCATTCAGGAGGTCAACTATTCTGAATGGCTGTCCAATGTAGTGATGGTCAAAAAGGCCAACGGGAGCTAGAGAATCTGCATCGATTTCACTGATCTGAACAAAGCTTGTCCAAAAGATCCATTCCCGCTCCCGAGCATTGATGCTCTGATTGATGCAACCTCCGGCCACAAACTCCTACGTTTCATGGATGCCTTTTCTGGGTACAACCAGATCAGGATGTTCCCTCCCGATATTCCGAAGACCTCGTTTGTAACCGAATAGGGCCTATATTGCTATCGAGTCATGCCCTTCGGGCTAAATAATGCCTGTGCCACTTATCAGCGCCTTGTTAATAAGGTCTTCAAACAACAGATCGGCCGGAACATGGAAGCCTACGTGGACGACATGTTGGTAAAAAGCATCAGCAAACTGGATCATGTCTCCAATCTTCAGGAAGCCTTTGATGTGTTGAGGAGACACAACATGAGACTAAACCCGAACAAGTGTGCATTCGGCGTCTCATCCAGCAAATTCCTTGTGTTTAGGGTTAGCCGAGAGGCATAGAAGCCAACCCGAAAAAGTTCCAGGCCATACTTAGCATGGCTCCCCCCTCCAGTGTCAAAGACGTACAGAGTCTTAGAGGAGCGAAAGGCCTTGAGTGGGGGCCCTTTGAGGGGCGAAAGGCCTTGAGTGGGGGCAACAGTAGCAGGAGTCTTTTGATCAACTCAAGGCCCTACTCTTGAGCAACCCAAAATCGGGGAAGTCCTCTATATATATCTCGCTACCTCAGAACAGACACTCAGCGTCATCCCGGTAAGAGAAGATGATAAGATGCAAAAGCTAATCTACTACGTGAGTAAGGTCCTCAAGGATGCCGAAATCCGTTATCCAAAGGTAGAAAAGATAGCCTATGCGTTAGTCATGGCAGCTTAAAAGCTCCGCCCCTACTACCAGTCCCACTCGGTGGTCATTCTTACCGACCAGCCACTCAAGCAAGTCTCTACAAGCCCGAAACTTCGGGGCGCCTAATGAAGTGGTGTATAGAGCTGAGTCAACATGATATCAACTATCAGCCCCGAACTGCTATCAAGGCACAAGCCCTGGCGGAATTCATTGTAGAAAGCACTATCCCTGACCCTAGCAAAGCAATGGAGGAACCCTCGATATGGATCATCTATGTTGATGGGTCCTCATGCGCCGATGGGTGTGGGGCAAGGGTCATCTTAACTAGCCCCGATGACTTCGTTCTTCAATACTCACTCCACATTAATTTTCAGGCATCAAACAACGAGGCTGAATGTGAGGATTTCATAGCCGGTCTGTGTATGGCAAGCAAGACCGGGGCCCAGTGCATTAAAATATTCAGTGACTCACAGCTGGTAGTGAACCAGGTATCGGGGAAGTATGAGGCAAGAGATGGTCGCATGGCCAAATATCTGGCCAAGGTCAAAGTATGTGGCAAGAGAATGTGCAGGTAGATGCACTCTCAAAGCTGGCCTCTTCTTCCCTCCAGGGACTAGAACAAACCATCTTGATAGAAGTCCTCTTAAGACCTAGCATTGAGGAAGACGGTCCCGAACTAATGGAGACGCTGCCCTGTGGCACTCGGGGAGAATTGGATAAGGCCCATGCTCGAGTTTCTCAAAGATGGAGTCCTCCCTGCAGACCCTAAAGAGGCTAGAAGAATCAGAACTAGAGCCGAGCGATATACGCTCATCAAATGGGTCATGTACAAATGCTCTTACACTCAAGTGGATGGCAAACCCTACTTGAGATGCCTCTCTCCCGAGGAGGCCCAACATTCTCTAAAGGAGGCCCATGAAGGGATGTGTGGCAGACATTTCGGAGCAAGGTCCCTCACCCGCAAAATCTTAAATTATGAATACTTCTGACCCACACTCCTCAGCAACGCCGAACAGCACGTTCGCCAATGTGCCCCCTGCCAAAAGTTCTCAACAATCCGCTGCTTACCACAAGCCCAGCTCTCCTCCTTATCCAGTCCAACCCCTTTTTGCTATGTGGGGAATGGACTTGCCCGGGCCATTCCCTCCAGCACTGGGCCAGCTGAAGTTCCTTATCATTGCAATCGACTACTTCTCAAAATAGATCGAAGCCGAGCCTTTAGCGACGATCACTGAGAATAGAGTCCAGCATTTCTTTTGGAAGAACGTTGTCTACCAATTCGGTGTACCTCGAATCTTGGTAACGGACAATAGGACCCAATTTACGGGGGCAGCCTTTCACGATTTTTGAACAGACCTCGGTATCCAGCAACGATTCTCCTCGATATCCCACCTGCAATCCAACGGTCAAACAGAGAATGCCAATCGGAAAATTCACTCCGGCCTGAAAAAGAGACTGGACAAGTCTGCTAAGGGATTATGGGTCGAGCAGCTCCCCAATGTGCTCTGGAGCTATCGCACTACTAAGAGGACCCCCACAGGAGAATCTCTCTTCAACCTCACTTACTGCTCCGAAGTGGTCATCCCACTCGAAGTTGGCCAACCTTTGTCCCGCTTGATTGCCTATAATGAAAGGCAAAATTCGAACCAGTTTTGTGGCAACTTGAACCTCATCGACGAGATACGAGAAAGATCCCCCATCCGTCAAGAGATTTATCGACGTAGGATTGAGCAGTCCTACAACAAGAGAGTTCGCCCTACTAATCTCAAAAAAGGAGATTTGGTACTTAGAAAGTTATCAATTTCTTTCCCAAGCAAGAAATGTAAGCTATCACCTAATTGGGAAGGGCCGTATAGGAGCTCCAAAGTTGTCCACCCAGGCGCTTATCAACTTCAAGACCCGGGGGACAAGAGAATACCAAGAACATGGAATGCAGAACATTTATTGAAGTACCAAGAGGGTGTTTGAACACCGCTCCAAGCAACTTCTAACCCAAAAGCATTTCTAAGTTTGTATTTCTTCTTGTTTAGTAGATTTTTTCAAATGTAATAATGGCTTGCAACTCAGAAGCAGCCACTTAGTCATCTTTAATAAAAGCAGTTTACTACTTCTTAGAAAATCTGTTGTCTAAATGTTATGTTTGTCTCGCCCCGAAGCGTACACTCCAAATTTGAAACTCTCTTAACAACAAGTTCAGAGTCCAACACTTGGTTTGATGCTACTTTAGCTACTAGCGAACAAGCAAGCACGAAGTAGCTCACCATTCGAAATTGCTCTTACAACTGTTGAAACTCTCTTAACAACAAGTTCGAAGTCCAACACTTGGTTCGATGCTACTTTAGCTACTTGCGAACAAGCAAGTACGAGGTAGCTCGCCATTCAGAATTGCTCCCACAACTGTTGAAACTCTTTTAACGACAAGTTCGAGTCCAACACTTGGTTTGATGCTACTTTAGCTACGTGCGAACAAGCAATTGCGAAGTAGCTCACCATTCGAAATTTCTCCTACAACTGTTTAAACTCTCTTAACAATAAGTTTGGAGTCCAACACTTAGTTCGATGCTACTTTAGCAACTTGCGAACAAGCAAGTACGAGGTAGCTCGCCATTCGAAATTGCTCCCGCAACTGTTGAAACTCTCTTAACAACAAGTTCGGAGTCAACACTTGGTTCGATGCTACTTTAGCTACTTGCGAACAAGCAAGTACGAGGTAGCTCACCATTCAAAATTGCTCTCACAACTGTTAAAACTCTCTTAACAACAAGTTCGGAGTCCAACACTTGCTTCGATGCTACTTTAACTACTTGTGAATAGGCAAGTACGAAGTAGCTTACCAATCGAAATTGCTCCTACAACTGTTGAAACTCTCTTAAAACAAGTTCAGAGTCCAACACTTGGTTCGATACTACATCAGCTACGTGCAAACAAGCAATTGCGAAGTAGATCACCATTCGGAATTGCTCCCACAACAGTTGAAATTCTCTTGCAAAAGTTAGCAAAACACTTACAAGATCGAAAGATGCAATATATTATTCCATCATTCCATCAAGATTGGGGATACAAGTCTTATTCAAACCAAAAACTCATACAAGACAAACTACAAGATTACAAAATTTCGCACTAGCTCCTTCTAGGGAGGGGGACGCTCCTATTAAGCGATACACAGGGGCGGCAAGTGCCGTGTTGCTCTCTTCTCGTCTCCACGAATGTCTCTAGGCCAGCGAGCCGAGTCGAGCCATTGGCACCCAAGGGCCTGACTGTCGCCCCGACAGACGCCCCCCTCGACGAGCCCTACTCGCCACTTTGTGCATCCCCATGATTTCATAAAAGATGAGGCAAACGAAGTGCTAACTCATGGAACGATCTTCCTTGAGCATACTCACCCCGAGGACAGGAAGTGCTTCTAACGTTTCTCCCTTCAGAAAGCCATCGCAGACGAAGATTCTCCACCTCTAACTCAATGACCCGCACTTTGAGTGAGTCATCCGTCACCCTGATCTTCAAGCGAGGCAATCAGCCCGAACTACTCCCTCGCGAGACATCAGAGATAGCCCTTCGAAGATGTGCCGCCTCTAGACTCTTCTCGAGCACCACGTTCTTTAATTCGTCCCTCTCCGATCTTACCTCGAATAATGTCATGCCTCGCTTCCCTAAAAGAAAATACGGAATACAGATTCGTGACTAAGTCCAGCGAATGATTTTCATCATCCATAAGCTGTCAGAATATTTACAATATTTTACAGGAATAAATAAGAGAAGGAAGCAAGAGAAGTCAACCATGCATGCATAAATGGATCAATATACCAACAGGAATTTACTTGAAACAAAACATAATAAATTTCAAATAAACCAGATCTAAACAAGTCAATAATTCTGGATCACATTGCTCAATACAAAATAATCCTAGTAACAGATACAATTATTAAAATAAGCAACAGAAAATAATAATAGCAAAAACTCCAGCATCTAAAATCTCAGATCACCTACTCCATCGGGCAGCTGATCACCATAATCTGTAATTTAATAAGTTGCAGGACGAGAAAAAAGAAAACAAAATACCCGTCAATGCAAGTTACATACCACTTGTAGTGCAGGTACAAGTACAGGAATAAAATAAGCAAATATAAAATAACAGCAGAAAAAAAAACATAGCATGGAATAGATATGACAGGACAAAACAGAATGTCTAACATGAATCAGAAAACAGAATCAAGTAACATGGTGTGCTAACAGGTACAGGTGATACGTAACAGATATCAAGTATCATGCAAACAAGTAAACAGGTAACAGGTGTCCAGTAGCATGTAACAGATAAACAGATAACAGATGTCAGGTTATGTCAAGTCTTGTATTTATTTCTATCTAGGTAGCACTTCATGCATCCAAGGTTTTTACCACATGGTTGCTACATTCAAATAAATTACATTTAGATTTCGCAGTGGACTGTATAGGGCCGAGTACTCAGGTATCAGACAGACAGATATCAGATGCAGATCCAGATAGACAGATAGAACCTACGGGTTCTCTTCTGAGTATACCTTCCTATAGGGAAGTGTGCAGTCCGGTAATCAGATAGATAGAGTCATGTATCATGTATTCATGAACACGTAACAGATAATCCTGTGGGAAACACGGGTCCCCTTTCAAGTACACATTTCTATATTATCCACTACTAGATCTTTCCCTTAACCCCGACTTGGTTATTTTGTTATTATTATCAGACAGACATGTATGTGTCACAAACAGGGTAAGAATAACATGGTATAAGTAAGTAATAGGTTCAGATTGGAAGATAAATATGTACAGATTAAAGATAACACATACGAGGATAGAACAACGAAAATTATAGTTCAGAATAGTAAGACAGTACTGCACTAAATCTGAAATTTCCGTTGCTACAAACGTGCAAACCTGGATCCGTCAGAAAATCTGGAAAATAGACTCTCTGCCGAATCTAGAAAATATATATAAGTCATATGGCATTTCACAAAAACAAGTCTCAAAACAGAATTTTGTCCAGAAAACATGTTCAACCAGAAATCAGTAGTTTGTATTCAACAACAGGAAAACGACATAAAAGCTCACTGATTAAATCCAAGAAAAATCTGGGGTATTCTCTAGTATGTTTAGTAACAAAAAATAAAGTTTCATAATTTTTCAACATAGATAGAATAGTCAAGTAAAATCAGAAAGCAGCAAGATACAGCAGTTTTGTAAATCTGGAATCATAAACACAGCAGTACTAAAAAAACAATAGATTTCAAAATACAAATCGAAATTCAGATCCGTCAAAGGGTGATAAAATAGCTACATTCTACTACAATTCATATTCACAAAGTTTTTATAAACAGCAAATATAATTAGGTCAAAATTATGTTTCTTTACTGAACAGTAGAAAAATTCTGCATGTATAGTAGTTATTCACAAGCATAGAATAGTTCACAAAAGTCATCAATTAAATCCACAAAAATTAGGGATTAATCCCAATCAGGTCTAGTTGTAATTAGAAAAATATTAGATCAAAATATTATCTTTAACATCAGTAGAAAAAAATAATTTACCCTATAGAATTCGTATAAAACTGGATCTGGAATTTTCTACACATCCGTAGTAAAATAGCCATAACTTGCAACTCATAAATCGAAATTGAGATCCGTCAGAAAATTTGGAAAGTAGACAGAATTCTCTATAATACATATTCATAAATAATTTTCATATACTGACCTTAATAGGGTCTAAAATACTGAACAAAAATGGAGTACCAACAAGGACAGAATTATTCTTCATGCATAAAATCGACTAGATCATATGAAACGCATCCAAATTGTATCCAACCATGAAATAGGGTGTACTTGAGTCCAAGCACATGGTATAGGGTATTTACCGCATCTACAATAAGTTATACTGCATCGAACACATCAAACATACAAGATTATAGAACACCTCATAATTCACAAACACATGCATGTATACAAGAATTGATTATCTCTAACCCTAAATTTATGTCGTATGTAATGAGATAACTACGGGCAGGTCAACAAAATAGAGACAAGATATATCAGAGGTTTTTTACAAGAATTGTCTCTAGAATACAACTACACTACATGCGGTATTTAGTACTTGTATTTATAACAAAAATCAATACAAGTTACTTGCCTTATAGCCGACGATGGAAACGACAAAGCAAGAACATAATAACGGGAACGGATTCCTAGCACGAACACAACGAACAAACGAACCCATGAACCACGATCACAACTCACAAGATCCAACACACGCACACAGGCGAGGGCAGCGGAGGGATGAGCACAGAAGAACGGCGACGACAAGCGGCGAGACGACAGCGGCGGGGAGCACACGTGGTCGCTGATGCTGTCTCTGGTCTGGCCTGTCGACGGGGAAGGGCACCACACACAGGGTGTTGTTATCGTTGCTATGGTGGTCAGCGCGACAGGAGGAGGGAAAGATCAGGAGATGGCGGCTACTGGCGTCGCTGGCTTCGGGAGGGTGACGGCGCACAGGGGAGGGTGCATGGGTGTATACTTATATAGGATTATTAGGGTTTAGAGCTTAGCAGGATAGGGTAACGGGTTGGGTGTTATAGGGTAGTGTATTATAGGGTTTGAATAGATAATGGGTAATGGGGTTTATTGGTTTAATTTGGGTAGTGGATTTCAATGGGTTATAGGATCTTAATAGAAATTAGAATAGGGTTTAATCAAAAAGAATATAGGATGACTCAAAATGAGATGGAAACAAAAATGAATAACTAGAATAGGACATGAACAAATTAAGTAATGGGGATAAAAATAATGGCTCGATCAATCAGAGTTGGAATAATATACTGACAAACGAATCAAGAAGATAAATTAAAAGATGACAAAACAAATAAATGAATATATTGAAAAAGAAGATCCAATACACGGTCAAAAAGAGATACAATATGAATCAAATACTCAAAAAGAAAAATATATCCAAAAATACAAAAAATGAAAAACATGGGTTACAAATAAAGAGTGGCGAAGGAACTTGAGCCTCAAGCCTTGGCTAACGACCATCGAGGGACAGGTCTCTTCGCCTTCAGGTGGAACTTCGCGAATCCGCTCTTCAAGACGACTCATCTCGATATCTCGGCGAGCCAAGGTCAGTCTCAAATGACCCAACTCTCGCTTCGCTCTGTAAAGCATCTCTCAAGACCGAGCAAGCCCCAACTTGGCGATGCCTAGATTAGACTGGAGACGTGGTACTTCGCCAATCTGGGAAAGTCGACCAAAAAGAGCGCGAATTACTAAGTCTAAGAAACCAAAATGACGGTTCTAAGAGAAAACAAAGCTACTATGAGATGATTCGAAAGTAAAACAAGCCCATAATTGTTTCGAAAGTTCACAACACTTGTCAAAAAAAATTGCATTAGACTTCAACAAAAAAGTACAAAGAGCGGTGGCCAGTCTGCAATTAGGCTTCGGTACACAGTCCAGACTAGAAGAAGAACAAAAGTACAATAAAGTCAGGGGAGGACCTCTTTCGAGCGATCTCCGGTCGTAGAGGGCTCCGTCCCTTCTCTTCCGGCGACAACCGCTAGAGGCATTGCCTCCGAATGTAACCTCTGTTTTCCCAAAATTGTATTTTCTGTATTTAAAATTTTTGCAAATTATTTTTTCGATTTTCAAATTCTTTTGTCAAAATGTATTTTTTTGGATCTTCTATTTAAAATCTGTTTTCGATCAATAATTTTAACTGTAACTATTTTCTATGATTTTATATTGAAATACAATTCTTATTTTTGTTATCATTACTCTTATTATTATTATTACTGATTATTGTTATTATTATTATTAATTTTGGCTGGTTATTGAAGATCCATTTCTATGTGCTAATTGTATTTGTATCTATTTTAAATAAATTCTATTTTTGTAGTGCAAATTACATTTTTATTATAAATAATTTTTTTATTTGTTATTTTATTTTCTTAATGAATTTTTAAAAACCCTAATGGATTTTTAACCCAACTACCCTATATTCTATTTAATTGTTTTTAAACCCAATACCCATTTATAATCTACCCTACCCATTATCTCTTCCCCCTAAACCCGTTATTTACCCCATCAGCCTTTACCCATTTTGATTAAAACCTAAACCTAATACCATCTCATCGCCCTACCCATTACCCTGTTTACATTCACAGCCTAACTCTATTTCTCTACCCCTCTCTCTCATATATTTAACCCATCTGTATCCCGACTCTTCACCTTCCTGTACCCCTAGCTACCGTTTTTCCCTCCCTCCCGATTTCCTTGCTCTCCCGACCTCAGCCCCTGTGCCACTCCGCCCTAGTCCCCCTTTCCGTCGTCCACCACCCTCCCGTGTCATGCTGCCGCAACCCACCTTGCCACCTTCGTCTCATCCCTCTCCCGTTGTCTTCCCTCTCCCCTCGGCATCAACCAGCCGACATGCCTCACCCCCTGTGTGCACCCTCGACCTCCCAGACCTCCCCAGTCCCGACCTTACCACACCCCACTTCCGTCAATCCCCTACTTCTGGTCGGCCTGTGTGTTGCCTTGCCTCGGCCAGCAGCAACCCCCTTGCATCACGGCCCCTCTTCGGCGTAGTGACAGCAACCTCCCCTATCCGCTGCCATTGTTGCCATGCCTCGGCGACGATCTCTCTCGGCTGCATTTTGTGTAGGTGATCTTGGGTTCGTTCGTGTGTTAGTGGAGTTTCGTTTTTGTGTGTTTGGCTCGTTGTTTCTGGGTGTTTGTTGGGAATTCATATGTTCGTCGTGGTTCGTGGGTTTTGTTCGTTGCCGCGATCCGTTCCCATTATTCTTGGTATTCTTCGTTTTTGTCTTCGGTTAAGGTAAGTAACTTGTACTCAAATTCCTTTGTATGATACAAGTCATAAATACCGCTTGTAGTGTAGTTGGGTTCTAGAGACAATTCGTGTGTGAAAATCCTTGTTGATATTGTCTCTATAGTAATTTGACCATAGTTGCCTCATGACACAATATTGACATGAAACAACTTAGGTTTTGCACGTTCTTGACATGATGTTTATGTGAAACAATTATGAGAACTCGTGTGCTTGTGAGATCCATGTGAGATACTTATTGTGAACATGTTGTATACCCTATTTCATGATGTTTGGACACTTGGTAGACTCGATTTCATATTTGGTTGTGTTTGGATTAAGTTTCGATGGATCTATGTCGATTTTGGTTTTTGAGGAAATTCTATATTTTGCCAATATTCTGTCTTGATCAGTAATTTAGACCATGTTAAGGTCCAAATCTTAATTTCAGTATAAAACATGAGTTTTAGAGAAATTCGTCTTCTTTCTAACCCCCCTGACCTTACTCAATTTTGTTTTCGTATGTGTGAGATATGACTGTTTTACTACAGAAGTGTATATCGTTTCCAGATTTTGTTTCTTCATGATTTTGATGACTAAATTATTTTGATACTTGTGCTACACATATTATTTTGATCTAGAACTTTGGTCAGTTTTTCTATATTTATTTAGGGATTACTCAGAATTTTGGTGGATTTTATTGATGAGTTTTATACGTTGTTTCATGCTTGTTTATAAAGACTATACTTACTGTATTTTGCTCGCTGTTCTGTAAAGAATCATATTTTCACCCTGATTCCTTTTACTGTTTGGAAAATATTTGTGAAATATAAAAGTTAGCGTATTCTATCTATTTTCATATCCCTTTGGCGGATTTGGATTTAGTTTCACTGGTTGCGAGATATTATAGTTTTCGTACAGCACTGTAGGGAATTCCAGATTTGTCAAACTATCGTTTATTGATGTTTCCTAATTTTTGATGACTGATCTAATTTTACTGGAAAATTATGAAACTTTATATTTTGATACTAGACATATAGGGGAATACCCTAGATTTTTAGTGGATTTATTTAATGAGTTTTCATGCGATTTTCCTGCTCTTGAATTCGTTTTCCTGATTTCTGGCTGAACCTAAATTCTGAATTCAAATCAGTTTTGAGTTATATTGTTGTGAAATACTATATGACTTATTTATAATCGCAGGATTCGGTTGGAAGTCTACTTTCTATACGTTTTGACGGATTCAGATTTGCATATTTGTAACATTGAAAATTACTGTTTTACTACAGCATAGTCTTGCTGTCCTGAACTTGAGATTTGTTTATTTTATTCTTCAATGAGATATCTTGCACTTGTACATGTTTATCTTGCAACTTGAACTTGTTACATGACTATGCCATGATATACTTGATATGTTATGCACACATACATGCTAGTTTGATATTAATAATAAATAACCAAGCCGGGGTTTAAGGGAAAGATCTAATAGTGGATAATTCAGAAATGTGTAATCGGAAGGGGATCCACTGATCCTACGTGATTACTTGAGACATGATACTTGACACGTGATTACTTGACACATGCACGCAAGACACGATACTTGCCACTTGCACAACTTGACACGTGATTACATAATACATGATACATGATACTTGGAGCTTGGAGCTCGATTACTTGACTTGTTGAGTACATTGCCCTTTATGGTCCACTATGGAATCTAAAGCGAAACTATTTATTGTAGCAACCATGTAAGGTGGGATACATGAAGTGCTACCTAGATAGTAATAACTACAAGACTTGATACTTGATAATTGAACATGATACATGCTTGCTTGACACTTGATTACATGATACATGAGACTTGTTTACATGAGACGTGATACATGACACTTGATACATGATTACATGATACTTTACACTTGATGCATGTGTACATGATACTTGATTACTTGACACTTGATTCATACCATTTACACTTGTTCACTTTGCCATGTTAGTTATTTATTTTGACATCATGCTTATCCTATGCTATTAGTTAGTTTTCCCCATGTACTTGTATCCTGCATTACAAGCGGCCCGTAACTTGCAATTGACGGTTACTTATTTTCTCTTTTTCTCTTTCCCTGCAATTGTTAAATTGCAGATTTTGGAGAACAGGTTCCAGACGGTATTGGTGATATGAAGTACTAGTGATGGATTTTATTATTATTATTTCTTGTAGCTTGCTTGAACAATATTGTATTCTTGTATTTGGAATTATTATTGTATTTGGGCAATGTGACACAGGATATTTGTGTTATTCAGATCATAACTATTTGAGATTTATATATTTGATTTCAAGTATTCTTGTTGGTATCATATGTGCATATTGGTTGATTCTTTTGCTTCCGACTTTAATTATTTCGTGAGATGTTGTAAAGATTCTTGAACAGCTTATGGATGAAGAAAATCATTCGATGGGTTTTTATCTCGTATCCGTATTCCGTATTCTTTTTGGGAAGCAGGGCATGACACCGAAGTAGCCTCTACCTCTGCCTCGCTGGCCGCTAACTTGACCTCCTCTACTTCCTCGTCTTTTTCATCCTCCTCCGAGATGTCATCGAACCCGGGGACAGGGTCAGGGAAAAGATGCCACCCAGCGCAGTCTACATCCGGGAACGTCTCCCTCACTAGGTCGACAGCACGGGCATAGGCCTTCGCCATGTTGACGTAGAGGAATCCTTTGGCCTTCTCCATTGCTTGGTCCTCGGCCTCCTTCGCCACGGATTATCTTCACAGTGGCAACAGCGTCCTTCTTATCGTTCGAGGCGAGCTCTTTCTCTTTGAGCAACCGAGCGATGTCCGCCTTGAGCTTAGCAACAACGGCCTCGAGGTGTTCCAACCTCGAAGCCTTCATCTCGGCTTCAACCCTCGATTGCTCGAGGTCTTTGGTGATCCGAGCCTTTTCTGATCAAGCCCTATCAGCCTCGAGCCTCAAATCCCTCTCTTGCTCGGTCATCTTCTCCATCAGATGTCCGAAATGGCAAGTTGTCTACAAGAGAAGCAGAACCCCATCATTCAAGCTTAAAAAGAAACCAACACTACAAAAGGGGAAACCTCCGAGTCAATATGAGACTTACCGACACAATAGCTCGAGCAATTTTGAGTGCATCATCGCCAACGGTCTCCGCCTCCAGCACAGCCTTGTCCTTCGGCATGGCAAGGAGCCGAACCGCTTGCATGCAAGAGGATGAGTCACCGAGGAACCCATCGAGCTTTCTGACCTGCCAGTCTGGGACAAATATATCTTTATGTTCCTCGGTCAGGATCTCCTCGGCCTCAGCAGTTAAAGGGGGGCCCCCAAGCCCAATGTCGCTGATAAGGGGAAGGCCCCAGTGTCAGCCGAAGTTGATGGTGCTACAGGGGTCATCGGTCGCTGCACCACTGTGACCTGCTTCGCTGACGGCTCCACGACAGAGGCGAGAGCCCTCAACTTCGGCGAAGATACCTTTGAGGCTACCCTCTTCCTCTTACTAGGGGCTTTGCTACCCAGAACTCTGCGCCCCACCAACATCTCATTGAAGTTCATCGATTCTGCAAAAACAATAAAGAGCCAAAGGTGAATAAAACTTGACTTAAAAAGAAAAAGGGGAGAGTTGCGCCGGACTAAAAGTAAAAAGTATACTGGGGTTTATAAGGTTGAGACCCCCCCTGAAGAGCACCTCCTTAGTCAAGTCCTTCCAATCCATCTTTGGCCGGTCGAGGAGTGTCTAGACCATCTCATCTTCCTCGGGGCTAAGGACTAGACTCTCCTTCACCCTCTTCGGAACTTCCTCGACCCAAGTCGTCGGGATGACCCAAGGTTCTCGACTTCGGACAAGGAAGTACTTATCCCTCCAATTTCTTATCGAGTTGGGGTAGCTGATGAGCTTTGCGCCATGCCTCGGAGACAGGTAGAACCTAAACTCCGACTTGTGCTGCTAATGCACCCGGTATACATTCCGCAGCACACTATGCCGTGGCTCGAAGCCCACTACTTGACAGTGAAGGATGAACCCGTTGATCAGCCTCTACACGTTCGGCATGTACTGAACCGGACTGATCTAATACCATCGTAGTACTTTGACGATGAAGGGATGAAGAGGAAGTCGAGCATTGGCTAAGAAGGCATCAACAGGCCAAAAGCACATGTCAACTCGCATCGGCGAGTTGGCCCTCACCCCGGGTCAGGGTAACATCAAGTCATATTCTCTCGGGATCTGAAAACATTCCCGAATTGACTCAGGTCCGCCTCGTTAAGAATGGAGATGGTCTCGTCGACCTATGAAGTCTCCCAGGCCGCATTCTCCTCGAAACTCCGCCCCCTACCGTACATGATACGTTCGGCCTGGTCTTCCGGAAGATCTCGAACCCTGTGAAGTCCGGTCAACTGCCCCGGCAACCTGCCGAACTCTCCCATCCTCCGCTCGTTCTCAACAGTGGTCTCCACAACGGTCGAAGAGGACCCTACTACGGCCTTACCCTTGTCGCTAGGGGGAACTTGACTATAGGTCGACTCAGCGGGGAGGATAGGGGAGGTCTCCTGCCTCGGAGGAATGCTAGACATTCTCTTAAAATAAGCTAAGTATCTAAAATTACCTTGATTTGACAGCAACGGTCAGAAAAGATCACCGGAAATAGAAGATTTTCCCCGGAAGCTCCCGTTAGAAAGCAAAAATTGCCAGAGTAAAAACTAGAGAATGAGCAAATGAAAGGGGGGTGAAGTTTTATAGAGAGAGGGGTTGTTGGCACATTCACCAAGGTTAAAAGGCCCCCAAAAGCACAAAGGTCTGGCCCATTTACTACAAAATGACTAGAAAGATGGGCTACCCAAAAGACACTTGACTAGTCAACGGTCAGACGGTGAACTCTCCATGTATCGCTTCCTCGAAGTCCCAATGAACTTCGGCAGCTCTCGTCGAGCCTCCTCGACTTCGACCGCCACTACGACACGCACCGCCCTCTCGAAGTCCTCCTCGACTTCGGTAACATGTGCCGAGCATTCTTGCCACCGACGTCAAAATGCAAGAAAATGCGTTGACTGGTCAACGGTCAACGCTGCCACATGTCGCCCTTTCGAATTCCTCCTCGACTTCGGAAACATGTGCCGAGCATTCTTGCCACTGATGTCAAAATGCAAGAAAATGCGTTAACTGGTCAACGGTCAAACGGTCAACGTTGCCACGTGTCGCCCTCTCGAAGTCCTCCTCGACTTCGGAAACATGTGCCGAGCATTCTTGCCACTGACGTCAAAATGCAAGAAGATACGTTGACTAGTCAACGGTCAACAGTTGCCACGTGTTGCCCTCTCGAAGTCCTCCTCGACTTCGGCAACATGTGCCGAGCATTCTTGCCACCGATATCAAAATGCAAGAAAATGCATTGACTGGTAAATGCTGTCACGTGTCGCCCTTTCGAAGTCCTCCTCGGCTTCGAAAGCGTGTGCCAAGCATTCTTGCCACAGACGTCAAAATGCAAGAAAATGTGTTGACTGGTTAATGGTCAATGCTGCCACGTGTCGCTCCCTCGAGGTACTGATCAACTTTGGCAGCTCTCGTCGAGCCTCCTCGACTTCGACCGCCACCACGACACGTGTCAGTTTGTCGAGATACCTAGGGGGGTCGGCAACTTACGCCGAGCACTCTTGCCACTGACCCCGGTGTGAGGAAAAAGCACTTGTCGCACGATACGCGCCCACGATCATAGCGTCCAGATGCCGCCACGTCGACGGATCCCTGATCAGCCATCTGATCGTTTGAAAAATCGCACCAGAGGTTTGATCAACGCTCCAGATTGTGCCACGTCGATAATTAATCGACTAATTGTTTTTATATTTATTAATTCGAATTAATTATTTAAAAATTGCAAAAAATAATTAAAATTCAAGAAAATTAATAACAAATTCTAAAAAATAATTATGAATTTGAGAAAAATATTTCTGAACTCCTGGATAAATAATAATTAATTAGAACGACAGATTAATACTTTTTGAAAATAGATTGTTACTTCGCAAAATTGAATAAATAATTCGAAAAATAATTAAAAAATTAGAAAAAAAATCCAGAAGATTCTGAGAATAATTTTGGGTACGCTACAAAACCAGATTGGCACCGTCACACCTTGAGCGAGATCCAAACTTCCTTAAGAACCCCGATAAAATCTCATACACCATTAAAACAATAG